>JAXDDX010000002.1:8702500-9302500 GCA_034670405.1 Hoplostethus atlanticus | reverse complement strand
ACCTGACAGAGCGAGAGAGAAAAAATGGCCAGATAATTGAACAGACCAGCCGACACAGACAAACACCAACACCACTACCACCACCCACGGCAGCTGAAGGTGTGAATTCCGGTTCTCAGCGCTGCAGAGATCAAGCTGTCTGGAAGGCTTTGGCTGGGGAACCTGTTGAGACCTGCCTGCCACATATGATAAGAATTTCCTCTCATCCTCCCCCTCGTAGACTTTACACACTCTCATCCTTACTCAGTACTCATTCACATGTACCCCCCTGCATGCAGTACAGATGTACAACAACCCCCCACCTTATCTCGAACGCCTCAAAAAAATAAAAGAGATAAAAA
Organism: Hoplostethus atlanticus; assembly: GCA_034670405.1. Lineage (NCBI taxonomy): Eukaryota > Metazoa > Chordata > Actinopteri > Trachichthyiformes > Trachichthyidae > Hoplostethus > Hoplostethus atlanticus. The sequence goes on along the minus strand of JAXDDX010000002.1, from coordinate 9,302,159 downwards.
TCACTTCGTCATCACTCGTCCATTGGCTGGCAATCACACTTTTATCTCTCATAAAGTACAGTGCATGCATTATCTCTCACAATCTCTCCAAAGGAAAAAAAAATGAAATTCAGCAAATGTTCTGAAGTTTAACAGATTAAGAACAAAGACAGAAGCAAGAACACATCAGCAACAGAAAAGCCTAATTCAAAGAGAGAGGAAGAAAGACAAGTCAGGGACTATATTTAATAGCTGTAGAGCAATGAGTTAAAAGCCGATGGGGCTGTCAAAAGGCAGACAAGATTACCCCTTTTTACACCTGGTAGTAAAATCACAATGTTGACTGAAGACCGATCTAGATTAGGACTTGTCAGGGCACCAAGCCACATGTTAACTCTTCATATGCCAAAGAATGACTGGAACATTATTTTCCTGAACCACGTCTTGAGGTAGTTCAGAGATTTGGATTTTAAGACTTAATGAGGTCAATGTGCTCCATGTGTGTTCCCTGAGGTGAAGTTTGACAAATTTAGGCCATCTCTGTGGTAGTGTGCTGAGCAACATGGTAGAAACCCACCTACATTTATTCTGTATTAGTACTGCCTACACCTGTACACACTGGTAGACTACTATTGTAGAGGTTCTTGAGTTAAGAATAAAGAATGAACTGAATAACGTGGTGACCATTACCATCTGCCCTGCATCCATTTATACTGACTACTTCTTAACATCTAACATCTAACAGAGTCTACTATGGGTGTGGATCTGTGTCTTCTCTCACCTACACCGCACTCCAACGGGACGCAGCGGCCATCTCTGAGGTTGTGCACTGGGCTGCAGTGGAGGCAGCGATCTGCCACCGTACAAACGGTGCAGTTGGCGGGACAGGGCTCGCACTCTCTCCTCCAAGAATGGAAGAACCCCTCAGGACAGGCAATGCGACACTGTCCCTGAAACAGGTACCTGTCCACCCCAAACCTATCTAGATGGAGCATGAAGAGAGAGCGAAAACTCGTTACTTAGGGACAAGAAATTTGGAAGCAAGTGCAGATACACAAAACATATGTAGACTTAATCAGACATACAGTGATACGCACATGTGCACCGACATAGACCCCCCAAAACATGCGCACACACTGAAATAACTGAAATAATGTTGTTTCATACAATGTGTTGTTTCATCACTTTTGAGAGGCAAAGGGAGAGACATTTAGAGTTCACTCAATACAGTTTTGCATCTATATATGTAGGCTAAAAATGTGTACACCAAGGCACACGTGCACACACACACACATTGGCACACAGTGTAAAAAAGCCTGCATTGAGTAATATAACCTGCTACATCATTGTAATAACTTTTAACAGTAATGTAGAAACAAAAGGATGCTAGAAATAAACTAATAAACTAAACTAATACTAATAACTATCTGAAACTCTTTTCCTTTCTTCTCTTCTTTCTCATCTCTTCCCTTGCCCTCTCTTCCACATCTAGAGAGAGCAGTTGTAGAAAAAGCCCTCATCTCAAAGTATCACATTCAAAGGCCAGTATCACAGAATGTCTGCTCAGTACATACCAATATGTGCGTATGTGTGCAAGTGCCTTTGTGACCGGCCGAGATAAGAGAGGCGCTTTTGAGAGAGAAGAGACACAAAGAGACAGATGGAGGGTCTCTTCATGTTGTTATTGTTATGTCTCATTGAGCTTCAGACAGACCGGCAGTTAAATGGAACCACATTTGCAAACACTGTCTGACAAACTTACTGGCTAATAGAGAGTGTGTGTGCACACGTGAGAGAGAGTGTGTGTGTGTGTGAAGGGGAAATCTGGTGTTAATCTTCTCCTTGGCTGTCTGGTGTTTTGATGTGTGTGTCTGCGTGTGTGTGTGTGCGTGTGTGCTTGCGTGCACGTGTGTAATAGAATCCCCCTAGTGTAAATACATTCATCCTGACAGCCAGTTATTACTTCCACCATCAGTTTGATATTTCTTCAACCGTTGTTCTTCAATGATGTTAGGGTTCTGTCATACACATCTGTCGAAGGAAAACCTTGTATCTCCAAAAAAGCAAACTGGCCGCGATACTTATTTTCGTATCGATGAAAAGGTGTTTTTATGGATTTTGGATTGGCTTCATGGGTCCTTGGCGTCATGAACATAAAGGACCACATAAGCTGTTCTGTAAATATTGTGTTGGTTTTTTTATTGTAAATAGTGTGACCTGTTATTTTGCCCTTTGCACATTTCTGTTGAGCATTGCCACTTTACATTTCACTGCACACCTCGTGTGTGTATGTGACAAATAAACTTCTTGAATCTTGAATCTTGGTCGTTTTTGGTCAAAGATTTTTAAAGGGACAGTTCTGTGAAAGTGAAAATGAAAATGTCTGAATGTCCCAGAAGGAATTCAATGTCTGGAAGAGTCCATGTCCCACAGAATCTGTTGTTTAGATTCATGCAGCACTATAATTTAAAAAAAATTAATAAAGAATACACAAATGCTATAACCATCGTACTCTCCCTCATACAGATCTGATTTCATCGAGACACAATGTGACCTCTGCGTGAAGACACAATGAGCGAATGACTATTCACATCTATCAGTCTGGCACAACTGAGTTTTGGCTTGGTCCATGCGATGTTAAAAAAGTATAATTTCACTAAGCATTCCCTTGACAGCAACAATTCTCATTTCCATGTCATAAAAATCCATTTTGGTTGTTGCCAAGGAGGTTATCATGAATCCCAAGTAAGGGATGCTAGCCATTCCACTTCTGAGGTGACAGCAACTCTATGAACACTTAAAGAGGATTTCAAAGGCTGACCCGGGTTTTTCTACCTCTGTCACAGCTAGTGCAGTTGCCAGGTCCCTCGTCATTGCACTCCTGGCAGGTGTGGTGGCAGAGGTGGCAGTGCCTACCCATTGTGTAGCGCCCCCTCTGGCAACGAATGTCACAGCGGCCATCATCAAAGAACCTGTACGTGGGGATGTGGTTGACAAAGAACATACAAGATTAGCCTGAGCTACAGTTAGCAACAATATGCACTCTTTTGCACCAGTCTGCAAGTGTCAAGTCACTACTATCAGCGTGAGTTAAACTAAAGTAAAGAGTTAAAATAAAGTTTGATTGCAACAAAAGTTTATATGCTGTACAGTAAGCAGTGTAAGCACTGGGAGAGTGAGCTAACTATGTTACTGTTTATTCAGCGGGGACTCCCCTACAGTTTAATAATTTCACGTCAGAAAAACAACCTTTGGTTATGGTGCTTTAGGGGCCAACTACAGTACTCCACTCCATGCAGCACTAACACTCTCTTTAGCTTACTGACCACATCTATGGTCCCAAAGGTGCGAGTGAGTCTCACCGTGTGAGGGGGCAGCTGGTGCAGTCCTCTCTCTCTGGACCATTGCACTGCTCACACGTAGCATCACATAAGTGACACTTTCTGTGCTGACTCATATACTGTCCTGTGGACGGAGAGGGAGTGTGAACAACGCTTAACGTGACCATGTACCTGTTCCTAATAAATCCTGGTTCCCTACAAGTTCTTTCTTGGCTAAATAGTACGAGAACCACTATCACTTGAAAAACATCTTGAACCTCAATCACTGTGTTGAGTCTCATGAATACTGTCTTGAAATGTTAAGGTGCTTTTACACAAAGAGAAATAAGAACAATGAATCCCACAAAACAACTTAAGACTTTTGCTGTTTGTTTAATAGGAGGATATCACTGTTGAACATGTAAGTGTGTTGTAGTTAGTAAAGAATTCAGTTTTGTCTAGGGGGTGGTAAAGTGAATCTTTGCAAGGTCTTGAATGATACCAAGGAATCACCTAATATAGCACCGAAAACACAACAAGAATACATCTACATGATAAACTTCAGCTACGATTTTCCGAGCATTAGCATGAAGTTGCAACATATCTCTACTCTACTTAAATGTACAGTATGACCAACACAAGGAAAAAACATTTGAGAGACATAAAATTACTGCTAAAAGTATTAGGAAAATAGTTTTTCATGTTTTATGAAACTGTCTGGATTTTAAAAAAACTGACACCTAAGCCCTTAAGTACTTTATGACTTTTATTGACCGCTATCAGCGGCCAAGGAACTGCAACAACAGCAGAGTATGGGCCTGAAATCAAGTTTTGAAAGCCAGAAATCTCAGCATCTGGTGAAGCAATCGTTGAGTCATTAGTATTGATCAACCCGGCAGATCTATGATGGTCATTTTGTGCTATGGGACAGTAAAAATCCTACTTACTGCACCTTTAATACCATAAATAAATCATAACGCCTAGCACAATGAAAACCGTTTATCATCTATTCTACTGCATCAATGGGCCCACAGTATTACACAAACTATCGCAAATTGTACATCTTCTTTTGTATCCAAAGTTGTGAGCCCATTGTAAAAAAAAGAAAAAGATTTCAAAAAATCCATCAACCTTCAGCTTCACACTTGCCAATACAAAAGAGGCATGAACATTGTCTCCTATCCCACCTTTGTATTAGAAAAAGGTGAAAGACATTGGCTCAGGCATAAGCATGGGGTGCTGTGTTTGTGTGTGTGTGTGTGTGTGTGAATCCTTCAAGGCAGCAGTGCGGCTGAAAAGCTGAATTGTTTCTTTCAAAACAAAAGAGCCTCTTTGTATACAAACACAACAGGCAGTGGCTTCCCATTCAGTAGAGCTCTGCTGCAACTGTTCAAACAGCCTCTGAATGAACGCCATCACTCTCCCTCTCTCTCTCCCACACACACACACACACACACACACACAGTCTCTCTCTCCCTTTCTCCCACACACACACACACACACACAAAAACAGAGGAAGCCAAGGGATGGAAAGCCGCTCAGCTACTCAGCAAAAACAGACACTTTGGACTCCCACTGCCAGGGCAGGGAAGAATGGAGCTGAGAAAAAAGAGAGCGCCTCACTCGGGGGAGTCAAACTTTTCCTCTGTTATGGACTCAACTGACCTTGTGAGGACATTGACAGTCTACTCTGTCAGGAGAGATCTGTTGGCAGATATCACACTGTCATCTACCACACCTGGTCCTGAATCCCAATTCGTTGGCCCTTCCACCCCTTGATACCTCTAAGCATTTGGTCTGAGAAAAGGACTTTACCGCTCAGGTAGACGAGAGTAGAACATTAACCACATCGTTTATCTGGCATTTTACATATATTGTAACCACAGGGGAATGTTTCTTGAACTGTGAGGTGAAATGGACCAAGCGGCCATTTCTCATAGGTCCCCACATAACTTGAGTGCCAGTATATTTATATTAGACCTATCATAGTATTTGTAATAGGGGACAGTTTTGGAACATGCACAAAATCTTAATGACTTTCCTCATTCCTTGAACCCTTTTTTAGCGAGCTGATGCAGAAAGTAGAAAACGTGTACCTGTCAAAGGTCTCAAGTAGAGTTGTTAAACTTTTCAGGATATAATAAGTGTGAAAAACACTGTAGAACACTACCGTATTTTGTGGTCATTTAACCAGGAGGATTAGTAAAATAATGACAACCTACTGTAGTTATGACTAACAGGAGGGGTTTTTCACTGGCATTTACGTGACAGACATAGTGTATATACATTTATATAGGTAACATTTGAATGACAGCTATAATAAACCATGTGTATCAAGAGCAAACACTGAATCTCATTAAAGTGTTATATCTGTTTTGGGTTGATTAGGGGGTCATTTATGCCCCTGCTCTTTTTTTTATTGTCTTATCTATTGATCCTAATGTTCCATTGACAAGAGTGATGGCTCGTTGGATTTGGGAGTGAGTATCCTAGTGATTGTTTTTTTGTATTTATCCCAAAATTGCACTGGGATGTGTAACGTCTAATTTAACTTTTCTGTTCATTGGTGATTTCATTTAGGCCCCTCCCCTTTCCTGTTTTTTGATTATCTATATCTATGGTTTCTGAAACCACATTGAGACATGTGATGGCTCATTGGACTTAAGTCACATTAGGCTCATTTGAGATGATTTTCAGCTCACCTTGAAAATATGTGAGAGTAGCCAAATGCGAACGGAGGTGGTGTCAAAAAGGTGAACACTAATTACTCAGCAACACTTTATTGTAGTTTATTCAGTGGCTTCAAGCCATTTCATTTTGATATAGGCATGGCATTGCAGAGAGGTGGCATTTATAGCAAATGCTAAAAGGCATTATATGTCTGAAATGTACCAATCTTCTGGTTGCTGCTTGGAATAGATTGGAATAGATTAGTCTTTTCATTTCATTGTGGGAGGCGAGATACAACTTTGATGAGTCAATGAGCGCTCAGCTCAAGGGATTTTCCCATCATCATTGGAGTTGTTCAGTTAGTGGAGAGCAACTGTAGTGCCTTGCTGCAAAAACTGTGTTTGCCTCGGTCCCGTAAGATTTCTGTGACTTGTGCAGTCCTGTCTCCAGAGAAAGTAGGACAACGTTTGTAACCATCATGCAATGAGCCTAGCAAGGAGCTGGTCAAAATTATGCAAAGGTTGCTCATCTCAAAGAAGCCCATTGACATGTCCTGCTGGCTTGTTGGACTCAGGACAGAGAGCCCTATTGATTGGCAATGTAATTTAAGCCCCTCCCACTTTCCCCTGATTGGCTGCTTTTTTGATCCTCTATTGATTCTGAAACCATATTGAGTTGTGTGATGGCTCATTGCACTTGAGTTTGCACAATTGTCTGGTTTATCTTTAAAAATCATGCCGCTTATCTCATTTATTTTCATTGTTTCCATTCTTGCCTAAAGATTAGTATTCTGACAATGTGCTTTCAAGTGTTACTGTAAGAACAATTGTTTCTGTTAATTTTAAGGGATTTACACTGAATGTTCCATAAAATATTTACTGGTTTGCAAGGATGGATAACCTAAAGTGCTGTTAGTGGGTTCCTGTTTCAGCATATTTCACTCATACAAGATTATATTCAAGCAGCACAGAGGCTCAGTGGTTAAGTGGTTAGCACTGTTGCCTCACAATAAAAAGGTCCTTGTTTTGAATCTCGGCCCCTGTTCTCCCTGTGTTCACAAGGGTTTCCTCCCACGTTCCAAAGACCTGCAAGTCAGGTGAACTGGAGCCTCTTAATTGTCTGTGAGCTTCAGTGTGTCTGTCTATGTGTTGGCCCTGTGATGGACTGGTGACCTGTCCAGTGTGTTTCCCTGCCTTCTGCCAAATGCATGCTGGGATAGGGTCCAGCTAGCCCACTACCCTAAATAGAAATAAGTGGATATGGAAAAAGAATGAATTATATTCCTTCAACTATGTGGAGCCCTCTAATTACATTCTCTGTGTAACGGCATTTTTTTTACTGGCCAAAAGTGTAAAGCTCTGAAAGCTAACCAGGAAACATTAAAATATATTTGCAAATCTCTACCTCAAACCCAAGCCCAACATACACATATACACCAAACTTTTTGTGCCACCTACTGCACCACAAGGTAATAAAAACAAACAAATGGGTGAAAGCACACATCAAAACAGCAATGCAGGGGAGGTGTAGTTTGTTTCATAGAGCTAAATAGGTCTGGATGAAATAAAAATAAAAAAATAAAAAAAATAGGTCAATATCATACTGGTTAACATGCAACTGTTACAGGAATTTTCATATGGTCAGGGTTCACATTTAATGTGATGACATTTGTAAACTAGAATTATGTAATTATAGCATAGCAGATTTTAATTATAGCCCCAAAGTAATTCTCTCCTTTAACTGGCTCTATGGCTCAAGAAAGAAATGCTGAATTGAAGTATGGAGAAGAGTTTCTGTATTCATTAACCCTAAAACTAACACTACCAATCTTATCCCTCTCATGAATTAAAAAAAAATGAGACTTAACCCAAGTAAGACAGTGAAATTTCCACCTATAATAAAGCAGCATCGGAAGATCCTTGTTCTCAATTGCTGACCTTCGGGTTAAATCTTTAAGTGCACTTCCCTTAAATCAATAATTGGACTCACCTTTTCTTCACTATTAATATCACTACATAAAACGTTGAAGACAGAGAGCCTAATATTTTGGTAAGCCAATGAGAAATTATTGAATTATTATGAATTAATACACTGTCAACACAATAAAAACTTAAAAGAAAACAAAAACATGAACAGATTAAACATTTTAATAAGAACACTTAAGTAAAAAAAAAGATTTTCAAAACTAGGCCTTTAAGTAACATTAATAATGCATTGTCACAGATATGTCACAGGTACACAATAAAAACAGCTTTTATACGAGGGGTGCATGTGTGTCTACTACCACACAATCTAAAGTCAATTCGAGTCATCTTAAACAATGACCAAGAATAAGTTTTTGTTAACCAAAAAAGGGGCTTCATCAATCTTTATTACAAATCATCAAGAACCATAAACAGTTGACAGTACAACAATTCATCTAATACTGTAATTGCTCAAGCTGTAGGTGTGAAAACCCACACAAATAGAATAAGACTTTTAAACATTATTTTGTTGTTCTTTATTAGAACCCAGCACCGTTGCTTCCTTTGAGTTCCATCAGGTAAGGGTCTGAGATACAGACAGACAGACCATGAGAAACCAGACATCTGAAGCCTGCCGGCACAGAGCATTCTCAAAGCAATGCATGGAGTAGAGCAGTGTCGACTGTATTGGGTCAATGTGTTTGACAAGGTGTGGATAGGCAACTAGACTGAACACACCCTGGGTCCGCACCTCCTTTTCCTGATTTTGATGCGGAAACAAAGTCACATTTACATCAGGACTGGTGTCAGTTCACTTTCAATTCTATCGGTTTAAAATGTAAGAACTTTCCTCAATGAGTTTGCTTTCCATTATTTCTTAGTGGGTTGGATATGACAAACTTCTCCTGACAAGTGTGTTTCAATATTTGATGAAAATTCTGAATTAATTGAAAGTAAAATGAACCCGCTCTGATTTGCACTGATATTGCCTGCACCAAGGCATTTTTGGCTGTCTGTCTACATGTCAAACACCGTTACCAGCAGATGAAACATGTTTAGGATGTATAGAATTTTTTTTCTGTGCAGGCGATTTGACCTTCCAAGTTAACTGAAAAGCAATACTTCAGGTGACATGCATTGCCATTATAATGGAATGACGAAGAGTACATACCTTTGTTTTGTTTGAAAATAGTAACATATAGGGATGCACCGATACTGTATTCCATATTGTGCTGATCCCAGGCTAAAATAAGGTTATTTTTATTTTATTATTGTACACTTGGCGCTAATACAAAAATCCTTTTAACAAGGTCTACATATGTCAAAAATCAAAGCAACATGGTCTTGTTTTTCCCACACATACAAGGATCTTAGATACCTTTAATGCAGAAAAATGGATTATATGTTAATCATTTCATCCAATGACCACAAAGTAGTGGTGGAGCTTTATATTACTCTGTCACAGTAATGGATGGAATTGTTACTGTTTGGGACGATATTTCAAAGTTTCGTATCCAGCATTTGCATCAGCAGTGAAGAATGGGCATCGGTGCATCCCTAGTACCACAAATTTATTATGACTCACTGCAGTGTTTCTTTCCCTACAGAAAGCTCCAGAAGGAATGACTATTGACTTGCCTTGTAGTAACTCTGGAATGAATCAATGCTGTCTGGGCTTACATCAAGAATTAATGGCATTCTCCTACTCTCTCACACACACACACACACACACACGCACACACCAACAAAAGACAAACACACACACACATATGCACGCACACACACATTATTCAGAGGGCAAGTTTATGCTTTTAAATAAACACAAACACAAAATGAGGTGATTTAGTTCAGTAACATGCATCAGTCTTGGGATATAGTGTCAATGCAGCACCTGCAACTTCAAGTGTTCTGTGTGTGAGTTCATGTTTCTAGGTGTGCGTGTGTGTGTGTGTGTGTGTGTGTATACCCGTGTGTGTGAAATTGTCTTCACTCCCCTAGATGGCAAAAGTCAGCCCAGACAGACATTATATTCACATTACTGAGTGAGCTTTTTTTCTTTTGACATTTATTTACAGACAGACAAACCGGGGCCTTTCCTACTGTACGTTCATCAGTTTCCATCTGTTCATCGTTAACATTGGAAAGAGAGGAGGAAGAGGAGCCAAAATAAAAAAGCACACAGACGTAATCAGAGATTCACAGGCTGAGTGGCTCCTGCTTAGCTATGCATTCTACACTGGCAACAAAAAAGAAGGTTCAATTATTTTGGCATCGATGCTTTGGTCACAAAATACCGACACTTTTATTCATATTTTTGTTTTGTTTTCACTTTTGTTTTCATTTGCTTGTTTGTTCTTGAAGTAAGTCCCAGTCATTTTACACCCTGACCACGTGTGTGTGTCCCAGTACAGAAAAAAAGGTAGGTTTGTTGTAGTCCTGTCATCGCACCTCCGATGCAGTCCCTTAAAGAGGCACAGATTCTCTTATAAATTATGTGACTATGAATGAGTGGGCTGGAGGAATTGAGAAGTAGGGGTGCCCCCTGCAACCCACATCACCCCACACTGCCTTGATGCCCAGTGAGTATGTCCCGTCACCCCTTTTGCGAGCACGTTCTGCAGCACAGTTGCTGCAGCACTTTCCTCTGGCAAAGATTGTTCTTTTTAACGAGCACGCAGAAACTGCCTTCCGCCCAAGATTCTTCATTTGCTTTCCACAGACCAGGAAGAAGAGATACAGGGGGAGGATGGAAGGAGGGGGGAAGGGGGGGAACACACACACACACACACACACACACACACACACACACAGGGAAGAACCATCACGGAAATGGTTAAATGGCCAAATGGCCAGGAGAGGGGTCAGGACAGGAATATTTTTTTGATCCAATCATAGGTGATGTTCATCGAGGTGGGAAATGATTGTAGTCCAGTGGAATGATTGGATCCATGTCAGGAGAAAGTGAAAACAGAATTGGGAGAAAAAAAGAGAGAGAAAACAAACGTCACACAATTAGCAAATGGACGATTTAAGAAATCCACAACTTGATGTAATTTTGCATCAGAGAATTGGAAAAAGTGGACCACCAGTCTGCCGTGTGAACAAATTATAAACCATCTCTTGTGCCATCCAACTGCAATACAATGCATCAGTAGAGACTTGCTAATTTTACTATGAAATCAGTTACCCTTGGTTTAAGTGGTTGGAAACAGACTGAGGGTGCACTTTAAACAAGATCGTCATTGTCGTCATTGGAAAGGTCAGACAGGAGAGTTTTTTTTCTCTTCAGACTTTTATCATGTCCACAGGCTGGTGAGGCTTTTAGACTGTGGGTTTTTACTAAAAAGCTCATAGAAAAACTGCACACTAAAGTTTGTTGTTAGCTGTAGCCACGTAATCAGACCATCACCTCAGCCGGTTAATGATAAGTTGAGAGAGTATCACCAACAGACAGCATTTCATAAAGTCAAAACATGCAGCATTTAAACAAGAGCATAAAGCACAGCAAACAGAAGCAGAGTGAGTGCAGCAGAAAAGAACGAGTGGTTATTAGAGGATATTGGTCAAAATGGGGAACAAGAGCAAAGAGTCAAGCAAAGAGTTTTTAGGACAGATTTATGCAGTGTGACAGAATAGAAAGGAAATAACTGAAAAAAGTGACTGTGCTGAGAAAAACTGAAGAGAAACTCTTTGTGTGAGTGTATGTGGTTATTAATACCCAAGAGACTGCATGTTAGTAATATGCACTGCTTGCATTAATCCATTAGATATAGAGCAAAAAGGCACAAAAAGCAGACCACAGCAGTCTTACAACTGCAACAGTGAGCAGTTTGATCTGAGAAGTTAGTAAAAATAAAAAATGAGGTCAGAGGTGAATCCTTGGCTTTCACTTAATACCACATCCCCTTTGCGTCGATTTTGTATCCCCATAAAATATAATTCAACTGGAGATGAAAATAGTGTGTCTGAAGCAACTGACCCTCAGAGAGGGTTTACTAAAATCTCCTACTTTCATCAACAAACATAATTTAACAACTCCTTTGATTGGCCAGGACATTGGATTGGACAGACCACAACTTGTGTATTTGGCTTTTCACACTTTACAAGAATCCTGTAAAAACACATGTCAAACCATCTAAACGCAAATATTCAGTAATATATGTATACTTTTTTTGAACACATAGCATTTTAAAGCATGTTTTTTCCTGCTGTGACCGTGTCCTATCCAATGCCCCAGTTGATTTTGCACTCCATTAAAATTTCCCTTTAGACCACACTCTGGGTAATTTGTGGGAGGCAACGCAACATACATGAAATAGACATGTCAAGAGAATCTCATAGAGTAGAAATTTGATGACTCACCATCTTTGCAGATGGTGCTGACCACACAGGCTTTCGCCTCCAGATTGTAACCACTGACACAGGTGCTGCAGTTTCTTTCACCAGGCCCCAAGCACTCGTTGCAGCTATGGTCACACCTGTGGGTGGGCAATGGTAGTATCAGGAGTTAGACCATAGTCTACACAATGCTATACTGTGTTACCATACCTCTGCTAAAAAAGACGGGGCTGTTTTTAAGAAACACGGCAAAAATTAGGGAGCAAAACAACACATTTACATCCTAATAATGTGCTGATAGGATAAGATTTTATTGGAAATTATCTGACATCATATAAACCTCAAATGGACATGAACCACTTAACTGGTTATTGTCTGGTTGAAACTTGAAAGTGGTTCCATGGAAAAAGTTATTTGCATGCAACAATATGGTCAGTATTATATTAATAGCACACTGACCACTTTCTTTAAGGCGACTTCTACTGCATTACTCTATTGATACCTATTTCATTCACTCCCTAGTTTTTTTTTTTTTACTTGCTGCAGAGCTGTCAAGCAGACATTGCTCAAAACAAGAAGGGGGCAATATACCCAAACTTTGGCTGAAGTGAGTTGAATTTCAAAGGCTTCTTCCCCGTTGCCCATTTCATAAGGATGCAAGCAATATACAGTATAGTGTGGGAGAGCAAAGTAGGAGGGAGGCAACTCAGAGCCCCAGAAAGGGTGCTAAGAACCAGGAAACAAGAAAAGATGCACAAGAGTCTGTGGGTGTGATGGGAGGCAAGGTGTAATGAAGTATAAGATTGTCAGACAACCCTGGAGTAGTGAAATATGAAATATCAGAAACTTAGCAGAGAAGGAAACAAGGGTATAGAAAGTTATAGAGTCCATGACTCCTGGCAGATTCTCTAACTATTCAGTGGTTTGAGAAATCATCTTCAGTAAGAATTTGACTGCATAGTTTCACTATTTCGCTTAACTAAGACAGGACATCAGTATTTCCTCTTAAATTTCTTACACAACAATAATTTAAGGTTATTTCATTTCAACAGCCATCACTATTTTGGTCCCAGTTGTGCAAAAAAACTGCTGTATGACTATAGAGGAAACATTGGTGTGCTGATGGTCTGGATCCTTTCCACTGGCCACACCCACTTCTTCAAAATGCTACATGCGAGTTCATGACAACTGGTAATTAGGAGGATTCTGCACAGCAGAGAGAACAGTGTAGTTATGGGAGGCTAAACTGGGGTTACACTAAGAACACATGCACCATGCAAATTTGAAGTCCGCTAGTTAAGGCTCTGGTCCTTTCCTTATTTATCCTTCTAGATTAGAGATCTGAAACTTCTCAGTTCATGAGTGCATTATAATTGAGAATAATTGTTGGTATGTGTGCTGACTCACTTCTTACAGGACCTCAGCAACTGTCCGTTGTCTAAGGTCTGCTCTGCCAGGTAGTAGCCAGGGCTGCATGTTAACACGCATCGCCACTCCTCTAGCATATAGCCCTCTGCACACTTAGTGCATGCCTCTATACCCGTGCCTGTAAAAAATAAACACACACCAGGGATGTGATAAGGGCAATACAAAATAGGAGGAAATAATAAGAATATCAAGGAACAGGACATTTTCAATAGAAATGAGTGGGACCATTATATCCACTGGAGAAGTAAAAGAATAAATACATTTGTCATGATATACACATTGGACTCTTAACACTATACAAGGCTACACTCATGAGTTAATGACTTGGGATTCCTACCTGCGCAAGTGGCACATGCCCGATGGCAGGGCTCACAGGCCCTTCTGTGACCGTTGTAATAAGTTCCTGGGTCACAGGTCAACTGACATTTGTTTCCTTGAAGACTGGACAGAGAGAGAGAGACATACATACACTTAGCATTCATAGTAAATAACAGACAAAAATACAGGAAATAATTTGGGTGGGGAACAGGAAAGCAGGATTTCCGTTAAAATTCAGTGGGACAAAAAATCTGAAATTCTTGAAGAACAAAGTCTCTAAAAATAAATCATCTTTTAACCAGCTACATACAGTAACTCCCTCATACAAGCAGCAACACAAACATCATTGTCCTTTACGAGCTGATTTGTAGTACTCGTTTCCAGGAAATGTATGTATGGTCGGTGAGGAAGAAGCTTATCACCACTGTGTAGTCATCCTTGGAATTCCCTTTAGGTACAGCTTAAGGGGAGAAAACTCCAGATCCAATCATACGCTTTCTTGTGTGGGTGTACAGGACACTGACTGGCCTTGCATTTGAGACTGATACAGGAATGTGACCATCTTGCAGTTTTCTGTGGAGCAGTGGTCCTGAAATCCAGTCCTCAGGACCCAGAGTACTGCTGGTTTTCTATCCTACCAGGTAGTTAATTGCATTCCCTTGACGTTCCAGGTCTAAAACAGTCCCTATTAGCTGGAATCAAAACTACTTGGCAGAATAGGAAACCAGCAATACTCAGTACAGTACAGAGTGCATGGGAAAATATACTTTTGTTTCAACTGATTATATGCAGCAATCCAAACTAATTTTAGTTATGCCAAATGGAGGGGTAGAGGTCAATTAGAAAGCAGGGTTGGAGGTTATAAAGCCAGTACAGCAAAGTCACAGTGAGGACAGGTTGGTGAGCTTGCTGCACTGAGCTGAAAAACAGCTGGTTTGTGTTAGCTAATGTTTCCCAGAAAGGATCTTGTTTGGTCCTCTCTTGCTCCTCGGCTCCCGACCATGAATGGTGAACTGAATGGGAGAGGGGAGATATCTGTGTGTGTGTGTATGAGTACACATGTGTCTGAGCATGTGTCATACTGTGGTCTCGTCGGCATTCAGAGGAAATTATGGCTTACAAGTGTCCCCACCTCCACCTCTGGCTACACTGAACGCTTAAAGCTGGGTTCAAGACCGCAATTTTTTTTTAAATGTTTCACAAGTGCTTTCTTCATGACCTATCGGGAATTCCAACACTTCAGAACGCCCTATTCTCTGTCAGGTCAAGTGCAGTTAGTGTGGTTTGGAGAGGCTGCAGTGGAAGTGGCCAGAAAATGAACTGGAAGATGTCAGAATAGATAACTAAATGGTTTAGATCAGGGGTTCTTAAAACCAACGACTAGAGCCCAAAATAGGCCACAGGCCTACTTCTTGTGGGTTTCCGCATGACAAGAGTTTCAATAAGCCTGGGTCATAGGGTGAAACATAACTTACTCAATATGGAGAAGTGGAAAAAACCTAAGAAGTCATGATTTCAAGGTTTTACATTGTTTAACCCAAACCACAATGTGACACCCTGCCCTCGCCTAGTTTGGCAACTCTGCAGCTTTAGAGTTTATGAACGCTAAAAGTTTTTATACTAGAAGCAGAACTTTGCCTTCCAAGACAAATTTGACATGTGTAGAGCTGACAAATTTTCCACACAAGGGTGCTGTGAGAAAATCTACAGATATAGAGGCATAGGCGCCGGGTTTATTTTTTACCGGGGGGCGCCCTAAAAAGATTTTGACCCCATGCAAGCCTCCGAACTGTGAGACAACCACAACATGATAGACCATACGTCTGGAAGACTGCTGTATCACTTTAAACAACTAAAGACCATAAACAAATAATGTATTTGCCCATCCAACAAAAAACAAATACCATGCTGACTGTGCTATACCTCCATTGCAATTGCTTGGATAGATGTTGTGAATACTGAAGATCATAGATTACGCAAACTCCACATTGTGACCTAAATTATTTTAGCTGATTCAGCTTCATCATGATTTCAACCATATTTCAGTCAATGCTAGTGTGACAGAGGACTAGTATCTGTTATTGAGTGCATTTATAGGTCAGCATCATTGCAAACTAGCAGACCACCTTGTGGGGAGAATGTGCGATTAAAACAGGCAGGTTTGGTAAGGGTTCAAAAGGAAAATGTCAAATGCGCAGTTAGGCTTTGCTAAGCATAGAGCAATTCATAGTCAGGTTAGGATGTACAATGGACCATGTTGCTACCATTTTTCTAGATAAGGATTATAGGAAAATAATCCAGTTGCATCTGCCATGTAAGCATAGTGTTGAACCAAAATCATATTTTAGATTATTTCTATATGAACTCCACTGCTAAATAGTTGCCATTGGCCCCCATTTCACACAAAATAAGATCAGACATATCCTTCAAACTAATTCACTGGAATCTACCATGATTTTACCATGCAATGGCAGTCTGCCGCTAGTACTGGCTGTAAATATGTAAATAATGGCAGCCACAACATTGCTATAGCGAGAATTTTAATATATTTCAGTGTATACTCACAACTTAGTAACAGAAACAAAGCAAGATTGTGGAGCTAACATGGCTGCCATTGAAAACTGAAATGTCCAAACTCAATCGCTCTGGTAAGGCATGGTTCAGCACGGCCCCAGCTTACCTCATTCCAGGTTTACATTCTGTGCAGATATTGGAGGTGGTGCACTTCTTACAGGTCTCCGGACATCTCCTGCATATGTTGGAATCTGGAATACAGAAGGTCAGCCAGTCAAACACAGTGACTAATAGGAACCAGGAGTCTGGTCACATTCAAAATAAAAGAGGGGGACAACAAAGTGGAGGGGAGGGGGGTAGCAGAAGAAAGAGTGAGGACGACTAGGAAGAAAAAGGAAGGAGGGAAGGAGAGGAAGAAGGGGTAGAGGATCAAAGAAGGAGGAAGAGAGGACAAAAGGCGTTAGGAAGAGGTGGCAAGAGAGGAGGGGGAAGAATAGAAATGTCAAAAGGCTGAAACAGTGGGCATGAGAAAGAAGATTGTAGTGGTGGTGAGGGAGGATAGGAGGGTAGATGAATATTTCAACAGGCAGACTAAAGGCAATTACATGCTTTAAGGCGATGCTCATGGCACAAAAATTAAATGTCTTCAATAGGGATTGGCAAATGGTTAAGTATTAGTTTTATTACTCATGGATTACCAAGGGACACATGACTATTGGTCCCAACTGTTGCTATAACCATTCTTCATTTCCTAAAAATGTTGCTTGTGGATCATGACCTTTATGGTTATGTTTGCAAAGTCATATTGAGCTGCTCAGAGTTGAGAGGAGGAGGAGATTTAGCGTAAGTGTAGGATGGTTGGAATGATTTTCGGGAAGCTGAAAATCATTAAAGGGCGGACAGAGAGTATGGACAGGTTACAGATTTCCATGGAAAAGCAGCGAGTACAAATTTCACATAAATCTTTGCTTCTCAATTTTCCCTTGAGGTCATAATTTTCTTTGTGGGTCAATGTGTTTGGCATGAAAACCCCCAGTGGATTTGAATCTGCCTCCATCTATGTTGTCAAAATGCTGTCACAACAACACACACACAACACCACAAGATGGTAGACTCCCCACTCCACTGAAAAACAAGTGAAAACTAGCTTAACAATAATGACATGCTTGTCAGGTGGGAACATCTTGGCAAATGAAAACATGACAATGAAACATCTAATTACCAATAGGTCACTACTACAACTTAAAACTAGAATTACTAACATACAGTACTAACTATGTCGCATGTCATCCCTCCTCTCTCACCTGATCTTTCCTGTGTCTCTCTACTGACTAACTACAGTATACAGTACTAACTACTACAGTAAAATTACATCCTCAAAGAATTAAGCCCATTTACAGCGAAGAAATCCAACAAACAATCTGTAGGGTGTCCACCTACACATCCCTTATTTCATTCAAAGGTCAATAAAACAAATGTAAATAATAGACAATTTAACTGAAAAACAACAATCCAATGATAGAAAATGTTTATACAAGGAAAAAAGTTGTATTTCCCAGTTGTTCGCTTTAAAAATCAGCTTACTAAACTAAAGGCAGTTTATCAAGGAACCCTGAAAATATTACTGACTCTTAGAAACAAACACAGATGCAGATGCTTGACCTTTTGGCAAGCATGACAATATTGCTGGCAGTGAAAGATGCATCGTCTCAATTCTCTAAATCGGTGGCTCAGGGCCAAACATACCAAATTCGAGATAGAAGCCATCGGCACAGCTGGCGACACACGTGTTGGAACCCTCGTTAAGGTGGAACCCCGCCCTGCACGTGGTGCACTGGTCGCTACGGCTACCGACGCACATCTCACATAGCGACGAACACTTCTTGCAGCGCTTCCTATCGTCACGGAAAAATCCGCTGGGACACTCCGACACACACATCCTAGAACAGGGAGAGAGAGGAATAGAGGGAGAAGGGGACAGAAAGAATGAGAGAGAGAGAGAGAGAGAGAGAGAGAGGCAGTATTTGTGTAATTAAATGTAAAAAATAAAATGTAAGTTGTGTCACTGTAGTTTTGGAAGCCTATTTTTGTATTTCAACATACTTCTTTTTCCAAAAGACTTTTTTTAATCAATTAAAATAAGCACTTTCACATTCAGATTTCCTGCAGGTCCGCTGCTGCTATATATAGATGGATACATTGTCAAGCCAAATCATTGTCAATCTCATCTGTCACATGACCTCCCCTGATGGACTCGGCATGCTCACGCATTTAGATTACGTTACCCACCCCACAGATCTACACTAAACCAATTGAAACTCCTTGAAAAGCCAAAGGTAAAAACTATGCCAAACTATATCACTAGATAAATACTGCACACTAAAGCTAAAGCCAACTGAGCAATGTTCTACGTGGATGGAGAAAACAAGCTTAGCTAAAGGTAGCTAAATGTAATCTTTTAACTGATTTTGATATTTCAGCATGTCTCAAGAGATGAGTGAAGATGATATCTCAGAGCCAGTCCCATCTACACCCACAATGACCACAGCAACCACAACCACACATGTGCAATGTTAGATGGGAAGTTCTCCAGCATTGAGTCACCTCTGCCAAATGGAGAAGTGTAAGTGTAAGCTGTGCACTAGCAAAAAACGTTATTATATCTGGATTTTTAGTGGCCACTAGTGATGGACGGATCAACTAGAAAGTATTGAAAGAATAGCCTTAATAAAAGTTTGCACACTCAATGTCCTGTGTTTATTATTGATTACTCATTAACACATTTGATTAATCTTCCAGTAGCAACGAAAAGGTGTAGGCTATGAGGCAGCCTGGCTGCTTTTAAATCCCATTGGATTGTAATAGGATTCTGTGATATTTTTCTGTATGCATTTATTCCAAATTATATAAAAAACCCTCCCCTCCATGAAAGTGCATTCACAGTTAATAATGAAAAGTATTGGTATCTGCAATACCTGCCCTGGCATTATTATTATCCGATCAAGATCAAAAATTGTGGAATTGCCCATCCCTAGTGGCCACCTCCAATTTCAAAATCCACTGTAAGAATACCAGAATTTACAGTTTTCCACCACATGCAGACACACACATATAAATAAGGAGAGTAGGAATAATTTTTCATAGTTGCCTATTGCAAATTCACAGTTTTTTTCATGTAAGATTAAGACCAATAGAGCATATTGAATGGAGAGAGAGAGGGAGACGGACAGACAGAGCATATGTGCATGCCTGTGCTATATGGTGAACAGGTGTAACATCTGTTGGATAACTTCATAGCCTTCCATCACCCCTTCATCTCACGCTGAGGCTCCTTTCCTAAGGTGAAAAGGAACTCCAAAATCCCCAAGACCACAAAATACACACACACGTACACACTCCTTAAGCCTTATTCACACACTATATTTTTCGCCAAGAAACACATATGGCACGTGTGAACCACATTAGCCACGTGCACACACACATTACCATGTGTTTTACCACCAACTCTCATACTATTTCTTGACTATGCTGAAATGAGACACAGATGCACGTGTGCGCACACACACACACACACACAGATATACATTGACAACACTCAAATTAATTAAATTAATTTGCTAACCTTACATGCCTCATCTTAGCCTATCCTTAATTCCAACAACATTTGCTCACATTGGCAGCATCATTCTAGATGTACAGCGCACACGCACACACACACACGCACACACACACACACACACACACACCTGTTCCTAACTCCCACACCCTGCGGTCAGTCAAGACCATCAAACACATATGGAGGGATGTAATTATCTGACCATTAAACACCACCCTCACCCCTTCTCCTTCCTTCACGCCACCCCTCCCAGCTTCATTCATCAATTGCTCCCTGTGGTAGTAGAAAAGGGCAATGAACCTCTAAAGTGGGCTAATGATAAGGCAGTACCTAAGCTTCCACAGTTCTCCCAGGTTGTCCACATGCACCTGCACGGCTTGCCTTTTATTAGTGCAGAGACCCACTGACACAAAGGCAATTACAACAGACTTTGATCCTAATGGAGAGGCATCACACACAAACGTGCATACACGCACAAATGCGCGCGCGCACACGCACAAACACACACACACACACCAAAGGGGAAGGGGTAGAGAGAACATAAGGCCTGCAGGAAACAAACATCTCCCTTATCAGCATGACTAGGTAAAAATAATCAGGTCACCTCGTGCATTGCGCCTCAACCTCATTCACACCAAGTCTCACAAGTTGAAAGTGAGGAGAAGTGGCCGGTGACCTTAAAATGTCCATAAGCTTATTGAATACAACTTGCAGACAAGCTAGGATTGACAATTTGGTTGAGCTAGTTAGCCAATATATTATTGGATACAAACTATTTGCATCCAAACAGCGCAGCGCAAATAATAAAACAGACACTGGTCCCAACAAATAACTTTAAAAGATGTGTCCTGACTCCAGCTTTAGTTTTCTTACTTCTTCCACACCCAACAAGCCCGTAGCTAGCCCCGCTAGCTCGTTAGCTAACCAGCAGTCGAATATACTAACTAGACTAACTTGCAAATAATACCAAAACATGGTGATACTTACAGATTACAAATTTGCAGATGGGTCACGTACAGTATGAATTGCTCCATCTTTAAGCTTCAATTTAGATGCTATTCCTGCTGTGAACTGGCCCTCCCTGCTGAAGTGATTATCACACACATACAAAAATGAGCTAACTGTAGCCGGGACGTTTCCGTTAAAAATAAAATTAATCCACTCTGTCCTGGCATTTTCGCGTGTTGGGAGACTGTGCAGCGATCTATGTTGCTGCCTGCATCCTACAACAGAACAACTGGAGTGTTGGGATCTTGCCTTAGACATGTTGTCGTTGTAACTCCAATGTTTGCAAAGATGATGAGGTAAATGGGAGTAGTTATTCACCTGGGGGTGGGCATACTCTGAGAGGGGTTGGATTATGCTAATAGTGGCCTGTTATGACATCTAAACAGGGGCCTTTTCAAAACGGCCTGTAGAATCAACCGTTTTTTGAAAAAGGAAACTACAGAAAAAGGGGGGGGACTTCCAGATTTCACATTTTTTCGGCTACTAAAGTCAATGGTAACATGTGGAACATGTATAAGGGCCAGGAATAAGCCATTTTCCATAATGGATCCCCTTTAATTGTCATGCATTTGATTCTCAAAAATAGTACAATAATAAATACAGGGGGAGGAGGGATTTACATCAAATGTATATTACCAACTTACCTTTTTGATACCACCTCCCAGAGCTGTTTTTAAGTCTCAAGTCTCAAGTCCAAGTCAAGTCTCAAGTCATTTATGACAAGTCTCAAGTCAAGTCACGTCTTTCAGCAAGTCAAATTGCAAGTCTTTATGAGCAAGTTGCAAGTCAAGTCGCAAGTCTTTCAGGTTTCTCTAAATGCCAGTAAATTCTTGTAGGCCACAATCAAGCTTTAATATCAATAATAGCCTATTATATTTGTTTTTCCTTCCGTATATACCTTCTGTATATATATATATATATATAAGTATTTTTTATCCATCCGAGTTGTGCACAGTTGTGCAGCCTCACCCCATTTAGGGAGCAGTCAGACCAGAAGAATGCAGTTAGGCTACCTAAATTCGGTCTTAATTTAGGTATAGGTCTTAAAAGCTTTGGATGCCAATAATCACATCATCAAGTAAATGCAGTCAAAGTAGTTAGTTATTTGTTTTAAATATTGATGTAAGATCATTGCTCACATAGCAGATATACTGAGGTTAAAGTTAAAATGGCGATGAAACAATGTGGGTCAAGTTACCTGGGTGTGCTGCTCTAAACATAATGCTCCCCTCTACTTGCAGTGATGCTTTCTGGCCTGCAGATGTCGCTGATAACTGTTGTATTTACTCTGGAACTCAGTTGAAAGTTTGGTCCCAATGAAATTAATGAATACAATGACATATGGACTTTGCCAGAATTTCTCAGCCAAGGCGGCCAACAATTCTTGCTAAAGCGGCCTGCCTTGCCTATAAAGTGCTGCGGGAAACCCTGCATATGAAGAGGACTCAGTAGTAATGTTAAATATTTATTGAAATGAAAAACAACTCTATCAATGTTGTTATCTGCGCCACAGGAGGCGTTAACCTGGATCAGTGGTGTCCAATCATGTGCCATGGAGGGCTGAGTGTATGTAGGTTTTCATTCCAACCAAAGACTACACCAGGTGATTTCACTGATTAGTCCCTCCTCTCTGGTTGAGGGTGTGATAACCGGTCAAATCACCTGGTGTATTGTTCGGTTGGAATGAAAACCTGCATACACTCGGCCCTCCATGGCACATGATTGGACACCCTCGACCTAGAGAGAGCCTTGGTTAGCCATAGGAAACTTAGAGAATAACCGCAGTTACACTATATGTCCAAACGTCAGTGGACACCTGACCATCACACCTATATGAGCTTGCTGGACATCCCATTCTAAAACCATGGGCATTAATATGGAGTTGGAACCCCCTTTGCGGCTATAACAGCCGCCACTATTCTGGGAAGGCTTTCCACAAGCTTTTGGAGTGTGTCTGTGGGAATTTGTGCCCATTCAGCCAAAAGAGCATTTGTGAGGTCAGACAGTGATGTTGGACGAGAAGGCCTGGCTCACAATCGGCGTTGTAATTCCTCCCGAAGGTGTTCAATGGTCAGGGCTCTGTGCAGGCCAATCGAGTTCCTCCACACCAAACTCGTCTAACCATGTCTTTAAGGACCTCGCTTTGTGCACAGGGGCACAATCATGCTGGAACAGCAAAGCGTTGCCACAAAGTTGGAAGCGCCCAACTGGCTAAAATGTCTTTGTATCCCGTAGCATTAAGATTACCCTTCACTGGAACTAAGGGGCCAAGCCTAAACCCTGAAAAACAGGGTGGCTGAAACACCTGAACTCAATAATTAGTAGGGGTGTCCACTGACCTTTAGCCATATAGTGTATGTATTGATTGTTTCCATCAGAGTTTGTGTAGCTCATTGTTACCCATCCCCATTTTCCATTAGGAGTATCCACACTGGGCTTGTGATTGGGAAATAGCCTATTTAACAGTTACTGTAGCCTACAAGCTATTGCTTAGGGTTTTTGCCAGGGCAAGTCTGGTCAAGTTACTGCTGTCAAGTCTCAAGCATTCAATTCGCAAGTAAGTCAAGTTTCTCAGCAGAGGAGCCCAAGTCAAGCCACAAGTCCTGATTTTCGCGACTCCAGTCTGACTCGAGTCGAAGTCTCAAGTCTCCAGCTCTGCCACTTCTTCAATTAACACAAGAAACAAATGGGAAGCTGAAAATGATGATTTTATGAGATATGATGAGATAAATGATGGGATGGAGCTATAGACCAAATAAGCAGCTCTTCTTCATGTTCCAGACGAGGACTGCTTCAGACTCCACCCAAGCAAATCTAAACAAGCCAAGATTTACCTTGAGATCAAGGACAAATCTCACACGTCAGTCTTTAAAACTCTATTTGAGATCCTCTAAACTCATCTGATACCCTCTAAACTTGGCTGCATTTGGAGTTTGTTATTAAATTCACAGTCCTACTAGCAAGATGCAGAATCTTGCTCTGCTGTAATTCCCCTGCCCAACTATCTGTAGTTATGTGGCTCAAATCTACTTTTTAACTTCGGGAAATAATATATACTCTTAGAGGGTCAAAAAAACAATTTTCTCTTTACTAACAACCCTTAATATGTACTTTTAGGATCTATGAACCATTCCCTTTAAGTGATGGCTGCGTATAATTAAAAAACATTACATTTACGTGCCTAATCTTAGCACTTAAACTTTGATATCCTGCATAAACATACAAATGTAGAATTACTTTTCTTCCAATCCATTTATTTATTTCATAATGTAACTGTCCCTAGTATTAGTGCGTATTAGTAAGATTAGTGGTATTAGTGAGAGAGAGGAGAGAACACATAGATGGATTTAGACATGGAGTTGAGGTTGAGGACTGACAAGTTCTCTTCAACTAAAATTTGTTCAAGTTTGAAATTGTCATTTTG
The DNA here is from genome assembly GCA_034670405.1 of Hoplostethus atlanticus. Taxonomy (NCBI): domain Eukaryota; kingdom Metazoa; phylum Chordata; class Actinopteri; order Trachichthyiformes; family Trachichthyidae; genus Hoplostethus; species Hoplostethus atlanticus. Next base: position 9,277,580 of record JAXDDX010000002.1, on the reverse strand, counting down.
ATCTGTGCTTTTCAATAAAAAATAAATAAATATATATATAAAGAACACAGGAAAACTGCTTCAATAGGTAAAGAAAGGGTAACATCGGCATGAATTGGGAGTCTCCTTATATAGTGTCAGCCTTCTTTCTGGTTGTGTCCTTTCCCTCCATTTCTATGTATAGTCTAACTTCTGGAGAATTCCGAGATAATCTAGAACTTGCAGAGGACAATTCTATGATGTTCTAGAACCTGACAACAATATATGATTTAATAATGATGTTCTAATAGTTGAGGAGAACATTAAAACATTCTGACCTGGTGTTATTCTTGAACTTGAGAAAGTAATGGAGGCAGTTAATGCAGTGGTGGGGTCCGGGACCTTCACAGCCGTTCTCATTGCACTCAGAGTCACAGGGTCCTAGAACCACACAGATTAATGATAAACCACTCCATGAGTAAAACGTTTGCGAACCCTTTTGAATTACCTGTACATTTTTTCACATCGTGTTGTTTTCACCCACATTAATTTAACAGACTTGATGGTATTAACAATTTAGGTATACCCTTAGATACCCTCATGTGCCAATACCCTTCATTGCCATAGTGACAGGACTAAAAATTAGCTGACATTGAATTACATTCCTTAGCAATGCAGGGCAAACATGGTTGCCACCAAAACATGCCAAGGCTTAACTGTCTATCTATGACTCCGGCCTCAACTACTTACCGATGTATTCCTCTGTGAACTCCTCATCAGTAGGTGACAGCACGTCTGTGGAGCGGGGCTTTTCACTGCGCAGAGAGTATGGGTGCACAGAGGTGCCATAAAGCACCAGTGACCACTCCTTCAGCTTGCCTTCAGACAAAATAGTAACGGAAAGTCATCTTACACAGACACACACTTGTCTTCTGGTTGAGCATTTGTGTATCCTCTGATACACGGAGCTGCCATAATGACTAGGTTATGTTATAATATGTAATGTCAGGCAGGGTTAAGGTTAGGGTTGCCTTACTGTGGCAAATTATCTCTGCCAATAACTATACCAGATAATTTCTCATACTCGACATCAGAATTCCACAACATGATCAGCATAGCAGTCTTTTCTTAGGACCTGCTACATTCTGTAAAAAAGTCTTTGGGACTTTATTATTTTGCTAAATTAGTAGCTCTTTTGAGTGGTTAAGTCCATCCGCATTGGAGCCACATGTGTGCCCCTACTTGCCTAGGATTGAATCCAGCCAGAACTTTCTCCTGTGTCTCTCCTACTATGTCTCCCTCTCTACTTTAAATTACATTTAAAAATTTCTAAAAAGGTGTGTGGACTGCCCACTCTCCTTTAACAAAAAAATAGTAGCACTTTCATACCAGGTACTTTCTGGCTGCGGAGTTGAGATGGTGAGTCGTGGATCTCAAGGATCCAGTCGCCTGCTGCCTTCTCTCCCCAGCAATGGGTGGTCATAAACTCCCAGTTCTTAAAACCCTCCATAGAGTGGTCAAACAACCTAGACAGAAACACAGACACACACACACACGCATGCAAAGTATACAAAGATATCAGATGCGGAAACAACCCAAGTATTCTAAATACCAGTATAAACAATCACAACCACTCAACCAAGTACAACCCCAGTCAGTGATAAAAAAATCTTAATTGAATGTATGGTATGGAAATGTATGGTACATGTAAGAAAAATCAGGATAGCTATTTGTATTGTCAAGAAAAACAGATCCACACTACTTCCACTAGGAGAGTGTCTTTCAGTATTATAACATAGTAAGTAGCCTGTTTGTCAAAATGTTTTGTTAGTATTACACAAACGTAATAAATTCCAAACCTGTTCATCAAAATTTGCTAGCTCAATGTAGTTGTAACTACAATATTCTCTTTACAAGGTGAGAGAGCCGTTTGCTGTTACCTGGGAACTGTCAGGCACTGACTAGCAGTGAGGAGCTACTAGAACCCATTCAATTAATCATTTGAATTGGTGATCGGATCAGTGATCGGCCGATCACACTGTTAAACACTGTAGTTTGATAGATTGACTACACATCAGCATCGCTAATGGAAATGTGGCAGAAGGCAAGGCAGGCACATACACAGGGAAGTGTATAGTAGGAGGAGACAGCCAATCAGATGATCATGTTGTCTTGCTGAATACAAGGAAGGATTATGGGAGTTAAACAAAAATTCCAGTAAGAGGGTGTGAGAATTCCTCACTATGTTAAATGTTCACAATAATTGAAGTTACTTTTGTCTTAGAAGATCTTATATCTCATAAGATACTACTCAATAAAAGAAAGAAAACCAAAAAAATATACAATTATTTTCTCAAGTACCACAAAAACAATTTAATAGTAGATTATAATAGAGGTTGTGTGTCTGATGGCTGACTGACTGATCTGGCTGACCTGAATTTGGCTCCTGGTGCCCATGCCATGGGAAATAACAAAAAAAAAACTATTCTGGCAAAAAACATCAATTTGGTTTTGATAACATCTTCCCTGTTCATGTGTAGCTATTACAGTTAAAGATGTAGCATATTGTAGATTAGGTTTCATGAACCTTTCTTTACCTGTTGGCAAGCAGCTGAGACTTGGTCCCTGAGGGTGAGGTGAGGTTGATCGACAGGTCCCCGCGGCGAGGGTGTGTGATTGTAATTCGTACAACCACATGCTCTAGGTAGATGACATGGTGGTTGGAGTTGTCAGTGCACCCCGTCGCCTTGTACACAGATCTCACCACATGCTCTGGACGGATAGTTCTGAAACACAGGATGGCAACCAATCAAATGGCAGAGATTAAAGACTTTAGACAACCAGATTTGTGAAAATCCACCCCAAAAGAGAATATATATGTGTAATTTCTATGATCGTCTATGAATTGGACAGTTAGTAACGTGAAGTCACACTTTCTAGAGCTGATTCATTGACAATGAGCAGGAAAACCAACCAAAGCCTGCGCTCTTTGAGGGAGTGAGTCTGGGGCCTGGCCTATCCGGCTCCTGACAAAAATGCTATTCTCCCAAAACAAGTGTTGGTGATTGCGGAGTCGCACCTAAACATCCACAAGGCTGAGCTATCCCTTAAAAATAATTAATTTACTTCTTTTGATTATACTTCTTCCACATTTTCAACAAGAGAACACTATGGCAAAAAAAAACAAACAAGCATGAGCATGATAGCAAAAAAAGACATCATTTAATATATTTTCTATGCAAATAATAGCAGTACCAAAATGCCCTAACAGCCAATCCAAGCATCTAATGACCCACTGAGGTATGATCTAATATAATAGCCATACAATAACAGAAAGCCTGGTCCAAAACACGAGACACTAAACACCATTTTGCCAGCACAAGGCTTTGGAGAAAGAACCATAAGTTACAGCTCCACAGCAGTAGCAAGTGGGGCTTCCTAGTGGCTGGGCCAATTCAACATATGAACTCATCTATAGCACTGGATCAGAAGTGTTTCTTTATTGGAAACTAAGACCTAGCTGGCAAATTACCTCTGCTGGCAAGAAATGTATAAAAGATTCACTGTAATTTAATTTTAGGTGGGGGGAGAAGTTTAAAGACATAAATAATGACAAAGACTTGCGTTGTTGCGTTGCTGTATTGGAAACCAGGCTATTAGAATCACTGTTGTCAGGGTTACAATCATGGTGTAGACATATTTAAGGGCCTAAGTGATACAACACAGATGTTTATCATTGAAAGGAAAATTACAGCAAGCCAATTTATCTACTGGTAGTTTTTTTTGTTGCGCGAAAGATGAAGCTCTTTTTAGAATATATTCCTCAGGCTTAGTTCAAGGATTAATTGAGACAAAGAGCAACACAGTGGGTAAATCTTGTTTCTTGCCATTCAGACCATGTACTCCCTGTCTAAATCCACAAGGAATTCAATTACACATACAAATATAGTGGATTTTTTTCATTCAGGTAATAGTTTTCTTCAGGTAAAAATCTTCTTCCTCTAGTCTTCTACTTATTGGAAGGCTGACTGTGACAATTGCTGGTGGACTAATAGCCAATATCTTATACTAAAACCACTGAAAACAGAGAAATGCAACAAAACTGTATTAGCTCAAGCATAGAATAACAGAAAGAAAACAGTGATCGTTTCTTCCAGAAATAGTCGATGACTGATTGGAAAGCTGACAGCAGTAATGGTTGGGGAGACCAGGGCTGACATCACAGCTCTGGCTTCTCAGCAACACAACACAGATAACTGAACCATACGCATGGGATTGAGCAGAGCAGATGCAGAGCTGATTACCACCAGCCTGATTGCACACAGATCAGGCAGTTTTCCTGGTGTCTGCTCCAAGTGGAGTGAAGCGAGCGATTGCAGACAGACATTACCAAACGCGCTTAGAGGGGCCAGCCAGAGGGTGTGTGGGAACACGGCAGTGATGTGATGGTTGCAGTTATGTAGCAAGCTACAGACGCAATAACAAGGGATAACCAGGAAACACACACACACATACACACCTGCACACACACATACCTACACAGCCACAGAAACAAACACGTAAAACTAATTCATACTGCAAAAGAATTAAACTATTTTTGGGACAGGAAAAAGTATTTTTTTGTACTGTGCGGCACACTTTTCATAACTCATTCTCTTTGTCCCAAAAATAAAACTGTATGGAGGATGGATGGGATGGGTAATTCTCTTCTTGAATAAGGCCCATCTTCAAGTGACTGGACAAATGTGTGAGTGCCCAGTTCACACATCTTGTAGACTACTCATGACTACATCCCACAAAGAAAAAAAGGGGGAAAAATGTATGGGGGGAGTGCATCATGTTTGTAATTCTTCCAACCGACATCACTGGGAATCTCTCCATAGCCAACAGATATCACCCGATAACACAGAGGCCTGAACACGCCTGCCTCTGACACAAGCTGGACTTCACATAAGCCTCATATGGACTGACTTGTGCAGCCAAGCAGAACAGACAGCAAGACACTGATAATGCTGCAGTCACTGGTCACTGAGCCTTAGAGTGAAAGAAAACCAGTTCAGGGGCCATGCTCACCCAGCTTAACACACAACACTGCTCAAGCTACCAGCTGCATCAAGAATAACAAGCTGTGAAGCCCTGGCTGTGTGTGTGTGTGTGTGTGTGTGTGTGTGTGTGTGTGTGTGTGTGTAGTAAAGGTCTTATGTGAGAACTATCCTGCCAGAACTAATGCTTGGCCCCTATCAAGGTACAGCTTGCACAACCCTACTCTCACAGTCATGCGGGTGAATAAAACACCAGGGAGACAAAAAGAATTAGAGAGAAAATAAGAGAGAAAGACAGTAAGACTAAGAGAGAGTGAAACAGATTGAGCGAGAGAGAAAGAGAGGAAGATGGGAGGGGTTGAGTGAGACAGACGCTATGACCAAATGTTCTCATACCATACTGCATACTAGCTACTCAACAGCTTTCAGTAGGAGTACAAAAAACAACATATGAATCTATTCATAATGCAACATAACCATCTTTTGTCACGTATGTTGCTCTCAAAAATTGTCTCGCTTTTCTGACATTTAACTTAAAAATACTCTGTATACTCAAAAAGATGGCCACTACGGAGTGAGAGTCTTCCTAATGACTCATGAACACTAGGTGTATTCAAAACAGTCAAATGCATTAATGTACAGTCAATAAATATAAAAACTGCCATCTGTCATTGTGGCATCGCAGTTGATTTACAGAATTATTTTACTGCATGATGGCTGATGGAGTTTTTTGAGCTTTGACTCAAATGTGTGTTGTATTTTTTATTCATTTGTGGGGTCAACAACTGGTCACTTGTTGGGACAGCTTGACAGCGCTTATAAGGAGATGGTTACCTTAAGGGTTGTTATGTTAAAATTATGAAAAATTAGAATTATGTTAAAGCTAGGGTTATGGTTAGTCATGTAGTGGAGAAGATTAAGGTTGAGGAACGAATGTTATTGCAAGCTAATAGTATGTCATCCCAAGGATGTTTGTGTGTGTATGTATGCATGTGTGCGTTGGGTGCATGAGCTCTACCTGATCTGTCGGTCTGTGCTCTCCACACAAACATGCTGGGCAGGGACTTGCTTCCATCGCTCCGCCTCCTTCACCATCGCCTCAGCATCCATCAGGCCAAAGCCATACAGGTGGCTGACTATAGGACACAGAAACAGTCAGTCTAACGCCACAGCTAATCATACAGTCCAACTTATACCAGTGGTAGTTTTTCAACACAGGGATAGTTCAAAAGTTTAGGGAAGTTCATTCGTTTTAGGGAACTTTTTTTCCCATCTCGAGATCACACAACAGCAAATTCCCAGAGGGACGGAGTAAGAATAATGAGCAAAATAAAGAATTATTGACAAGACTTTTGGACTTTTGTCATTACCTTTGAATGCATCAATGAATCAAGTAGTGTTTTTCAAGTTCTCGGTCAGGACCTAAATATAGGTTATGAGAGAGCAAAAATGTGCCCCAAAACAGACATCAAAAGCTACTGACTGTTGTGTTACCACGTCTTCCTAGGTCTGGTCTGAGTGTAAAGTAGGCTGAAAATACTGTAGGCTTGCAAGGTAGCAGTGTAAAATAAAAAAAAGTCTAGAAACCACTGAACTCATGAATATAGCTAATCAAATAAGAATTCCTTCCATACTTCTGTCCACCTCCTCAGCACCCCCCGCTGCCGCCCTCCGGGTTACGTGGTTACCCCCCCCCCCCCCCTTTTCTGTTTCTCCTTAGTTCCTCTTTGAAACAACAGACGCTTGGAAAATATCCAGGCGCACTGGGCCTGCAGCCTGGCTGACCCTTAGTACTTGCTCTCTCGCTCTCTTTCACTCTCACACACCACAAACACACTAAAGCTCACACGCACGCGCGCACACACAAAGTTACGAAATAATACTAATTGTATTGGCCGTGTTATGACTGGGGGAAACCGATTCTAGTCAAAATCATGAATATTGATTTCTCTGAGTGTTGCTTTCTTTTGCATATTTCCTTCACACTCCATGAAATGGATATAGCCTATGCTGCGTTCAAGTGAACTGGGAATATTTGTTGAATTTGCTGGAGCAAGAAATTCATCCAACACGATAAAGCAAAAGCCAGTCAGCTTCAAATAGGCACCTGTAAATTTCTTTCCAAAATGTCTTGCAAGCTTATTGTAGCACTGCCTCATATTTACAGCGGGGAAAAGGGTTGGGTATTTGTGACCAACAACAATGACATTTCCAAAAAAAAAGTCTTTGCTGGCTGCCACTAATAATAATAATAATAGTTGTGACTATAGCCCTGGCTGCTTTGTTGTGTCAACTGTTGCTATTAAACCTGCTTGCATGTAGTCGCACAAATTTATTACGTCACGCTTATTAAGTCAAGCAATCAAACTCAAGTAAAGCAAGGTGAAAGTTTGCCTCACGTCCAGTCAGGCATTCATGTCTCTGTGAACATTATGGTTTATGTTTGCGTGTACATATGTACATGTGTGTGCTCTTTATGCATGTACTGTGTGTGTGTGGGAGGGGTAGGGGGGTGTACCGTTGTAACCAGCAGCATTGGTCTTCCAGTCAAGAGCGTTGAGATGTCCAGCTCTAGAGGTCTTTACAATGATGTGCTGAACGTCCCTCCATGTTAGAAGAGGACTAGTAGAAGAGAACACACACAAACACACTTAAATCCATTCATATACTCCTAAAAACACCAATATATAAATAGTGCACATAGTAATTAAGCATTTTGCAGTAACTAATTACAAATATGTAACATCATTAAGGTCTCTTTCCACAATCATTTACACATACTCATCAAATGACCATATGCATATAATATAAATAAAAAATATATATGCACATTATGCCTTTATATATGCACAGATGAGCACATATATAAAAGCAGAATGTGCGTATGTGTATGTGAAGTCAGTCCTCCCAAGGCTGTACATGATGAGGACAACACCGGAAAAAAAACTAAAATAAATAAAATAATGAGGAAAAAACAAGAAAATGGTATCTTTATTGGAAATAAATGTCCCTATGTCCATAAATGGGAGTTTTGGAGGGAGGTGGGGAGGGGGGTAACAGGGAGAGAGAAAATGCAGCAGGCCAACATAAACAGAAAGATATGCAGACATATCGTTACGGGAATAACTTCAGATGACAGCATGAGGAAGGGTAGGCGGGTGAAAACATAAAATATGTATGAAATTAAATGTTAAAACAGGTACAAAAATACAGTAATGGTGCAAGATCAGTGAGAGAGAAAATTACAGACATGGATAGATGGGTAGCAGAGATGCCCATCCATCCATACGCTACTTCGTCTCTATGTCTTTACTTTCTCAGATCTCACGTGAGATCCATTACGAGATGGCAGCCATGTGTCTCGACTCCTTTGATGTCCAAACGCTACATTAAAAAGGAAAAACCAGGAAGAAATGGGTCACCAAGTTTCCTGGGAATCCCTTCCATCTCATATGCCGGCCAGATGCTACATTGCCTCCCCTTATGTCACTCCCTCGCCCTTCGAGAACACCAGATTCTGCAGAACTATAACACAGTTGTATGAACATGTAAAGTTTACATGCCACCAGTCAGATTCACAAATCTAAAGCCTTAAAGATAATTTTTAAGGCTTTATTAGATACAGTGAAAAATGACAGAAATTATGTGAGAGAGACAGAGAGTGACGTGTGTCAAAGGAAGTTCATGAATCTGATTTGAGCAAGTTGCACCTTAGTGCAACTGAGTCACCAGGTTGCTTGCACAAGAGCGGGTTCTACCCTGGCTTCCTGCGATCTCTTACACACTTCAAGAGTGGCAAATGTTTATGACTGCAGCTAAGCTAATGGCTGGCTATCAATCTCTCACAACACTAATAGCTTGGCAAAGAGCTGATCATTTAACATTTGCTGTCTATCAATCTTTGGCTTTCAAATGAAAGCAATCAAATAGACTCAATGGACAATGTTTTTTTTGCAATTCATATCAGGGGGGAAGTTTCATTTGAAATAGAACCTGAAAAATCACATCCCTGTGAGCCCAAAATACAACAGTACCTACAGTTCACCGATAATTACTTAAACAGGTTGTCACACATATTCAGAATTCACTCTCCCTTCTTCACCCCATCTACTGCACGCTATTCATGAACACTGACGCTAAATAGCCAAAAATAAAATATCAAGTGAGAATAATTAAAAGATGGTTATCTCATAAGTAGACACAGAGGAGTGCTATGAAAAGTCAGAATAATTAATGATCAGATCAATATTAATAGGCTTAGCTTCCACTCTGTAATTATGGTTCCATAAATGTTTCATGGCCATTAATTAAAAGTGACTTTGGCATCGTTATCTAGGCCATGACAGCCTTCCTATAAACAAGCCAATACTAATTAATGGAGCAGCTCACATGTTGGGGAAAACCATAGGCGAAAGCATATCAGAATGCCTAATATAGGTTTCTTGGTGCTTCTACCAAGTGTAATTATGGATGAATACACACAGGGGTAATCTGGAGGAAGAGAGCACAGAGGAAAGTGAAGGATGAAGAAGCGAGGAAAGAAGCAGGTCTGAAATGTTTCGGCAGAGTCTACATCTCACCTTGCTTCAGTTTAGGAATAGAAGATTTACACGCCCCCTAACCTGTGAAGAGAGTTTTTCAGTCTAGGCTAGTGCAAATTGGCTTCTCTAGCTTGAAATTTGAAAGCAGATAAATGGGTAAGAAATGGAGATTTCTTTTTGCATTCATCCCTGCTTTGGTCCTCTAAAAACTCTCTGCAGATGAGGTTCTTAGGTTAGGTTATCCTTCTTCATTTCTTGTTTATCCCTCCTAATTTCCTCACTGAATTCTCCTGCCTACACCCACGCTTACCTTTCAATTTCTCCACTTGAAGGACACAAGTGAAAAATAAGAAATATAGACAAGTTTCTGAAGTTTGCTGCACGTTGTGTTAAACCCTAGTGTTAAACTCTAATAATAAATCATTTGCTCACCTCTTTAATATCATAAACAGCATAACACACAGAGTAAAGAGCATGGGACAGTTTTCCAAAGTAACACATTCCATAACAGCCCTAACTTTAGAGTGTTTTGTGAGGTCTGGTCTAACGGCATCTTGATGTGTTTATCACAATAAGTCCACTCACTTTCATTCAGCAGATAACAACTGATAACATCACCACTGCACAGAGTTTCTCCAAACAGTTTCCCTCTCCCTCTTTCTTCCTCTCCTCTCTGTGTATGCGTGTGCCTGCATACAAGTCTATCCATGTGAAGAATTGAGTGAACGGCTAGAAAGGCAGAACATCTGCCTAAGAAAAAAAGACTATCCTAAAGGGGGGGAGACAAGCACGACATTGAGAAAGTGAGAGACAGCAGAGGAAAAGAGAGCAGGCGAGCAAGAAGTAGTGTGTGATAATCTCGTTGAGGAAACAGGCTTATGTGCCCAGGACTGCCTGGAAACCGAGCATATTTTTTCTACTGGGGGGGATTTGGATTGGATTATCCAGGTTAAATAAAGTGACCTCAGCTAACTGAGCTGCTCAACATGTGATGATGGGGTAAAGCCCAATTCAGAGTCTCTGCACCTGTGCTGCACACATTCCAATTGAAGAACTGGTGGCAAGGTATGGGCACCAATGGTTTTCAAAGAGGGCTGGGGCAGGCATCTGCCATACCACCCACAAAAAGCTCTCCTGTATATTTCTACAATGATATCTAGCAGGATCATGGCAGGGTAGGGCATCAATAAAAATAGAGGTAACATTTTAAAATGGAGGCATCTTTCTTTTAAATGGCACCCAAATCGTCCCGCCCTAAATTTTAGGGTACAATTCCTCTATTCTTGCTTGAGCTCCTGGTCCTCAAAAAGTCAGCGCAACATGCTGCAGACAGTTTGAAATTACTTGACTACTTAACGCATCTTGCAGCTGAGTTACAATCGGTTGATATCTTTAACTGTTCAACAAAGCTGGCAACAAGAACTTGTGGGCTGTGCTGCACACATAAAGGCCAAGGCATCCTAGCTATTCGTCTTGCACTGAGCTATAGATGTGAGTGAATAAGTCACGACCAGGAGGCAGAATATCTGCACATATATGCCGCCACTCTGAACTAACCTCAGACAAAGATGTTTAGAGTAGGATTTTTCACTAAATGTATCGTAGTAAGATGTTATAACCAGCACTACTTTCCCCAGCCACAGAGAGATACGTTATCAGCCAGCAATAGCTGTAACATCCCATACTGTCCCAAAAGAAAGGCAAGAGGCAGATCTTTATAGATGTTCTGCAGAAGCAGCTATGTATAGTCTACTATCTTGTTGTGTCCCATAAGTATGTCTTGCACTTTGAAAGCCTGTAAGTTGTCCATATATCTCTGCACCAAGTATATAAATGCAACGTCACCACTTATTTTATGATATGTTCATGAGAAAATGCTACACGTGTTCCCCTTAAAGATCAATGAGGGAAGAGGACAAGCGGGCATTAGAAGGTACGCAAAGGGCAACAGGATAAAGTTAAGGGACGAGGTTAAGTGGATCTTACTTTGCCTCCAGGGCCAACGCAATGATGGCAGCAGCCATGGGTGCTGAGGCCGATGTCCCTGTGTGACTGTCTGTACACCGATGTCTCAGGTCTGTTGTGATCTGGGAAAGGGAGAAAGAAAGAGAAAGCAATGGACAGAGAGCAGAGAAAGAAGAAAAAGGAAGGGATGGGGTAGGGGGGAGAGAAGTGAAACAGGGAATGGGAGGGGAAAGAAATGGAAGAGAAAGGAAGAAAGAGAGGAGAGAAGGGGAGATACAGGAGGCGGAGAGAAATCGAAAAAGAACAGAGGGTAGCAATGGGAAGAGAAAGAAACGGAAGAAAATGGAGTGGCAGAGTAGAGAGAGAGGGAGAGAAACCGTGAGGATCAGGAGGATTTAGACACACCTGAAACTCACATTCCAGCTTTGATACACTGCCCTGCTACAGATAACATATGTGCGCACGCACACACGCACACGCACGCACACACACACACACACACACAGTTTTCCCCAAGAATTTAAGAAATCAATTCAATGCCCAAAGAAACCCAAAGAGCAAGAAGTAATAAGAGCTAGTGAAATTTGTTGTTACAACACTGTGTATTTGCTCTGATTGTATGGACTTTAGTCAGCCAACTAGTCATTCAGACAGCTTGCCAGTCAGTCAGCCAAGAAAAGCTTGGCTAACTTCCAGTCTGAGCCCCCATCAAAGGACCTTTCCTGGACCAAAAAGTTTGAGGGATTATCTGAAAACATACACACACACAGTTTAGCAAGCAGTGAAAGTGGTCCAACAGCATTAGAGGTAGATAGGACAGTATGTGCTCAACTAGATTACACTCACATTCAGATAAATTAAGTTCTACTGTAAGTGTCCGAAGTCTTCCTAGGAGGGCAACTGTGCAGAGAGTGAGAAAGAGGACAGTCTCTCCCTCTCTCAGGACGAACAGATCAAAAGAGTGTGCTTGTGCGCGTGTGAGCGCGCGCATGTGTGTGTGCGTGCGCCCTGTATGCAGCATCAATACAGGGAATGTAGCGAGCAATTGCCAGACAAGCTAGCACACAGTGGTCAACTGTCACTGTCCATCCCAATGGATCATGGGAGAGGTTTGGTCGGCTCAGGTCAAACCAGGACACTCGACTGGACACACACTAAATAGGTTAAAAGACAAAGAGTTATGGGCTTTAATACCAAATTAGACCAGTTGTATGACCACCGTCTAGACCAAATGTTCCTTAGGGGACAAAACACCAAAGATAAAACATGGACTTCAGTGAGGAAGGTACAACTATTTTGGCCCTGCTGTAAAATTAGGACCGTGGGTACTTGCACCCTTTCATTTCCAAGCTGTTCAATCAGTGCTAGTGAACTGAAGCGCGCTGCTTTATATTCAGTTGCCTTTCTATATATATATGTGTGTGTGTGTGTGTGTGTGTGTGTGTGTGTGTGTGTGTGTTGCAGCAGCTCTCTCAATGGAACACACACTCCCATCCTTACAATCTTTCGGTCGTAGTTCTCTCCGCTGCTGTAAGTGGTGGTGAGGGTGGAAGAGCATTCCTCCAGGTACCAAGGTTTGCGTCCGCTTTCAGCCGTGCTGGAGATGGAAATGGTGTAGATGGAGTTGGTGTAGCCGTCGCAGGAGCAGTGGTCCCTGCTGCGCCCGCCGTTGCCCGACGCCCACACGAAGATAGAGCCGCGCCCCTTCCTTCCCTGACAGGAAACAATACAGAGAGGAGTGTTTTTGAGATTTTTTTTCCATTCAAAGTTGCCACTGCTGAGTATTGTGTTGTGTTAAGTTATCTATCTGCTATCTGGAGTGTATTTTCTCTGTCAGCCTGACAGTTAACTGAGCCAACTGTAGAAAAAGTAATATTTTGGCTATAGGACATGTTTTCTTAAAAAAGGTGTATGCTTTCCTGAAAAGTACATTTTATTGCATCACCACCTGCATTTTATCAAATGTTTTCAGTGGGAAGATTAGTTTGTCCATGTATCATTGAAATATGGGTTGAAAAGCTGAAAAGAAATGATAAATTGGTTTGTATACTTGCAATGAATAGTTTAGAAAATAAGTTTTTGCTGAACATTTTATCATCTCAACATTCAAACATATGGTCATTTGTAATAAACGAGACCCATTATGTGGTAGAGCTAGTCCGCTGTTTATTATTCAAATGTAAGTTACACAGTATGTTAAAAATGCAGCCCAGATGCACCAGGGCTCTCAGAGTCTATTCAATTTAAATGTAATCGATTGTGAATGCAGACTCCAATTCCAATTCATTCAGCATTCATTCTCAATTATTGCTCATCATTTAGATGGCAAACTTCTCATGCCAAATCCTTTTCACTATTTCAATCACATATTCCACTTCTCGAATTGACCCAGTTGAAAATTAACTAAACTGAGGCCTGGCTGAGACACTGAGGCTACATCCACACTATGCCGGGTAAATGTGAAAACGCATACTTATCTCTCCATTTTTTACCCCCCTAAAACGGAGCTTTTCAAAAAAGCTCTCCCAAGTGGATAAATTTGAAAAAGCCGGCCCCCTGTTGACGTTTGACGATGACGTTTCACTGCTTGACTGTCACTTGATCCAGCTGTGAGCAGGGCGGCCGAGTGGTCTGTGCATGCCCATGGAAGGAGGTATGCATTTTTGGTGGTCTAGTGTAAACGGTGAGCTTTTCGAAAACGCTAGACCCGATAATGCCGTTTCAAATTTAAACAGCTTAGTGTGGACATACTCTGACTGCTAGTGGTGCTGGGCAGAGTGACCGAGAGAGTTATGGAGGCAAAGTCTGTGACACTGTGATTCACACTGTTTGTCAACACACACGCAAACATAGACTCAGCCTGGTACACCCAAAAATGGAGACACATCCAGGAGACACATCCAGACAGAAATAAAAGGTGGAAGGGAGTTCTTCAAAAAGGGGCTTCTGTCAGGCAGCGATAAGCGAGAGGAACCCCTCTGAGTGAGAAGGGGATCAGACAGGAGCAACCGCTGACAGATGAGCGATGGAGAGCACTTTGATCAGCAGTTAGCAAAAGAAAGGATGGGACAGAAAGAATGGGGGGGTGAGTAGAGAGGATGAGGGGGAGAGAGAAATGAAGGAGGGAAGGGAGAGAGGTGAAACACAATGGAAAACTGAGACAGCCATCAGAAGGGGGAGAGAAAGTAATACATTGTGGGGAGAGAGAGAAAGAGGTCAAACAAAAAAGGATAAAAGTAAGAAAAGCAGAGAATTTTTTTTTTTTAAATTCACCTACTTCGACTAATGCATTATGGAATATGACAGAGATGCACACACAGACAAGTTCAGTCTCATCCTCACAACATGCCTGCCTTGCAAAAGGAAACACTTCAGCCCGTCAGAATTGTGGTGCCTAAGCAACATACAAAAGACGCATCATGTCTCTCCCTCCCTATAAAACATCACAGAATGTGATGGCAAAAGGAAACTCTAATACAAAAACATACACATATTTCACATGCACATACATACACAGTAACATGACTCAAGGAGACTGAGGGGCATTAATGTCTCAGGCCAATAATGTCTCTCTCTTACACAACCAGCTACAGAAACGGAGTGCAGCCCCCCACAGCTGCCAGTTGTATCTCTCACAGCGCAGCTCTTTACGATAAAGCCTCTCTTCAGAGTGTCATCTTCACTCACCTTCTTGCACACGCACACGCACACACACACACACACACACACACACACACACACACACACACACACGAAGGGGGGCATGTATGCGCATACACAGTCAACTCTCACCAACTAGACAAATGCCCCCCCTCACCTTTGTCATCTTAAAAGGCCAACCTGTCAGGACCAACAGAAACACTAACCACACTAACCACCTCTGCCGCTTTGTCTCCCCACCTGTCTCCTTTCTCTCTCCATCTTCACTTTTTTTTTTAACCTGCCACGGGCTCTCAGCCAGTGAGTCAGGACATTTTGTATCAGTCTGAAATCTCTGAGGTCCATATAAACCCTCACCACAGGCCCCCTCCCTCTCCGTCTGTACTTCTGTCTCACCTTCTCAAACGTCTACATCTGCTAAACAAAGGCTGATGCAGCAAACTGTGTGTGTGTGTGTGGTCTGACATGACCAGTATATGGCCTCCCCCACTTAACTTCTATATCTTTTCTGCTCTGCTCAGTCAAACGACACTGTACCAGCTTGTAGTTATGCAAATGTATCTATGAATATGTAAATCAATATGCTAATACACCAGAGCTGCTCTCCAATCCAAATGTCCGGAGGTGCCCCACAGGCAGAGATAACTGGAGAGGAGTTTGGGATACGAGCCTACACGTGCACATCTGTGAGAGTGTTTCAACCAGTCTATGTATGCACACACATGCATTTCTGTTTGTCTGCTTACATCTCTGTCTGTGCGCTCATGAATGCATGTGTGTTCATGTCTGTCTCCCAAACATGTGGATGCTAAGTCTTTACCTGGCCAGAGAAGCCCTCATGCATGTTTCGTAGGGTTGTAGCTACATGGAGATACATTCATGGTCTGGTTTGATATACAATACTATACTAAATAGGTTCATGGTTTAACATTATCACAATTTTTTTTTTTCACAATATTTTTTTTTATCAAAATCTGAATGAAAACAATTCAGAATGAAAACCTCTTATTTCTAAGGGAAAGTAAGAACCTCAAAGAAAGAAAGAAAGAAAGAAAGAATGAATGAATGAATGAATGAATGAATGAATGAATGAAAAAAATATATACATCTACACAGCCAGGGAAATTTGTCACTAAAAAAGTAGTGCAAAGATAAACAGCTAAATTTTTAAGACCTCTGAAACCATATTTGAGACTCAAATGCAACATTTGTAGTGGAGTTTTCATTGTGATATTGTGGTAGCTTTCGTTACATCCCCAATGTTTTTGTATGTAAATGTGTGTGCATGCATGTGTGCACATGCTAGTCTGTCTCCTACCCACCGTCCGGATGCCATTCTCGAAGGCCTGCCTGGCCAGAGAAGCGGGTCCATCCACTGTCTTTCCATCGTCATCGGGACCCCAGCTGGCGCTGTAGATGTCTATGTGTTGTGGCTGGAGGCTCAGAGACTTAGCCTCCACCATGTCTGTAACATCTCCATCCAGCATGCGTACACCTAAGATACACACAGAATTAATATACAGAGTAGCAAGCATGCACACATACAAAGATTAACTTATCTCCCCTGAAAAATACGGTACAAATGGGTGGAAATTTTATAATAAATTAACAGCACAGGACAGAATTAAAACAATATAAGTTATACCAAGGTACTTGATAATACTTAATTCTTAATGGCCTGATGATATCCATTAAATTTACAGTATAAACATACAGTACATCTCAACTGGGTTTTCAAGTCTAGTGGTGGTTCTTAGCCTCTTCATTATCCTTTCCAAATTGTACATTACAAGGTATTAAGCCTTATTTACACCACTCTACATGCAGACAGACATGACATAGACTTTAACATACTTCTACTGAAAAACAGAAACATGTAGTGAATTGTTAATAAATAGTGTCAGGCAAATCAGACAAATGTAGCCAACCACTCACCTCCTATTCTGGCATTGTAAGCAATTCCCACAATGCAATGGGAGTTGTTAGCCGCTGCAGCAACTTCACCCGCACACCGTGTCCCGTGTCTAAGAAAAGAGTAGGAATGGAGGACATATTACACAAATCTACACACGCACGCACGCACGCACGCACGCACGCACGCACGCACGCTGTGTGGGAGGATGTCAGGGACACGCTTAACACAAGTAAATGTATACACAAGCGCGAGGACATGCACAAACTACTAGATAAACATGTAGCTTTTGAAGTGGAAAGCAGGGACATTTACAACTAAACACGCATTTGTACAGACAAATGTGTACATTCCTGTAGAGGTATTCCTAAATACAATTGTACAGTACAGTAAGAATTACATTTCTAATGGCCACGAGACCCTTCATACACTCACACACACACACTCAGTTCAAACATTTTTAATGTTCCTTTATGCCAATGCTGCCCATGGTTATACACACACACACACACACACACACACACACACACACACACACAGAGTTAGTTTATTATTCTCATGTCCCTTAATGGTGCTCACTAAACCCCTTTGTGGGCGGGCAGGCAGGCAGATGGGTGTGCACATGTGCGTGCACAAACAGATGCACACACACAAACTATCATAATTGAAACATCTCCAACACCCCCTCTAGCATTTCTAATGCCATGCTCCCCAAACCCCTTCTCACACACACAGACACACACACACCAGGGTAACATTCCACCAGTAACTGCAGTGGTGACAATCGGCCTGGGTCAGCGACCAGCGTAAACAAACACGAGTATGTTTGCGTCCGCTGCCTCCTCAAAAACACCACTCTCTGGCTACGCACTCCCCCTCAACCCCCCCCCCCCCCCCGACACACACACACACACACACACACACACACACACACACACACACACACACACACACACACACACACACACACACACACACACACACACACACACACACACACACACACACACACACACCTCCTACAGAGAACATCTGCATTGCGACACCCCCCGGCACTTAGAATGAGGAAAGCAACAAGTTTCACAGTAACTCGACAAGTTCAAGTTAACACTTATTTAATAACATAGTCAAGGGTTTCAAAGAATTCGATAACAGGGCATGCTGGTGGATCGGTTGGCTAAAGTGCATACTATGTACCCACAAAATCCTGGGTTTGAATCTGGCTTGCGACCTTTGTCGCATGTCATGCTCCTCTCTTTCTCCCACCTTTCCTGTGTCTCTCTATTGTTAACTATGAAATAAATTCTCTATCTAGACACTTATTTAAGTAAATTTATCTGTTTCATCAGGGAATGTCTACTTGTACTTCCCAACAGAGCTGGCAGCACTGCCTCCCCACTGTCCCATTACCTTCCCCACCCACAACCGGCTCCCCGCATCTCACCCAACACCCAAATGCAAGCTAACATAATAATACAACCCTCATCAACTCCCTAGTTTTTAGCACTGCGCTGTACTGTAATTTGTTGAAAAAAAATACAAAGATTCTGAATTATTGTTTTTCCACCTTTATTCCCACTTGACCAAAGGACTTCAGCCAAACCTTTTTCCTATGCTCCACAGTGCTTAAGCCAAGTGTGAAAAATGCACCTCTGAAAGCTTTCATTCTGTGTCCAGGGTCATACACCAAAAGTAATTATGTGTGTATTACATTGAAATAATCTTTAGATTTTCTTAATGTCATTAGCGCTCAACCAGAAAATTGGCCTGTGCACTGTCAGACACATTTCCATTTCATTCTCTGTATAGGTGGCATGACAAATTTGACATATTTAATGGTTGCAAATCAGTGAAAGGCACCTTAATCATAGTTAATGAGCCAGACTGTTGGCTTCCTCTTTCAGGTCGCCTCAATAGTCTTCACTCAGTCCATTTCACTCCCCTATTCCATAAAATCATCTGTCTGGTCATCTTTGCCATTTCCAGTCTTTGTTTAAGCCTGCATTTTCCATTTTCTACACATCTGTGTCATGGCTACTCAGATTCTCTGTGTTTCAACCAGAACCATACAACATCTGTGGAATGGATAACGGTCAATGGGAGCACGCACACACACACACACACACACAAACACACACAGACACATTACATACGTGACTTACTGAAAGTTACACAGTCTGCACTTCAACAGAGAGGTGAAACTCATTTTTAGCTCTCTGTGGCACAGATCTGATATTTTCATGGCCATCTAAACATAGGGACAAAAATTATTCCATGTATTTGGAATTTGCACTTAGACACGCAAAGCTAAAAAGCTGAATTGATCGTTTTTGGTTCTGTGTCAATCCAACCCTACACCCAACAAAAACAGACCCACATTCAACCAACATTGCAAATATTGGAGATGATCAAACATCTTGTTTTCACTTAGTTCGGTCAGGTTTTAACATATGGAAATGTGCAAACTCACTGGCACAAAAGGACATGACCTCAGACGAAAGAACAGCTTGTGCTTCTCAGGAGACACACGCACACACGCACACGCACACACACGCACACACACACCCCAGATATTTCATTAGCATCCATTCACTCATCATATTAGTGAAACAGGATTTATTAAGACAGATAGATAAGGCTAGGGAGGACTGAAACCAAACCCAGAACATACACACAGATTACAAAGCGTACAGATCTAGAATTAGGAACTAGTGAATCAAAACACACACACACACACACACACACACACACACACACACACACACACACACACACACAGTAGATACTTAATATATGGTCACCATTAGAAGCTAGTGAATCCAAAAATGCACGCAAACACTGAAATACCAATGATATACCAACTTGCAAGAAATTAAAGTGCAATGGCTATTTAAAAGGATGTTAGAGCTCTCTTGGTAAAAACTGTGTTTTTGTCAATCATTTTGTCACATGACCCCAAAAAGCCTATACTGTTCAAAATGCAATGGATTGAACGGGTTCTCAGTAATCAACAATATTTAAAATTTAGTACTCAGAAGCAATATCAACAATAAACTAGAAGGCACTCCAACTTGCTATCACACAGGGGCAAAACATAACCTCCTAAGGTACAAATGTGTATTAGTGCATCAATAGGTCTTGGTTCAGAGAGAGGGAGATTTAGGCTGTGATCAGATAGGACGCTTTTTTTCCTGCTCAAACACAAAGCGTAGTTGTGAGCGTTGCAAGTAACAGAGAGAAAAAGAGCTCAAAGTGATGTGTTACATCATTGTTGTTGCTATGCAACACAAAGTTGAACAATAACTTGCAAACTATGTAGTTACCTCTAGCTAGCTAATGTGAAGTAACAAAGGGGATAATGTTGAAAATAAAAATCAACCACCGGGAAACTTCAAAAAGGCTTCTTACTTCCCTCCCGGCACTGCTAATTTTTTCTCTGCCTGACATTGACGTAATGCACGACTTGGCTAAAGTTGAGAGATGTTCAAGGGGAGCACTACATAACACGCCACGTCCAAAACACAAGCCTCATAGTTTGGAGGAGACGCGCACCTGCCGCTAAAAAAACCTTTCAAAATAACTGAAAAAAGGCGCAGGAGTGTTCAAAAAAGTGTTATAATCAAGAAAGTGGTTTGAGCAAAAACATAGAACACAGAATGTGCAGCACGACGAACACCGCTTCCCATTGTTTAAGTGATTGGCCACCTCACACCTACCATTCATGTCTCTTCAGCTACCACGGGGGAAGGGACATGGACACTGTGTTGAACTATTCCTGAACTACACCCATTTATTGTGATTAGATAAAAGTGATCTCCACTTCACAGATCCTGTATGAGTAATCTCGAATTTGCCACACCAAGAACAGTAATATGAAAGGCTGAAGAGGGCAAACCATGTTCTTTCACTCCAGACAAATAAGATTGCAGTCAAGTACGAATTCAGCCTTAGAAGAAGACTCACTCATTAAGCTGTATCTGTAGGCCTCATGTCTCTTTAAGACAATACATTACCAGCAGGGCCTGAGCTACTGCCAAGGCATTTTGGCCATGACGGCCAAACACACACACCAAAAATCACTCACTAGGCCAAACTGGCACAAGACTTTAAGTGCCTGGACAGGAGAGAGTTTCTCTTTCGTGTTCTCTCTCTCTCTCTCTCTCTCTCTCTCTCTCCTCTCTCTCTCACTCTCTCTCTCTCTCTCTCTCTCTCTCTCTCTCCTCTCTCTCTCTCTCTCTCTCTCTCTCTCTCTCTCTCTCTCTCTCTCTCTCTCTCTCTCTCTCTCTCTCTCTCTCTCTCTCTCTCTCTCTCTCTCTCTCTCTCTCTCTCTCTCTCTCTCTCTCTCAACCACAACCCACCCACAAACGTCACAATCAAATACACTAATGTAACTCATCACACCCACAACAGACAAACATACTGAAACCCACAACTTCTGGGAGAGAAATCAGAGAAACACTGATACACACACAGACGTTTGTATTACCGGACTTCTGAGGGTGTTCCATGCGCTTATATTGTAACCCCTAAACACTACATGTCAAATTCTCTCTCTCTCTCTCTCTCTCTCGCTCTCTCTCGCTCTCTCTCGCTCTCTCTCGCTCTCTCTGTAGCTTACTTGTTCTCGTTACTTGCGTCGTAGCGAGGCATGGGATCCATATCATTGCCGTTGACATCAAAGCTGGCTTGCGGGTCCTGTAGGAGACACAGAGGGGAAGAAAGTCAAAACAAAGTCAACATCAAAATTACACTTTTATATGGGATCAAGGCAACACAAAAAAGTATTAAAAAAAAATAAAAATCAACATGATACATTTTGCACTCCAAGTATGTAAGTGCAAGAAGCTTCTGTAACCCAATCAAACAGTTCACAGCAGCATCACAACAGTTTTGTAAATCGAATGCAATCAGTGCTAACCCAATCTGCAGCACTGCATGCCCCGGGCATAAACAAATCCAGGCATTAAGACTAGCTAATAACAGCAATGCAGGGACTATCAAACAGAGTGTGAATCATTTTATCTGCTAGTTTGACTGATGGCCTTACCTGGTGCCTCGGGCCGAGAAAATACACACACATAAGCATATACACAAACACACACACGCGCACACGCACAAACACAGGCTTGAGGAAGATTACTTTTAAAATGTAATCCACAGCACATTACTGATTATCTGGTTGAAATTAAAATCAGTAATGCAATCCAATGAATTATTTCAATTTGTTAAGATTAATGTATTGCTTTCAGTTACTTGGATTACTTTGTCAACAAAATTCATACACTATAGTTGACAATTTACTCCTACTTACAAACTAAGTTGAACGTTATTAACGTCATCATTAGTTTGAATGTGTTCCCATAATCTCACAATCTAAATGCTATTTTTCAGTCACAATAAAACCCTTGCCAATCTCTCGAACGTCTTTCGGAACGCCTTTCGGAAATTGCCAGGTTTTTTTGTTGAAACAGGATGTTGGGGGGGACATAAAGTGTGTAAACCAATGGGATATCTATTAGGGAAAGACAGCTTTATTTGATAGGAGGGGTGCAAGGGTGGGACTGTTAAAACATCTGTGATGGTATTATTGGTTGGAAGTGTTATGTATGCTTACTGGTACACCATGAGGTAACCCCTAAAGATAGTAAGTAAAAGTAATTGGATTTTGATATAAAAATACAAGGAAATAAAGATGTTGTAAGTTTACTGTTAAATAGATTAAGACATGGAAAATTAGCTAAGAAGGTGAAAAAGTCCTTTTTTATTTCATTGTAACTTTAAAAAGACTTTCTTGAGCAATCCAACAAGTAATCACATACTTCACCAAAAATATGTCATCTGATATGTTTCCTGTACCTATGACTCATTAGTTTCGTAATCATGTTACTGCAATCTTGGTACACACACACACACACACACACACACACACACACACACACACACACACACACACACACACACACACACACACACACACACACACACACACACACACTTTCTGTCTCTCACCTCACACTCTCTCTCTCACTTACCACACCTCACTCACCTCACACACACTCTCTCTCTCTCTCTCTCTCTCTCACTCACTCCAGCAGCCACAAACAAATTCCTATAGCCTACACACACACAAACACACTCGCCTATATGAACATGCACACATTCACTTCATTCACCAACAACCCCCCACCACCACACACACAAACCACTCCCAGCCACCCTACACGCTCATACATACACACTCACGTAGTTCTGAATGAGGTCTGGGTGGTTCCTCTCGATGCCGTCATCTAGTATGGTCACCACCACGTCTTTACCCGTGTAGCCCCTCTTCCACGCCCCCATAATGTTCATGTCTGACTGGCAGTTATGGACGTCATCGTTACAGTGCTAGGGATGGGGGAAAGGGTGAGAGACAAAAAGGTGGCATAGGAGAAAGAAGGTGGAAATGGAAACAAACAAGGGATAGAGAGAATCCATTAGGCTCTTGTTTATGCACAGATGAGAGGTTGTGAGTGTACAGGACAATGATTTTTCCATTTAACCTACAGTGTGCATGGGTACACAGATGCACAGTCACAGATATACTAGTACAGTTAAGTTATTTCATCAACACAACGTTAATGTATCCAGAATATCAACTGTAATAGTAAAGATGTTGGAAAAGCATGAATTATGACGAAAAGATGAGATTAAACTACAGAATTGTAGACTTTCACCCATCCTCAACATTCATCAGAGAACCAGATTCTGCTTTGAGTAAATACATTTTGGAACCAACTGTCTCACCATACATTGGCCCATATATGTCTTGTATGAGCAGTTCAGTGTGAATTTCGGCAAAATGTCACTGGTCACAATCAGTACTACAAGTACTTTGATTACAAGTACAAGTACTACATAGTATGACTTTTCCTGTAAAGACACATCTTAATGAGTAGGAAAATGAACAATTTCTAATTACATGTAGACATGTCTGAACAGAACAAATACATGCGCGCACGCGCACACACACACGCGCGCGCACGCACGCACACACACACACACACACACACACACATACACACCAAGTTCAGAGAGTTCTGTCCTAAAACTAGAAAAATATGTTTAGAACCTCAGGTCAAAGTATTAGAAGTTATCTATACTAAGTTAACTATTGACAGAGCTGAGGACACACACACACAAACACACACATAACTAAAGGAGCAATGATCTGAGGGTGTATGCAATCGCTCATGATAAGCCGGCCAATTTAATCAGTGTGTGGATTTTGAGAGTGCTGAATCCTGTGTGTGAGTCTGTGTGTGTGTGTGTGTACACACTAGCAATCTCCGAGAAATTGCTGGCAAATGCAGGAACACACACAAACACACGTATATATGCACGTATAACACACGTATAATGATGTCATACCTTAACCCTAAATTGACCCTTTTCAAATCGAGTACTTTCCTCATTCTTCCATCCAATAAAAGCACAGACACAAATCCCTAAGCTCCACTGACCCTGCAGTAATCAGCAGCAGTTCATGACCTCTACTGACCCTTGACCTACAACCTGGATAAATGGAAAGACATAGAATAGCTTACAATAGCCTGGAATAGAATAGAAGAGCGTAGTGTAGAATTGGCTCTATTTTCCCATGGAAATTGTTGTAATTTTGTTACAGTAAATAACACAAACAAACAGACATACACACAGCAACACAAAATGGCCAGGGGCAAACGCTGTGTCATCTAAAGGACTGAAGAAGTTGACTGTTTTACTTTGAGATTAGATTTGAGTGAGTGAGTGAGTGAGTGAGTGAGTGCAATATTCTTTGTTATGAGTATATAGCATACTCACAATGTACCACATACTGCTCCACTTGGCGTCATTATAGAAGATGTTGCTCTGGACCTGGCTGCTATGGGCGGGGCTGGACAGGGAAAGGGGTGGAGCTTGCTTGTAATCCCTCTTGATCCTCCTCCTCACCACCTGCTGCTGTATCCACTCCACCTGAAACAGACAAAAGGAGAGGAGAGATTGCAGAAACTGAGTAGGTGACTAGTAATACAAGACATATTTACTGGAAATGCAGACGCACCCACACAGGGGAGATCGTCATTGGAGTGGACGTATAGGCTACCATATGGATACACTCCACTTAGACAGAAAGACAGTAATAGTACAAACAGTAAGCAGGGGTTATTCAGTTTAAGTTCCTTTGAAGCAATGTGTTCAAGGCAACTCAAACATCAGGAAATAATGGGGGGGTGGCAGTAAAACCTGGGATCTCCTTTAGAAATAACAGGTGCTGTGTCTCCAAAACAATTATACCAGTGAGTGCATTTCCTCTCCCCCACCTTGGGGGTGTTCCACAAAGCGAGCTTACCACTTATCCAGGCTTATTTTGCTTAGTCTGGCTCATTTTCAGGCTTATTCGGTTCCACAAAGCAAGCTCAGCATAGTTCAAGCCAAGTTGCTGTGGCAACTTATGCTTCGAAACTAGCCTGCCTCGGGGCAGGCTAGATATCAGGCTAAACAACAGTTGAAGCTGAATCGGTACTCCCGTAACACTGATCCGACTGAAACGCAATGATTTTCAAACAAGGTTCCGCCATCCTAATGTTCAACACTATTACCCTAGACCCTACACTATCAGACATAAAATGTAACGTTAATAGAAAATAAAAAATATAAAATGATGTAGGCTGTATCGGGGATACAGTCACGGTTCAGAGCGTTGCTAGGCAACCCCATTTAACCATGAGTGTCCAGCGAGACCTCAAGTGCCGTATTGCTTTTAGAAAACGGTTACAACTTACAGAAATTATTTGATGACACAATATTATTTTATTTTCTAAATTATTTTTATTTAACAAATTCATTGAAATAATAAAGTACCTTGAATATATGTCAAGATGTTTCCACGGTTGCTAGGAGACGCATTCACTGTTTCTGTATGGGATTTACAGTCACTGTAGAACACGCTTTCAACCGATCAATTTCCAGGATGGAAACAACCGATTTCATAAAAATATAATAAAAGTAAGAACCAGCCCGAACAGCTCAGTCAGTAGAGCATGAGACTCTCAGTCTTAAGGTTGTGAGTTCGATCCCCGTATAGGGTCTAGTACAGTACGATGATTGTAATGTAGTAAGATGAAACCTTACGTACAGCCTTTACTACATAATTTATGGCGATAGATAGTACATTTACAGTCTTGAGGTTTTATATATGGCATGGTTTCGTTTATAATATTTTTAGCACAGCTTTTCAGTTCTTTAATATTGTTGGAACACATGATATTTAATAAGGTCTATACAATTTGTTCGTTTTTAATTCAACAATTACTGACGCATTCAATCTAGCAGCAATTCGTTGCCAATCTTTCTCTCTCCCTTTATTTATGGCAATCGTATTTCCCTTTTCATTGTAATATGGCTGAATTCTCCATAGACCTCCACTAAAAGTTGCTGTTCAGTGGCCGTGAACATTGCGGCTCTGTCTTTACCGTCATTTTTCGCCATGATGAATCGATCAGATCCATGATCGACCACTCGGGCTGCTTAAATAACCCGTGTACAACTGTGCACGCGCAATTATCTGGATTGCTTCAGCCTGGCTCGGTTTAGCCCGATCACGGTAGCTTCACTTGGGCTTTGTGGAACCGCTTTAGCCCTGATTGATTTGTTAGGTTAATTCAAACCAGGCTTGCGAGGTTGATCGCCGCTTTTCTAAGCTCACTTTGTGGAACACCCCCCTTGTGTGACACAGGTATAGATAATCACTGGATATAATTAATATACAGACCCACTCAACCAAAACACAAACAAAGACAGTAGAACGCAGCAGAAGATACCTGAGAGGGGTTACCCTTGCACAATATCCTGTAATTGCACTGTTTTGCTTTGGGTGAGCCATGATTTTAATATAGGATGAAATACTGCTGAAGATAAATATATTTTTCTCCTTCCAAAAAGGTACAATAAAAATAAGAACTCCCAAAGGTAGAATAAAGAATTCTGGATATGAAATGGCACAACCACTATGAAGTTAAAACACAGATGCTCAGCTTTATTTGAGTGGAATGTCAGTCATATGAAGGATCTGCAAAAATTCTAGGACTTTTTGCATATTGTCCATTAAGAATGCAATGGAAACATAAATCATACCATGCAAAGAGCAGAAGCCTGCAACCCAGAAAAATCATCAGAATCTTGATATCTTATTTTTCGGTATATTATTACAATCTCTTTGCATTTCAATGTATCCTTATGAGAATTTGACTGTGGATGAAATTTTTCTCTCTCCATCTGTCTCTCTAACACGCAAAATGGACAAACACGCACATGCATTCAGGACATAAATGTCTCTCAGGTAACATCAATCTCTCAAACGTTATGGACTCGCCTCAAGGCACGAGGCATTTCTTGGCAGGAATCACGCCCCACTCAGGAAGAATTTTCCGATTTCAAAATCGACATAGTTGGATCTGAACAAGACGGCTGGACCCCCTTACTTGGCCCTGGTCATCTCTTTTTAAAACTCTGAAATCTTGTGTTTAGTCTATCCATATTCCTGCAAACTTCATCTGTCTAAAAAGACCACATGAGAAGTTAGCATTTAACAGCAATGATGACAACACAAAAACCTAAATGTGTCCATGCACACAGGGTGGGGGGGGGGGCACAACACACACACACACACACACACACGAGTGTGTATAATACTTTAACAATGTCTTATATCTTGTTCACACCATTTGGTAAAGTTTGTCAAATTGTTTTCACACCATATAGTTACAAAACACATGTATGCTGCTAATACACAGTGGTATTAGTTGTTAAAAGACCAAAACAATTCACAGATATTGACTAAATGAATAGGGTCCTCTATGCATTATTGTCACTACTGCTAGTGCTTTAAGTTTGAAAAACGTTTTTTTTATTATTATAAAAATACATATTTTTCTGTATTAGTATTTGATAAATGATGAAACAAACAAGCTCTTGGTAGTCGACTCTAGACTTTTGGAACCCACTGTATGATATATGAACATGGAAACTCCAAAAATAATGCACAAACAGAATAATTCTCACATTTCCCTTTTTCTTTTTTTGCTCAGTATGCCCACTCGATAGACCACTTCAGAAGTCTGAGGTGTTAGTGAACGATGTTTGACTGCAAAGATGAGGCATTTCTCGACATCAATACAGCTCTAACAGACAGAGGGGAGAGGGGGAGAAGGAAAAAGAGAAGAGAATAGCTGACATAATGACTGCAGAGTGATTATCTGGTCTCATGCACTAAAACAATCTGCCAGCCTCTCCGGAGAGTTGGAGAGCGAGGCAGCGAGACAAGATAAGACGAGAAAAGGAGAGGCGATAAAGAGCTGAAGAGAAAGAGTCCCAGGAGAGTCAATAAAAAAAGACCAAGTTAGGGAAGGGAGGGGAGTGAAAGCAAAGAGCGAGAGAGACAGAAAGGCATCGAGTGGGAGAGCATACTGTAATTGATTTTATAAATTACACTGATTTAATAACTCAAGTATGTAGCCCTTTATAGAGACAGTGAATGGGGAAAAGGAAAAAAGATTTTATGCATTGCGTAAATAACTCAAGTGTGTAGACCTCCCTTTTAAGAGAGACAAAGAGAGAGGGAGCAAGAAATGGGAGAGGAGAGAGAAAGTGTCAAACAGCAAAGAGGGGCAAAGAGAGAGAAAACTAGCCTGTGAGGGATTTACTTTTAGTCTGATGCTAGACCGTCTGCTGAGGTCTCAGCTCATTTCACGCAAAAGTTCTGTCAGGACCATCAGCTTCAAAGCAACCATTTACACACACCATTAGCTTCAAAACAACAGCGTCATCAGGATTTGTGTGTGCGTGTCTGCAAATCCACCAGTGTATCATTACAGTTTGCATACATTAGCATAGTGCCAACCACAATCTTTGATCAGTAGTGTAAGTCTTAACCGCTCTTGTCTATAACTTTGTAATTCCAGGGAGGTCTAGTGATGAATGGGTCATGGCCTCTCATCTCTCCAACACTAGTCATGGTATTCCCCATCCTCTCTGAACACCCTTAATTCTTCTACAGATTGACTGGACTGAGCAAAGCATGGCTTTACAGAAGAAAAAAAGATTTCAGATTTAGTCCCCATTAGTTCATAGTTTTCCTCAGATGTCAGACCCATTTTTGCTTGGGTGGCAGGGTGGCGTAAGGAGTAGTGAGACCATTCTGGGTTCAAGCACCCATGTCTGCAGGGTTAGTGTTAGTGAAGTGTCTTTGAGCAAGACACTGAATCCCTACCTGCTCCATGGGCGTTGTTCTGTAGTTGAACATGCACTCTGGGGGACAAGTGACAAGTGAATTTCTCTACGGGGATCATTATTATTAGTAGTAGTGTTATGTACTCTCATTCTTATGACTGCACTTGTTGAGTAAGTGCATTTTAGAAAAATAAGAGGGAAACACTTCTAACGCAAACCATGTATTTGTCCAAAGTATTTATTTATCATTTATTTTTTCAAAACATTTGCAATAAATGTTGGAGTATTTGTCCATCTTATGCTTTTTTAGCCCACAGGACACTAGCTAGCTGTGCTTTCCTTAGCTTTCATAGACCATGATACCCAGCTGCATATTTGTTGTTATGCAGCTGTTGTTAATATGTAAAAACTACAATATATTGGGATTATTTTAATAGATACTGCAGCTGCAATATGACTTGCACTATAACTTTTAAAACTCTAGTTGTTAGAAGTGGTAGTTGCAACTCTAACAACTCTTGCTGTTTAATGTAGTTTGAAACACTTTTAGTAGCTGTACAACAGTAGATGGTATAATTATCTCCTATTGGACTGAAGACTAATGTCCTCATATAACATTTCTATACATCTCAGGCTCACAACTGCTTAGTGTATTTTAGAATAAGGGCAAGGGAACCACTTATAATGCATAAAGAAACCAAATTACTCAAGCTAACAGTTGGAAATGTCAAAATGAGTACATAGGCAGAAGAACAGTAAAGGCAGAAGAACAGTAAGTACGGCCAGTGTTTCCAGTAGACGGAGGTTTGGTAGTTGCTCATTCTAGGATGTGTTACAGTTTACTTTGATATTTATATTAGGATTCATGGACAATTGTGCTATAATTGCAATTGTAATTTCTTTGGGCAGGCTGAGCGATAAGGCCAGATAATACATTTTCATATTTTCCAGCTGTGTGGGGTCACTACAGCTAAATGAATGGAAAGGAAAAGAAGCACTGTATAGCTATACAATACACACACGCTTAATGTGTATCTGCTGGAAACACATTGCCTAAAGTGAGCATGTGTATAGCTATATTTACGCAGCCAATGTGCATCTTTTTATCTTTTCTTTTTGCATTAGACGCGGTCTCCACTCCTTATTTTTGTAGTATTTTACCTTCTTGGGATCCCTTTGCCCTTCTCCACAAGCCTCACAGTTATACTTAGGTTTACTTTAAAAATACATTTTTGTTCATGGCTCACAAGGGGACATGAGGCAGATAAAATGTATTCAACATTCCTTTCTCATCCATGCTAAAATCACTCACTGATTACAGCCCGCTCTGTTATCCACATTGATTTTGTCATGTTTGCCAATCCTTATCCAAACAAAAGACAATATTGCCCTCTCCTACCACCTCAACAACTTGCCCATGTTGCCTTTGTTTCAGTGCCAATTCACTGGCAGGCTTTGATGCATTACAGTTGGATCTGCTCAGTTCTTTTAACTCCAGATGGGTAGAACAGAGGAATGATCTGCCAGCACCTGTACCTTTGTCACCCTCCTTCTCCCCATTCTCTCACTTTGACTCCCTCTCCTATCTCTCTCTCTCTCGCTTTTCTCATCTGCTTCCCTCTCTCTCGGTCGGGTCTTTCTCTCTCTGTGGATGCCCTTCTCTCAGTGATTGCCTGTCTTTCTCCCTCGCTTTCCTTCTTGCTCCCACTCCAACCCCCTCCCTCTCGCGCTCTCATTCGCTTTCAGTATAAGGGTTTGCAGGTGGCTCTTACTGGCTGGGTCAGTAACCAGGGGAAACTGGGGAAGAGTTCACTTCAATAGAACAAATGAGAACAAATTGATCCACTTTCACTGCTGTTTATGTGACGCCATTTGAATTCCAGTCAAGGAACTGAAAGCTGGCAGTTTTCAAAAGGTCAAAGGCTAGTGTAGCAGAACAGCCGTAACAACCTTTGGACTGACACAAGAAGCCAGTTATTCTACTCTTAAGTGCATTTCAGTCTCAGTCCCACATCACAGTTATAGAACTTTTCAGACAGTTTGAAACCAACCGGGCTGTGCTGCCCGCCATAGGTGCTCATCGCATGGCTTCAATTCCTTTAACAGTTCAATTATTAAACAAATTCATGGTAAAAACAGAATTAGGAGGTTACAGCAGAATGTCACACATGTAAGCAGGCATCTGTCTTCGTGTCAGTCTGTAGTTTGAGCTGGGTGGGATCCCAGAACCCTGCATATGTGAGTTACCCTTAAGGCCCTGTCTGCTTAGTCTCCTTGATATTATGGGTCTCCTTGATCTGCATGTGATCTGGATGTGAAGTGATACGATGAGCCATGGTGGATAAATATTTAGCAGAGCTAGAGAACATAAACTGTTAATGGTGCAAAAAGATTTTGACGAAGTTTTAAGAAAAGGGCCCAGTTAGAAAAGTGCAGCTATCAAGGTAAGGTATTAGGTATTCTTCACCAGCACCAGCCAGGGAAAATGAGCGGTCTTTGACCTGGGTGGCAACTGACACATCAGTTAGCCGGGTGCCATAAAGTGGTAATCAGTGCTGTGCTGCATCACCATGGAAACGCGCGTGCCAGTGAGTACTGTGGATGGCAGGGTGCGCCTTTCATGGCACCACTACACCCATCTGACTCACTCACACACAAACACACACGGCTGTCATTATTACAAAACCCGATTGCAAAACATCATTAGGTGTACGCCAGACTGTGTCAGTGCCAAACTAGCCATCATGTTGATCCCAAACCCACAACCCACTACACTGAAAGCATAGTGGGTTGCACTGAAAACACTGACAGCAATTGCCCTCTCCTCTCAGCTCCTCTCCACCCTTCCTTTATTTGGTTTCTCTAATCCCATCTTCCCATCTTCCTTCAGCTCCTCTCCTCTCCCCTTCTGGTGTAACAGCTCCTCTTGTCTGCTCCTTTAACCTCTCCTCTCCCATCTAGTCTCCTAAAACCTCAGCCAGCTGGCATCAGGACACAGAGGACACAGACCTACCTCCACCATGGTGCACTGTCAGGGAGAGGGAGAGAGGGGGAGAGAGAGAGGGAAGAAAAAGAGTGAAAAGGAGGGAGATGAGAGTCGAAAGCAACAGCGAGAGAGGGAGGTAGGAGAGGGAGTCAACGTGAGAGAATGAATAGTCATGAAAGGTAAGCAGGTGGATAGAATAAGCTGAGCAGACCACAAAAAAGCACTGAAGGGAAAGAATAGGTAGAAACAATTATAGAGGTAGAGGACAGTGAGAGAAATGTCTAGAAGACGCTGATGGCATGCATGTCTTATCTGTGCCTTGTTTCACATGTTTCGTTAACTCTCTTACTGCACTTTATTTCCTTCTCTCACATTCTTTCCTCCTATAATCATTCTGAACTAATAAAACTAATAAACACATATGTATAACACTGATATAGCATGCATCCAAGCACAGATATCAGTCAGATTTTACCATTTGTAACAGGATGACACCATAAATCTCAGATTCTTATAATACAAGTAGGAATAGGTAGAAACGGGTTAGATAAGCATCCCAGTAACTTTATTTCATAGGAATATCATTACATCTTTGAATAAAATGCTAATTGATGGCATCCAAATTTGCCATGTTCACTGGGTAGGATTCAGATAAAATTCTGTCAATATTGTTTCCAACATCCGATGTGTACCAAACTTTTCCCAGGTAGATTCAAACATGGGGAATCCAAATGGATGCTTGAAATCCATCCAGGGACAACCTAATCCCTACTGCAGGCCCACCTCCACAACCGCTATGTAGTACAAGTTCTCTATGTTCCAGAGGTTTTTTGGAAGCTACATTTTGGTGCATAGCTTCTTCAACCTTTCTAATACATTCCCTGAACATATGGGGATGATTATTTTCCCCTGTCCTGAGTAATGAGGCATTAGATTATTTCATTTTATGTTCCATTATCTAGTAGGATAGTACCTGTTTCTGACCACTAGATGCCGCTGGTTCTGCTAGCCGGTGAAAAGTTAACACAGTATTTGCTGCTTCTTCAAATAGAAGAAGATGAAGAAGATTAGTTTATTTGCATTTTGGGGTGCACACACATGCACCAACACACACAACACATGCAAGGGGGGGAAGTGGCCGCCGAACACAACACACACATGCAGGTAGGGTGTCCAAAATGAATGAGTCCTCTGCATTTTCCCATCCCCGCCAACCTTCCTCCAGGGGCAGCCAGGGAGCAGTGGGCAGCCCTCTTTTGTCTTTCGGCGCCTGGGGACCAATTCCAGGTGTAGGTCCTCGTCGTGGTCAGGGACAGGACAGGATGTTGCATGTTTTTGTTTTTTTTAGATGGGGTTCTTTATAGGAGGAGACCCATGTGAGCACGGGGAGAACATGCAAACTCCACACTGAAAGGCCCGGGAGATAACCCACCTGGGCACCCCAGAGTCAACAGCGCCCCAGGTGGGAATCGAACCCAGGACCTTCTTGATGTGAGGCAGCAGTGCAAGCACTGCGCCACCATGCCACGTGAACACACTGGCTTGCTAACTGATCTCGACGTGACTTTTTGCAAATAATGATTAATCACACATGGTAAGGGGTTTACAACATTTATTCCTCAACCCTTAATTCAGTAATTAAAGCCACAATATCTGCATTTTGAAAATTGGGTCAGAAATTGGTCAGAAACAGGTACTATCCTACTAGATAATAGAACATAAAATGAAATAATTTAATGCCTCATTACTCAGGACAGGGGAAAATAATCATCCCCATATGTTCAGGAAATGTATTAGAAAGGTTGAAGAAGCTATGCACCAAAATGTAACTTCCTAAAACCTCTGGAACATAGAGAACTTGTACTACACAATGGTTGCGGAGGTGGGCCTGCAGTAGGGATTAGGTTGTCCCTGGATGGATTTGGATTCCCCATGTTTGAATCTGTACCTGGAAAAAGGTTGGTACACATCGGATGCTGGAAACAATATTGACAGAATTTTATCTGAATCCTACCCAGTGAACATGGCAAATTTAGATGCCATCAATGAGCATTTTATTCAAAGATGTAATGATATTCCTATGAAATAAAGTTACTGGGATGCTTATCTAACCCGTTTCTACCTATTCCTACCTGTATTATAAGGATCTGAGACGTATGGTGTCATCCTGTTACAAATGGTAAAATCTGACTCATAAATGAATGCACACGTATACATTTGAATCCACTAACACACACGCACACACACGCATGCACAGGCTACAGCTGAAAACCTTGGATCTGCAAAAAGTTTTCATGGGTATATGGGTCATCAAACTGACTCAGAACATCAGCAGGCATGCAAACTTTCAATTCAAGTACAAATATGACAAAAACAATATATACCAGGAGACGTGAGCTTTTCACGCAACAGGAATGAGACATTTCTCAAACTCTATCTTTCTCCTCAGAACCCATTTGAATCCATCCACTTCAGCACTCTCTTAGCTTTTTCAACAACATTTCTAAGTGTTCATGTAAAGCCCTCCTCCTGAATTTGTACAGCCCTCTGTTGTTGAATAAAATGACATAATTACAAGACATTAGTCAAGACAGGGCTCAAACTGTCTACACTACTGGCCCCTGTGGAAGATACCCCAAGTCTGATTTGGAAACACCTCCAGCTGTTAATGACATATCAAATGATGAAATTAAATCCCCGGACAGAAGAGGCCAGGCTTATAATCAGTCATACACAGTGGTCAGTTTGTTCCAGGGAGATGGTGGGCAGATCATTTTCCGCTCATCCCCAAATTTAACCTAAGATCTCTTCACCTTGCACATCACCGCAATAATGTGTATACTTCATTCTGTTTCTGTGTCTATCAATCAGTGTCACACCGGCTTCCATGCCCCTGTATTCTATGTATGCCCTGTATGCGTTGTCAAATTGAACCCGGTCACCAGGCAGCGTGGCGTGAGGTTCTGGCTTCACCAATAAAGCAACCGGGGTTTGATGTGAGGTATGCCAATAGGATGAGAGGAATGGCTTACTTTAGGTCAAACTGGGACTGAGCGATACAGCCCAAAACGTTAACATTTTCATATCAATCAATGAGCGACAATTATGACGTTATACATCATTTCATCATTTCTGTTGTTTAAAGGCTACATTTTTCTCCTGAGTGAGAATTGAAGAACACAGGAGGTGAATTGCACTTTAATGTATTCTTTATTGTCAAAACATGTAAAATGGTAGGGGAACAGGGCTCTCCAGTTAAAATGAATGAGAGTTGGGAGTAACAGGTCCCACCCCAGCTTGCCGAATATTGGTATTTTTGATAGATGCAATGGAAGACGCAATTGTGTCCCTGCAACAGACAATTTGTGTGCACGACTTACCCACACAAACTATGTGGGTCGGACAAGCAGTCCTTTATGGAGGACTGGAGAATGTATTCCAGGGTGTATTCCAGCTGTGAGATGGTGATTGAAAAAATGACTGGTGTCACAGCTACGGTGCCCACCAACAATGCCCTTGAGCAAGGCACTTAACCCCAAGTACTGCTCCAGGCGCACCATTCAATGGCTGCGCTCTGCCCACATATGTGTATGTGACGAATAAAGTTAATTCATTCATGAACCTGTTTCTTCTATTGGCATTACTAAACAAATAATGAATTCACCTTGGAAACTGGATATGGGCATTATTTTAAAATATATACCATTATTAAACAAATCACCATATATAGTGCATAAACAGGCAGTCACAGTCAAAAAGCGTTCTAAGGAAAATACTTATCCAAAACATCCGTCTGCAAGACAGACGTCTGACAACGAGCCCTGTCGGCCATTTGGAAAAATTGGCAACCAGGTGGGGTCTCATTTAAGATGGAACTGTTCTCATGTGTTGATGCACCAGAAACACACCTGCTGTGACACATTTTGGGTTACAACCTATAATTTAAGAAACAGTGCAATATGCTTACCTTGGACT
This sequence comes from Hoplostethus atlanticus, assembly GCA_034670405.1. Taxonomy (NCBI): domain Eukaryota; kingdom Metazoa; phylum Chordata; class Actinopteri; order Trachichthyiformes; family Trachichthyidae; genus Hoplostethus; species Hoplostethus atlanticus. The sequence continues at coordinate 9,241,292 of JAXDDX010000002.1, read as the reverse complement.
CCATGGAGATGAAACTGTGGCGACCACGGCTAGACAGAGTGGATCTCTTGATGGTCCGACTATGGAAGAAGTGGTAATGGTCTTTCAGATCCCCAATCTGCAACATACATACACAGCCCTGTATGGTTACACTTCCATATGGTTACATTAACTCCCTAACCCTTTACACTGCATGTATAACATTCCCGACTACAATTCTAGCTGTAAAAATAATGTCTTTCCTAACGATGTCCCAAAAATAGTCCCAAACACATCTTATTACAGTTTATTACAGTCACTATGATGCTCTCATTCCAAAACACTTCAAGTGAGGACAGGGGTGAATGCCTAAAAATTTAATTTAATTTAATTTAATTTAATTTAATTTAATAGTAAAAAAAATAGGGAGGCTCTTGATTCAAAACCAAGGCAAACAATTATTTGCTGCTGAAAGTCACTGTCAGTTTCTGCCCTGAATGCAGTAAAGTGACAACATTTTCTTACTTTTTTAACAGATTGTTACACAAAGTTATATACAAAGTTATTGTATATTAAGTTAATAAAGTAAATAGTTGAGCAATTAAACAACTGTCAGGGAGAAAGACAGAAAAAGAGATGGATTGAAAGACAGACTTCATGATGGACAGTTATGACACAAAATGGGTACACAAAGAATACATAAATGGTCAGACAGACAGTCAGTGGCAGACAGAGAGGAAGATAGACAGACAGACAATGAGAGACACAAAAAGACAGAAAGACAAGCAGACTGAAAATCAGACAAACGTACAGACACGCAGACAGAGGTTGAGTAGATGAGAGATGAGGGGGAGATAGGATACGCAGGCAGACAGTGACAGAAAGCCAGCAAGCTGTTGTACGGTGATTAGTTTTAATAATTGATAAAGACCATACAATCCCTCAGATGATCAAACTGTCATGGCTGCCAAGGGTCCTGTGGTGCATCACTGATCCATGGCTGAGGTTCATCACCACAGGCCCGATAGATCAGCTTTCAGCCACACACACACACACGCACACGCTGGATCACCTTTCAGCAAACACAAAGCATTGGTTTAACACGCAACATACACACACCAGAGGTGGTCTTATAAGCAGGTCATAAAGCACTCTACATATTAACAAAGTGAGCTTCCATGATAGGTGGCTACCACCCTGGATGTTTCTCACAGTGTAAACAGGTCCTAACATACTGTCTACTCAATCTACTAAGCATCTGCACTGCCATTCTCAGGACACCCTTCTCTCAAGGGTAGCTGCTGGCAAAGCTTTAGACATGGTATTCATAATTCCATAGTCCATGTCCCATTCTCTCCCCCACGGCCTGCACTCTGCTCAACTGTTCACAGCCTTCTATACTCGCTCTGTTGAAGAGAAATGGAGAGCAAGTGACGCAACAGTCTCTAAATTCCAAAAAATACTCATCCATTTATTAGGCGGTGGTTTTATTCTCATAAAGCACAATTATGTTTTTTGTAAATGTAGACTGACATGGGTATGACAGACCATACAATCCCTCAGATGATCAAACTGTCATGGCTGCCAAGGGTCCTGTGGTGCATCACTGATCCACTGTGGTGCATTCAAGTTGTACTCCATCTCCCATTCAATGAGCTGTCAAACTATTTTTAACCTAAACTGTAGCCTACAGCCATAAGTTGTTACTGCCATAGTTATGGCTACACGTGATCAGAGGGACATGCAGAATTATGATCAACAGCACTTTCCTTCTGATGCAACTATATGCACGATGAATCAGACTCCATCTTTAGTGACATTAGGGTTACTTGGGGTTATGCTGTCATTAATTTGTGAGGTGCAACCACTTGCACGTGAGTAATGCATACATTATGTTTGCATATCTATAATTTCTTCACTGCCAATACAGATTACAAATATTAAACTTCAAGTCCACCTCATACAGACTACAAATTCAATCCATTACTCAGGAATGCAACCCAAATAGCTGAAGGGGACGGGTGACGAAAAAAAAAAAATGGCTGGAAAAACATCTAATTTCTGATTATTTTACTAATTATAGACTTGGATGGTTAGTTTGGATAAAGATGATTGCCATGTAATTGTTTTTTGTCTCCATTAGAGAGACATTTGTAAAAAATATAGACAAATGTGGCTCTGGATATTAGATTTTAATATTAGGGGAATTCTCCATTACCAATCCCCTATGTTACCCTGGTCTGTGTCCTATAACTGATAGCATCACTATATCCCTTATCAATAATGAGATAACTTAGACATATTGCTGCCTCTGGTCTGAGATCCTCACCCTCCCTACAGCCCCAAGTCTTCTTCCAGCTCTTCAAAACACCAATTTGGACAGATATCCACGTCTGGGGCCTTGTCAGCTGATTTAGACTCAATTTTGGCCAGTGTCTTAGTCTGGGAAGGGGGATCCATGGTTAAGAGGATTACCCAGAATTCCCCAACGAGGTACCCTCTCATTCCATGCCAACTCTTTTCATCCATCCATCCATCCATCCATCCTTCGCTCCCTCCGCCTTCCTCCGTCCATCTCCCAGTGTGTGGTTATCTTTGTCTGTTCTCCTCTTTCCACCCCTGTCAAGTTAACTATATTGTCCCTCTGTCACATATTCTCCCTACCCATCCCCCTTTTCTCTTCACTACTTTGCTTCCATTCACACTTAAAACCTATTCCCATTTAGCAACCATCTTCCCCAAATCGCTTACAATCAAGCACCACAAACAATCCAAATTCTGGTACAAAACAAAACAAAAATAGATTCAAATCAATAACTATTCATAGACAATCCTAATTACCAGCCATAACAAGTGTATTTGCATTAAAATACACCTCTTTATCCTTGTTATTTAGGTTAGCGTTATCTATTTATTTGGTTTCTCAATTTAAGAGCATCTGGGAAGGTATGTCATTGCCCACTTGATAACTCCAATGACATTCTCCGCAGACATTAGTGACTGTGCTGGTGAATGGAGGCATTTATAGCTGATATAACAGGAGGGTGGTGGTGAGGGATGTCAAAGTTCACATTAGGAGACCGTGTGCTGTTATCGCTCCCATGGGAGCGTCTTTCAGCTGACCCCAAAACCAGGAAGTGAAGTAAACCTCTTGTCTATGAGGTGTCAAAGTCCCATGAACGCTCCATATTGAGATGGAAATGAGGGCGAATGGTGGGGGTTGGGGGCAACACTGTGCTCCACAGGGGAATTCCTATGGGGGCTGGTATGGGGAGGAGGGGGGGCTAGTGCACTACACATTAGTTCCCGTAAAAGAGGGGATAAACGGGGCCATTAAGGCCTACTCTCTGGGGAGTATAGTGGGTGGGCGGGTTGGGTGTGTGTGTGTGGGAGGGGGTTCAATAGCTGTTGACTAGGCTACCCCACAACAACCTGTCAGAATGCCCCCCTCTATTCCACGCTGTCTTCATGTTGAGTACTGGCAAGTGCGGTCTTGAACTACCAAGCTATTTTGGTCACCACTTGGAAGTATGTGTGGGGTCCAAGGTTGTGTGGCATGTTTCTTTTGTCCACAAAGGGCAAATGATTTAATGATTTAACTTTTTCAACAACATTTCCAAGTGTTCATGTAAAGCCCTCCTCCTGAATTTGCACAGCCCTCTGTTGTTGAATAAAATGACATAATTCCAAGAGAACCATAGAAGTCTCACCCCAGTGTTTGTCCTATACATTTTTTTAGAGTGGTGGTGGTGGTCTCTGCTTTTGGCCTCAGTCTCAGATCTAACACTAAACACAAATTGTAAAATAATGGCCTAATATTTGTTGGTATGGTTTGTTGGTAATATGTGACGATTTAATATTTTCTCCATCAATAATAGCATTTTTCTTGCTTTGACTTCCCATCACTGCTGAATAAAAACAAGAGAAACACGGCCTCATCCAATCTCTCCATTAAATACCAAAATATAGGTGTGAGCTTCAACCAAACCACACTGTTGATTTCTAGCAGCTGACACAGTGGGCCTAGTTGTGGATGGGACTAGAGATGCAGAATAGTCTTTTGTAGAGACATCAAAAGGAGAACACTGGCAGCTTGGCAGAGGGATTTAGACTGCAATACTCAAGTCTCACTGTCTTCCTCCCTATAATATTATAAGAAACTGCCAGATTACTCACTTGAAAAGTTAATGATGTCAAGCAAAGCAGGGCCATAACAGTAAGGGGGTGCCAGATATACACATGGCAAATCACCCCAGAGTGTTAAAAAGGAGCAAGTAGGAAACTGTTTGACTGCAGACCTTTTGTTGTCAAATCCTCCTCAGCTCTAAACAAAACACCAGTATCAGTATCACTTCTGTGTCAAAACGACCAAGTACATGAGACTGTTTGTCTGAGACTTTGATAGTAAACTCCCTCCGGATCCACCACGCAAACTGGACGGCACCTGTTGTGCTCTTGGTCTTCTCTCTTTGTTCACTGCAGCCTCTCATCTCCCTGTTATATGTATGTATGTATGTATGAGACAGAGACAGAGACAGAGACAGACAGAGACAGACAGAGACAGAGAGAGAGAGAGAGTGTATGGCCCAGGTTTGGACTGGTTGGGCTCTGATTGGGGCTCCGACCTTGACGTTTGAACCCCAACTGTCACTTTGCCTCTTTGCTAATGAATAACAGATAAATCCCCCAACCCCGGTTTGGCTTTACGTGTTGACACAAACATGAAAACAACGCGACAAACAAAATAATAGGCAACTTCGGACGGCGCCACAGACAACCTACCTGTCCCATGTTCCTATAGCCATATTTTTCCGCTATCCGGTCGGCCAGCTCGGGTCCCCCGGCTATCCTGACTGCCCAGTGGTTGGTGTAAATCCGAGCTTTGCACGGTGGGGACGCAAAGCCGAGATAGAGCGCCAGGACGCACAGCAAGCCTCTTCTCCAAGCGGCGTTGCGGACCATCTTCCCCCACTTTTAACCCGACTCTTCTTCTCCTCCTCCTCCTCCTCCTCAGCCGACCAGGCAAACAACCAAACTTCTCTTTTCGCCGAGCAAGACTCTCATAGAAGCCCAACTATCCGGGGGAAAAAACAGAGAGAGGGAAGGAACGGAGCCCCGGAGAGAAAAATATACCTTAAAAGCCCTGCTCACACGGTCCTCTACTCTCTGCTTTCCACATGGGGAGAGTTTGAAGTTTGCGTTTTGCGGTGCTCTGTCTCTCCCCCTCTCTCTCTCTTTTCTCGGTGGAGGAGGAAGTGTGCGCGCGCGTGTGTGTGTGTGGGTGTGTGTCTATGTGTGTGTGGAGCTCAACACTGATTTCTCTTCTCTTCTCCCCCGAACAACTCGGATGTTGGTCGTTCAGCTCATCGGGCTTTCATGTGGCGAAATGGCTACAGCGCCTCCCCCCAAATAACTAGCTGACACTCCGGAGAGTAGAAACAACTAAAGCCGCGGGGTTTCCCTGCCGAGCTCCGCTGGGTCTTAAAGACACTCAATTTGGCTCATCCCTGCTCCAAGGAGTCTCCCTCAATTCCCTGAGCCCAGGTCAGTGAGTCTCAAACTGGGGTCCGGGAGCCACCAGGGTTCTCTTGAAGGGGTTCCAGAGGGTCCCTAGCAAAACGAAAAATAGGTTTAATTTTTCTGTTTTTAAAAGGAAAAAACAGCTATTGGCAATGTACCTTGCATTCCTGGTCCATTTTGTTGCTTGGTGATGTTTTCATATCCCTATAGATAATTGGCCAAAGTGGACGACGTGACGTCACGTTGAGATATTTCCAGCTCAGCTACAATGGAGTTTAACAGCAGAAAACATTTGCAACGATCTAAATCATCAACAGTAAATGTCAGGTTTTGGGGTCAGTCACTCAAAATCGAAGAGAAAGGGCTTCTTTCCAGACCCATCATTTTGCACTGACGTCCAACAATCATACAAGGAGAAATCCATAGTAGAAGACAACAGTACCAACAGTAGCCTCAATAGACCATAACGCAATGCATCCACAAGACGTTTGTGTTTTAAGTAAGGGATGCTACTCTTGCTTTATCTCAACTGGAAAATCTCACACTCTTGCCGCTTCTATTGCTATTGCAATCACTATCCTTATTGCTCTTTCCACCTACATGTAAAACCAAAGGCTGAATACAACAAGTCCAGGCAAGTTCTGTGGGGGGTTGTTAGGCCTGATACAGGACCCTTTGGGTATCTTTCATCATATCGGTTGCTGCCTCTCCCAAAGGGTCCTGTGCTGCTCCATTATGATTTCTCCCTACGAAAGTCAGAGATTTGGTCTAAAAGTCTAAAAGTTTATTTGTAGGAGATGTAGTGTTTGCCACCACGATGGAAGTAATAGTGAAGGATTATGGACATCTGGTTGGATCTTTTTTTGCGTTATAGACCTCTCCGACTTTCATAGGGAGAAATCTCAATGGAGCAGCACAGGACCCTTTGGAAGAGGCAACAACCAATACGACAAATGATTCCTAAATGGTCCTGGATCAGGGCTAGTGGGTTGTAAAAAGTAATTCTGAGAAACAGCACAAAATAATTCCTGGAATGCATTGGACATCGCAGATTAAAGACATGTAACAGTGTAAGAATATCCAAGGGTGAAATTTCCCTTTAACTTGCTAGAAATGATCCCAATAGAGAATACATAATAATGACTATTCTAATCACAGGTGTCTCCCCCATCACTCTTATCTCCCCATGTAGAGTGTAGACATTTATACAATTCAATATTACAACAATAACTAAACTAAGCCTCCCTATGAACCGCCCTCCCTGCTGACCTTAGGCCTACTGTATGCCTTGGACAGCAGCCCACCACTGCCAGGCCTTCTGCCCATCACATTGTCTTACCACCACTATTTTCCCTTAATCAATAGAGCTCTGCATAGCATGCCCCGCATCCCAGCACGGGTCACAGTAGACTAAACGCTGTCATTATGGAATGTGCCTGGTATTATTTGTGGTTGAGCCTTTCATTCATGGCTTTTGTTGATTGATGGGTTTTGTGTTCTAGCAGTTTCCCGGAGTACCACGGTGCATGGGGATGTCTATGTGCACAGCGAAAACTCTGTTCTGCATGGGACACAAGCGCGAATCAGCATAATTGCACTAATTGCGGCCAATTTCTCTGTGAATGGACCCCGCTGTCAAATCTCACAACAAGCAGGGAAACAAGAACATCTCACGGTCCTCCAGGATGAGATGAAAGGGACTAAAAACACCCAGTGACCGTTTTCCATTCAACGGGATGGACGGGCTTGTAATTTAAAGACTTTGAAAAAAAGGGGAGGGGGGGGTGGCGAAACACAGTAGAAATTGATTTGAGTGGCCCAAATCAAGTACCCAGCTCACGAGCCCGCCAGAGCACCAGGGCCCCCATTCAGTGTACGGGGATTCTGAAATGTCGCGATATCCTGCGTGACCGCCCCCCCCACCCCACCGAGTCTCTCCAGTGAACCGAGTGAACCCCAACAAAACGTCTTTGTCAACATCTAAGAACGGAGCAGTCACAAGTGTCAACAAACTCTCGGGCATTCCTGCGTACATTCCTCCCCCTCTTCAATGAAATAATAGGGCGCATCGTGTGTTTAGGCCAAACACAACTTGGGAAAACTCAACACAGCGCCTCTAACACAGGCCAATGGAAAGTCCCATCATCAAATTGTGGCACATTGCCCCTAGCTTCATTCACCAAGGAGACAGCTAATTTGTTCATTCAATATCAAGCCACACTACCCCTGACTTATCATTTCCACAGCCAAAGGAACTCTCACATCATTTTATTGTAGCCTGAAGTCAGGAACATTATCAAACACGACACAATGTGTGCCCCTCTTGTATAAACACAAGTCCTTTTTCTAAGCCGGCTCTCCGCCACTCACTGCTGCTTCTCCTCACCTCTCTATGTCCTGACTTCACTCTTCCCTCCATTTCTCTCAATCTATCCACCCACTGTACTTTTCTTGGCCCGCTGGCATCCTTAACAGTTTTTTCATCTTCACCTAACCTCCTTACTCTTTCTCCCTCTGCCTCTACTCAACCAAGCTTTTCCTTCTCTCTTTTTCTTCTTCCTTCCTCTTTTCCTTTCCTTCTTACACCCCTTCTTACCAGAGGGTCACCCTTTCTTTTTCCTATCTGATCCCGTTCCTTTTCTCTGACATTATTTGTGAAGTCTGCAGCCCTTCTTTATTTACTGTCCCCCATCCCGCCTTCATTTCACTTCATGTTCTATTTTCTTTTTCCTTTGGCCTGCATTGCATCTTGTCTTCCTCTGGTCCCTGTGTTCTTTCTTTCACGTACCTTTCTGTTCCCTCATTCCTTTCCTTGGGCCCATCCCTCCCTCCCTCCCTCCACCCCCTCATCCTTTCTTCCCTCTTTCTCCATATCACTCTATCTGGGTGGGCTTCCAGGGAGCCAGGTTTGACCTTTCAACTTCACTTTGACCCTTGACCTTGTTGCTGTAGGTTCCTGCACTTAGGCCACAATAGCACCTGCCACTCACTGACTCCCTCCTCTCTACTCCCTACTCCTCTATGCTCTGCAACCCCCTAAACACACACACACACACATACACACCCTTTCTCTTCCCCTCTCCATTCTCAGCCACATACCAGGGTTATCGGCTATTCTATGGCTCACACATTCTCAACATTAAGAGTAATGACGTGTGGGAGGGGGGAGGGAGGGAGGCAGGCAGGGAGGGAGAGAGAGAGAGCGAGAGATGTCTAACTAAAAGTAGGACCTGCAGGGGATCTAATTTCTATCCAGAGAACTCAATTGGGTATGGGATGATGTGACATGAATTTACTGGTTATTTATTTGGTTTAGGACAGTAATATGAAACACACAGGCATGCATGCACGTGCACACACTCTAAAATCAAAAGAAAATCTCTTGGCCTTGCTAGCCGAGGTTGTGAAGGCATTTTCACACACAGAGGTCTACGCACACACTTTTCTCTATACGCCCCACTTGTTAGCATGTTTTCTTTTCAATGTATGTATTCATTACTATGTTCACTATAGATTTCTTAAATTTACCCCAGAATGACTTGCACCTGTACAATGACAGCTGCCTGGTTTACCTACTAATCTACCTTAAATTGCATATATTTGGAAAGGCTTTGGTAACCTTTATAGCCAGTACCTTGGGATGAGCCATCTCATTTCCCTGCAAGCTGTGACCTTTGAGTCTCACCCCTGTTTTTAAAACTACTCATGTTTGGACCCAACAGCTGGTAATGGCTACATCTGAAAGGGATGGCGGTTATATACCGCCATCTGGTGGTGACTGATATGGTGACAGTTAGTATAGGTTGCAATTGAATTGTGAGAGTTTTAACTACTTTTTAAAGTAACTAAGAGGTAAGTTGTTTTTTAACAGAGATAATCAATATTTTTGCATACCTGTCCATCTACCTCCTTACCTCTTGATTCTCTGTTTAATAGCTTCTTCTCTTAATCTATTCCTAAACACATACCCAGATATCCATGCTGAGGCCTTATGCCCAGAGTTACGTGTGTGCTCTACTTCCTGTAGAGATGATTTCATAGATGGAGTTACCGCCCTCCCAACCCAACCCCCGCTCCCATCTGCTAACAAGCCCTCTGGTCCCGTTTCATAACGACAAAGGAGGCAGAGAACATCCAAAACAGGGGGTGACATCATCCTTTCATGTCATAGACATACCATCGTCTCTCCGTGTCCATTCACCCCCCTTAACCATGAAATGCATACTTCTGTTGTTCTACATGGGTGTGAAAGTGCTAAATTACTCCCACTTCCTTACCCCTGACCCTAAACTGAACAATGCCATTAAACTGACTCTGCATCACCACCAGAGGGTGGAGGGAGGCTAGAATGTTTCAATATTGAGGAGGATCTGCTATGTGTGTAGTGTGAAGGCTCAAGGGTGCAATAAGCGATATTTTGGACTCTTGTTTGACATTGATAATAAATTTAGAAACCATATGCTATCTGAGGATACAGCAAAGACCTAGTGTGGAGACATGGTGACATGGTGGCACTCTCAGCCCCTCTGTGTTTTCAGTGTTTTCTAATGTTTGTTGTCAAAAGCTGGACTGTGCCTTAGCTCCGCCCAACTCTGCCCAGCTCCCTGGACCCCCCACTTGACTTTTTTCCTCCTGGACATGTGAGTAACACTACTCACTTCTGTAATGTATGTATGTATGCGTTTGCTTCAGAAGGCAGCCAGACAATGTTAGATTTGGCTCAGCTACAATGTGTTTGTGTGTGATTTCATAGACATTTTTGATCTGCATTTTAAACCACTATTGTATGACCCCGGACCACCTGAATACCTCAAGACCAATCCCCAATTTGATGTTTCTCAGCAAACAAATTTTGTTTTATACACCTGACTGAGTTTTTAAACACAAACAGCATATTTAAGAAGTTCCAATCTGTTTTTTGTGCCGTGCACTGCACAGAGACTGGTCTGGTCAAGGTCGTAAATCATCTGAGTCAACCTAGATGCTAAAAAGCTCAGTCCTGGTGCTTCTTGACCTAACAGCAGGTTTTGACACTGTTGATCATGAGGTTCTTCTAAACAGCCAACAGTGGGTTGGTTTCTCTGGAACAGTTTTAAATTTGTTCAGATACCTAATGAAGCATGATCTCTGTCTGTTTGGGTGACCACTCCTCACAGAGTTGGTACCAGGGGCGATTTTAGGACATGAGGTTTGGGGGGGCTGAGCCCCCTTAGAGGAGGGTGATGTTGCGTGCAAAGCACGAGTCAAATTTTGATTTACTGAATTCACTCAAATAGAGTGAAACTAGTAGGCCAACAGCTAATGACCAGAACATCTATAGGCCTGCATAGAGCCTTTTAGGATACAATGTATTCAAGAAGGGGACAAGAAATCCTCTCCATGACACTCAGGTTTCACGGAAACTACTGAGGAGCATCCTGGAACAGATTTTAGAAGGATACTAGGTATACAAATATCATAGAAAACTAAGACCCTATAGTAATATTATAAGAATATCAGAGCAGATTAGAAAATACCATCAAGTAGGATTAGGTCGTCTGTGGTACTGGGCAGTGAGTTCATAGGAATATTATAATGTTTTTTCCTCATGAATTACTACAAAAACGCTACAAATTTGCTTTAAGTTCAACAATATTTCCTTATATTATAGTGCATAAAGCCTTTTAGGAGGTATGGGTACAACGTATTCAAGAAAGGGACAAGAAATCTGTGATAAATTTAGCCCAGAGAAACAGACTGGTATACCATGGAGAGGACCTGGTTCCTTTCACTGATTTTAGTGTGTTAGGTTTAAATTAAAGGATCCATTGCCTTTGCATGCATATAGTATCCAGCCAAAGGTCCAGTAGTAACAGTAGTTCTGTTCTATTGGGGGTACATTGTAATACATTTGGGCAATAAGCTTAGAGTTGTTGTAGTCTCATCATGGTGAAATAGTACTACTTCAAAGAGTCCTCTCTCATCTGTCCTGTCTAATGGCTTTCTTACAGTACATGGCTGCTGTACATTTTCTGTGGTTCTGCTGCTTTTCATCAAGTACTTTCTTATATCCATCTATGGGAAAACAGGTTTCTTTGTAGGCTATCTATGTTATATGTACTTTTTTGGCTATCATGAGAGAAGCTTACATTTCAATATTTTTTGCTAACATTATACCTGGCAAGTTACAAAGCTAGTGTGTGTTGTAGCTAGCTAGCTAATGTTAGCTAACTATAACAAAGGGGAGTAACATGCCTTTTAATTTCTATTACAGTAATAGACTATTGAGTGTACAAGTTTACTACCTCTGTCCCACTCACCGACTCTCTGGGATTAGTTGCTCTGAACTGAGTTCAGTTGTGTAGTGCTGCTGTCTGCCTGCTCTTCATTATGTGTCAAAGTCTGGCGCGCGCATGCACGCGCACGCGCCGCGCCGCGCCCGATCTGGTGGTGGCAGATCTCTCTCTCTCTCGCTCTCTCTCCCCTTCTCTCCCTTATGGAGGGTTAAATGTGACAATATTAAATACATAATTAAATAATGAATTAATTAAAAGGGGAAATATATAGATACATTAAATAAAAGGGGAAATATATAGATACATTAAATAAAAGGAGAAATATATAGATACCAATGAGTTGGATTGCCAACCATTTCTCAACAACCAAGAAGAACACCAAGAACTTCATCAGTTACCTGAGGAAATAGTTATGACCTTTAACTTAATGTTACAACTCATTTATCAGAATGTTGAAAAGCTGTCCAGAACTTTTGCAGGAGGCAACCAATTTAATCCAAGAGGCCCTGAGAAACACACCTCTGGCCACACAGTCCACTCCACAAGTCGTTGAGCAAGCATTAACATTCAACAGAAACCCTGTCCACTGAATCGGGGTTTGCGATATTAGACTCTATGTTCTCTGCTAATGCTAATAAACAATAGCTTATATTTCCCATTTTAATTTATTCATATATTTCCCCTTTTATTTAATGTATCTATATATTTCCCCTTTTAATTATTTATTTAATATTGTCACATTTAACCCTCCATACCATACTCCCTATGTGTTGCAATTCTCTCTAAATGCTTTGAAAATCACTATGGTTATTTGGTTATTCGAAATCAGTATGTATGCATGCCTATGAGTTGGGTAGTAGCCTTAGCAGAGTTAATGTAAAAAACAAAATTACAAAAATAATATATATTTTTTGAAAACCACTTAGATTTTCTAGGGGGCGCTGAAGCTCCCCCAAAAGGGTCTAAAATCGCCTGGTTGGTACTCCACGTGGTGTGCCCTGAGGCATAGTTCTTTTTAGCCTGTATATGCTCCCACAAAGGCCCAAAAAAGATAAAACTGAAAAAAGAACTAGCTCAAGACCTACCTTTTTTAAGCCTTGCTTTTTTTATATGTAGTCAGTAACAGTATCAGCAAACCACAACTTGAGTCTCTGGACATTGTGGACGACACTCAGGGTCACGGTTGGCAGAAAGATGCTCCCAGCACCACTGCAGTGGTGCACTCTAGCAACTGAACAAGCCACTATTCATTCCTATGATGCCAAAAAAAATTGCGAATACATTTTAATTGTGGAAAAACTATTGTGAAATGCATCCATGAAGGTCCAACAACCTACAGGTTTTCATTCCAACCAACCACTACAGAAGCTCATTTCACTAGCTGAGGTTTGTATTTTAGATAGGACTGGGTAGTAGTTAGGGTGCTGAAGCAAACACACTAATAACATTCAGTTACTTTAAAAATACATGGTTATCAATTGTAAAACAATTTTCCTGATTCGTGTAGTTTTTAAATAGTTTTCATCGATAGTATCATAAAACAAATTTGTATTCCATGGAAAAAGTATATGTCATGTGATGGATTCACTGTAATCAGAGCTACCTGTGTCTCGCTAGGCTACCGTCTCCTGTAAATTCAAAACTCATACAAGCAAACACAGCATTCCCCTAGATTTGAGTTTCAATAGATAGCAAAGCCTTTACATAACATGAAATTTACATACTCCTGGCCTTGTTGATACGAGGTTAACAGTTCTAAGTAAAAATGCTGGTAGACAGCATAGTACATACCGTCAAAAAAGCTGAAAAATATATTCTGATAAAAGCCTGAATTTGCTGTAGTACCATGTTTGATTGCCATCTTTAATAAGATGCTTTTCCAAATATCGCTAATACCTAGCACACACAAAGACACAAATAGCTTGGACAAGTCACAGTTCCAACTGCTCAGAACTTTTATTTCAAGGGAAATGAGGGTTAAAATTAAATTAAAATATAAAATTTGAACAGGCAGGGCTGTCTTTAAGGGGGGGTGTGTGACAGAGGCATAGGGTTCGTAGGAGGCAGCCGTCCACACATCCAGAAAACTGAAAAAAGGGAGGGAGAGGAAAGAACTACAGCTACGAAATGGGAGTCTTAAGAGGAACATGGTGTATGGGGGACAAGCCTGGTCACCCAGGAAGTCATGTATAAAAAAAAAAAAAGACAAATGCAGTTAGTTATTATAACCCCCCCACCCACCTCCCATCTGAAATGTCCTCATATGCAATCAGTGCTATAGCTCTGTCCTTTTCCTTGGTTTTCTTCCAAGGAGTTTCTGATCATTTATTTTTGTCTCTCTCACCAACATTATGTCATTCTACCTTAATGTAACATCTTTTCCTGCAGTTTTGAAAAAGTAAACAAAAAAGTCCTTCAAAAATAAAATGCAGCAACCACATTTCATGTTCTACTATTACATATACAGTATATATATATAAATACATACATAAATATCTTACATGTACAACCAATTTCAAAAAAAGGGGGGGGGGGGGGGGAGAAGAGAGAACCAAAAAGACTTATGAGGACTTGTGGAGGTGGGTGGAGCGAGGCGAGGAGGCCCAGGATTGCTCATTGTTAGGGTGGTGTGTGTTTTTGTTTTAGCTTTACACACTCAGCGCACACAGAGCCTATTGGGGAGGGGGGAGGGGGGGGGGGGGTCACGCATTCCTCAGTTGGCCCAGTAGGGGGAGCTGCCGTAGCTGGACTTGCTGCCTTGGGTCTTCTGCTGCATGCTGCTGGACTGGCTGCGCTGACCAGGACCACCCTGCAGAGAGGGAATGGCGTCAGTCATAACAGGAGTGGATTTTTGGCCAGGTCGGTACCCAAAAGGGTGGTCATGAGATGATGGTTGTTTAATTGTTCAGAATAAAATAGGCATCTAAAGCTAATGGTCATTTTATCTCCAATTTCTATGGAATTTAAAGTGGATGAATGCTGTGGGCTTGCAGATCAGTTGCCAAAAACAGTGTGCTTTGGTTGATTATAACCCAACAGATTGCAAAATCAGGTTTGGGTCACAAAAGAAACCATTGGGAAAACCTGGGTCTCTTGTAAAATTACCAAATGGCTATTGATAAAGATAGTGTTTTTCTCTGACCTAACTTTGCAAAACACTTAGTGACCCAAACTTTTTTTGCAGGCTATTGTGTGTTTATGTGTGTGACTTTTACCTGTCCGTCCTGTGTGAGGTGGTGGTGCAGCAGCTGTGAGTGGGGCTGTTGGTGGGGGGGCAGGATGTGGAGGAAGGGGGCAGGCGCATAGCCTGGGGCGCCCCCAGGGTTCAGGGGCCCTGTTCCCCCAAGGGCTGAAGGCAGGCTAAAGGGAGGTGGTGTCCCCGTGTGAAAGCCCTGCTTGTCAAATGACTGTGGTGGACCGAGCAGACATAGGAAATAAACACAAGGAATGGTTACAATCTGAACTAGAAGTTAACTTGAGAATTTTAAGCAATACAAATTTAATTGTGCATGTTAAGACAGTTGAAGCACTCAAGTTCACCAGTATTCCACTTTAATTTAGGAAACCATTGTAAGGTATGTACCAAGTGACTGAATTTCAGTCGTAGAGTAGTTTCTCTTGCATCCAAATGCAAGATAATGCATCAAAAGTCTTGTCACACCAATTTACAGTTCCACTGAGAATTAATTGGAAAGGGTGACAA
This sequence comes from Hoplostethus atlanticus, assembly GCA_034670405.1. Taxonomy (NCBI): domain Eukaryota; kingdom Metazoa; phylum Chordata; class Actinopteri; order Trachichthyiformes; family Trachichthyidae; genus Hoplostethus; species Hoplostethus atlanticus. Next base: position 9,225,836 of record JAXDDX010000002.1, on the reverse strand, counting down.
ACTATTTAGGGTGATTTTCTGTGGATACAAGTACATTTTCTGGTTCTGATCAGTTACTACCATTTTAAAATAAGAGTTCATTTTGGTGTCAAAGTTCATCCCCTATGAGTAAAAACTATACTTATGAACACCATTTTCAAACATACTATGCACAAGAGTGAAACTCCACTAATAGATTGTGTACTGTAAAAAATTGCACTGTGGTGAGATTGTAGAAGTTATAAAACTGCTGATACAAGAGCAGATTTCTGGTGTTTAAAACCATGTACCAAACTCCTTGAGCCAACAATTACACATATGGTGGAAGATGGACCTACAACAAGACAAGACCGCAAGTAGAAGAATCACCTGTGCCTTGCTGTAAATTGAGCCTCCCATGTCAGGTACTCCTCCACTAGAGCCCGACCCCGACAGTCCTGGTGCTGGGAGGAAGATTGGGAAAGAGATAAGGAAGAAAAGGATAGGGAATCAAAGAGGAGAAAGCAATGACGAGAAAGGAAAGCAAAGGGGATGACAGAACAGGGGAAAGGAAATGGGAAAAAGAGAATGATAAAGAGGAGAGGAGGGTAACAGGGTAAAGAGGAAATTCAAGGGAGGACAGGGGAGAAAGAACAAATGTGTCACTTCAACGGCAGTGTCTCTGCAATATTGTTTTTAGAGTGACTACTAACACCAACGTTTATTTCCATTGTTAGTAGGGGGAGTGGCAGCCAATAGGAAGAAGCATATAAGTGAGGAGGCGCACATCTCATTCTCAATTTTTTCCACCTGTTGTGTGCATTTATGTACACATGCAAGTGCATCCACGCGCGTGCATGTATGTATACACACCTTTCTCCGGAACACTCGACTGTCGAGTCATCTATAATTATGGGTACATCTGTTTTTCCTCATGGGCCACCGCCCATTGACTTAGTGTGAGTGTGTGTTTGTACCTTTCCCTGGGCCGCTGCCCGCTGACTTGGCCTGTGACTGGGCAGAGCCTCCGTACCCTCCCTTACTGTACTCCCCACCGTGGGCTTGAGACAGGTCGTCAAAGGCTGAGAGGAGGAGGAGGACCAGGAGTAGAGAAGACGAGCAGAGAGAGAGAGAGAGAGGGGGGGGGGGGGGGGAAGGAAAAGAAAGATGACAGGGAAAGGATGAGGTAAAGAGAAGTCGAAAAGCGAGAAGATGGAGAGGAGGGAAGGATGGGGAGAGAAGGAAGAGCAGGAGGGGAAGGGGAGAGAGAAGCAGTAAGGTAACCTGACTAAAATGGCAGCCTGTGTCTATATTGAGCCGTGGATAACTTCAGCAGGGGGTTTGAGCTATGCATGCAGCACAAGCAAAACACACAAGCCCTAATACACACACGTGCAGCACTTTATGTACCTGCATAAAAGGCGGAAAGTTATTTTGTCTTGCCTCCACACATTTTACTACTCATTTACTCACTCATGCCAGAATCTCTCTACTTTCTGCTGTCATGCCCACAAATATACACTGTGTCTCACACACAAACATACAAGTTGCATAATACTTCAACAATGCTGGACTATGGAACCCTTTGCGTATGACAAAACACGTCTTATTCTAGTATAGACAAGACAGTAGCTTGTCTCACTGTCAATATTTTAACAAATATGATGACATGGTGAACGAGTAAAAATTGGCCAGTTTGTCATCAACCTACCCTTGTCGCTGGGATTGGTCAAACATTTGAAATTAAGCTGGAGTCAACAGCCTGGAGTCAACTCCATCAATTCAAAAGGTCAATTGAATCTGAAATTCTTTGCTCAGGTCAGCATTTGCTCACGCTATTTGTTTTCAATTTGAAGAAAAGCTTCCTGAATTGACTGAAAGTAAATTAGCCCCAGCTCTGACAGAGGCAGACGGACACAGAGTCCTTCTCTCCAGTCCTGATAATACCTGTTCCGTATGCATGTTGTCCATAGCTGGGCTGATGCTGTTGGTGGTACTGGTTGGAGGGGTTGGCCAGGCCCATGGCAGGTTGCTTGGCCGAGGCTGGAGGCACAAAGACGGTGGGGCCGTACTGGAAGGCTGAGGGCACCCCAGGCATACCAGCATAGTACGGCAGACCTATGGGACAGTGGGAATTGATTAAAGAAATACTACAACTGTAATAAAGGTGGATCAAAAACTATAAACTTCAGAATTGCTAGCAGATAAAATGTGTTTAAAAGTGACATACGCCTCAGGCAAAGTCTTTAATTTGAAAGGTTTAGCAAAATAGACTTCTCAAACACAAATTCACCTAGTTACAGTTCTTGTCCCTTTGTCTTGATAGTTATGCAACAATCACTTTTCAAGAGCAAGTAAAAAGAAAAAGTTTTTCCAAAGTCTTGGGCTTCATTGGTAGAAAACTGAGTTCCTTGTTTTTAAATAATTTTAAGTGCCATGGGGACGGGGTTGGTAGGAAAGCTGGACTCTACAACTTAGAAGGAAGTAAACATTAACTGGTTGGCCGTGTTCCTGGAATCCTACATCTTAAGAAATATAATTTTTCCTTTTCCTTACCAGTGTATCCATAGCCCGGGGGCAGGGGAGGGTTGAGAAAGGCCTGGTTCTGTGTCTGCTGACCCTGGCTCTGACCCTGGCCTTGCCCCTGCGTCGCTGCCTGCGGTGCCTGCTGGGGCTGCGACTGCACCCCGCCTGTAGACAGACGGTGGGGGGAGCCGGAGACGACGAATCACCTCTGCCAAACTTGGTCGCCTCACTAGAAAAAAAAAAAAAGTGCAGAAATGTCTGCTACAACTGAACTGAAAGAGGAGCTCTGTATAACCATTTTATGAAGAAACGAGTTGAGCTTGTAAAGTTGTACTTGTTAGGCATTGGCGAACTCATGTATTAATACAGCGAACCAATTATATGACATGTTACAGCTGACATTGTGAGACTTACAGTTGGGTTCGTTGGTACAGGGCATTCAACCAGGCATGTATCCAAGTACCAGGGAATGTCACACCATAGTAGTCCTATATCCAGAGAGAGAAAGCCAGACATTAGAAAAGAAGAGGGAGTGCCCTTTCTGATGATGCCTGCCAATCTCCCTCACTACACTTGAGATCACTGCCAGAGAATCTTGTTAGTCTTGTCATGGAAATGAAATAAGGGTAAAGATTAGTTTACTTTTGCTCAGTTTATTCAAGGTGACAGGAATGAGACTATCTCTCATGAAACCAATTCAAAGCCCCATTGTTTATTTAAAAATAAAAGAAAATGAATTCCTGAAATGTTGTCCTTTCTGCAACAGCAATAATATGCTGCAGTTTTCATGACACTGGAAAAAAGAAACTCACCATAGGAAGGCGAGACTGCAGCATCTGCAGATCCTCGTATCCGTAGATCTGCTGGGGAAGCAAACAGATGGGGTTCAGATGGGGTTCAGATGGTGACATTCAATTTTTCCTGTTCATGCTTTCTGTTTGTTATACATCTCCTCCCATCATTCTAAAATGAAGTAAAGGGATGAAGTGGCAATCATGAAATCATGACACTGGAGTATGCCCCGCAATATGGTAAAACTCCATTTTACCATAAAAAAAGTGTTGAAACCTTGTTGGCAAAACATTTTAGGGCAAAGCTATAGAACGAGGGGCTTAATTTTCCAAGGGGGTCATTATCAATAATATCCTACCCAACCAGTCAGTGTCTCAGTGCATTCCAAAGACGTCATGTTTGATCAGAACCTACTAAAACACAATCATCATCGACACTGACGCCAACCTTGCATGTGCACCTGTTCTGTATGGCTCAGTAGGTAGAGTAGGGCACTGACTGACAAGGTTAGGGCAATCCATGCATCAACTCATAGTAAAGTTAAGGCCCTCTGAGTAAAGTGTGTACCAAATGGCATGTTACAAATTTGTTTTGAAAAGATTGATATGACAGGGCAATATCAGGAGTACATATACATTTGAAAGGGGTGGCCCTAGGGGGCCTCAAGCCCCTAACCATGGCAGTACAAGTGCCATGCTCTACCCATTGAGCTACACAGGACATAACTATACTGTAAGAGCAATGGAAAGAGGTGGGATGGCTGTTGATGTTATGACAGAGTGTAAGCATGTAACCACACACACCCACCCACCGGGTAAGAAAAACAAGAAAAGGAGGAAAGCAGATAGTTACCGGGTAGGCAGGGAGCAGGCCACCAGGGCCCATGATGTATTGGTTGGCCAGCAGAGGGGGTACTCCTTGGGCCAGGTTAGGGGGAGCTTTACCTGGGGAACAGAGGGAAAAACAAGGAGGATTTGACAACTTTACTTCTAACAGGTTTTTTTCATTTCAAAATATATATAAATCTATTTTAAACAAGACATTTCTATGACCCTTATTGCTGCCACAAATCAATTTTCCCCTTTTAAGTATGACAGAACGTAACCTGTCAATGGAACTGGGGGCAGGGGAGTTCATGGCCATCATAGGTGGTGAATGGTACCAAGGGTTAGGATTTGCTTAGTTTAAAAAAAATTTAAAAAAAGTTTGTGGGCCAGGGATTCTGCACAGCCCCTGAATACCTTGTTATGGCCACCTGAAGAACCTTTCCATTAAACAGATTTTCATGAGAACAAAAAACAAATCCTCAGTTTACAGAAATCACTACAACCCAACTCGTTTCTCCGACTCATAACTTTGGCTTCAATTTGGTCATAAGCACAAACTTTGAGAGACTTAATTTTATAAATGAAGTCCTGCATGTCAGAAAATGGCCCTATGGACCTACCAGAGGTGGTGTTGAGTAAAGGTGCTCTGCCGCTGCCTGCGGCTGACAGCGTAGTGTTGGTGATGCCATTAGCGGTGAGTCCGAGTCCCGGTGCTCCGGAGGGGTGCAGGCCGTTGGTAGTTGAGCTGCTGACTGCCAGGGGGGCTGAAGGGTTGGGGTTGACTACCTGGCCAGATGATGACGATGAGAAGGCATGGAGACTGCTGCCGCTACTTGCCTCACTGGCCATCTGATAGAAGCAAAGAGGGGAGCAACGAGACAGGAGCAGGGAGGTTATAGGAGAGAACCACACAGCAGAAAATGATGGGTAAAGAAAAAAGGAGATCCATGAATGAAAAATGGTTGGGGTAGAGGAAGGGAAACAATATTACAATAGTAACGTGGCACAGAAACAGATGAAAGTGCAAAAGAGGAATACGTGGTGCATTTGTTGTCATATACTATGCATCCTTCCATATAGGTCAGAGTGCAGGTTAGGGTTTCCAGCAATAAATATTGTGATTGACTTCTTCTTCAAAGCCAGCAGTCAGAATGCTTCACGGAAATCTAAGCCCTGCATTCAAATACGCAACAACTTATGAGTATCTTCATGTGTCAGTGATATCAGAATATATCACATCCTGTTAATTCACCTCAAATAAAATCTTGGGTATGCGCTTGTGTGTGTACACACTTACCGTGAGGGAGGAGCTTGTAGCAAGAGCAGCTCCAGATGAGTGAGTGCTGGTCACATGACTAGAAAGAGTAAAGTGATACAGCCTGTTTTACTCTGATGAAGCAGCAACAGGACTCCAAGTCATTATCAAATCGCTTGCCCAGGGGACATGGGAGATTCAGTCAAAGATAATTCCACATCAAAGGTTTAAGATATGTGCTTGTAACCATCATGATCTCCAGACAAACAGCAGAGCGAGACACAGAGCAAGAAAGCATATGCAATACAAAAAAACAAGTCATGTCATCTCTGGACCATCTCCTACCTGCTGAGGGATGGGAGGGGTGTAGAATGGGAGGGTGTGACTGCCGGGGAGGGGATGTGGTGAGTGGGGCCACTGTCACTGGTCATAATGGGAGACTCTGTCTTCACCGTTCTAGACGATGATGTAGCTGGAAAAAACACAAGAGAAATACATTTGGTGTGAATTTCCATTATGTTTAAGGGGTTTTGGCAACCCTGCTGATGTAACTGAGGAATGTAAGATTGTGAGGAGGAAGAGATGACAAGAGAAAGGATCGGAGAGATAGGCTGTGTATTTCTTGTCCTCATCAGACCTAAACTTCCCCTGACGTTGTACTTCCTACCAAATGCATTTAGCAATCAATATTAAATTAGGTTAGATTTTAACGACCACTCCAGTACGATTCTCAAGAACTGACAATGCTGAGGGTACTTACAGTCTTGTGTGCTCTGCGTCTTTATGCCACTGTAGCCATTCTACAAGAAAAAGAAAATGTTCAAACCTGTATTTTATCATTCAGCATTCCATCAGGTTAAAAGGTTATGCTTTTGAGAACCAGCAGTGCAGTCTACAGTGAGTTACTGCCCTCTTCCCCATTTGGGTTTTTGTTTTTAATAACAGAAGAGTAAAAAATAATGTTATACCTGAACAGTCCTGTTATTTTTTGTATACTTTTACTATATAATCTTAATGAAAGGAACTGTCGACAAAAAGCACATTTTCAGTGTCTTCATTGTTTAAGGTTGAGCCTTGCAATAGCATCTTTATTGACACATGTAAGAACCTTCTTCTGGCTGAATCCCGTGTGTAGAATTACACTGAGGCTTTGAATTCTAACATTGACACATCCTCCAGTCATCCCCTGTTTATAACAGAATTCAATGGGCATGTATTGGGCATATAAGCATTGCTCCATAGACTACAAATATACCATAGAGGTGAGCTGATAGAATGTCCAACTTTACCAATAACTCATTTCACTTTCAATCCATGCCCACAATAGTTATCTTAACCAGGAATAACTGCTGACAGAAAGCAAAGCCACCACATGGTAATATGTAGTATTGCTGCACTTGAAGCTAATTGATTGACAAGGACAGGCTGAATTCTTCTGTAACAGGCATTACTGGGTGAAATTTATTGCGATATAATACACTGTGTAGGCTAAGCCATTATGCGATTAAGCATTGGGAGAAACCAAGTAGGCAATTTATTTATAAACTGATTGTTAATGTTCTGCCTGAAACAAGTGTGTTTAGACTCATTTTGATAAGAAAGAAATTGCACATTACTGCCTTCTTGTGGCTGAAAACCATATAGCCTCAAACAGGGACCGGGTGCAAACCCAGGACCCTTCCAGTCCCCAAGCACTGACTCTGCACCAACTGGGACATTATACCTGACTTGGCAGAATCCTGATTTTTTTTTTCCCCCTCTTGCCTCTCAGGGCTTTTATATTTTATGTATGCAGGTAGAAGTCAAGTCTATTTATAAAGCACATTTCACACACAATGGCAATTCAAAGTGCTTTACATAGATAACAGAAAGATAAGTAAAAATATATTTAAAAGATTATTAGCTAAAAAGATAAAGTAAAAGTGCAGTGCATCACATGAAAAATTAATCAAAGAAAAGATAAGAAGAAACGTTCATCCTCACCGTGAGAGGTCCAGCAGCAGCTATGGGGACATCTTTGCTCTGGGAGAAGCCCAGATGGGGCGGCAGGGACCTGGGGCCACTGTTCTCCACCCGGCTCGCTGTGGAGGAGGCTGCTGATGAGGAGGGTGGAGGGGCTACACTGGGCAGACCCAGAGAGGGGGAGGGTGTGGCACTGGGTAAGCCCAGAGACGGTGAGGGGAAGCTGGGATCAGATACGGCCGAGGGTAAGGTGGGCAAGTTGCTCATGTGTTCACTGGAAACAGGCCCAAAAGAGAAATGCACACAATGATATACTGGATGTATTGATAACATGACAAAAGAAATATTTATTGGTTAAAAGGCAATACATACAAGCAGGCTCTGGCTGTACAAATCAAATTGAGCTAAACTAATAAGATGTATAAACCTTCCATATTCCTTTTACACTCCAAAAAACAACTCACAGAATGTGCACACATGCAGCATACAACAAGCACAATCACACACAGCAGTCATTGCCTGAGCCCCTTTAGGTCGAGGATTCAGCGAGTACCCCAGTGAAGTTTTTGTTTCAGGGTCCCTTCTTGAATCGTTACCAAGATATCATGGTGAACAGATACGTGAACACACACATGCACAAAAGTAGGAAAGAAACAATACCTCATGTAAATAGACGCACGCACAGAAACACACACAGCCTCACCTAATAGGTCCTGGCTTGGAGAACAGACTGCTCTGCGGCTGCTGTGTGGGAACTGGGGTAGGGACAGGGATGGGGGCTGGAGCCGGAGCCAGTTCCCTGGCCATCTCTGTCTGACCCATATCCACCGTTCCACCACTGGCCTCAGAACCAAAGTCAAGAGCTCCAAACTGAACGTTCAGACCGGATACATCTGCTGAGCCTGGCATCTCCACTGCCGATGAGGGGATCTGAGGCGGGAGAGCAAAGAAGAGATTATTTTTCATACATAGGAAATTCATCCATAACAATCTTGGAGCAGTGTATGCATTTTCATTACAACCAAACAATGCAGCAGCTGATTTCACTTATTTAGACAACTTCACCAACCAGCCAATTAGTGAAATCAACAGGTGTAGTGTTTAATTGGAATGAATACCTGCATCCTCTTGGCCCTAAATAGCACATGGTTGGAGACCAATGACTTGGAGTAAGGTCCTGTCATGAAAGGTGAAAGGCCACCAAACATTCAGGGAGAGCTTGGTGTCTGGGTAGGACAGAGGAGCAATTCAGTGTTTGACAGCAGTACTGGTCTGACACCAGTAGACCTCACCTTTGAGGGTGGAGGTACTCTGCGTCTCTGTGTCTTTATCTGCCGCTGTGGGGGTTCTGAGATTGGGGGTTCCATGCCGGCCAGCTTCACTCCTGGGGAGGCCCCATCTCTGGCAGAAGGGAGGAAGGACTCGTGGCCTGAGGGAGATTGGGGGTGAGAGGCTCAGTTCAATATGCAGTACGAGGTTTTAAATACAATTACTGTGACAAGAGAAACACATGTAAAGTTAGTGCCGCTACGATAGTGGTACAGCCCACAAATAGCACAAACTGAGGACAAGCAAATTACTAGTGTTGACATTAGTCTGCTTTTTTTGTAGGGGAAAAAAAACAACAACCAACCAGCTGCAGTAGCTGCCACTCTCGGCCAAGTGGCAGCTTTCCAACCACCTTGCAGCCACTCATTTTATTTAGTCTAAAAATGGGGTCAGTTTGAAAAGAGCAAAATAGTATGATCATGGCCTTAGATGATACTTTTCAAAGTCCCTTCCCCCTACCTGGTGGTGTGGGGACCTGTGGTGCATGCGGCTGAGGCAGGACCAGGGGCTCCACAGCGGGAAGGATGGAGGACTGTTGTTGCCTCTGAACCAGCTGGCCGAGCACCACTGATGGCTCTGGCTGTAGCTTCAGCTCCACTGGAGAGGGAGAAGATAAGGTGAGAAAAGACAAGAATATCACCAGCGTCCTGCAGATCCTCGTACCTCTTGCATCTTCTTGGCCTAACCCATGTCCTTATCAAATTTCTGTCTGTGTTAGGGCCCAAATTGTAGGGGATTATTGGATTACTGGATACCAATATTGATTAAGGGACAAAATCTATCTACTCGCTAATAACAAAAAGACAATGGGCCTCATTCACAAAATGTGCGTCCGATCAGATTTGATCGTATAACGTTAGTACGAACATTTCTACAAACATAGACGGATTCATCATTTTGTTTGTATCTGAATTTGTTCGTTGGTACGATCAAATCCTACGTGTGCTTGGAAACATGCGGAAATGCGTTTGTTTGGAAACATGCGGGAAGGCTTTTTAGAGCGGCTTATTCTTTATGAAAAATCCATTGCAGTAGCACCAAACCTCAACAACAACAAGACGTTTCAGTGGCCTTGTAGAAGATAAAGACCTAATAGGCTGAAATGGCGTATTTGCCGAACTGTCCTCATTCATAACAATACAAGATTATCCAACTTGTACTGGGTTGATCACATGGACTGGACGCCTTACAAATACAACAACATAGTCCTACCATCTGATGAAGATGCAGCCTGGATTTGATCTGTGTCCAACTCCAATGCCGACTGGACACCCGACAGTGAGGTCTCTCCTATATTGATTGATCCTCTGATCGACATTGGATAGTGGCTCAGTGCGCTGCCATCCTCCTGTGGCTGATAATACCCGTCCACTTCTCCTTATACTTTTTTGCAATCTAGTTTCATGTAAAACCGTTTCTTTTTTTTAACCTCAACAACAGTGTGTTTCTGCTGAAACAGCATTGACAGCGTTAATAATTTCTTGCCATGCTTTACTTTTATCAGTTCTTGTGACTCCGCTGCTGATGCTTCTGAAAACTTTGTTTTTTTCCTCATGCACGCAACACATCCATTTCAGACTGCGCCATGTTCCTCTTTCCCTCTTTTCCCCTGGTTTACTTGCACACGACCCTTCAGTCTGCAGACTTTTAGTGTTGAACAGCGTTTGCAAATTGGCTTCAACAGGCACGTGCATCCAACTTACGAACGCTTGGCATTCATCAAATATACACCTGTTTTACGAACAAATCGAGGTTTCCCGCACGTTTCCTGAATCCCACGTTCGTGTTTTCTTATACACACAAATACGACAAATTTACGAAAATATTCGTGACCGAGGCCCAATGTTTGTTGTAACATGCACATACAGTTTGCTTCTAAGAGACGCGTCATGACATCACAATATTTTTCTTCATGGATTTATAACCTATAAAGACTGCTAATATGAAGCAAATACAAAATAGGCTAATATTCATGTCCTGATAAATATTGAAATAAGAATGTCTGCTTATCAGCGACAGCAAGAGAGCATGAGTGTATGAGTAAAACTTACAATGCGGGGCCATAACAGGGCCATTCTCCACTCTCTGAGCCCTGACTTCTGCAGAGGAGGAAGCGGAAACAGGGGCGGGACTTTGAACTGGGGGCAGCCCTGCTTCTTTAGCAACACTACTGTTGCTGGTGGTGACCAATGTCTGATTGGCTCTCTGGCTGAGCCGTGGCCCATTGAGTTGCTCTGGTATCCTGATGTCAGAGGAAGGGGTGGGCTTAGACGTGTTCAGAGAACCAAAACCAGACCCCAGGACTGACGACTGAGATGGAGAGAGGGAGGGTGGGGGAGAAATACAGTGAGAGGTGGAGAGAGAAACAAAACAAGAGCAGAATACTCTTAAATACTGATTTTTAAAAGTATGCTATACGTTTGTTTGGATAGAAAGTCTGTGTGAAAGGAGTATTGTGTCTTGTGTCTAAAAACTAGGGATCCACTTCCATTTATCCTTTGCTAATCTGTGGAAAATGTCAAAAGAAAAACCCATTGATGTGTAACTGAGCTTTATAGACAAAAGATTTTATTTCTAATTTTTTTAATTAGGAAGCAGAGTGTTCAGTGTATGATTGGCATGGAAACTGATCTGATCAAAATAAGTAAAAACAAATTGTCTAGGATTGTTAAGAGCTGAAAGATTGCATTTACCATTTTTCATGTGTAAGTACTTAGCACCACTACACACCAAGCAGGTGCCTTCTCACCAGAGCGTTGTGCGCATAGATGGTACACAAGTAGCTGTTTGCAGTTGTATTACATAGCTATGTGGAAATTATTAAGAGTGAGAGCATGCCCGAGAGCTTGTGTGTGCAGCATGTTCATACACGAAATGGGTGTAACAGCCTGCGGGTGCTTGCACAGATGTATACGCATGTAAAAGTGCCTGTGTATGTGCCCTTACCAGTGCGGCGTGTGCGTAGGTGGTACTAGCAGAGGCGGCGTGGGCGTAGCTGTTGGCAGCGGCATGTGCGTAGCTGTGTGTGGCGGTGCGTCCGTTGTGGTGGGAATTCGTGAACACCAGGCTTTGGCCTAAACCCTCAGCAGAGGGGGCGTCCACTATTCCCCCCAAGTCAGAGTCCAGAGACCCCTCTACAGCCGTTCCCGCCTTAGGCAGTACGTTAGACAGGTCCACACTGTGGAAGGGCAGCAAGGTTTGGGGGGTGGGAGCAGTAAGATGGAGAAGATAGCCACACAGAGTAAAAATAAATAAGGGTTCAAATCTGTTGCTGCCCAAATACAGCTTGATGTTTGTCAACAGTATCTGCAATTGTGTGTACTTTTGGCAGAACCTCTTACTTGTGGTTTGCTGGAGCAGAAGAGGCAGTGAACACTTTGGTCTCAGACAACTGGGAGAAAAGAAAAACTCTTTTTAGGCGGTCAAATGGTGATGATTGAGCTATCGGTACAACACAGGAAGTAGTGAGGGTGTGTTTACCGTCACATTAAAATAGGTGCTAATCAGAGCCACATATTGACAGTCGTGCCATTAAATCAGTGAGGCCCTTTATTTTTTCTGATGTCTTGGACAGTGCAGCTTGAAAGCTTGGAAATAAATGCTCCGTCAATACAGACCCCTAAATACAGGGGCATTTTAAATACAGGGATTTGACCCCTATCAGATCAAAATGCTGCCTTACATCCTCATTCCAGTCTTCTGACGTCCAATCTTCCAGATTGCCTCTCCATGTTCCTAGCAGAAGATCAATTAGTCAGTGTCAGCATATTCACGTAAAGTCATGCAGGTTGTTTGCAACCTTTAATCATCCCAAAGCAAGAGACTTATGAGACACTTATGAGGAACCTTGGTGGTTGGAACATTGCAATAAAGTATTGTAACCTTGAATCCAGTGTGTGGATTTATTTTTCCATTTGTGTTTAAATTCTGATTTTATCTGACACCTGGCAGCCTAAGATTGGTTAGATGTGCACACTAGAAGATTCTGACACAATTAAGCCATTCCAAAGAAAATGCAGGTGAAAATACTACATTTTCTGTTCTCTCACAGCACTGCAATGAAAGTGTTGTTGCCGTCTCACCAGTTCCCTCAGCAGCCTCGTTGCCGTCCGTATCCCACATGTCCTGGCGAGCTCCCGAGTTAGCCGAGTAGTCCGCTGGGTTGAAGGTGCTTGAAGGTGGAAGGACGGAAAAAAAAAAAAAGAAAGAGGAGAGGAGAGGAGAGATGGCAACACAGGTAGGGAAGATGAGCCATGTTGAAGGGGGTTGAAGAGAGGAAAATGGTTGGGATTGTTATTTTCACTAATAATAGAAAACAGCAGATGGCAAGTCTGACCATTTTTACAGCTGGGAGATTCAGAAATATAATTATTCCTCAAATTGAAGTATTCAGATATGTGCTTGTAACCATCATGATCTCACCATTTTATTATAGGCTGAGGATTTACGCTACCACACACTTACCCCATTCCCTGGGAGGAGAACCTGCTGCCGACAGCTGCTCTTCCTCTACCACGGCCCCCTGCCCCTAAGGACACACAAAACATGGTCTAGACTGAAAGCAAATGATCGGGCATGTCCCTAGTTAACTTGGTTAACTTCTTTTTAAAACCATTTTATAAACAGTATGTGTATGCGCTGTGTTAATAATACAAACGGACTAGACCCAACTGATGTGCACTCACAACTTACTTCAAACTTCAACTTACTTACGTCAAAACATAGGCCTTGGAGGCCATGGTTAGACAGGAAGACATTGTATGATAGGTGTTTACACTGGTCACTTGTGCATAGGTCAGAATAGTCAACAGTTTGTTCAACATTTGTTCTTGGTCAAAGAATATCTTAAAGTTTAAAGAGACCAACTGCCACCAACTGTGTATGCACAACATCTCTCCCCTCTTTAAAAATAACTGGACCTTCCTGTCTGTCTGCCAACCACACCCTGCATCATCTCCCTCCCTGTTAAGATTTCTCCATTTCCTCCCAGATTCCCACCTTGCCATTCTTACAACACTCCTTGTTGTAGAAAAGCCTACCAATTCCATTCAATAGTGATCCTTTCCTTCTTCTATCCCTTCATATATTGTGCCCTTCCCCACACACACACCCACTCAATCAGCTTTAAGGACCCATTGCATTCCACACATGTAGAGTGCTACAATATCCTAATTGCCAGCAGACAGAAATAGATATGTTGCCAGTGAAGTTACCAAAACACACCCAGTGCTCTAGTGGTCATTGCCCTGTAAACAGAGCATGGTTAACTAACTATAACTGCTCAGAATTATATACAGGGTGGTAATCTAACCAGGATGCAAAATTAAGCACAACAGGGTCGCCCAAAGCAGATGGGTATCCATGATATATAAGCATGATTTGCTTGTCACTGTCCAACACAATGCTTGCTTTTATGCCATTTACTAGCTTGCTACATTTTATTCAGTCCCCTTTACATTGATGGGACAAAGGAGGCCTCTGACAACTTAACACAGCCAGTAGCTCTGGATAGCACTTTTTGCGAAATAATTTGGGAACTTTGCATCTCTCCCCAGTGCTTCAAAAAACACAATACATTTAGAAATTAAGAGGCAATATTTTCTGTATTACTCACCTCTGCCCCTCCCCCTACGTCCATGGTCTCCCCCTCTCTCTCCAGGAGTCACCTCAAACCCATTCTCCTCTGACCGACCTGTGATAGGAATTAAGATACGTTCAAAAATCACATTATGAAATCTGTGCTGAAAAGTGGTACCCTGTTGTTGAACAAACCAGAGTAATGTTCAGTGAGATGTTCAGAGATACCATGAACTACTACCTCAAAATAATCTTTTAAAATATGAAGCAGGCATGCTCACACATTCCACAATGGCTTACATTTGTGAATCAAATGCCTTAAATTGCATGGTTCAACAATGAACCTCCTATCATTTCGCACAATTAACAAGATACACACAAAGAGCAACCCGTTTACACAAACAGGTTGCTGCTCCAGAAACCTTGACATGGATGGACTGTAGCAGCAGCAGATAATGCCTCGTTCCACTCCTCTCAACTAAGAATAGGAAGGTGAGGCTACGGTGGGCACATGATCACCAGAACTAAATGACTAAGAGTGGAAAAACATCACCCAGTCCAACAAATCCTAGTTTCTGTCGTGACATGCTGATGGAGTGAGATTTTGACATACACCATGGATGCATCATGTCTGGTGTTACGGGTAAAGTGTGGTGATGGTGTGGGAAATGTTTTCTTGGCACACCTTAAGCCCTTTAGTACCAACTGAGCATTGTTGGAACCTGAACGTCGCTGACAAGGTGCATCCCTTCATGACCACAGTCAAATGGATACTTCCAGCAGGATAATGTGCCATGGTGTCAAGTTTGTTCCAGGAACATGACAGTGACTTTGGTTTACGCCAGTGGACTGCACAGTCCCCATATCTCAACCAAAAAGAGCACCTTTGGAAGGAGGTGCAATGGGGTGTTTGCAGCATGAATTTGTCACAGAAAATCTGCAGGAACCACATAATGCTATCGAGTCAGTATGGACCAAGATCCCTGTGGAACATTTCCAGTAGGGCTGCACAATATATCGTTTTATTATAGTCACATGGTATAGTCACGCCCAGTACACGCTTTTACCAGATAGACAAGGAACATACGCACACATACACACAATACTTATCACTTAGGACCAGGACAAAAAAAATATCTCTCCCGTTTGACCCCCTTTCTCACCTTCACGGCCTCGGCTGGTGCCCCGGCCCCTCCTGTTGGAACCCCCACGGCCGCGGCTGACCTCTCTCTCTCCTCCTCTCTTCTCCCTGCTCTCCTTTATCTCCGAGGGCCCTCCCTCTTTCCCAAGGCTCCGCTTCTTCCCCACTGTCTCCCAGGAGTTCTGACAGAGAGGGGGGTTGAAAAGGTATGGTGAAACCATAAGAGAAATACATACTCCTAAGCACATACCAGGGTGAGGCAACGCTTTGAGGGAATGTCAGTGAGCAATATTTTCTTCAGAGGAGATAGGGATTCGTAAGTGGGACAGAAATCACATCATTGTAGCGTGCGAAAATTACCTAAAGTCTAGTGTAGCACAATAGTTTGTGATAGTTGTTGGCAAAACTGCCTACATACTAAAAATGCTGCCTTGTATCATGGCCCTTTGGTCTTTAGAGAGGACAGAGGACTTAGACACTAATAACTAAACAGAAACTATGTGAGAATGTCTTTTTATAAAATGAACTGGCAGAGAATAAGTAGTTAAAGAGTAATGAAATACAGTTTCAGTCCATCTCTGCCTAGCAGATACTTTTGAAAAATGTCAATTTGGGGGCATCCTAGTGGCTCAGCTTTTACAAAAACATTTTCTGGACATGAAAGCATCCTGCTGAGATCATTTCTGCAATGTTGAATTTATGTTCCGTATTGACAGGTTTCACCATATAGAAGTCATACAAATATGTTTACAGCTGTCTACAGCAATGTTGCATCTCTTTAAGAGTGTAAACCTGTGACAGTGACTAAGTACAAATACACATGTGGTTTTGCCACATGTGACAACTGAACAGGTGTGTATATGTACATGCAAATGTGTGTAGGCACTCACTGCGTCAGAGGTGCTCTCCAGCAGGAAATTGATGGCTCTGTTGACATCTTCGTTGCAGTCATGGAGGGCTACCATACACTCATCTTGAGTCTTCCCAGTTACCTCGATCAGCTGTGGGTCACAAAAAAAACACAGCAGTTAACATGAAAAGTGTTTGAAATTAATGAGTGTCAAAAAACGAAACATTGGTAAACATTCAGACAAACAACACTGACATGCCAAAAATAAATTCTCTGAAAGTCTGCACATTCACACTACCTGTTTGACCTTGTCCTCAAAGTCTGCATAATTTTTGTCATAGATCATCTGGGCCAGACGAATCTGTTCTGCTGTGGGCTGGAAAACAGAGAAAGGCTAGTCAAAATGGGGCCCATTCTTACATCTTAGTTATCCTCCACCATGTGGCACGTACCCCTCCAAAAATGGTGAAATAAAGGCAGAAACTAAATGCTGCCTTCAATATACTTTTTCTATATTTATGTCACTGCCATAACATTCAAGACTAAGTGAGTCCAGTGCTTGGCTATGTCAGAGAGTCAAATGAGTGCATGCGATTGCATATGTGTGCCACTGCAGACACAAAGTACTTTTTCCACACCAGAAGATTGCATGTTAATTTTCTTTACACGCCAAACAGGAAACACAAAACTTTGGTGTCAGACTCCCTCTATAAACTACCACACACACACCCCCACAAAAACATCTGACAAAATCCATTGTGAAAAATGTACAAAAATTCAGAAAAACAAACAGCACAAGTCATTTTCCACAGTCCTGTATGTGATGCCTGTACATGTGCCAGTGAAAACCCACCTGTATCTGTTTCTGTGGCTGTGTTGTTTGTGTGGTGGTGGGCAGTGTTCTATCCCGAGTCCCCCGGGTTGCATTGCTGACCACCGAAGTCATCATATACAGTATATACAAAACAATGTATGTACAAAATAGAAAAATCTGGAGGAGTGACACAGAGAAGGGAGAAAATAAGAGGTGGCGGACAAGGCACAAATGAGATGCCATGTTCATATATTATATTGCATCACAATCTCCAGCAAATGACTAATAAGCTGGGTAAGTGTCCAAGGGCCTTTACAGTATAACATACATAAGTAGACCAAGGCTGTTGTCAACCGCACCATGTAAGACTATAACCCCCATCTGTCGCTCCCCCTCCCAGGTTAAATTTAGACACCCAAGAGGGGACCATCCGGGTGTCAACTTACAACCCTCTCACCCTACCTCCCTCTCTCAAACACACAAACAGGTACCAGCATACTTGCATGGCTGGTATGTAAGCTACCATCTTTTCACAAGGTCCTGTCAAACCAGTTGAATTCTGGCAATGTGTTTGTATTACAGTACACTGACCACCAATAGTTATTATTAGAGAAGGGTTTGTAAAATGTGTACTGTCTAAAAATTGCAGTGGCCTTTTAAACAAAGCATTACAAATAAAAATGTTAGCTAAAGAAGTCATGGAAGCAATAACAAATACTATAAACAAGACTATGTCAGGAACACAAAGCTAGTCTGGGCTAGCCAGATTGTTTTACCCACTACAGACATTGTTAATAAAAAGTGATCTTGTCAGCGTGCGAACACGCCGATTGCTATTGTCTAACGCTAACTAGATACGATTATCTTGACTGATATAGCAAGACGATATATGACATGTTTGGGACGAATGGGAACATGTACATTATTATCGTTTTACCGATACCAACATTTTTCACTAGCGTGCAACTAAATCGTGAATGTAACGTTAGCTTGAAGCTCAAAAGTAACATGAGCCTCACTAGATAAGTCGACTAACTGACGTTAGCTTTAGCCAGGCTAGCTAGTTTGCCTTTGTTCGTGTGAATGTCTTCAGTCAAACTCGCCGCTTTGCTTGTCACGTACTAGATAAAGGCTTTTAACGTTTAACACGACGTTGACAAATTAACCACCAAAACTAACCTATCCACCAGCGTGTTCTTGCTGTCTGGACTACTTTCCTACCCGGGTCAGGGATAAAAACAAAATAAACAAATGTGATCAGAACGACGAGGTAACGTTAGCCTTTGTGTAAGCTAGCACAGAAGCTAGTTAATTAACGGTAGTGGCATACTTAGCTAGCGTTACCAGCAGGCTAATGCGACTGATAGCTACCTAGCTAACGCTAACTATGCTAGAACTAACGCGGTGTTGCATTAAGTTTAATTCTCCTCTCGTTGATTTCTAACATTACAACAGTAAGAATGAGATACAGCATGTATGGAGCTAATTTAGAAGCGAGAAGTTGCCAAGAAACGCGTGGCCTGTTAGCTACGACAAGTATTGGCAGCATGCTAATTTCACTGGCATGTGAACGGCCCGTTCGCCCGTTCACAATGCAATGCTACAGTAAAGCATTTAAGCTAGTTAGCAAGCTAGTTAGCTAACCCCGGAGCAGGACGAATTATGTCAATTAATCAACCGATTTGTTTTCTTAAAGGAATTATGGGATCAGAAGATAGAAGTTGGAACAATTCAAGCGGCGCACGTATCGTAAAGCTATCAAAATAAACCGTTTTCTTTCTTTACCTGCTAACACGCTTCGCTCAGCCAGCAGCAGATGCCGTCACGTGATCCACCGCGCCGATGTTTAACGTTGAGATGCCTGCTCCGCCAATCAAAACCTGATTAGTAGATCAGGTGGTTTAACGCAATCTGCTTACGTACGTTCCTGCCTGCTTCAAGTACCGGAGCGAGGATTGAACCATCAGAGAAAAGGTACTGCAGCCTGAATTCAGCTGGAAATGTGTCAGTGGAAGGGAGGCTATGTTTTTTCGACCTTAGGCTGTTTCCGAGTTAACTAGGTACATGTTACTCTCGGGACACATGCATATTTTCTTAAGTGAAAACAGATAGAAATCTGATGGTTTGTGCTCATTTACATTTACTTTCTGTACAAATCTTTCTTGTGATGACCCCTCAACACCCCACTTCACACTTCTGGACTTAACAGCCCCCCTCCCACCACACCGAGAGATGTTAACAAACTACTCAAGAGACAGAACCCCCACAAGGCAGCTGGGCCAGACTCTGTATCTCCCTCCACACTGAAACATTGCGGATCAGCTGTCTCCAGTCCTCACAGACATCTTCAACCATTCACTGGCAGTATGCAGAGTTCCTGCGTGCTTCAAGGCATCCACCATCACCCCTGTCCCCAAAAAGCCAAGGATCACAAGCCTCAATGACTACAGACCTGTTGCCCTGACCTCTGTGGTCATGAAGACCTTTGAGCGCCTTGTGCTTTCACACCTGAAATCCATCACAGACCCCCTCCTGGACCCGCTGCAGTTCGCCTACAGAGCCAACAGATCTGTAGACGATGCAGTCAACATGGCCTTCCACTTCATCCTCCAGCACCTGGACTCCCCTGGCAACTATGCCAGGATCCTATTTGTCGACTTCAGCTCTGTGTTCAACACCATCATACCAGCCCTCCTCCAGGACAAACTCTCCCAGCTGCATGTGCCTGACTCCATCTGCGGGTGGATCACTGATTTCCTGACAGACAAGAGGCAGCACGTAAAGCTTGGAAAGCAAGTCCCGGACCACCAGCACAGGCGCCCCACAGGGCTGTGTGCTTTCCTGCTGTTCTCCCTCTACACCAACAGCTGCACCTCCAGTCACCAGTCCGTCAAGCTCCTGAAGTTTGCAGACGATACAACCCTCATTGGATTAATTTCTGTTGGGGATGAGTCTGCCTACTGCAGGGAGGTTGATCGGCTGGCTTCCTGGTGCAGCCTTAACAACCTAGAGCTTAACACTCTGAAGACTGTAGACATGGTAGTGGACTTCAGGAGGAGCCCGGCCTCCACCCCACCCCTCACCTTGTGTGGCTCCCCTGTCAGCACTCTGGAGTCATTCAGATTCCTGGGCACCACCATAACACAGGTGGGAGCAGAACATCAGCTCCATCACCAGGAAGGCCCAGCACCTCCAGTCACCAGTCCGTCAAGCTCCTGAAGTTTGCAGACGATACAACCCTCATTGGATTAATTTCTGTTGGGGATGAGTCTGCCTACTGCAGGGAGGTTGATCGGCTGGCTTCCTGGTGCAGCCTTAACAACCTAGAGCTTAACACTCTGAAGACTGTAGACATGGTAGTGGACTTCAGGAGGAGCCCGGCCTCCACCCCACCCCTCACCTTGTGTGGCTCCCCTGTCAGCACTCTGGAGTCATTCAGATTCCTGGGCACCACCATAACACAGGTGGGAGCAGAACATCAGCTCCATCACCAGGAAGGCCCAGCAGAGGATGTACTTCCTGCAGCAGCTGAAGAAGTTCAACCTGCCGCAGATAATGATGGTCCAGTTTTACACGGCCATCATTGAGTCCATCCTCACTGCATCAATCACTGACTGCAGCGCATCATCCGGTCAGCAGAGAAGGTGATTGGCTGTGACCTGCCGCAGCTTCAGGTCCTGTACGCCTCTAGGATCAGGAAGCGGGCTGGAAGGATCATGGCTGCCTGTTTTTTAATGCACCGTCACCGAGTCAAATTCCTTGTATGTGTGAATGTACTTGGCCAATAAATTTGATTCTGATGGAGTCTATAATAACTAATGAGGGCAATTTTAATGGTTATGGCATTTCCTTATTTATCAATAGATTCATGCAGAAACATAAGTGAATGCAATTTATCTGTACATTATCCCACTCATTACATTTGAACAAATCACCTACTGTCTGAAGTAAATATTCCATGAGACAGACAGAACACATTATCTCATAGGTTGTGGTTTGTGTTCCAATAACCCAGTAAACTACTCAGCTTAAATCAGCTTAAAATAAACCTATTTGTCATATTGCTTTGAGAAGTGTGACATTCTTTTATTGCCAAGACATCTTGTTGCTAGTTTTACAAAAATACAAAACAGAAAACATGTGCCAGCTGCCAAGTAAACAGTTCAGCAGACTACCTGAGTTCTACTTTCAAGAAGGCTAGCAAAATAACAATTGTGCGTCTTTGGTTCAGTCTGTGTCAGTTTATCCCTGAGTCAGAGTTGTTATCTAGCCGAACTGAGTCGAAGTTTAACAAATACTAGACCTAATAAAGTCAAGACTGAGTCCAATGGTGGTGGGGGTCAAGTACAAGTCAAGACTGAGACCGGAGCAATTGAAGCCTTAGTCAAGTCCAATACAAAGGTAGTGCAGAAATTATTCAAGGGTGTCAAAATGATTATTATGTGCAGCGTTTTTCAGGAGAATAGAACACATTACTCAGAAAGAACATTGAGAACGGTTCTTGTTATTTTCACTTAGCTCTTTTCACTATTTCACTTGACCAAGGTCAAGGAAAAACTAAGTATGATGCCAAGACATTCAGAACACGGTCCTGAGGCTGGGCTAAGCCCTTCCCTGAGTCATGTAAGTTAAAGTTATCTATTACCCAACTTAATATCTAGACATTAGTCCTCCTCCAAGTTTCCACAGCTGTCCATTACATGTCCTCAGAACAAATTCACACTAAAATTGTGTGAATTTCATAATCTTATCAATTCATCTGTGAGATGTCTGTATTAGCCTGCATAGAGTAACATACACAAGGATCTAAGAGGAAGCAACGTGCATCCAAAGCCACACCCACACACACACACACACACACAACAAAGTACCTTTATCTACAGAATGCACAAATAAACAACAAGCGGGCGTCTTCTCAGCTTCTCTGAGATCAAGAGCGATGTGAAATACGCAATACGTCATTTGTCCAGGCTGCAATCTAATAATATTGAAATCTTTATTATTATTATTTCATTAACCCAGTTAATTCATGTAGTTGGATGGTGGTTGTCTTCTCCATGTCTGTGCTGGTGGTTGGAAGGACTGGGCCTAAGGTATGGCTGCAGCTGACATCTCATGCTCTGGACGCACCAAGCCTTCCTCTCCATGATCTCCTCTAGCCTGTGGACATACTCCCCAAATGCCTGCAAGACAAACAGACAGACATTTAGGCAGGTGAGAGAGACCAAGAAGTACGTATACGAGACAGATACTGTAGATGGAAAGACAGATAGGGGCAGAGAGACCAAAGGCAGATAGGAATGTGAGACAGACAGATAGAAACAGAGACAGACAGGCATGTGACATCGCCAGAAACTGCAGGAGATGGTGTGTTGTACACTGGGTTGGGCCAGGGGGACCAACTGACTTAAAGGGGCTGTGGCAGACTGGGGGGAGGGTGTGGGTGGGGGCGTAGGCTGGATGCAGGAGAGAGTTGAGTGGACTGACTCTCCCTGTATCCATCACCGGCTGCGGCCAATTAAGGCCGATTGCAGCCGTGCCCTTTTTAACCTGTGTGTGTGCATGTGAGAGCGGGAGAGTCATTCCACTAACTCAACACTCTCCTGCATCCAGCCTACGCCTCACCCACACCCTTCCCCCAGTCTGCCACAGGGGCACTTCAAGAAAATTAACCTGACTACTGTTTTATCCTTACCTTAGGTGTAATTTGTCCCTGCCACAAAGAGTTTTGCTGTGATTTTTATTTAATAGGATATTTTATTGTAATTATTTGTTTTCATTTGCAGTCACATAAATCATTATTCAGTCTACTAACTATATAAAATAATTTAAAACTATATTTTTCCAACAGTATCCTCCACTGATCCTCCAAGCCTATTTTCCATTTACTGCTTTAATTACCAAACAATAGTTCAGCTCTGTGGACAATTACACATTTAAGAACTATTAAAAAGACAGTAAGACTGTTGATAGTTTTTGTCATGCACTCTATCCATTCTGCATCATGTTGACTGGACAGATACAATTACAATTTAGATCATTAGCTGAAACAAATTGCTATCCAGAGCAATATTGCATCAAGTGCAGCTGCTGAATCAGTAATGAAAAAACATTAAGACCAGTAATAAACAAGCACAAGTTATGACAATACATTGCTAAGGACTACAAAAAAAGCTATTTACTTTTTGGAAGCAAGAGACAAGTCAAAGCAAAGGCACATGCAAGAAGAGAAGGAGGTTTTGGGGGGAGAGAGGGGCAGCTTACTGCAAGACAGAAGAAAAGAGGCAAAAACAGAAAGCAAAGAGGGGCGATATTAAAGCAGAAACAACTGTGGATGTGACTTTTGTTCTGACCATATCAGGCTGCTGGCACAGTAAGGTCCCCTCTTTACGACACAAAGCTTCCATCTCCTCGAGCTGCTCCCAATGGGCCTGGACAACACACCACCTGAGAGGGAGTGAGCGAAAAAGAGAGAAAGAGTGACAAATATTTATACTAACAGGTTGTAGATTCTGATCACACCAAAATGTATAGTATCAGTAAATGATACATGTCTGTGGGATTAACAGGCCAAATATGGAGACTTCTGGTACTTACTGGGCATGATCCAGGTCTGCTGGGGTAGACAGATGGATTGTGGGTCTATTGTGCTGTTTGCTGGTTCTCTCTGGATTACTTGATGCTGTAGAGCTATTCTCTGTGAGTGAACTGTGTGGGTCATTGAAATAGTTTGAACCTACTGAGTGAGACTGGCTTGGAGCTGTGTTCAACTGACCCAAGTCACTTCCTGATTGGGGTGTTGAAATGGTAGAGGCAGTATCTCCTGAGCATTGAGCAGAGGGTGAGATGGATTGAATGAGAGATGTTTGTGTAGGGGTGTGTGGAGAGGGTATAAGTGGAGAAGCAGGCTTTCTGTTGCTCAGGATCTCACAGGATCTCCCTGGTTGGGCTAGGGGTTTCTGACTGTTCCCTTGGTCCTGGAGGGAGACCAGGGTGACCACAGGGATAAAAGGCGTCATCATATCTGGGAAAGAATAAAAAAAAAAGAATGGAGCAATGAATGAAATCATGAATGAATTCATTCATACACACATTTTTCATCACTGTTTTTCATCACACACACAGAGGTCCTAACACTCACTCACCTTTTCTGCAAAGATGATGTGCACCACCACACTTGTTTTTCTTTTGCTCAGTGTGATCATTAGCCATCATGGTCTTGGAGGTGATTTCACAGCAGTTCTTTACTTCCACCAGCTCCAAAAGAGACAGGCCAAATTCTCCCTGCTTGTCCTCCTTTCCCTCCATCTCTGTATATGATAGCTTCTCTTCTTTCATTTCCCTTCTATTATCTTCTCCCCGCTCCTTCTCAAGGACACAGGGGAGGGCGATGCTCTGTTCCCCTTGGAGGAAGGAGGCTGTGGCAGCCTGTCGGTCCACTTGAAGCAGGGAGAGACTGAGGGGGTCCATGGTGCAGCTGAGGGAGTCACCAGAGGACTGTTCTGGAGGTAGAACAGATGTTTTGGCTATGACTTCTGAATGGTTGTGGACTTGAGTGCAGGGAAGAGATGCAATCAGTGCAGTTGATAGTATAACTGGATCTTTAGAATATTTGTTGAGGGCATTAGAAGGTATTTTACTTCCAGTCCGTGTGAAGGAATTAAAGAACGACGGAGGTGCTGATTGAGAGTTTGTAATTTCTCTTCTAACGCTGCCTGATGGCACTCCCTGTGAAGTATGAGCAGGGTTGAGATTTTGTAATAGTAGAGGCAGGATGCTGGACATGTGATTGGTATCTTTTGACTCAAGGGAGAGATCATTGAGTTTGACCGGGGCTGGGAGGGTGTCTGTATGGTCGCAGGCTGGGGAGAGGGGCTGTTCTGCTGGAGCCTGGTCAAGAGGACAGTGGTGGACCTGGAGGTGGTGAAAGAGGCTGTTATTGTCACTGTCACTGTTACCGTGTGTGGACAGTAAGCTGTAACTGTCAACCCCCTCTTCCTCCTCCTCGGTGCTCCACTCTTCCTCAATCAGGATATCTGAAGCATCCATTACTTCTTCACCCTCTTCTACTGGCCTCCATCTTTCCTCTGAATAATGGTTTGAGGATACCAGTACCTCTCCACGACTCAACATTGCACCCGCCATCCCGTGTACTTCTTCTGTCTCTGTTGTTGCCACCCAAGCCCTCCTCCTCCCCTCCGCTGCCTCCGATAACCTCCTCTTCTCCCTTTTACCTCCATCTTCTCCACTTCTTCTCTCTATTTCTTCCCTAGGAACCCTCCACTCTTCACCAACACCACCTGTGTCATCATGATCATCTTCATCATTATTTTTATTGTAGCCCTGAGAGGTGTCAGTTGATAATGAGTGGATCTCACTGTGTAAGTGAATCTCTCCACTGGGGTGATGCAAGTGTCCTTTATTAACATCAGCCTTGACCTCAACTCTGGCTCCGTATGCATCTATCACCCTGTCCAAACCACGACAGATAATGGGAGAGACAGAAGGGTGGGAAGAGGGTGGGAGAGAAGGACAGGCAGAGGGAGGATGAAAGAGCTGGACAGATGGAGAGGCAGACAAGGGCAGAAACTGCTGCAGCTGCTGGTGATACCACCTCAGATGCCTCTCTCTCTCCTGATCCTTTTCTCCGCTCCTCTGTAAATCCCTTTCCCTCATCCTTTCCAGTTCACCGTATGTTTCTCTATTCCTTTCCACTTGCCTTCTCTGCTCTCTCCTTTCCCCTTCTCTCTCTCCTTTACATGTGTTCTGCTGTCTCTCCGCTTCTCTATGGCAGAATCCAGTTTCCCTTTGAGCTAAAGACAATTTAGCTGCACAGGCCACTCCCTCTTTAGTCATGTCCCAATAGTGTATCTGCTCTTCCATTGGTCGTCTCACCTCCAGCCTTGTCCCACTCTTTCGGTCTCTGTTTGTGTGACCTGTACTCTCAATTCTACCGTATCCTTCTTCATCTTCTCTTCTCCTATGTCTCCTCTCAGTTGCTCCATCTTTCCTCTGCCTCCTATCACCTGTTCCCAGTGAACCTCTTACTGGTGTAATATGTTCAAGTCCAATCCCTTCTTCTCTCCCCCCTCTAATTCTTTCATCTTCCCTGCTGCTGTTTTTTGGTGTGGAGCAAAGAATAGCGCCCCCCGTGGGCACCCTTTTGGTAGGTGTGGTGGGGCCAGGAGCCTCTCTGTGTCTCCCCAACTTCGGCTTCTTAGGGGGACTTTTCCCTCTGGTGCTGCCGCTTCCCCCGCTGCTGGACTGGTTACGTTTAGGGGAGGGGGTTCTCTTGCCCCTTCTTCCTCCTCTTGCTCCTCCTTGCCCTCTCAATTCCTTCACCCTATGAAAAATGTAAAAAGACATACCAACTTAAATAGTAGTCACTGATCGTTGCCATTGCAACCAAATGATTTGTGAGAAATTTAAAATTACAGGCTATGTAACAAATTAAACTAATCATGAAAAGGGGCTACTCCTAACTACGGAAGCCGAGAACGGCCATGCTTGCACATTTTTTTTTAATGCCGTTATCTCGAGATCACGAGTTAATTATGCCGTTACCTCGAGAAAACGAGCTTTGTTATCTGGAGATAACGAGTTAATTATTTCGTGATCTCGAGATAACAAAGCTCGTTTTCTCGTGATAATGGGTTAATTTATCTCGTTATCTCGAGAAAACAAAAGGCCGATTTCCATTACAACACGGGCCTGTACAGCCTACTGTACGCGAGCTGTGGAAGAGTAGATTAATATTTAGTCTAACAGGCAAAAATGAGTCGAATTGACTGACTGACAGCAACTAACATTAGTTTGCTAACGTGTTTTCCACACAGTGTAATTCATACATTTGAGTATAAGTTTGGATGCCACCATTCTGTTTAAATTCGCAAGAGTGGACCATGACATACACACACTGCTCTGTGGGGTGGGTTTGGGAGTTGATCAATGGGAGTGATGCGATAATGGGTACTCCTTGATCTGACATTTTCAGCTTAAATCAGTTGCTACATTTGTGAAGAGTCAAGACGCCATCTATGCATGCTGGCATGACACTCCTGATCTCTGATAAACAATATAAGTTTTCTTGTGATAACGGGTTGATTAACCCGTTATCACGAGAAAACGGGCTTTGTTATCTCGAGATCACGGCACAATTAACTTGTGATCTCGATATAACGGCATTAAAAAAAAAAGTGCAAGCATGGCCGTTCTCGGCTTCCGTACCTAACAGCTGACAATAAAAGCAACTATTAATATACAACTATTAATATCCCAGCCTTTCCAATTGCACATACACACAAATAAACAGACACTTACCGGTCAGCATATCTCAATGTATTGAGTGTGTGTTCAGTTGCAAAGTGACCTGGTGAAATGTTGGCAATCATGCATGTCTTTGAGTTACCGACAAAGGAGTCTTTCAAAACCTGCGGAACACAGACAATCAGATACAGGAGCACAGAAGAAGACATTTATTGAACAAACTGGTACAGAGGCAAAGTCAGCCATGTCATGAATGCTGCACACTATAGAACCACTGAAAACGGCTAAGTGGCTCTGTTAATATGTGTGTGTGTGTGTGTGTGTGTGTGTGTGTGAGAGAGAGAGAGAGAGAGAGGGAGAGAGAGCAGGTGTGTCGTTATGTCAGACGTGGATCAAATACTGTTTAAAATACTTTGCATGGTTTGTTTTAGGTGCCAGATGGGCAGGGGTTGTCACATAGGTCAATACAATGCGTGTTAAAATAGTAGTAGTAATAGTGTGTGTGTGTGTGTGTGTGTGTGTGTGTGTGTGTGTGTGTGTGTGTGTGTGTGTGTGTGTGTGTATACGTGTGTCTTTACCTGGGTAAGTTTGCTTTGTCTGAAGGGTGTGTGTGACTGCTCTTGATCAAGGGACCGTATGCATTCTTTAAGCTGAGACAAAACACATGAACAATAAACAAATTCAATTCAACCATATATATATAGAAATGCCTTTGACTTTAACTGTGATCTGTGTGTGTATGTATGTATGTGTGTGTGTGTGTGTGTGTGTGTGTGTGTGTGTGTGTGTGTGTGTGTGTGTGTGTGTGTGTGTGTGTGTGTGTGTGTGTGTGTGTGTGTGTGTGTGTTACCTACAGCCAGCAGGCTCTGGTTGATCTCAGCTCCCTCCATACGACTCTGCTTGTCTGGCTCTCTAGTGTCTGCTGCCCTCTCACTACCTGCCAGGTCCACAAACCACATCCTACACACACACACACACACACACACACACACACACACACACACAGACACGTGCACACACACACACACGCGCACACACACAAGATGAACCAGGTGAGCAAGTTTGAGTCACTATGACAATGCTAGCACAACACTTTATTTGTTCAATCATTTCACTTTCATTTTTACAACATTGCTTGGTTTGTTAACACAATGAGGCTGGTAATCCTTTAAGGAGAAACGTTAAGACAAAACTCTCAATATGAATACACAGCATGACAAGCTCACATTATGAAACACATAGGATGTCGCCACTGACCTGCCAGCTTTCTGCTGTTTCGGACTCCTGAGCTGAACCTGAAGCAAGGCATGGGAGCGAGAGGACAGTGGATTCACCCCACTCACCCCCTGGGTACGCTGCTCTGTACCCCATGAGATCACCTTTGGGGGCGATAAGGCGGGAGAAGGAGATAGCGAGAGAGCGAAAGGGGGAGGGATAAGAGAGGGAAGGGAAAGATTGAGATTACACTTGTTAATGTTAATCATGAAACTTTACTTTTTGGGTAATATCCCAAGTATTTTTTAAAAGAGACAACAGAAAGGCATGGGAATGAAGTGAGTTGTATAGAGAGGGTCTAACCTCCAGCAGTGAGTTGACTGAGTCCACTCTGACCTCAGTCAGTCCTGCAATGTGAACCACCCTCTGGCCATCCTCTCTTGCAAACAACCTACAGGAAGTAACAAGGTAGAGAAATAAAGAGGGAGGAGGAAAGGAAGAGAGAAGGAAAGTAAGTGGAGGAGGCATTGCATTTGAGGTATTCTTAGTAGGAGGCAAAAAAGCATGTTATATATTATAAGTGTGTACAATATTAAATATATGCTATATATTTAGTTGGACAATGTTTGAGCTCCAAGTCTCACACTAGCTAAAGCTAACTCAGATGACAACATCTTAGACCTAAAGACATTTAAGAGAGAGACCACAGTGCTAAGAACGAGGAATATTTTTCTCAAGTATTGGAACTGGACAAAAACTAAGCTTAATAAAAAGAGAGGGGGAGATGGATGAAATGTGGATGGTGGTGGCAGATGACCTAAGATTTATAATAGAATGACAAATATCTTTTAAAGCAAATTTAGATAAATCACCTGTTTCCATCTTTTATCAATTGCAATCCGGTCATTTATTTTTCTGTCCTTATTATAGTTTGTATCTTGCAAATTCTTAAGCTCTTTTCACACACAAAAACACACACCGTTTCCTGTGGTCCAACAGGTCGTAGAGCTGGCCACAGTAGATCTCAAAGAAGCTGACATAGACCAGCAATGGTGACGGTGTGTGTAAGGAGGAGAGGTGTGTAAAAATGTCACGGGCCGCCAGAGCATACAACCCTGGTCTCCTGGGAGACGAACCCAGCATGGTGTGAGTCTTCCCTGCACCTGTCTGGCCATATGCAAAGCAGGTGGCCTCGTCCCTGTGGACACACACACACACACACACACACACACACACACACATACACACACACACACACAGAAAGTCAGGATGCACAGATGCATACACACACACACAGAGAGTCTGGAAATAAACCTTAATCCATGCAGGGTTTAATGACAAACACATGCACACACACACACACACACACACACATGGTTACAGATACATGCACACACACACAAAGCTCTAGGTCGGCCTAACACCAGTCATTGTATCATATTATAGATTATAGTGTCACCGCTGAAGTATATAATAGTCAAGTCTACACACTGTTGCTAGCCACTCCGTATTGTGTTTCCTCCAACAATGCCGTTAAGGTGCACTAAACACTGAAATCACACTGAACTAAGACACTGGACACGGTACTAAAAAGTGAGTGCATCGTTATTTTTTGGAACGGTATGTGAGACCTAAATTGTGTAACCAGCAATGTTGCTTTTCTTTGGTATAAATACATTGTGTGGCATATTCTCCTGTACTGTCTTTGTAGGTAAACAGAGGCACGCAGACTCTACCCACTACTTTCTATGCACATAAGACATGTGCTCATCTTTTAACTTATCCCCACCAAATGTATTTACACATAAACAGTACTCTATATCATAGCTTAATAATAGTCACGCTCAGGTCTTATCCAGGATAAGTTATTTTCAATGTATCTTCACGCCCTGAACATGAATATGAATGAAATACTGGATAATGAAGACATGAATCCATGGGAACTCTTATGGGATCTTATGCAGATCTGAAAAAGTAACAGTATATGTGATTAAGTGTGCATATGCCTCAGTATCTTTAACAATATAGATATCACAAATATATTATTCAAGTTTCCCTCAGTCAAGATAGCTTTTGTGATGTGATATTTGCTCACATCAGCTTAAAAAACTGAATACCTGAGTAAAGTAAAGTGTTATCGGGTATTGACATTGACAAATATTTTTTATCTGCACATGAACACTGTTATAAGCTATTCAGGCTATCTATTAACTGAGTTGTATTTTGCACATCGTTATGCATCATTTGCTGTACATCAACATTGCTGCTATCAACTATGGGAAAGGCTGCTTTACTGGAACAATTCTTCGGATGTGAATGTACACTTGTATTGTTAAGTTTGCTGTCATACAGTAAATCTTGTCTACACTGTTATGCAAGGCACTGTTACATTTTGCCCTGCACTGTCCTGGCACACTTCCTGTGCCAACCCTGTATATTGTAACTGTCTTCTAATGTGTCAGCACCAATTAACCAGGCAAAATTCCTCATGCACTTGTACTTGGCAAACTAAAGTGAATCTGATTGTGATAATAAGGATGGTAGGGTGATAGTATACCCACCTCCTCAGGTACCACTACATCACTGCTACCCTACCCGTTGAGCATGTGCTGCACCAGAGGATAAGCTGTTCTCTGATAGACCTCCTCGTTGGAGCTCTCCTCCCCAAATACCTGGTCAAAGTAGAACTTGTGCTGTAGGGACAGAGAAGCAGAGGGGCAAACAATTACTGAAACAGAACAAGTAGCGTGTTTGTCTTGTTACTGATCATTTACTAATGGTATCCCTTGACATTTAAAGGAAAAATCCACCTCTTACTCTTACGCTGTTATATATAGTCAGTCTGGGATGTTCAGTGCATTCCAGGAGTTATTTTTTGTGCATTGGCTTTATTAGATAGTGATGGTAGAGAGAGACAGGAAGGATTGGGAGAGCGAGACAGGGATGATATATGACAAAGGTCACAGGCTGGATTTGAAGTCAGGATGTTGGATGTTTTACTTTTTTACCTGGCATAGCTCTACTTCAGTTAGAAATTTCCTACATTTCCCAGAATGATTTTCGATAGTCCTCAGAGAATAAGCATGAACTTCTTGCATATGTGGATTATACATGTAGGGTGGAGAGAGCAAATTGGTACCTCTTCCACAATGGATTTCTCCCTTTACAGTTATGTGTGTGTGCACGTTGATTGCTATGCTGCACTATCAGGCCCTTGGGTGCTTCTGTACGCATCATCATTGAGACAGAAGTAAATGCATTAGCAATATTCTAATAATCTAATGTTATGAAATCTAGATTATTATCTTTATCTGATGATTGTCTCCTCTCTGTGTGCACGATAATCTACCTGTAGTATGTACTGTGTGAGATCCACAGCTTCTTTGCTCTCATTGACCATCACACACTCTCTGGCCTGAGTGGTCACAACATCTGCCTCTCCTCTCCTGTTCTCTGCTTGTGTCAGAGGTCTTTTCCTCACACACACGCTGATCCGCTGCTCCCCTGCTTGCCTGCAACACATACACACCAAGCAAAGAACAGGATACACACATTGTCCGAATCAGGGTGACAGTGCAAACTACATGCAAACTTGCGAAATAATGAGATGCAAACAGACATATATAAGGTACATGTCTGGGAAATCTCTGCAGGTATAACAGCCATAGGGATACTTTAAATGACTCTCTAAATTACTTTCATTTCCAAGAATGCCTTTAACACACCCTTCAGATAGGAGGCTGGCAGTGAGTACAAGATAAAGCAGTGCAACTCACTTTTTGTTTGGAGCTGCAGGGGAACTCAGCGGTAGTCCGTAGTTATAGCCAGCTGTTCTCTTTGATTCATAAACAGGTGTGGGTTTGGCCATTTGCTTACAAGTCCCATTATTCTCTATTCCTGTATCAGGTTTTGTCCACCTGGAGACAACCATTCTCTCTTTGTGGCCAACTGGTTTGTTGCTACACCTCTTTGATGCTACTGTTGTGTGCCTGGGATTTAGCTTGTGGTCCGAGGCATGCTTTGGTGATGATCTGGTTTGAGAGCTGCAAATGGGCAATTGTCTCATAATGTCCAGCTTGGTGTTCGCTCCTGTGTGATGATCGGATGCATGATGATGGATGCCTGGCTTGAGGTTGTGGTAGCTCCGCTTGCATCCAGTATCAAAGTCTAGCTGCATATGTATGGCCGACCCTTTGCCACGGACTGACTCAACGTTTCTACCAGAATCATGACTTGCACCTATGGGTCTTTGAAAATTCTTCAGATGACGATCAACTGTTTCACAACTGAAATCAAGCCGTCTGCATACGGTAGATGGTCTGAAGGAACTGGCTGCATTTAGTCTACTCACAGTAGCTTCCTTCTCTTCATCATTATCATATGCATCTTCCTTATGACCTCCATGCTCACCACTGTCACTAACATCATCACCATCATAAGTAAAACCCCCATAATCAGCAGCATCATCTGCATCACTACTACCAACATCATGATCATCTTCATCATCTCCATATCCATTGCCCTCCAGATTGAGAGTTTTGATGTGTTGGACCAGATGGAAAAGGCGAGTCCTGTCCTCCATGCTGCGGATCCCCAGGATGGGGTAGTCCTCTATTGTCAGTGCTGAGAGGTGGGCTGCACGGCACACACCCATGGAGGTAAATCTGAAAAGGCGGGACAAAGTAAGAGGAAGGCCGGGGGACAAACAGAGAAGGAGACAGGGTAAGTGTGAATCTGGATCCTCTGTGTCAACGTGTGTGTATGTCTGTGTATGTCTGCATTAGTGTGTGTGTACATTTGTGCCTATGTATGTGTGTGCAACTCACCTGGCATAGTGCCGCTGTAGCCCAACCGCTTTCAAGGACTCATACAAGCACAGCGTCATGTCCTCTCCTTCCTTTTCTCCTTCCTCTCCTTCTTCACGCCTCCTAACCCAGCCATGGCAGAGATATTGTTGTAGTTTCTCCATCAGTAGGTCAGACCAAGAAACCATGTACAAAGAATTATTGTATAAAACTAACCTAATTTCACCCTAAACCTACACTAAAAATAATTCAATCAAGCTCTATGCTGCACTCACTGCCTTCCTTCCATCAGTGATTTCTGCCAGTGACTGATGGCCAATAGTTGTGGTGGCGAGCAGAGTGCAGGACACTGCTATGATGCTGAAATCTGACACTTTCTCAGGATGGAGCTGGGGCAGTACAGTGCGGCCATGCCACACATTGCTGGCTAACAGATGGTAAATATAGTAGGCACAGGCTCAAGCAACAGGTGCCTCTGTGGCTGACAGCTGCAAGAGTCCTGCTATGGCATTTGTGGAGGATTAGTATGTGCATGACAAGGTCAGACAGGATTGAAGATGGGCTTAAGCCCCTATCCCTCATACAGAATGCATTCACTTAAAACAGGGGATTATATTTATGAAAAACGTATTTCCAAAAATGTCATTCCACTCCTAGATGCTGCAGTTTCTTTTTGCCTGAGCCACAGTGTCTGCAAACATCACATGTTGGGATTTCATGCTGTGTCGCAGTAAATGTTAGTTATCAGAGTAACCCTACAAAGACAGGCGGAGATAGCAAATAGACCGGAGAGTGATTAAAGGACGTTCACTGCGGTGTAACCAAAAGGTTTACCATGAGAAGAGGATGTATGTCCACGCGGTGCTTGTTCACACCTGACCGTCACGGGAGCAGCCACACCAGACTGTTGTATTCCAGTGAGCCCTTAATATAACTACACTTTTAGCTACAAAACCAAAAGATCAAATCCAAAGTGATTGTCGCTAAACAACAAGTGTGGATGAATTAGCTAGGAGGAAGTTTTAAAACTTTTAAAACACAAAAAGACTCACCGGTATCACTCCAGTAACAGCAGCAGAAGACGTAGGGCTAATAAGCAATACGCTATAAGCAAGGCAGGACAATTTACGTGACAAAATTGATTAATGTCTCACAGAGCTGCTAGCTTGGATAGTCTCCCCGTTTCCGTATACAGAGGACATCTCCATAACGACAGAGACAGTTTGAGTGGGCGCACGCTTTCCCGCTGCGACTACCGGCCTGTGAACGTCAGCGTGGGCAGGGCCTTATTTTCAATAGGCTGCTAAAAATGAAAAAAGAAAAAGAAATGTAAAAACTCTCAGACTCTCATCTCAGACTAGTTGAAGAATATCAATGGACAGCCGGTAAAATTCTCTCAACCTCAGCATGGAAGAGACTAATCCCTAAGAAGGCCTAATGCCCACCAGAAGACAAAGCCCACTAAGACTGAGTAGGTGAGATGCTCGCGTTAAGACATCCATTACTGGGGTGGCCTTGCCAACATATGGAGAGCCTTGGCTGTCAAATCGACTGCAGCGTTAATTATCATGGTGGGGTTTAGGGCAACTATTTATGTTCTGGGCTGTATTTTAGAAAAAGGAGAGAAATTATATGATTCTGGATTAAAATGATCTTCCAATTAGCCATTTCTAGATTATATTACAATTGTATTCTATTGAATATACAGAACAGAATAAAATCGACTAATTTGATGTTTGTTGATTTTGTTGGTTTTTAGATTATGTTATAGGCTATAACATAAACCAGACTGAAGAATATGGACAGCCAGACAGACAAATAGAGAGATAGATACATAGGTAAAAACAACAAAATACAGTTAAATAACAGGAACAAAACAGGTTAAACTAGATTGTTTACATGGGATGGCCAAGAAATTCCTGACTGAAGATTCTATTCTATTCTATTCTATTCTATTCCAGAAGTATTTTCTAGTATGACACATTTACAGATGTTGTGGTTCATTTATCTTAACTTTGTATCAATTAGAGCTGTGGTATAATGCAAGATTAAGTCCAATAAAGTCACTTAAGTAAAGTAATACTTTAATCTCACAGTTTATTCTCCCCCCAGATGTTAACACAATGGGAAATATATAAGGATGACTGTATATTTGACCATATATTACGCTCTCTCCACGTTTGTTATGTCCCCATATACAGTATAGACAGTTATCAGTTATGTAGTACTGTACTAAACCATATCCAACAACAAACATCTTCTTTGATGGGTTTCCTCAGGCCCTGGTGCAGGGAACTCCTGTGTCGGCAAGTATCCGCCCTGCTGATGTCTTCTTGAGCAAAGCACTGAACCCCTCCCAGGTCCAGGAGTGCTGTAGTGTAGCTGACCTGAGTTCTGACCCCCCTCCCGCAAGCATGGCTTTCAGAATTACATTAATAACAATAATATTCTATCCTCTTATAATGCCAAAGCTGGTCAAACTATAAACCTCTGTCATCGTTTTAATCTGATGTGATTTCACTGTTTGTATGTCACCCATATGTTTATTCTACTGCTTGGTTCTATATGCCTTGTGTAGACTTGCTTGCACCTCATGCTTGTAATGGATTTATTTTCTCATCAAAAAGAGATGCGCTATCAAAAAAGTGAAGTCCTTTGCGGATATCAATGAAGTATCACAATTACTATTATTAGTAAAGATTGTGTATGGTTGCGTTGTCGCATTTGCAAATAAGAGGCCATGGAAACAGTGTTCAGCGCATGTTTCATTAGGGAACGTATTGGAGGTGACACACAACATTGGCTCTTCCTCATGCTCACTTAGGCTCCTAACTTCCTAAATGCTAATGGGGGTTAGTTTTCTTAGTCATTTTATAATTTGATATGTGTATCCAAAGAAGCCAGTCTGTTGGATAAAGGTGCTCGAACATCGCCTGGGTTATTTGTAACGAGATAACGTCCCCTGCGCCGCCCAGAAATGTAGCCAAATTAGCATTAACAGCTAGCGTTAGCTGTCAGTTATCAGGCTACTAGACTGTCATGTGGCTACTATGGTAACCGCAAGATTTAGAACGGGATAGAAATGACATTCGCTGCCAGGGATGGAACCATACTGCATATAAGGGTAGGTTTTTTTATATTTTGACTGGGCAGTTAAGTATAAACTTTTGGAAATTAAAAGAAAGAATAGGCTGTATTTCATTTTTACATTACATTACAGTACAATCATTTATCAGACGCTTTTATCCAAAGCGACTTACAATAAGTGCATTCCTTCATGCCGTGTTCCTGTGTTGGAGTCATGCTTACCTTTTAGGGTTGGTTGTGAATGTGTGCATCTGCTGAGGAGTCCTCCCTCTTTCTTTCTCTGACTCTCACTCACTTGCTCAACCCCTCTCAATTTCAATCAGTCATTCACTCACTCACATGTGAATGTGATTTGTAAGAGATGCCCTTTCATAAAAAGGGTTTTACTCCTCTGCTGGTGCATCCCTAAACACTGCTCCATTCCCCCACTCTCTTATCCTTTGTTTTGTGACTAATGTTCATGCAGCCTGTTGTCCCAAACGCAGAGGAAATGAATGAAGCTGCTTAAAACGTCTCCCAACATTTCCTTCGGTGAAGTGATATCAAGTGTATTCTCTCCCCAGTGTATTTTAAGTGACTGTGTTTGGCATGTACCCAGCATAGCTCAATTGAATGCCACACTTAGAGAAAATGAATGGTGAAAATAAACAACTTTGTGAATCTTGATAACCTTGAAGGCTGACAACAACCCATATCTTCTCTCCTCCCCTCCTTCAGTTGACCCTTCTCACTTGGTCAGAGCCAAATGGTAGTGAGGGAGGTGAAGAAAAGGACTCGAAGTGAAATATTTTTGGATGCACCCATAGTCTCTACCTTCATCATTAAACACGTCTTATATGTATTGCTGCCTTCCATAGGTTAATCAGCAAAGTTTAATAGGTCTGAATTGGAAAAAAAACCAAAACATACTTATAACATGTTATCTATATATCCTAACTGCCAACTGCTTGAAACTAAATTTACTACACCCTCTCCCATCATCTTCATTTACAGGAATCCTGCTTTAGGAAGTGCTCAACATGTCTTCTGAGGAGAAGACTTCCCAGACCTCCTCCTCTTCCTCACCTCCCTCTGCCTCCCACTTCATAGGGAAGAAAGAGGACATTGTTCAGGCCCGGCGTGTGACCAAGCTGGTGAATGGATGCAGAGACATACTGGTCCTATACCACCAGGGGGAGCTACACGCTATGGACATGCGCTGTTACCGTAAGCTGTGTGTGTGTGTGTGTGAGAGTTGGTGGTCGGGTGGGAGGGAGTGTGTTTGGTGATAGTTGTTTGTGTGATGGTGGAATACTTATTTATGTTTAAAACTCTAATTCTAAACACTGCCATCATATCTGTTTGCTTTTGTTGGAACATTTGGATAACAATAATCTTTTTCATCTTATATTTTCTCTAAGAGTGGTGGGAAGTTGCTTTCTGCAGTGGCCCACCTCTGCTGAATGACTTGAGAAGAAACACTACTGAGTAGAATGACCTTGATGTTTTTCCATTGACAGATTCAGGTGGTCTATTACAGCTGGGAGACATTGAGGTGAGAGGGCTACTATTCTCTCTATCAAAGAACTACTTTACCAAAAAAGAAAGCTTTACTGTAGCTGTCAAATGTCAACACTTCAGTATTGGAGCATCTTGTACTTGGTGTTAATTATAGTATTATGAAATGAGGTGGATGATTGTGTGGCCCAAAGCCTCAGTTAAGAGCATGGCTACAGAAAATATAGACTATGTTTCCATGGTAGGTGAATCGATCTACACGGTCACGGCTTTTCTCTGTTCTGGCCCTGCAGTGGTGGAATGAACTCCCCACTGATGTCAGGACAGCTGAGTAGCTGCCCATCTTTCGCCGCAGGCTGAAAACCCACCTCTTCAGGAAACACTACCCTGACCCTTCCTCTTAGCCTTGCCTATTGGTCGTCAATTATTTGTATGAGCGATCTTGTTTATTTGATACACTTATTTGTCTTAGCTCTTGCTCATTTGATTTTCTTATTTGTCTCATTTGTTTAAGAAAAGTAGGTAGCTAACTTATTGCACTTTTACCTTAACACTAGTTATGCTCTTAGTTGCTTGTTTAGGAAGGAAATGCACTTACGATTTCTGGTGACTAGTAGTTTTCTTGCCTACCTATGTTGAATGCACTTATTGTAAGTCGCTTTGGATAAAAGCGTCTGCTAAATGCCTGTAATGTAATGTAATGTAATGTAATTACACCCAAGGTAAGATGAGGTGAATTACTGGTGAAATAGCCCTTTTTAGCCCTATTCTAGAATAGTGTTAATTGTATTACATATGCTCAACATGTCATTGTAGTTACTGACAGTCTCATTACCATGTGTTGTTACACCCTATGCTTTCATCCCATTTGTTAAACATGTATTCATCTCTCATCACCTCCACCCTGTGCCCTCCTCAGGAGTTTAATGGGCAGATGTGCATTGTGTGTCCCTGGCACAAGTACAAGATCACACTGGCAGAAGGGGAGGGGCTTTACCAAGCTGTGGAGGATCCCACAGCCAAACCCCTGAGAACACGCTGGCGCTCCAAGGGTGTCAAACAGAGGATTCACAAGGTCACAGAGGTCAATGGGGATGTGTACGTAACACTGAACGAGTCCAGTGAGGCCATCGAGTCAGACACCTACCAGACTGAGAAATACAGGGGTCTCTCGCTCAAGGACCAGCCAAAACCCAAGCCCAGGAAATAGCCAGACCATCCAGGATTTCTCAGAGTTCTTCTGTGATTCTTGATAACAAAAGCATTTTATGTTGTGGCAAATTTTCTTAAAAGTTTGAAGGCCATTTGTGTTTTCTTTTTCTGAGTGGGAAAACAATGAAGAGCAAAAGGACCAAGTTGAAATTCAAAAAATGTTGCAATGATTCATTTGTTAATTATTCTGATTAGACTGTTAATTTGATTAATTAGCAGTCCACACAATTGTGCATTTGGCTATGTTTATAAAGTAACTGCCTATAAACTTTGTGAGTCAATCTTGTGTGACAAAAAGGTGTGTATTTCAACACTCTGGTCACAGACAGAGGACCTGTTTGGATGTGGAGCCTTTGTCAATTCAGCTCTACACTATTGTTTGGTGCTTTGCTCTTAGTCTGATGGGCATATTTCTATAGTAGCTTGATCAAAAAACAATTTAATGTGAAATCCTACAGAATGTTAATGGTCATAATACCACAATTTGTTGCAAATACAGTTTATTTTGGTAGAAGAAATGGCTGATCACTTTTGTCTTGTGTAATTGGCAGGGTCACCTGCTTGATTTATTTTTACTTATTTGAGTCATACAGTAGACTACACTACGTTTAGTGTGTAGTTTTCTGTTAAATGGAAACGAAAAACCTCTTGTGCGTTCATGTGCTGGTGGGAAGGTCAGACATCCAGCATTTCTAAGTCTGCTGTTAAACAGCATTGCATTCACAAGCTATTTTGTTGGAAAATTAAACTCACAAGACGAATGATGAACATCGTCGCTGTGGGTTAGTCTACAAAGGTGTGTGTGTGTGTGTATATATATGTTTTTTTGGTTTTTTTTTTAAAACATTGATCAACATTAAACGTTCCTACTGTGTTGAGAGGGTGAAAGATTGTGTTATAACCAGAAAAAAAGCAAACTTTCCTCCGACTTCATCATCCGACTTTGAATGGCGTTCATGTGAAACATGCATCTTCGATTTTCGGCAAAATCCGGTGGTCATTGAATGTGCCGAACACAAACGTCGCAGCCTGATGACGTATAGAGATGTTTACTCGTTGGTTGGTGGGTTTTAGCATCTAGCCTAATTGACTACTGGAATGGTTAACACTGATATTCATCAATTTCACTAACACATTTTAATGAAAGTATATTTCCCTGACTAGTTTTAACGAAAGCGAATCTCCTCGGGATATCCAGGCGTAAAAAGCGAGTTTTGTTTTTGTTTTTGTTTTAAGCCCTGAACCCATCAAAAGATGGAAGCAAACAGATAGAAGATCAAGATCCCGGCTAACACCTAACGTTACACCTTCTGTGATCCTTCTTGATAGCAAGTATTATCCAGTTGTCATGGCATCGGGTATGTTATGTTCATGAGTGATACCATTTATAAATGTGAAAGTTATTTTCCCAATGTACCCGTCTTGTACGCTCTTGGTAGCCGCTCTATAGAGGCATGGGTGGACATGGTTTTTGGTACCGTCCGTTGACAAGTGATTATGATGGAAACTAAGGGATCATTTCCACTTTTTCTACAGAGGATGAAGTCAATCTACTGGTCATCGTTGTGGATGTAAATCCCATATGGTGGGGCCAGCAAGCTCAACGGGAGCCCGAAGTAATATTAAGTTAGATGTCATGAATTGTCTACAGACTCTGAGGTTTCCAAATGCTGGCTGAGTCTGAACAACACGCAATTTCTTCTTCTCTCCATCCAGTTCACCCTATCCAAGTGTCTGGACGCCGTCATGGTTATGGGCAACTCGCATATGGCCATGACCAGGACAAACAAACTGGCTATCATCGCAAGCCACTGTCAAGACAGGTAACTCACCAGTACAGTTTCCAGTAGTGAAGTCTTGACTATGAGTGCTGAATGTATGTTCATATCACTACTTATATGAACACCTCTCCCTGCTATTTCTATTCACAGTCACTTTCTGTATCCCTGCAAGAACTGGAGGGCAGGGGAAGGTCCAGGGGAAGACGCATCCTCCAGTGGAGATGGGAAGTATGAACTGCTGTCGGTTGCCAATAACCTTATTGCTGAAGAGATAAGGAATGTCATGTATAGAAGTGAGTAAAAGTCTATTTTATGTATTGGTAAATTTAACTTAAAATCTAAAACTAGGCGGCAGAGATCACAGTGAGTGTTTCCTAATATTGGCTCACTAATATTGATCAAATTGAGTTGGCCTTCTTGTGGAGGTTTTCTAAAGTTTGTTCTGGCCTGGTCCAAGTTCTATGGGAGAACAGTTTGATCAGTATTAATCAATATCCCACCAATAAATAGCAGAGCAACATCAGCAAAGCACAAAGAGCTGGCTGGACCAACGAGAAGGGGATTTAGTCAACAACCACCATCGTAATGTGCCTGGTTCCAGTGCATTGCTTGCTTCACAGTCTGATTTTTTTAAATTAAGATTCGGCAAGGCATTACAATAAATATTTTTCAGATGATAAAAGTCAAATCTTGTCACAATATCAGAAAATAAGTACAATAAAAATATCAAAAGCACTGTGAACTGAGAACATCATATAGACTTAAAAATGTGGATCAAAATAAAGAATTACAAGAAATCAAGGAGACAAGAAAATAAATAAGATAAAACCTCATATCATAACACTGTACTTTGCTCCAAGGTATATCTGTTAATTTTTTTTTAGAAGAGCTTTTTGCGGGATTGCAGATATTGACATAAAATGTACTTTTTGTGTATGAGAACCTGAATCCATATGTCATCTATTTTTTTTGTGGCATTTTTTTTGCTTTTATTCGATAGTTAGTAGAGCGAGACAGGAAAGATAGGGTGAGAGAGGAGGAATGACATGCGACAAAGGTCCTGGGACGGATTTGAACCATAACATATTAATAGCAAAGCGAATGGGAATATTTTTATTCCAAAACACATGGGATTATTTATTTTGAATGTGAAAGCACTCCTTCTTTTGTATTTGTAGACAATTTACTTATATTTACTTATATATTTGAGCTAAAATTTTGAATGCAAATACCTCGCTTCTGCTCACTCATTAACTTCAACTCAATAGAGTTGACTTATTTCCTGGGTTGTTTATTTTTATTGTGTTGTCTAGTTAAATTTACTGCTGTCATTTCATTACATCACTTATGTCTTTACAGCTGAAGTGAAGGGACATTCGACAGATACTTTGTTGGCCGGTTCTCTTGCCAAAGCTCTTTGCTGTATCCTTTCCATAAAATTTGGGTTTTACATTTTTAACAATTTAGACATTCAAGATTCAAGATTCAAGAAGTTTATTTGTCACATACACACACGAGGTGTGCAGTGAAATGCAAAGTGGCAATGCTCAGCAGAAATGTGCAAAGGGCAAAACAACAGGTTCACACCATTTACAATAAAAAAACCAACACATTACATTTACATTTACAACATTTACAATGTCACAGTAATATAGCAGACATTTTATCGAGAGCAACTTAGTAGTAGAATATGTAGCAGCTGAATAAATCGACATAAATTAATCACTATACTCTAGCTGCAACTAGCTTAAGAGATCAATATGTGCAAGGATCAACAGTACACTAATAAGAGGGATAGGTTTACTATAGAACAATATATTACATGAGCTAAACAGGTTATTACTTGGATAGTTTTATTTGGTCTTGTTGTTACTTAGATCTATAGCCTATATTAGCTTTCTTGTAGGCTTAGACCAATATTGGCCCTTTGTTAGATATCAGCCTGTTATGGTTCCTCCTGGACCATAGCAACATAAAGTCTGTATTTTCACATTTATATTTAAATTAATTTATTTAATTGTTCAATGTTGTAAATTAATTATCAATTTAAAGGCAGTAATGTATCCTAGAGTTTCCCCTACAATTCTATGGTGAGGTGAGTCACCCTGCCTTAAAGAGCTGCTAACCCTAAAACAATTTCATTAGTCTTGTTAGTTAGTCTGAGTTTTAGTGTCCCATGACGGTCTAAATACTGTCTGAGGCTTTTCCACCCTGCCAAGAATACAATTCTTGGAAACTGGTATGAAAATGGAAATGTTTAAAATATATTGAATATCAGCATAAAATATCCTTTTTGGTATCGGCCTTTAAAAACTCATATTTGGCCAGATTTAACTGTTTCATTGAGTTGTTACTGTGTTCTTGGCTGAATATTCCTTGAACCTCAGATACTATTCAGATATTCACAGAGTCACAAAGGAGCTGGAAGGTAAATGATACATTTCCTTTATTAAGCTTGACTAATTAGCTGTCCCTACTGTCTTTATTGTCCATATTTTATAGCAGTCAGTTTTTTCAAATGTATCCTGTTTCTTTTTCCAGCTGGACAAGAGATGAAGTCAAGAATATTGGTAAGCCCTAAATGGTCTGATTTCATGAGCGTTCTCATTTTATTGACATGATTTTGAGCATGGCCCCTGTATTCTTGTTACCCGATAGGTGATTAAAGCAGCAGAGGACTGTGCCCTCCAGTACATGAACTTCATGAATGTAATTTTTGCTGCCCAAAAGCAGGTAAAACAGTTGCGCTTACCTCTGTTTCACCACTTTGCTCTCACTAATACATCCATCTCATTCATTAAAAACGTTTCCACTCTGCTTTGCATTTTGATTTAGAATATCCTGATGGATGCCTGTGTGTTGGACTCAGACTCAGGTCTCCTTCAGCAGGTACACTGTTTATAGCGCCATTGAGACTGTTGCACTACCACAATTTTAACTACACCTGCCAAAAGTATCATGACACCCAGTAGCATCCCAATGCTGAACCAAAGGGCACCAAACTACTTGTTGATAAATATGAAATAGTTGGAGCTTGTCAGTGTATTCCTTAAAATGTATATTAATGTTACCAATACAGGCTGCACTGAGTTGAGTATGGACCATACATGTTGATACTTGCATACATGCAATACTATGCAACCTTTTTTATGACCGGTATGCCAAGGGTTTGGCATACTGTGGTTGTATTGTGCTATCCTAACCTGTATTCAAATATAACATCAGTGATTTTCCTATGGGTTTTTCCACCTTGGTCTATTTGTTTCATTAGGCTTGTGATATAACTGGAGGATTATACCTGAAGATACCACAGAAGGTTGCCCTGGCACAATACCTGTTGGTAAGGGTGCAATGCAATTTCACACCTTCAGAGAATATGGTTCAACTTGTTTTCATGCAAGAAACTATTGGTTTGTGATGATTGTCATTGTGTTTTCTGAATAGTGGGTATTCCTGCCTGATGCCGACCAGCGCTCACAACTGGTGCTGCCACCACCTGCACATGTGGACTACAGAGCTGCTTGCTTTTGCCATCGCAACCTCATTGAAATCGGTTACGTCTGTTCAGTGTGTCTGTCAAGTGAGTGTGATTCCAGGTTAAAAAAAAAAAAAAAACATTTACTGGCAAAACT
This sequence comes from Hoplostethus atlanticus, assembly GCA_034670405.1. Taxonomy (NCBI): domain Eukaryota; kingdom Metazoa; phylum Chordata; class Actinopteri; order Trachichthyiformes; family Trachichthyidae; genus Hoplostethus; species Hoplostethus atlanticus. The sequence goes on along the minus strand of JAXDDX010000002.1, from coordinate 9,181,310 downwards.
GAAATGTTTTCTGATGAAACAAAATCTTCCTCCCTCTTGTCCTCCCAAAGTATTCTGCAACTTCAGTCCCATCTGTACAACTTGCGAGTGAGTATTTTTATTAAGACGTACACCATACCTTAGAGCATTAACCTTTAATCCAAAACCTGTTACTTAAATATCTTTTCTTCGTAGGACTGCCTTCAAAATCCAATTGCCGCAAATGGTGAAGTCAAAAAAGAAGAAACTCAAGCCATCAACATGATTTGTGTTAAGATTTAACTAATGTGCCTTTGAGGGAGTAGGGCTAAATGAAAATGTTGGGTTGACTGACACTGACTGCCTTTACATGCAGCCTGGTTTTTATCTGGTTACTTATCTCTTATTCCAAGTGAACTGATCTCATCTCTAAAGTACCCAGTTAATCCCAACCTGACTGAAATTTCATCCTAATTGATAGTGGCTTTTCCTCTGAATAATCCATTCAGTAGGCGGCTATCAAGCTTAATGTAGAATCCTGTACACTAAAGTTTTCACCTGATCAAGTGTCAAACATTTTTTTTAATGTTTATTTCAAATAAACTCCACAGCAACTGCATTGATAATAAACCCCTGCATTGATAATTATTTCTTAAGAAGAAATTATTTCTTAAGAAGTATGTCAAGTCAGTCGGGTGAAGTCCAGGAAGTAAACCGCAGGAAGCAGTAGAAGCAGGTTCTAGCACCGAGGAAGGCAGATTAGTGCTCAGAAACCTAGAGTTAAGTGGCCAGGGGCGGCAGAAAGCAGGAAATGGGAAGATATCAATAGTGACTTGGTTAGGGTTTTAGGCAAGCTTAAAGGAACTGCTGAGAGTAAGTTGGAAAAAATGGGAGTTGTTATTTATGATTATGGAGTAGAAAGGTTTGGCATCTTTGAGAAAAGGAGGTAGTTAAATCCAGGCGCCAACAAGAGATAGACTTATCCAAGAGAGAAGACAGCTTAGGAGGCAGTGGAGGAAGGCTACAGAAGTTGAGAAGGAAGGTATAAATAGTTTGCAGTCAGCTGTGAAGGAGCGATTGGCAGTGTTGAGAGCGGAGAACATGAGGAAAAACGGGGGGAAAAAGGAGTGAGCTAGAAGGGCATTCTACAAGGATCCATTTCGATTTGTGAAATCATTATTTAGTAAGGAGAAGAATGGTAGTCTTACGGGCATCGAAACAGGAGCTTGAGGGATATTTGGAGGAAGTGCACAGACATAGGGAAAGGTTTAGAGAGCTAGCGCTCCCCCCAATATTCCACCTGTTGGCGAGATAGTGTGATGTTAGCCCACCAAGGTGGAAAGAGGTACAAGAGATAGTAAGGTGTGCAAGGGCCTCTTCGGCCCCGGGGCCTAATGGAGTCCCCTACCAGCTGTACAAGAGTGCGCCAGATGTGCTGAGGTTTCTATGTAAGTGATGAAGGTAGTCTGGAAGAAGCAGGTTATTCCTAAAGTGTGGCGCAGATCAGGGGGAATTTTCATTCCCAAAGAAAGGGACTCTATAGAGATAAGGCAGTTTAGGCCTATCAGCCTACTTAATATTGACGGGAAGGTTTTCTTTCGTGTTGTGGCACAGAGGCTATCTAGTTACTTAGAAAAGAATAGGTTGATTGACACTTCGGTGCAAAAGCTGGAATTCCAGGCTTCTCCGGGTGCTTAGAGCACACCAGTATGATTTGGCAAATGCTTTCAGGTCAGTACCTCATAGTCTGTTGTGGGAGGCTTTTGATTTCTTTAGTGTCAGATACAGTGGCGACTGGCCAATAGAGGGCGCTAGGGCCGCCCGCCCCACCACTCCCCACATCCTAGACTTCATTCATTTTGTAAATGAGCGACGTAAATATTATATAGTTAGTGAGTAGAATGTATAATCTGCAATAAAATGTAGATTAAAATTGTTCTACGTTGTCTAAAGTTACTGCTAGGTCACGTATTTCCGGCCTGGGGCGCAAAAATCTTTGCCCATTGACTCTCGTTATAAATTGTACATGCGCAGTTCGCTCCTCTCAATACAAGAGATAGGAGCTTGGTGGGGCGCAGCTTACCAACGAACTGCGCATGTACAAACAGCATTTATCTGAATGCTGCTGATTTACACACCACCAACCACTGGTTGGCAGCAGAGAGCGAGTGGCTCGTGGTACATCTGACATAAAATGCGCCAGAATGAGACAATATACTCGGTCGTTTTCAAGGAGCTGGTTTAGTAGGAAGGCTTGGCTAACTGTATGTAGTGACACCAATGCTTTATTTTGCTTTCCCTGCATCCTTTTTCAAACGACAGGTCTCAGACCCAGCATGGATTCAGACAGGTTTGAATGATTTAAACCACATATCAGAAAAATCAAAAGCTAATGTTTGGGAAAGTAAACATAGCTGCTCAGCTTGATGAAGGCTACAGGATAGGGATCTGTAAGCATAATGAAGAGGTTGACAAAAACAGGCACATCCTGTCTAAAATAATAAACTGTGTCAAGTTCTGTGGTGCCATAGAGTCATTGACAAATGTGCATTTCTCAAGGAGAGAAGGGCAAAATTTATGTACAAAAAGTTTAAGCCACAAGGTGGCAAAGTCATATAGCTTTGAGCCAGTTCACTCAGCTTTTTGATGGCACTGGGTATTTAAAATGTAATACCATATTAATTTATTTTTTTCTTAAATGTTATTTTCTATTAGGTCTTACTGTGTTCATAATTTTCTGCCATTGTCTCAGGGTTTTGTGTTGTCAGATTTCTGTTGCACTTATTGAGGCACTTTTCGGTTACTTTAGTCTTTCACCATTACATATTGTAGTATAAAAGATTATTATAACGAATTTGCACTTTTTGGTATAGCCCCCCCTGGAGAAAAATGCACCAGCCGCCACTGGTCAGATAGTATAAAGAGGTTAGTTAAAGCTTACTTCTCAGACATTCAACTCTGTTTTACCACAGCAGAGTACACTACAGCTTGGCAGCAGCTGGAGATAGGCATCATGGCAGGATGTACAATTTCCCCATTAGCTTTTACCATGGCAATGGAGGTCATTATTAGAGCTTCAAAATGGGTAGTGGGTGGGGAAAGGCTGCAGGGAGGGCTACGCCTCCCACCAATTAGGGCTTACATGGACGATATGATAACTATGACATCAACAGCTCCATGTACTAGCAGGCTACTGGATAAACTGAATAATAATCTACAGTGGGCTAGGATGAAAGTGAAGCCAAGTAAGTCTAGGAGTATTTCGATTGTTAAAGGGAAGGTAGTAGACAAGAAGTTTTTCATAGATGATGAAGTGGTACCAACAGTGATAGAGAAACCAGTCAAAAGCTTAGAAAGAAAAAGCAGTAGCAGTAGAAAAAAGAAAACTGGTAGTTGAAGAAGTACATCTCAGGAGGCGGTAGTAAGATGTACTAAGGCAGTGTCACAGGCAAAACAAGGGCAGTGGGTGAATTGGGAGTGTGTAGAGAAGAGAAGTTTGAAGTGGAGAGAGTTGTGGAGCATGGAGGCAAGCAGAATTAGATTCATTATAGGGGCTACTTATGATGTGCTGCCATCTCCTCAAAATCTTAGTCAATGGATGGGTGAGGACACTGCCTGCCCGTTGTGTTCCAGTGTATGTACGCTTAGGCATATACTGTCAGGGTGTAAAGTTAGTCTTTCCCAAGGGCAATACACTTGGCGTCACAATCAGATGTTGAAATGTTTGGCAGTTGAGGAAAAACGTCTAGAAGTGAATTATTTAGCTGTTAGTGAGGAAGTTAAACAGATTGGATTTGTACATGAGGGAGAAAAAGTTAGATCAAGGGAGTGTGCACACAGGCATGAGCCAGGACAGCTGTGAGCAGTTAACTGTGCCGGCGGAAATAGTTAGCACTAGCCTAAGGCCGGACATGCTGCTGTGGTCTGAGGCACAGAAGTTAGGAATGTGTCGCAAGCAGCGGAAGGAGCAAGCGAGTGGTTGTGGATAAGGAGGAAGCATGCTAGCTGGGAAGCACGCTAAGGTAAGCGCCACTGAGTGTTGTGCGGTCTTGTGTGTAGCACTGTGTATCTCGTAGTGTAATATTGTGTGGAATAAAGTAGCGTAGTATAGTACTGTGTGGCTGTATTTATGGGATTGTACTGTGTCGTACTGTGGTATTGAGGGGGGTCTGTACTGCTAGTTAGGGATACACACATATATATACCCCCCAACCCCCACCCCTTACCCTAATGGGGTTCGAAGGTTTGGTAATGGTCAGTTTTTAATGATAGCAACAAAGCTACTATCAATCATTTTGAATCACTGCTTTTTACTGTAAATAACACCTTGTTTAAATCATTACCCATGTGGGGAAAAGCTCAAGTAAAAGGAATAACTTAAAATAACTAGAGGTAAAAATAGACTTTAAGAAGTAGTCAGAAAAGTAATGTTATTCGAAAGAATCTACTTAAGCACATTTACTATAAACATACTGTACACATCAGTGAGCTCACCAACTCCACCTTATAGCCCATAGCCCATGTGCATCAAGGCATAAAATGTATAAGTTGTCAATAAATCATATGTCTGTGCACCAAAGCCCTATGCTGTGCTCTCATAGGGTGTTAAAGCGACATGGTGACATAAGATCACTTTTACAGCGGACAGTAAGTTCCCTTTTTGACAGCAGAGATTCTAATCAGAGCTGTGTATTCAGTTATTGTCAATGAGTGAATTCAGCATGACGCCTAACATAAGTAATTTGATACTTTATTTACACACACCCCACTATGAAGAACTCCCCTTTTGTAAATAAGACGTGAAAAATGAGGCATTTGGAAATTTCTGTGAATTGTGATTAGATCAAATAATGTCTTTGAAACATTTATCTATGCAGAGTTGAGACAGATTCAGGGAAGGTGTTCCAAAGTTGAATCCTGCGCAGTCTAGTGATGATCATCTATGGATGGGAACAATGTTGCATCTGAGAAAGAGAACAAGGATACCAGTTGTAACTAGTGTAATTCAATTTTTGGATAGCAACATAACTCAGGAATCATGTACAACAAGGCAGGTGCACTTCTGTAATATAGCAATATCATTGCCATTTGCCAAAGTAAAAAGCATATGCATTCATCATTTCTTGATTTACTTTGTTCACTAATAGCTTTGTAGCAGCTACTGTACTTGTTTCTATGGCCTTTGGAACTTTCTTTGATTGCTTCTAGGCAATTGCTTCAGCCATTCTACTCGACTTTGAGCTGATAACTTTCTATTACTTTATATTCCAGGATAATGACAAAGGTTTTGTAAAGTACAACTGAGTCATTGACCTAGGCCAAAATTCCTTGATGTCCTGTAAAAGTGTAAAATGTAGCAAATTTTAATCATCCACAGTGAAAACCAACCACAGCACTCACCCCAGCAGACCCCTCCCTGACCATCGCTGTGGAGTCAGACTCATCCCAGCTTGCTGGCCATTTCGGATCACTGTGACACGTAATGGTTTCTGTAGAGTAGGAAAACATGACAATGCAGTTTACACTCTAAAATTAAAAAGTGTATGGAACAAAATGTAACCCATGGTCATCATTAAAGACAAGATTGCAATAGCTTACCCCTTCGCTGTGTTGGACCACAGAAGCAATATTTTGGAGGTTCTGAAAGTTTCCTGTGTTCACAGAACCAAACTCAATGATTTCATCACCAACTTGAAGCCCCTATGGAAAGAAACAACCAAATGTTGTATTTACAGAAGCAAAGACAAATACTTCACTTCATGTCACCCCCCCTCTCTTTTTTGCACATTATTGTTACGATTATTCTTTCTTTTGCACTAAGCATTTGTATATTTTTTATTCCTTAACTTTTATTACTTATCTTAGTTGTGTTATTCTATGTTGTTGTTGTTCTATGTTACTTGGCTGCTGTGACTAAGAAATTCCCCTCGGGGATTAATAAAGTGCCTACCTACCTAAAAGAAAATTAAATATTAATGATTTTGCATCAGATACACAACCATTGTTCACATGGTGAAAGCATGATCACTCACAGCTCCACAGGCAGGGGAGCCTTGTGTTACAGCATCCACTCGCGCAAAGGATGCAGGCAGAGAAGCGGGATGCTCTATGGCCTCCGCCTGGGCTTCTGTCTCATCCTGCTCACGCTTGGCTTTATCTCGAGCATGTAGCTTGTGCAAGGCTTCTTCTATCTCCACCATGATGTCCTTGTGATCATTCTGCAGGCCTGACAAATTGAGAGAGATGATCAAAATATTAGCTTAAAAAATGACAGTGTGCTGAACAAAATGGGGGGAAAAATGGATTTCCTGTGTATGAAAGAGCTCAGACTGTCCCATTCAAGTGCTCACACAATCATGATGAATCTAGACAGTTTTAATAGGTATTCTGCTTGAAAATAAAAAATAGGGGCATGGTTTTGTATTGAACATTTTGCAATGTGCTGGGGTTCCATAGTGAAGGGAAATAAGGGTACTGATTAGCCAGGGCCCCAAGCTGAGGGAAGGCTCCTTCTAGTCCAGACGGGGGCCTTTTGAGGTCCTCCCGAGACAGATTTTGAACTGGTGACAGTTTGGTTTTGACAGCCAATTACTGCTATAGGGAGTTGTGCCCAAAACTCATAATTTCAATTAGGGGTGTGTTCGATAAGTGATCAGTGAATGGCTGTGTGGAGGGGTGTTTGAGTTGTGAATAGGTAGACATAGATATTAGCCATAGATGCAATAACTGAGAAGAAACTCAAGTGGAGGCGGGGGGCAGCGAACCCGTGCCCCACAAATAAATTTACCCTCGTCCCTTAGTGCCACTAAGCAAGTAGTGTAAGAAAATAATGCAAAAACGAAATAATGCTTACAAGAAATACTGTGTCTCGCTGTTCTGATCTGGTATACGTTAACGTCTGAACGGGGGAAGCCTTCTGCGTCAACCAAGGGACCTTCAACTCCAACGCCTTGCTGTAAAGAGAAGGCCAATGCATGTTTACACAGAACTACTCAAAAGACTGTTTATTAACGATAACGTTGAGGAGTCTACTTGACGTGCTAGCTAACCGCTTGACATTTGGCTAGCTTAGCGTTGCTCTAACCGATATTTGACAACTTAGCTTGACTAGCTTACATCTTCCAAGACGTCGTAATAAGCTTTTATCTCCTCTTCGATTTCATCTTTCTTTTTAATGAGATTTTGAACATCTTTCATTGTTATTTCCGATTGTCCATCACCGTTTTCCTCTGTCATCTTCATGGCAGCTCAGTTATATGTACGATCTACGTAAAACTGCAACTACCAGTCCCGCGAAGGCTCAAAATACCTGTAATGAAAAACAAATAGTTGTTCTGGGTAACCTACTGCATAAAAGAGAGCAGAGGAAACGTGTAGTCCATAAAGCCGTGGAAAAGTACACTAATAGTATACTTAGATACAAATAGTTATAGTTTAGTGCAATCTTAGGGCACTGTATTAAATGTTGACTCAATGATTGAAGCAATTGACAATGACCATACCTGTACTTTTGTGCAAGTGCATGTTCAAGTTCACGTATTTCAGTCCAATTAACGCTTCCATCTCAATTGATTAGTTTGCTCAAATTTAAATTGTGGCGAAAAGTACATCTTTAGACTTATTACTCATAATAAAAATCATGTTTTTATTAAAGGGCAAACCGAGAAAATTTACAACAATGAGCCTATGGTGACTTTAAGTTGATATTTCTCAAAAATTACAGTGTGTTTCATGTGAGTATAAAAGTGGATGTCCTGAACTGGAATCCATTGGAATTGTCAACAGATTATTGCAAATCATGTTTTTATTAAAAGGGTAGAAATTGGAAAGTTTACCTAGAGAATGTACAACAATGAGCCTATGGGTGTCTTTAAGTTGATATTTCTCAAAAATGGTACCGTAAAATTGTTATATTAGTATAGGATGGGATGTCCTGAGCAGGAATCCATTGGAATTGGCAACTAATTATTGCAAATAGTATGTTCATGAAAGGGCAAAGATGACAAATATTTCAAAGTAATTCAGATTTAAGTTTTCAGTTTTTTCAGGCACTTTCTCGGTCATATTTTCGTTTTTTTTTAACCATATTTTGCAATACATTTTTATTATATGAAGTACAATAATAAAGTTTTGTTTTGACTATTTTTCATCTAGCCTGCGTCGCTCCCCTGTCTTTCGGCCGACGCTGCGTCTTTACCGTAATTACACCAGTAGTTGCGCAAAACGTTTCAAATTCGGCTCACTTGACGGCAGTGAATGATCTGCTAAAAAAAATGACAAATGAAAAATCAGAACACACTGGCAGTATTAAATCATGAGTCAATCATTTTAATATATTATTGAATACAATCATTGATCGTAAGGTAAACCTCTTCATGGTCTTCAGAAATTATTCAAACGTTGTAAACAATGCCTCTGCAACACCCAATCTTCAAATACTGTGTTGCTATTGTAGATGATCTGGTTCAAATTCACTAGCCAGAGTAGACAGAATCCATTACATGACATCAATTACAAATTATTTTTGCTCCAGTCATTTATTGTACAATTACTGAAGGCAGCATGTTTTTTTACAATTACATTTATTCAATTTCCTAGCTCTCTACTTATAGGCACATTGGTATATGTTACAAAAAGTGATTATTAAATCAATAAACTTAATGGATGAACTTGTTGGATGATAACCCCGGTAAGTGCTGTGTAACTTGAGTGCTTGAACATTAGTTTTGAATATTTTGTGCATTACTGTCAACAACCTTAACCTTGCAATAAATAGCTTCTAACCAAAACTGGAATGTATATGGAATTGGCTTTTTCCACAGTCAGCATAGAAAGTGAAAGTGTTTTCTTATAAAAGTAAATTATATAGACTAATGGATATGATGATGCAGTTCTGATCTGGGTCCAGTTTGCCTTTTAAGTCACATGACTTATGTGAATCCTGTAGGTCATATGACCGTAGGAGCCTACATTAGCACTCCTGTTTTTGCTTTATGCTCATGGGCTCCAACAAAGTCATGAAAAAGTCAGAGGCTCTCCATGTCCTGCCAAACCAAACGCAATAATAAATCTTCCTGTGTGTTACTCGCTTACAAACAGCTGTTTATATGGTTGTACTTTAAGTTGTGCAAACTTTAGACTGTTACATCTAGTTTCTCTGAAAGTAATTGTTTTTATATTAAATTACAATCTACTTAAGTATTGAGAGAAAAAAAAAAAAACAGTCAAGTACCAGATGAAGTGAGTTTCCTACTCTTAATATAGCTAACAGTCTGTGTCTCTTGGACAGATATCTTGATCCATGAGCACCAGCACTGTCTGGTCTTTGATGTCATCTTCCTGCAACGCTGCATCATGAGATGAGGGTGAATAACTTTGTGACAGCTCAGTTACAGCCGTTACCTCCTTTTGTACCAGAGCAGACTGGGCTGTTGCCTCATCCACTTGTGTCTGAACTGCTTGCACCCACTGTTGTATTTGCACCTTGAGAGCATTCATTCCTTGGTCCAGCTTTTCCTGTCTACCTGTTAGCTCTTTTAGCAGGTGTTGTGTGTCGCTGGCAATCTGCTGCCTCTCCCTTCCTGTAGACACAGAGGGAGCACATCGACGCAGCATGTAGCTGTCAAACTCTTCTGGGCTGAGGTTGAGTGCTGGTCCATCCAGCTTTTCGATGAAGGCCACAGCACAAGACTAAAATAGAGGACAAGGTCAAAGTTAAAAAATAACAGAAATCTGAACAGGGAATCAATTGGTGTATGCTGGACCAGTAAGTGTTTCATTATAGTAGCCATAAATTTACCAAATTTGTGAAATAGTAGCCACTCTCTCCTGCCATCAGACTGTGAGGGAGACCAAAACGAATCACATATTGCATGTTTGAGTGGAGTCGAGGGGGGTTGGCCTTAAGCACCACATAAATCAGACCAGACAGGAAGTCATCAGCATTAGCCGGCTCACTGTTTGAGGTGGAGAGAGCTTCGAAGACATGCTGGCTGCATTTGGACACGCATGCTAGCTTGTCCTGAGGTGCTCGTTTGGCATCCATCTCAATTATGGCTGTTAAAACAAAGGGTAGGACAAAAGGTGAAACATGAAAGGCTAGCATTAAGGCCAGGGTGAAGAGGTTTACAGCATCTGTGAAACTCATTGTTAACTTACGAGAAATGAGTGTTTGTGTGTCAGTTCAAGTAGTGAATTAGTGAATCACCTGTTATAGCAGGCAGAAAGGGGTCACCTGTGACTGCAGCCTTTTCATCAGGAAAAGGTACACTCAGCATCTGTGGAGTAACCCAGTTTAAGGACCTACAAAGTTAATTAGACATCAGTCAGCTATAAGCAGGGCTTTTGGTTAGAGGTTTAAAAAAATGGTACCAACGGTTTCAGAGACAATGACATATATATAAAAATTACCGTATCCTCCTCTGGAGAGCCAGGTCCTTCTGTTCATCATCACAACTATCGTGGCAGAAAACCCATTTGTGCAAACGGGTCATAATTAATTTCTCTATATGCTCCATTATCTGAGAGACCTGAGCCTCAGAAAATCCTGAAAATAAAATGTTTTAAAAAGCTCAAAAGTAATTTGATAATTTCAAATTTACAGAATGAACTGTGGACTTCTAAATTGGTCTGTACTCACTGCTAAAATATCCAGCAATATTCTGGTAGAAATCTTGCACAAGGTCAGACTGCTTCTGTATTGGTAGATCCTGCAAAATTACAATTTAGAGTCAGAGCCAGCTCTAAAATATTCAAGAGAATTTCTGAGAATTGTAATGTGGTGGAAGTACCATCTTAATGATGGTAAAATAATATGAAATAGATAATTACATGGTAAGCCTCCATAGTATTGAGGAAGGCTGTACAATGAGACTGCAAGCGCTGGGAGGGAGGGCTCCGAAGTAGCTTTAGGAAACCAGTAAAGTCCCCAGGCTCGAGGCCCTGGTAGGCTTTAAAAGTATTTGTGTGGCTTTCAGATGACTCTGAAAAGGACAAAAAGTAGCCATTATTCCATTGACTTTGCATAAACAAATAACTAAAGTAGCAATCTGTGTTCAACTCAGCATCATGTGAATCCAATCATTCAAAGTCCCAGTCTGATTGCAGCATGGCACCTTCGTCACTGGACAGGGTGTGGCAGCTAATGAGTTACATTCATTTGGAGGCTGCATTAGGTTTGTTTACATCGATACTGTTTAACATTTGAGTAAAATACATCTGCATTTTGATTTTATATTTTCTGTTGCATATTTAGACATTCATTACAATTCCAAAAAGCTTCAAGGCTTTGGAAACAATCTACTATTGTCCTAGTGGTAAAACCCCCTACAAGCTCAATGATCTCAAACCATTTGCTTGCATTCTTGCAATTTTTTGCTCCTTCCATTCTTCATTTATATCATGTATATTTTGAGTGAATTGTGGCATGCCTCACTGCAAACCATATTTCCTATTAGGGAGAATAAAGTATTGAGCTTGAGTAATTTTCAGCTGTTCAGCACCTCTCCTGCCATTCAGGAGATTCAAATCAGTGACCAAATTCCCTACTTCAACTACCTTCAGGCTGCCCCACTTACAGATAGTGGGTCAGACTTAATCAGGGACATCTCTAAAATATTTTTTGATAGATTCTGAATTATGACTCATTGTTACTGCATACATTCCCTTGCTTTTTCAACAACCCTGTGCTCTATACCCAAAGGGATACATTCTGTGTCTGCCCCAATTGTGGTAAAGCGGCTGATGATCTGAAATCTGTCACTAAGATAACAAACTCAATCCAAATGATGATGTGACACAAGTAATCAATTACATCAAGCAGCTGCAAGCAACTTGTTACAAATAGATACATTGTATTTGACTTGATGCAACTGAGTATATCAAGTTTCTTAAGTAGAGAGAGTAGAGCAAACTACCTTGACGTTTTGGAGGCGATGGACCACCCCAGAAGAGTCTCCTCATTGTATTAATTCGACGACCCTTCTCCGTATTCTTTTTCTCCTCAAATTTGGAGAAGGTGAGAGGAGTGCCATCAGTGCTTGGGCTACAGGGAGGGACAACATTAGGCATACATACTTAAACCCAGTTTTAAAAATGGCAAATCTAAATGCTTATTTGAGTCAAAATGACTATGAAATTTACAATTTTAAAATGACTATACCCTGCGTCTTGCCTCTGGGCTCCAGCTTTACGGGTTTTCTCTCTCCAGCACTTGGAGCAAAAGCCCTTGCCATGCAGGGTTTCCATAATAACCACAGGTATTCTTGCACAGCAGTTCTGCCTGAGAAACTCGGATTCCTCTTTGCTTATCTGTCCACATTGTAGAGCGCTCTCCCTTCGTCTTTCCTATTACTCCCACCTGTTGGACATAATCAAATTATAATCAGAACGAAGAGATTTGTAATACAAAATCGTGTGAAAATATAACATAAAGCTTCGGCAAAAAGTTTTCTTCAATAATAATAATGAAACAAAATGAGAAACAGTAGGCTACCACCGTACCTTGACGGAAATCACAGTTTATGTGAGTTAGCTTAACTATGTTAGTTGGGTTTAGCTACTGCTAGCGAGCTAGAAAGTAGCAGACTGTCACCTGAGGGAATTAGCCAGAAGACTGACAGCAAATAGATTAGCTGGCGGGCTGAGTATACGTTAACTTGGCTTGCTGACGACTTACATTTGACTTCTGCTTATCGCACTAACTAATCCATATGTACATGAACAACACTTTTAACAGGTTTACGATAATACTTGTGTGGATAAGATTGCAATTAGTAACATCGTGCCAGCCTCCTCACCGATCAGTTGTTGCTGTGTGAATGGAGGTGCAGTTGTAGTTGTAGAAATGAGTACAACCGCTTCCTCGTCGGAGTTCACTTTCCCTTCATGCTCTCCTCAGAGATCTAACCTAGCGTTATAACTGTAATATGGAAACCTGAAATCCTTGAGACTTAAGTCAAAGACTTTGGGGCAATTATTTGGGTGTGAAACGGAGTTGCCAAAAATGAACGAACGAACGACCAAAAAGCCTCTAAAACGCCGCCATGCGATCAGCTGCTTTCTTGACCCAACCGGTGACACCGGAAAAGCTTGCTAAAGCAGATGAGTTAAATTAGCCAAAATAACCACAAAAAAGAATTCCGGTTTGGGTTTATCCTTCAAAATAAAAAGCGAAAGTTTAAACATGTAAAAATATAGATTAAATAAATATGTATTTGTATTTAATCATCAGCCCCAGTAAACGAGAACTCATATGTCTTAATAATGTTTATAAATTCCATACTCTGTGGCATTTAACTACAATGGCTGCATATAGTACAGTGCGTAGAAGCCATACAGAACACATACCTTTCATTGCTCCTGCACATCTATGTCAAAATACTCCTACAGAACAAATACAGTAGAGACCTCTTTTAGTTGGTTTAACCCACTCACCGCCTACTCGCTTTCTTGCATGCCCTTTGCCTACCTGTTGTTTGACAAGAGTACAACAGGTATTATCAATTACCATGTCTTCATCACCGTGTCAATTACCATGTCTGCAGTATATATAACTACTGACTTCATCCACTCTATCTATGTTTAGGCTGTCGCCAACAGCCATCGGATATGTATTTGTAACAGGATCTGCACCAGTCTTAGAGATGTTATGTCTGCATCTTGCCTTTTTATCATTATCCGGCTCTACTGATACTTTACTTGACATGATGTACACTATAATTTTTTATTTTTTTTATTACAGAACACCATATTAAATTCAATATTTGAGTGCTGTGGATTTATACAAATGGCGCTTTTATTCTGAAAACAACGGACCGGAAGTCATATTCTTGGTAAGGCTGGCCCTGATACAACACCAGTTTTTGAGAAGGGTATGGCAGGGTGGATTCAACAGAAGCGATCACATTTTAAAATCAGCTGTATCAGACAGTGCCTCTCAAGTGCAGACGATCCATGGTTCTATATTCCCAGATTGATCCTTGAGAAATGTGGTCTAAAATGTTTTGCTTTTCTGTAACTTCAGTTGTAGTAAGCGCCCCCTAGAGTTGCACATTTCTACAAACAGGCTGTTGTTGACACCTCGAAGCTGGATCTCTCCCCATATAGTATCATATGAAATATGTGCAAACAAGACCATATTTATGAAAGAAAGGTATAATAAGAGGATCATATTTGTTTCAGATTTTATAAACACTCATGGTGAATTAATTAGTTATGAGGATTTTATCAGGATTACTGGTGCTGGCTTTCCAAAGACGGAGTTCAGGAGAATTATCAAAGGCCTTGACTTTATGGTCCTTTAATTCGAGAAATGTCAAGACTTGTAATTATTGATATTGACGTTGCTGAAGTTGTGTGGTCGAGCCACACAGAAAGCATGAACCAGGCCTCAGGCACAGTTTCTGTCTCAGGTAGGTTAATTGTGCGGAGGCGTGCAATGTGATGCTTTCTTAATTTGAAGTCGATTGTTGTGGTGGGTAGTTTCCAATTACAGAGATGACAATGCTGTAGGAGCGGAAGTGAGCATTCTGTGTTGGCTGATGCTCACAAAAAAAGACTACATAGTCGCGCCAAAACACGCCCACACACACCCACAAGCCCAAAGCCCATACGAAAGGGATACATGGCTGCAGGTAGCATTGTGCTGGACAGATGCCTGATCAAAAGACAACACATACATTCATAAAACTCAAACCACAGATTTGTTTTCACTTTAATACTTTGTATTACTCAAAAAAGTCCCGACGTTTATTTTGAACATTTTGACCGGAAATTCTGCATTTTATTCTCGCTTGCTTGCCCCCCCTCCAGCCGCCCAGCCACGGTAACTAGGCAACGAGACGCTTTAGCTTTGCAAACTAAGTTGAGCAGCTGCTGGTTGTGGTTGTTCATACATAAGAGTAAATAGCTTATAAAACTATTATTTTTCCCGAACCTTGGAATTTAGTGCATTACCGAAGCGTTGATGCTGTGGTTTGTGGGTTTTGGTTAATTTAATTTTTGAAACATTCCTTTTACTCCTTTGCTACGCGTCGAGGTGTTAGATCGCTGTTGTTTAGCGTTAGACAGCGGTTACCTTAGCTAACCTAGCGTTAGGTAACTTAGCACTGAAGTAGGGCAGTCAAATGAACAAAATCAGACTCAGAAACTCAGTCATAAATACTAATTAATCAGTCCAAAAAGTGAAGTGTGTGGTTAGTTATCATCATGTCAGATGCTGGAGCTGAGAACGAAGACCCTTTGACGAGCCATCAAAAGGAACAGCTAGACACTGGCAAAGTGGAGGACAAGAGCCAAAGAAAGGAGGGGAAGAGCATCGAAGAGAAAGAGATGAGTGCTGGAGGTAAGACCAGGGAAACAGAAGCAGATCAACCCAAGATGACCGGGGATTCAGTCGTCTCTGAAGTCTACACTGCAACTACAAAGACACTTTTACCGAAGGAGAAGCAAACTCATGTTAGAGCACATGCCTTGGTAATTAATGTCTTCTTCTTATTATCGTCATTTCAAGTTAAAATGTAAGTGCACATTGAATGTTGGTATGTGCAAATTGAAGGGGGTATTTGTATCTTGACCCTCTCCAGTTAAGTTCACTTTAAACAAAATGAACAAAGAAGTATTATTATAACAAGTTATATTTGGCCTTTCAATGGCTTGTAACACAACTGTGAATTTATCAATCATCCAGACACTGGAATGGGCCTTTGGGATGAATCGTGCACTTCCTGTCTTCAGTCTGCAAGACCAAGATCAGCTAGTGATCCTGTATGCTGGCACTCATGTTGGTGTCATATACAATCACACCTCAAACTCCCAGCATCTGCTTCAGGTAAAAATCAATTACCTTTAACTTTTTGACTTTCTTAACGGAGGAATATGTATTTACAAGGAGATGAAATACAGGGTCCTCCAATTAAAGTTATGGATTACGTTTGATCGTCATAATGATTGGGTGTCAATGTAGATTTTAAATAACCATATACTCATCATTTGAAATTCTTCCTAGGGTCATAGCACCCCCATCTCTTGTTTGTGTGTGAGTGAAGACAGACGCTGGCTTGTAACAGCAGACAAGGGGCAGAAAAGCCTGGTTATCATTTGGGACTCCTACTCTGGGTACCACTCTTTTCTACATGCATTAAATCATTGCTTAATGTATTCATTTTTGCTCTTAATTTTTACCACATATATGGCAAATATTTCAGTATTCCTGTGCATACATTGTTCGATTGCCACCCGGAGGGGGGCGTCGTTGCTTTGGCATTGTCAAAGGACACCAAACATCTGGTAACTCTTGGGGCTGGAGAAGTGCAGGTGAGTGTAAGGGATTTTGTTCATGTCCACAAATGTTGATTGAACTGTCCAAGAGATAATATATGTAAATTCTCTTTTAGAATGAATTTCCTTAAAATTAATTGAATCAAATTCAGTTCAATTCACTAAGCAAACATTATACACTTCTATCTTTCTAGTCCAAAACTTTCTAGAGTAAAAATGTAATCTTGACATATCTTGAAATGTCTTATATACAGTGTATGCTAGTTGTTTTGCAGTGACCAGTGTGATCTTTTTACAGCGCGTATGTATTTGGGATTGGACAAATGAAACAGAAAAGCCTTTGTGTTTTACTGAACTCAGTCCTAAATATGGTTTTCAAGTAAGTCAGTTGTTTCTATTTCATTTTCTACATTTAATTGTCATATAAGTGTATGGATATGACATCTATGAGACGAGGAATGTTCTGATTTTAGTTCTTTTGCAGAATTACATCATTTTCAACCCAAATGATAGCACTCAGCTGCTCAGCAGCAGTGATAGCCAAGTGTTATTTTACAAAAGGGTAAGTGCCACTGTTCCCTTTCCATGGTGGCATGGTGGGAATGCCTAATACAGTTAAGTTTACATACAGGTTACAATAATCAGATGGTCTATTTTCAGACCCAGAGAAGTGTGGAATACTTTGCCCCTGAGCTTGATGACAAGGTATTCAGTCAAATTTTGTAATAGTTGTCACTGAATTGCCAGAGACAGTTTTGTCTTTTATGGCAATCAGTAATTTGATGGATGGTGCACACTGATCACTCACCACTACATTGAAATGATGCAACCACCAATGGATTTGCGTTCATTACTTCACCCCCTTCCCTGATGCCTCTCCTGATTTTTTTCAGGATTTCAACAAGGTTGTGGGTTCATTCAGCCAGTCTGTGTTTCACTGGAAAGGGCTTCAGGCCCTAACAGCCACTGCAGCAGGCAACGTTGTGCTGTGGGATATGGTTCGAGGCTTTGCTGCAAGCCAAATGCCAAATGCCATCAAGCTCATTTCCCTCCAGAAAGATCCAATCACTGTGCTCACCATAACTGACAGGTCTTCAGAGCCAGAAATATTCATAGTTGTCACATTGTATATCTAACTTGTAATTATTGGTCTCTAATTTTTTCTTGTGTGTTCTTTGATTTCACAGCTGTATTGTAACAGGCGACACTCTTGGCCATATCAAATTTTATGATGAGAACTTCAGGCTCCTCACCTGGTACAGTGAATTCAGCCTGGACGCTATTGCATCCATCTCCTTTTCCAAAGAGTGTGTAGTCAATATTACTCAGGGATATCAGGAGGACTGCACTCTGGAGGCCAAACCATTCCTTATCAGGTATAAGAAATATATTGTGTTATGTCTCTAATCTAAATTGGCAAAGCTGTATCACACAGCAAAATAAGTGAAATATGTCGTCCCCCACAAATGAGGCAGGCCCCCCTTGGGCCAATCAGTAACAAGATGCACCATCTCTCCAATTTTCACAAAAATCAGAAGAGTGGTGTAACAGTTATGACATTTCAAAGTTTGAAAGTTTAGCTGTAGTGTCCTCATCTGGCCAATCAGTGTCATTTTTTAAAAACGCCAGAACACAGTGCTAAAATGCATCATCCCAACTTTTCTCAGCCCAAAGGTGTCTGAGATATGACATTTCAGTTAAAAATTTAGACCTTTATTTATAGCGCCACCATTAGGCCAATCAGTGTGATTTCTTTAAACACAGCACCAAGATCCATCAGCTCTCCAAGTTTCTTTGCGGCAGGAACAATGACACTGACTGAGCTGTTGTTTGCTGTGATGCCCCACATCAGATCTGGAAGTCCCACCCAAATAAACCTTTATGCACTCTGTATACGCTGCTTGCCCAAACTCAGCATCTATTACACGCCCGCACGTCCTGGTAGGGGGATACCTCTCTGAGTAGCCCCTCCCAAGGATTCATCATTTTTTCCTAAAAGGTTTTGTGGGAGTTTTTCCTTGACCTCTGTGAAGGGTCCAAGGCTGGGGGATGTCGTGTACTAACCATTTATTGTTTTCACACTTTGGGCACTGTGAAGCCCTTTGAGACTGTAATAACCAACCCAAATGTTTTTACCAATCTTACTAAGCTGACTCCTCTCTCTTCCTGCAGGAACTTTGTTCTGTCCACAGTCAGCTCAACATTGGTACATGTGAATGCACAGGGTGGTGTGCATCAAATCCTGTTATGTGAGCACTGTGAGCCCCTGCATGCAGTGGCCTGCCATCCCAAACAGCCAATTGTTGCAATGGGTAGTCACAGTGGCATTTTAAAAGTGTGGGACTATAACAGCAAACTGAGCATCTCCAGCAGGGTCTTTGAAACAGAGAAGCAGATTCAGTGTATCGCCTTTGACCCCCAAGGTGACCCACCATATGCTTCTGTTTGTTTTTGTGGTTTCAACAAAATGCTTTTGCACATAACCAATATACCCAGCTGTGATATTAGCCCTTTTCATTTATCATATAATAAACATTGAATATCTACTTTTGAACAACCACTTTGATTATTTTGCAATGTAAGCACCACTCTTTATGTCTCTGAACAGGATTTTACCTGGCTGTTGGCTTTGCCAGTGGAGCTGTCCACATACTGGATTCTTGTACTTTACAAAGTGATTCAGAAGAGTGTTTCAGTTACACTCAAGACAGCATCAGTCACATCACTTTCTCCTTAGACTCCATGTATCTTGCCACTGCGGTGAGCAAATCCTTTTTATTGTTCCTAGTCTTCTCTCAAGTACAGTAATTTAAAAAATAGTTACTGGCAACTGTTTCTGGTTTACAATTTGTAACATAGGTCTGTTGTAGGTTTGTTGCTATGTCTTCATTTGCTCAGTTGATTTTTTCTTCACAGGACTTGTTTGTACTTTAGAAAAAGGGTTGTTATTCTGATTATAAATGGCAAAATTATAGCAATACAACTATGTTTATTAGTTCTCATCACACACAAGTATGACATGTATGTATTTTTGTCTTTCTCCAATGCCACTATCAGGATGCTGGAAAAGTAGTCACGGTGTTCCGCTTGCAGACTAATAATGGGTTGCTCCGTTGGAAGTATCTAGGCAGACATCAGTTCCCACTACAAGCCCATCAAAGACCTTCTATTCGGGGTGCATCTGGACAGCACTCAACCCAGACTGCTTTCTCTGGGCATGGACCGCAGACTGGTGAGTCCCCTTTAACAAATTAGTAGGAGATGGTTAACACTTCATCTGACATTTATTAATCTGTGCATGTGTGGGACTGCATAATAGGTGGAGTATGATCTGGACAACAGCAATGAGAACCAGCTCCTGATCTTGAGCGCAGAGCCCATTGAGCAAAGCGCTGTGCCTACTTGCATCACTTGGTATCCGCCCCTCACCACGGAGCAATTTCTTCTCACTGCCTCAGACCAATACAAGATGAAGCTTTTCAACAGCACTACCAAGATGTGCAGGTCTGTGAAATGCTGTAACAAGATAATCATTGAAATGCAGTTCTCTGATTCATGTCACTGTAGATACGAGAAAAAAAAATCCCTTGCATTTTCAAACACAGAAAGACTCTCCTTGGCCCAAGATATGGCTCTCCAGTTGAGAAAATAGTTGTTCTTCCCATGTCAAAGGAACACGACACAGGCTCACATTACCTGGCATACATCACAAAGGACAAGGTCGGTGCTTGAATTTGTTTTCTAGCATTTATTTCACTAACCTGGTTCACATAGTTCAAAACGATGCATAAAAACTAAATTTGTGATTTTTAATTGCTTGAGAATGGCACAGTGTTGTGGTCAATTGAGTATTTATAAATGTAGTCAAATTGAACTTCATTTGGAAGTCAAAATAGGGGTAGAACTGGAATTGGTATTGAAAATTCAAGTGATTCATTACAATATGGCGTTACAATAAGCCTTTGTGGGTTAAGTGAGAGGGAAAATAATGCCTGCTTAAATCAAAATTCTGCTTTCTGTTGGAATATCATAATTCCCATTTGGTGAATTGAACTGGAAGTTTTAGTCATACTCACAATTCAAGCCTGTGTTGAACCTGTTCTGCTAACAAGATGCAGTTATTCTGATTATTGATATTACTAGTCAGAATGGTTTGTTTTTCTTCAAGGTGGGTGTCCAGATTCTGCCCCTTGATGGGAACCCCTACAAGTCCAGTGCTTTGATTTGCCATCCGACAGGGGTGTCTGCTTTGGCCTGCTCCTGTGACGGTCGATTTGTTTTCACTGCTGGGGGATCTGACTGCACTGTCTTATCATGGGAGATTAGCCGAAAGTAAGGGTTAATAATACCAACCTGGGAAACCAGAAGAAATGTATGGGCTACTTATTCATGTCTTCTCCGGGTAATAGTCTCTTAAGTTGTTTTCTTGTTGTAAACACAGTGCATTAGAGGCCGCAGCTGCCCTGGGAGGAAAGGACCTGATACCCTTCTACACTCTTTTAGAGGGAGGGAGACAAGGCGAGTTCTACAGAGTGAGTTAAAACCTCTCTATTACTATCAGTGGAGCACCACAGTTTCCCTAGGACAGCTAAGTCTGTTTTAGTGAACAACCGCTAATTACTCCCGTAGCCAGAAATGAGAAGCATTTGTCCCATTCAATAATTTGTGATTATAGTTTTGCATTTTCTATTAGTTTTTATTGTAATGTTTGGTCTAAGCTTTTACTGAATTTAGTTTCAATTTAAATGTTATTGTTAAGTGGCCAGCTCAACAAGCAATGTGTTGGTAGAAACTGATTTCTCTACACAGTGAGAGAGAATTGCCTTTGGATCAATATAATATGTATCAATCAGTTTTTACGAAGTAAATATTTTTTTCATAGGTAGTTTTAATAACCATTTATTTTTTATAATTATATAATCTTGGATGCCACAGAAATGTAAAGCTCCATAGAGAACTGGAAATTTTGTGGCATAGTTTTGATCCATAGTTTGTAACTTAATATTATAGCACTGCTATAATCATTTGGAGTTAAACTACAAATATTGTAATATGCTTTCATTCCTTGTCAGTGGAATTGATCCAGGTTGCATATGAGTATAACATCGCAGGGTTGTGGCTCTCTGCTCTGGAAGAGTGCTGCTTACCCTTTAAGCTGTGACCTTTAGGTAGATAGTTGTGATGCACTCTTAACTATGGACTCTCAAACTTTTCAGAGGCATTTATGTTGGCCTTTGATTGTGACCTTTTCTGCCTTTAGGAAATGGAAGACTTTTTCTATTACTGCCAACTGCGTAATCAAGGCATTGACTCAATGGAGGAACGACGGGTGTCTACCCGAATTCCCTCAGCAGAGGTGCCTTTTGTAATGAGGGCTCTAGGCTTCTTCCCTACTGAGCAAGAGGTACAATGTGCATAATGTTACAGATGTGCTTTTTCATTGGATCTGTCAGCAAAGTCCTTTTCTATATCTTCAGTACTTCATAGTAGGCAATGAATCATTATTTTATTTTCACTAGCTAGAAGACATGCAGAATGAGGTCAAGTTCAGCAAGTATGCTGAAACTGGAAAATATGTGACTGACATAGACCTGGAGGAGTTTATCAAGCTGTACATCAACCACCGGCCAGCCTTCGGCATCTCCAATGATGAGCTCATTCAAGCTTTTCATGTCCTCGGTGACTGTAATAAAATGGGGGAGCCTGTGCTGCAGAGACATGAACTGCTGGAACTTCTTCAGGCTAGAGGTATTATTACTGTGCCACGAGGAGGAATCATGACATTCTATTTTAATTTTGACTTACAGACCTTATATTTCATTTTAAACTTGTCACAAAGCCCTGCAACTGCATTATTTTGATATTATCTTTGACAGGGGAACACATGACCGAGGATGAGGTGGCAGAGTGTTTTACCACACTTGTAGGTCTCAGTCCAGAAGAGGAAAGATCTGAGCATGATGCCAATGGATGTGAAAGTATGTAAAATAGCTCAGAGTCACAATAGTCACAACCTAGTCACAACCTAAATATATGAGGTGTTGAAATACATCAGTCATCTTTTTTTGTGTGTGTGTGTGTGTGTGTGCGCGCGTGTGCGTGTGCGTGTGCGTGTGCGTGTGCGTGCGTGTGTTTGTAGATTCAGAATATTTGCTGGAGTGTGGTATTCCAGATGAGATATCCATGGAGACATTTACCAGTCATATCCTGGGCTTCCTGTCCTGTGCAAAGAAGAGTGGCACATCCTCCCCTCCATAGGGAAAGAACACTGATGCCTCAGGTCTCAGGGTTGTGTTGTGTTTATCAGTAGCCTTCCTCTCAGTGCTGCTGTATTTAAGGTGTTTCATAATTTGCCATCATAGATAAGTTAACAAATGAATATGATGTATGAGTGAAAAATAACAAATGAAGGGATTTAGTTGAACATTATGTTAGTACTTCATGTCTAGTAGGATAATAGAATACACATATAATGTATTTTGTAAGAAAGGTGAATGGATGAATAAACAAACAATGAACATGAAACATGAATAGTCAAACAAATAATAAATAAATAAAGCTAATTCACCGCAGCCGATCAAAGTAGGTCCACTAAAAGTGCTTGTTTTTGCCACTGACAGGCTCAGATTGTTATTCCTGTGTCTGACAACATTACGGAAAGGATCGCTACAGAGATAGACCTTTTTTTTAACCAGAAACAGAAGTCTTGCTCAAGGAGAAGTCTCGCTCTGAAATCTGAAAGATGAGGTGAGTTGTTGCATGAAGAGGTTAAACAAAGGTTTCTGGTTTAAAAAAAGGTCTATCTCTGTAGCGATCCTTTCCGTAATGTTGTCAGACACACGAATAACAATCTGAGCTTTTCAGTGGCAAAAACAAGCACTTTTAGTGGACCTACTTTGATCAGCGCACTTGCCCCTGCAGATTACGTTGCAGCCATTGCAGTCCGTTTCGCAACTGCCGACTGAGGCGATCTACAAGAGCAATTCCAAAACCTTTTGTACCTATTTTGCGGTATAAATGACGAATTTGTACAAATAGACCCCAGGTTTAAAAATACCGGAATTCCCCTTTAAAATGGTCCCTGCTCCTAGACCGTGTGTCTGATTTGAACCAACTTTGTGACACTCATGAAGTTGACTGCTTGGCCCCTTCAACCCTGCTTGCAGGTTTAATTATTACTATTATTATACATAAATGTGGCTATGGAGGTAAATCGATGGGACATCAACGGTTGTTTATCAAAACCAGGGGCACATTCAATCTGAAAACGGGTTGAACGACATGTTTACTCGAAACGGTGTGCAATAGTGATGGGCAGAAAGGAACGAACAAATCTTTTTGAACGAATCTTTTTAGTGTCCGGTACGTACCGGGTTAGCAAATCGAACGGACCGAGTGCTCATGAATCCCGACTCACACTGCCCACGCCCGCTCGCTCGCTGTTGGGTACCGCTCACGCTGCCTGCTATGAGAGACTGAGCGGCTCGCGAACGAGAGAGCAGATGAACGAGAGAGACTGAGCGGCTCGCGAACCGTTCAGTCTCTATCGGACTTCTCGGACATCGGACATCTCGGACATCTGCTCTCTCGGTTCGTGAGATGTCCAATGTCCGAGAAGTCCGAGAAGTCCGACTGAACATCGGACATCTCGCGAACCGAGAGAGCAGATGTCCGAGATGTCCGAGCGGTTCATGTCTGATGAACGAGAGAGACTACTTCCACGTACCCGCCGGATCAAGGACCCATATTGGATCGTGAAAAAGGCCAATGTAATAATGTAGCGATCTATTCTGCACACATTGACAACAGTTTTTGTTGTTTAAGATGTTGTTTAATAAATTAACTGGTAATTGGGTAAACTATAAGCCATTTAACATTTAACATTGGTCAACAAAACTGTCCCTATTAGAAAAAGAAAGTCAAGAGCACACAAAATAAAATGAAATCAATAGCAATACTCTGTGTAAATACTATAAATATTATTATCATTAACCTGTGATTTAGTTGGTGTTTTACAGTTAGTTACACATCTGGTTTGAAAGGGGTGGCGCTCATATGATTCCATTACTAGTATAGCTCAGTTAGTACAGCATCAGACTCTCATGCTGAGGATTGTAGGTTCAAACCTCACGTGTGATGGTATGTTTTTGTTGGTGAATCACAATGAATCGATTCAGAATCGATGCACTTCTATCGGACAGCTCGAAAGAATCGAGTTAGTTAAAAGAGTCGGTCTTCCCATCACTAGAGAATTCCGCATCGGACTCGAGAGTCGAGACACTGAAACCGAAACTGAAAACGAACGGGGAAAAAAGAATCGAAACTCGAAAGGTTCGAAAGGTTCGATACATTTACATGTATCAACTCGAAGGAATCGATTCTTTGAAAAGATTCGGTCCGCCCATCACTGGTGTGCAATGGGCTTTGAGATACGTTTTCTCTCGTTTGGTGGGTGTGTCAGAGGTGTTACACAATCAGCAGCGACGTGTATATAAACCCCGCCTTATTAAAAATGCAGTGCGCACAATGGATCCAACTAAAGTATTGTAGTATTAAACACGTATTTAAACTGATTTCATCAGGCTCCGAAAATTCTTCGAAAAGAACGCGAAGAATGGCCTCAGCTGCCATAGTTGCAACGCTTTCGTAACACAACAGGGTGTTCAACGCATAGACATATATACATAGACGCCGCATTGGCCTGTGGATCGTACGTAAACGTCGCCGCCATATTGGACCGGGCAAGACTGGCCTGTAAACAAATACAAGTAAACGGGGGAGCTGCGTTTTTTCTGGATGAAAAGCACTATAACGTTTACATTTCTTAACCGATTTCAATGAGCCGTTTTTATATTCAAGGGTTTATGATCTACGTGGAGTAGGGAAAAAAAGTTTTGTCTCCAGTTACTTAGAATCTCGATCGTTAGGCTATAATCGCTGTGTATCAACTCTTTCTCTTTGGGAAACCTTCAAAGTGTGAGAAAAGTTAGCTAGCCAGCTAACTACAGTCAGATTCATAATATGTCAGTCACTTAGCCGAAACGAGTAGCTTGTCATAAAAATCGGTTTGGAGAAATATAGATATATAAATATAGATGAAAATCTCGATTATATGCCATTTGAATTTTCCCTCTTTATTTGTCCTCTGGGGATCAATAAAGGCGTATCTTATCTTTAATAGTCTTTGTCTGTAATTGTCTGTCTTCGAGTATATCTGTATCCTTTCACTGCTATACAAATATAGAAAGCAGACTGACTGCCAGTGTCTTACTATTGTAATTTGTATTTGCCGATTTTGTTCCATTTTTCTCAATGATGGTCAATTATTAGTACTTAAAAATGCGCTATTTAGATTTTTTCCCCCCCAGTATTTTAAAGTGAATGAGCTGTATTCTGACCTGGAGCATAAGAAAAGCTAAAATGATGGGGACATGGACAGAAAAAGAACTTTCTGCACATTTCATGTACATTAAATTATATTATATATACAATGCCTTATGACAATGAATTATTTTCCACCAAGTAGGTAATTCAGTTCATGTGAGCCTAACGTTGACACTGCTCTGCAGTTCAGTTCATGTGAGCCTAACGTTGACACTGCTCTGCGCCCAAACCCTGGGAAAACCCAAATCTGCAGCTTCCATCTCAAAAACAGAGAGGCTAAACAGGAGCTCGACGTAACCTGGGACGGTATAAAGCTGGTTTTCGAGCTTTAAAAACTTATTTTTCTACTCCACGTAGATCATAAACCCTTGAATATAAAAAAGGACTCATTGAAATCGGTTGAGAAATGTAAACGTTATAGTGCTTTTCATCCAGAAAAACCGCAGCTCCCGTTTACTTGTAATTGTTTACAGGCCAGTCTTGCCCGGACCAATATGGCGGCGACGTTAACATATCGTAGCAATGGGCAGAAGCAGTCAATGCGGCGTCTATGTATATATGTCTATGGTTCAACGCACCACCGTTTCCGTTTAAATAAACGTTTTGCTACGTTTTGCCGGGGCTGAACGCACCCCAGGTGATGCGAATGGCATGGTCAGTTATAGATGTTTGCACAACTAAACAGGTCAAACAAAAAGCACAGAGATCTAGTTTTGTTTAATTATACTCAAGATTTACTTTTGTTTAATTATTCTCGCCCTTTGCGGTAAAATGAAAATGGTTCAGCAATCCATATCATATCATATTCAGACGTCCTGTTTAGTTTGTTTTTAGAGGTTTTGAACAAAAATGGCCTTTCATAATAAAATAATCTAAAGGGTATCATTTCATTTTCTGCAATCTATGTTTTTTCCTGATCCATTTTCCAATAGAACACACTGCAGACGGAAAGGTCACAGACTGAATATTAAAACGAACCCTTGGAATTTGGATTTTTGAGACTGGGATACTCCCTTCCCTTCAGAAAGACACGAAAACAAAAATATATATAATTTGTAGCATATTGGATTAATACATTTATTTTTAGATGTTGCCATTTGGGTCAGTGGTAAACAATGTTGACACGTCCAAGATTGTGTGCGCTCGGTTCGAGAAACCAATCGGCCCGTCGGGGTTATTTTGAGTTCTTGGGTGGGTGTAGCTCTGACTCTGACCAATCAGGGACGCTTCACAACACCGGAAGTTCCTGCTCTGGAGAGAAGCCTGCGAACACTCTTGTCAGCTGGTCTTTCCGATAACCAACGTCAACTATCAAAGAAGGCAGCAACAAGTTGAACAGGGTTACTTATTTTCAACAGAGTCTGCTTTCAAAATGAGTGAACCGAGGACTCCGAGTCAATGGCACAAAGACATCAAACTTAAACTATAATTGGCGTTAAATGCGTTTTCATACACTTTAGCAAGCCACATGAAAGAAGAGTTTTATTGCCCTGACGTTAGATAGCTAGCTAGCTTGTTGGCTAACGTTAGCTATTTGTCTGGTAACGACATGGCCACTAGAGAACTACGACATAAATATCGTCGCCCACAGGTAAACATAAAGCAGGAGCAGGACGATGATTCAGACGCGGAGGAGCATCACCTGGGGCTGAAGAGGTCAGATGGACGCGAATCTCAAGTAATTCACAGCGGACACTTCATGGTATCCTCGCCCCACATTGAGCACCCACCTAAAAAAGGATACGACTTCGACACAGTCAACAAACAAACTTGCCAGACGTATCATTTCGGGAAGACCAGCACATCACACATCTCCATAGATGCTTCGCTCACAAAACTTTTCGAGTGTATGACCCTGGCATACAGGTAAAGAGTTAAACGATGCTGCCTGCTTCTTCATCACCTCACACCCCCTTTAAATCGGAAGCGATGGCACTGGTACTTTCACTTTGTTGACATTTTGGTCCCAATGGGTTGGACTACAACGGGCGGAGCTGTTAGATCCAAAATAATCTAATCTAACTGAATAATAGAAATAATTAGTTCTCAGCAAGCTAACAAACTCCATCTAATGTAAGTTGCTGATCTCATCACTTTCCTCTAGCCTTTCCAGTTTGCTCTGTACACACCCAAAGTCAGGCATGGGACGTGTGGGTGTGGAATTATTGTCACGAGTCTTCTCTCATCTCACTTTTATGTAGACCATTCATTCAAGTTAAGAGCTACTTTAAGTCAGTTAACTGTCTTTTACTCTCAAATTGATAGAGAGTTAATAGTCTATCTCTGCAATGCTTGTGGGACAACCTTAAAACAAGATTTTAAAAGCAGTGTAATTGCTAAGATATAAACTGAAAGAGTCGACTAAACTATCTAATTTTGTTCTCAATTAAATGCATTTGTCAGTGTTTTGTTAAGGTGGACATTTGGCTGTTCAATATTTAAGATGACAATTACATGTGTTAAATGTAACTGAGAAACCAAATGGAATTTAAAAAATATCCACCAACATACATTCTATGATATGATCAAAACAACATAAGGTGAGCCATAAGATAAACGCTGGGTTTACACTACCCCTGGTTCTCTGTTCATGGCTCTAATGTAGTGTAGGTGAAAAGCCAGCTGCCAGTCAGAGGATTCCTTCTGACTTTACAAACAGCAAACTAACTTGGACTCATCAGGAAAACTATTTATAGAGCAGGAAGGCACTACTACCACCTAGTAACCTTTCCCCTTTCACCATTAAGAAATTAAAAAAAATTGATGTTGTATGTATTACAACTTGAGAAGAACATTGGTGGCTCTTCAGACTTTTCCCTCTGAGATAGTCTCTTCTCTCTTAATATCACTGAATGCCACTAAATTTCTCCCTTCAAAATGTGTTTTCCTTTTCCCGAGGACAGTGGATCCTGTATCAGAACACATTCACTATCCTCTCCAATAGCCAGAAGCAAGAGTGAAGAGTTTTCTCCAACCCCATACTTGTACCTGTACAGCTCCATAGAGAATGAACCTAAAACGACTGGGTGAAAACCCAGGGCCACTTTCTGGAGATCATGATATATTTTCTGGGATTGATAGCACCGCTATAATATGAAGCTCAATTAGTTGTAAAGTTCAGACAAGCATTATATGAGTCCACATTCAAGTCAGTCCTCAATTCATTGTCACTGGAGGAGGTCTATGCTGTGGCATGGCATTGCATATTACAAAAATGACTCCGGTTTATGACTTTAGAACAGACTTGTTGGTGTTTACAAATACTGAGTGAACTATTCAAGGCCACAGGAATATCGTATAGAACATTATTAGATTATTAATTAGGTAGGTAGGTACTTTATTGATCCCCGGGGGGAAATTTCCTTGTTGCAGCAGCCAGACATAGAATGACACAAGAAATAGAGAAATAGAATGAAAGATCAAAAAATAATTAATAATATTTAAAAAATATATTACATTATTAAAATATTAAAATTGAATTATTAGATATACCCCCTTTTAATGCCACCATTCTGAATTTCCTGATGATGAAGATGAGTGAATTATGATGTTGCCCACTGTATCTTTTACACTGGAACAGACAGCTGTCTTGTTCCCATAGTGCTCTCTCTCAAACTCCCCCTGACATACACTGCCAGAGATAGACTTTTCTTTAAGTCAAAGTAGTTTAACGTTCACTCAGCTGTTGCTTGTAAACACACCGCAGGCACGTCCCCTTGTATGAGAAAGACCAGTAGACCAGTAGCACTGCAATCAATCCAACAGAGCCTCCTGTTGTGAAAACAAAAGTGAAACTTACAATTCTATAGTTTGCTCCAACACTGCTTTGGTAGGAACATTAGAATTGTTTTTTTGGAAACAAGATTGAAGTTGAAGCAGAGATTGGAAAGGAAAGCTGTTGTCATTATAGCAGATAACCCATTGTGTTTTGTGATATGGAATGGTGCATGTGTCTCTCAATTATTTCACACTATTTTTTTCCTCCACCTTTTCAGTGGTAAGTTAGTATCTCCCAAATGGAAGAACTTCAAAGGCCTCAAACTGCTGTGGAGAGATAAGATCCGTCTCAACAACGCCATTTGGAGAGCCTGGTATATGCAATGTAAGAGTTCCACTCTGGATCATTTGTTTGATGTTAATATCCTGATGGTGTAGATGGCACTGCCACTTAGTAAGCTAGCATACAAACAATGAATTATGATTTAGTTCAACACCACTTGAATTAACACCCAGTATTAAACTTCTTGCCCCTCAGTTAGTAGCTTTAAGCATTATTTTACTTCATTAGATCACTGTCACGCTTTAACATGCATGTTAAGAGCTGGTTCAAGTATCTTGCCAAAATACAGGCTTCAATTTTTGTCTCTACATTCACATGTATATGTTTATGAGAACCTACACTAAATAGCACACATGTACAAACTACAGCAACATGGACCACAATACTAGTTTTGTGATTTTCAAGCAAAATATATTTGGCACAATATAATGGTTTGTTTACATTCCGTAAGTACTTGTGACTGTGACCAATGGGAGCTCTCATTCATGTTACAAAAATAAACCCCACATGCCAGTTGAAATCCTTCATGAGCTATGACTGTTTACCTAAAGTCATTCATGTTGTCAGGATTGGCATTGCTGTAGTTTGCATACATAATAGAAGAAATAGGACTTGTAGGGTAGGTTCTCAAAACGTGTATGGACAAACAGAACAAAAAGTCTGAATGTCGGTAGAGATTTTAAATTCTCAGGGCAACTGATAGGAGAGCCTGACTGTTTTTGAACTCGTGGAGGTTTGTGAGCTAAAAGGTGCAAATGTTCTGCCAAGGCAAAATGCCACTTTGTTGTGGTCTTGAAACACTTAAAGCTATGTTACGCTTTGTTAGAATATTTCCATTTATAACATGTAACTGTGAGCACCACTCACCAATATGAAAGAATATGAATTGTGTATTGTCAACTGTAAGTGATTTATTTTTTTTAACTTCCAGATGTGGAGAAAAGGGAGAATCCTGTCTGTCACTTTGTGACTCCACTTGATGGAACCATAGACTCAGAGGTCCATCGTCCTGCAGAGGTAAGGATAGAATAATTTCGTAGAATGGGATTGAAGTGGTGTATAACCAGCAACATTGACTTCCTGTTGTTTCTCACTAGTAACCACATTCCTCTCTTTGATCTTTTTTTATTTTCAATTCCACATAAACGTATTTATTTTTCCATTTCTAGTCCTATGTTTTCTCCCACTCGGTTGCACTTCTATTTTCATCTTTTTCCCGTCACTTCATTTCTGTGTCCTATGTGTTCAATTGTTCTGTCTTTGGTCTATCCTTTCTCCCTTTCCCTCTGCCTTCCATAGGCCATTGCCACAGAGGGGAAATATTGGAAAAGAAGAATTGAAATTGTAATAAGAGAGTATCACAAGTGGAGAACATACTTCAAGAAGAGGGTAGTGTATTGGGCACAATTTTTTATTTAATATTTTAATATTTCGGAATACTGAGCATTTAGTGCATTTGTTTGTTTGAGTCCTCATAACGTATAAGAGATGGATATTAATCCATATTACACTCATGACATCTTTTATAGTTACAGAAGCACAAGGATGACGACCTGTCAAGCTTGCTCAAGGTACGCAAACAAAATTCTATTACACTAAACCTGCCTAAGTGCTAATAGTGTCAACATCTGCTTTACAAAGCTTCTCACTATTTGCACCTAATATCAATTGTTACTGGTCACTGTACATTTGCCTTAAATATAATTTAGGATTAATATTTTAAATTACATGATTAAGTGTTTAAGATTAGTATGTCAAGTGTGTAGCTGAATTGCGTTGTCAATGTGTTGGCATTGGAATTCTAATACTATGTGTTGCTGCTGTCCCGTATTTTAGTGCCAACCCAGTGTATTTTTGTATTTTGTATTCTGATTTGTGGACTTTTCATTTTTTTTTTCCTGTGTTGTCATGCTATACTCAACACTGCATGTTTTTGCGTCATTAACTGGCTTGCCTGTTGCATTTTGAATACTTTAAGGGGCCGGAGGAGCAATTTTCTCTGTTTGGGGGAGTCTCTCCAGACATGTTCCGTGTCTCCCTTTGTCAGGATGAAGAGACTGCTGCACGCCGTGTGGCTCGTAAGCACCATGAATCACCTGTCCCTATGGAGATGGACCCACTCTTTGACATGGATGTTCTGATGTCTGAGTTTTCAGACACATTGTTCTCTACATTGGCCTCACACCAGCCCATAGCCTGGCCCAACCCAAGGGAGATCGGTGAGAGAATCATCAGCTGTGCACTTTAGAAAAATAATTCAATATTTCCTACTCAAATTTGGAGCATTTTCACACTTAATAGTAAATAAACTGATATGTTTCCAAGCTATGTCTACTTTTGACTGTATCAACACCTTGAGCTGTTTCTTTTCAGTGTGCTCATTAACCACACTTAATAAAATAGTTAACAAGCGAATACGAGTGCTTCAGGGGGCTGAATCCAGGCAAATCTGTTCGTCAAAACACTGGCGTGTTTTCCTCCTGCCCTCCCTATCCATACCTCTCTACCCTCCACAGCTCATGCAGGAAACGCAGACATGATCCAACCAGGACTGATCCCCTTACAACCCAACTTGGACTTCATGGACTCCTTTGAGCCACTGCAAGGTAGCAATAAGGCACAACCTATAGCTACAATAGTATTGCACACAACTAATGGTACACTCTTTTATAGGAACCAAGCACACAATGTAACTTTCATGTTCTAGTAACTCGACTACAGTAGTTGGCATAGCCTAACACTTAAAAGTAGTGTGGTTTTACTAACCTCTAGCTAACATAGAGACTCTTGTTCCAGACTTATTTCACAGCCTTCGTCAGCCCGTCTTCCCCTCTGTTTCCCCCACTGCATCACCTGTCACCCCTCCACCCAGCAGCAGCTCTCAGTCACAGGTAAACGCCAACCCAAAGCTTAGTGCCTAACATACATCCCACCATGATGCAGAGTTTGTGCAAGGAGTGTTTGTTTCCTATTTCATCAAATATATAGGAATCTATATTTGGCAGACAGAAAAAGACATAAAATGTGTGTATGAATATGATTTATTCATTCATGTTTGCTTATAGGGGCATGCACATCAATCTCTGTATTTATCCAGGATTTCCGCAGGTCCTTAAAAAGTCTAAAAAAGTTAAATTTATATCCAAATTTAAGACTTTTAAAAGTATTGAAATGTCTTAAATTTAATTATTAGAGGTTATTTCACCATGCATTGAGGTTTCTTTGTGCTGCATGTTCACTTTTAGATTAATACTTAACAAGGTTATTCATGCAATATCCATCATATCTGCTTTACCAAACACAGTTGGACTTCATGTCCTTTACCAGTTTCCTGTTCTGCTTTTTCTTATACTGCCCATTTATAGTTGCAAAACTTTCATTAGCTATGTTCAGTCAGAAATAGTCTGTTTTTGCCAGCTTTGTTTCTTTTATTTTGTTTTTTTAAATCTTAAAATCAATTCCATGTAGTGTTAAAAGGTCTGGGAAAAGTCTTAAATTTGGCTTTTTGAAACTTGCAGGCACCCCCTTATCTCACTGCTGTCAAGTAAATAGGCTATAAAAAGGTTTGTCCATAACAGTTGCCAAGCCACATCCAGTCATGAGTTAATTTCTTTCCCTGTTGGACAGCAAGGAACCACAATCCTTTCAATTCTCCAGAGATTCATTATTTTGGCTAGGCAAAAACTGGGAATTACCAGCTACTGTGAACTCTACTGTGTTCTACACACAGCTACCTCTATTCCTATATCATATTGCACTGGTAGCAAAGGATTAAGTGTGTTTGTTCTCTTTTCCTCTTTCATTCCTTGTTAGACCCAGTTAATGTCCTCCATGCACCTCTCAGCTGACCACATCTCCCCTCCTGACCCCCTGCCCATCACCTCCCCCATGGCCAGTCAAACCAGTGGGACAGGTGTGGGCGATACTGCCTATGTGCAAAACTACATGCCTCTCTTCCCTGGGCAGGTGGCTTCAAGTGCTCAAGCCGGAGTTTCCTCAATCTCTCAGCCCTTAGCCCACACTCCGCTGGCACACTGCCTTCCAGATCACAGTATAGCATCAGCAGCAACGCTGGTTCCCTCGCCCCTGGACAATGCCTCAACACTGGATGAGAGTGGAGAGCCATCTGTGATTACACATACAGCCTCCTCTACTGCCACACCCAGTGATGCTGCCACCACCTTCAGCCACGACTCAGAGTATAGCTCCCTTTCCACACAAGTTCCACCATCCCACCTCCAGCCCCTGGCACCATTGCCTACCAACCCCCTCCAGCACCCTCAAACTTTTGCCCTGCCTCGCCCCATTCAGCCTTCCAGTGCCAACAAAAACCGCCTGCAAAGGATTGTTCCCGCTAATACCCTCCCCTCCTCCCACCTCATCCTCACAGGTCTGTTATTTATTCTCAGATCAAGATATTCATTCTGTATTTTGTGAAATGGAACATTTTGTCAGTTTTTCAGAAGTACAAATACTTGAAGGCTAATCAGATATAGAGGTAAATGTGTTTTTTTTTTTTATCATTGGTATTTTTTTTTTAAGTTTTAGAATACGCAAAGACAATGAAGTAGAAAGAAGAACATTACAAGACCAAAAAGGATAAAACAAAACTTGAAGATAGCCAGGGGGCAAAGAAAAACCAAAAACTTAAAAAAAACAAAACCATAAATAAATAATTGAAAATAAGACATTAGCTCTGTCACGTGCAACTTTATGATGATGAACGTGGTGCCATGGCCGTAGGTTAAACGAAAAGGAAAGCAAGAGGGGAGCTTGAACTGTTGAACTATCATGGGTCTACTAGTGCCATCTAGGGTCCCTCAATGTACTGCAGGTACCGTTCAATTTCAGGAAGAATTTATCAAACCTATACACCAAAGCAAAAGACATATGCAGCTATTTGTCTAAGAAGGATGTGCCAGGGGTAAATATTGTTTGTTAAGGCTAGCACCTCTGATAAAGAAACACCCAATTGTCCAACAGTGTAATTTTCACCCTGAAAAAAATATATTGACATATATATGATATATTGATTGTTGTGTCACCACAAGGATCAGAGCATAGGGTCAGCCTTTTTGCAGGGATGGACACTGACTGCCATGGGGATAGAACTGTGACCTTCTAGTCATATGGTGTCTCTAACCACAGGTCGCCCTGCAGTAACATAGTTGATGGGGCAGTGGAGCTGTGTCACTTAATGTTACTACCACAAGATAGCGCTCAAGCCTTTCTTATGTAGTCTACCAAACCAAATGCAAAGGTGATGATGGAAAAATGTAGTGTATATCAGTTAATGAGTCAGTATTGGTTCTCTCACTAGTGGTCCAATGAACCCTCCTGAATAGTGATGTTTATTCTCTCAGCCCCCTTCGCAGGTCATCCCAATGCAGTGGTGGTTACATCAACACCTCTGAAAGCAGATGTGGTCCCAAATACAGGAGTGGTCATCGCTTCTTCTAGTCTTGGAGCGGTACGTTTTAAGCTGAGGCAACGTTGTCCTCTGTTTTCCTTCTTTCTTTAAAGTATCATTGAGTCACTGAATTGCGAGTTGCAACTTTGAGATCCCACCATAACTCAAACTACAGGTTCATTTTGCTCCGGTGTGTACAATTAATACTGCTACCAACCCTCTATCTCTAGAATTCACTTGATCAGCAGAGTGTTTTGGCAACACATTTAGTGTGCCGGTGTGATCCTGGACTGGGCCTTCCCTTATTTCTTTTGTATTTTACTTTACATTTTGCCTCTCTCAGGCTCCTGGATTTCATATTATGTCTCAGACGCACAAGCCTCCCCAGCCGATTGTCCCCAAAGAAGAAACTTATTCTTCTAGCCGCAAGAACCAGAAACCTTCCTCTAGTGATGGTGAGGCATTCCCCAAGTCATTTTCCCAGTTATTTATCCACATTCATACACATGGGATGATGGTATCCATTTTGAAAATGCTGAATAATATTTATGGAATGTTTTTAACATATGCCTACTACCTACTAATATATATTTTATATATATATATATTTTTTTCAGTTCACCGTCGGCAAGGTTCAGGTCAAGGGTCACCGTGTGGGTCAGATCAAGCCCCTAGTCCCCAGTCACCCCTCAGCGGCAGTAGCAGCAGCGGCACAGCTCTGGCAAAGAATGAGCCAAACCAGGTGTGTGTGATTTCATGTAACAGGTACATCTTTGTGTAGAGATTTTGTTATTATTTATGTTTATTTATGTTATTATAGTAACATTTAGTAAGTATTTTGAATGTATACAGGGTACCCACAGGCCTTGGAAATCATTGAAAATAAAAATAACACAATACCTTTTTAAAGTTAGTGAATATAGATGGAAGGCCTTGAAAGTACTTCAATTAGACCTTATAATAGAAAATAAATTATTTAAATGCCACTGAATTTGGTGGCTGGGCAAATGTGTAGCTCTCTCTAAGATATCAGTTCTATTTTTCCTTTTCTAAACACATGTGACTCACTCTATATATTCAATGCTGTTGTGTGATAGAGCCGAAGGGTGACCCACATATCTGCTGAGCAGAAGAGACGATTCAACATAAACATTGGCTTTAAAACACTCTGCAACCTGGTTCCCACCCTCAAGTCCCAGTCAAATGTAAGGCTTCATGTCTGTATATCCTTTTCATACATTCAGTTGCAAAAGTAATGGGAAGCTGAAGTGAAATTGGTTGTTTTTGATACGGTGAATATCTAAATTGCTTTCTCCAGTCCCACCATGTTTATTAACTGTGTGCATACAGATCAGTAATGCAGCCACGTTGCAGAAGACTGTAGACCACATTGGGAAACTCCAGCAGGAAAGGCAGCAGATGCAGGAGGAGGCCAGGAGACTACGAGAGGAGATTGAGGAGCTCAACGCATCCATAAAGTATGTTACTACACCATATTTCTCTTGACTCTCTTCTGATGCACAGAAGGTGCACAGCCATGCATCATATCATCTCTCAACTCCTTTCCATTTTCTGTCACTGCTTAACCACAGCCTGTGTCAGGAGCAGCTCCCTGCCACAGGGGTGCCCATTACACGTCATCGCTTTGACCATATGCAAGAGAAGTTTGACGAATATGTGAAGAGCCGCACTCTTCAAAACTGGAAGTTCTGGATTGTATCCTTTCAATGTTAGAGCTCTTTTACACTGCACTCTACATGTTAATGATACAGATCAATGGAAGATCATGTCTGGCTCTGATTTCTGATGCTGACGTCTTTTAGTGTACTTTAGAAGCACATTTTTAGGTCAGATTGCTAGATTAGGTCCCCTGTCATGTTAAATCTTACACATAGTATTTGTGAAACATTTAAAAGCTGGGAAAGCATTCCCTCGGCATTACAGTAAGTAGTGTGTGTCATTGTTGAAATGTTTGGTCTGCAATAGATGGACACTAAGCCTCTGCCTCTATTAACTTCTGCTGGAAAGTCTCATATGGATCTGGGCAGGGCCAGGCCCAAGTGCAGACAGTGTAGGCCATATAGGTAGGTACCTGGCGGGTTATCAGCTTGGGAAACCAACCTTTATATTCACTGTCCACAGTGCCTAGTGGATTCCAAAATGTAGTAACCATTTTCACAATTGTACAAAAAAAACTGCATTTTAGAATGGAAAGGTGCTTTGTTAGTTACTTGCCAAAGTGGTTGAGAGAGTAGACAAACTCTCCGGCTCAGACAAAATTGAACAGCATTTAGCTGGTGGCTGCTGTCAATATCCCACCTGGTGGGTCTATCCACAGGGCCACTCAGGTCCTGAAGCAAGTCCAGCAATCAGCAATGATTTAGTAGCCATGTATTTGTTATCATTGCACTAATTAGCTCTGATAACTCTCCTACATTTACAGCCCTAGATATGCAATAAATTCCTCAGGTACTGACAGCATAGCTCTGCAAAAGATATCATCAGAGTATCCATTTAAACAAGGGCAGTTCACTGCTTCCCATCATAGCAGTATTAATCCATGGTCATATATTTATGATCTGATTCCTGGAAAGCATCCTCCAAGTTACTTGAAATGAATAATACAGAATATTTTTTTCAGTAAAGACAAATCTCAAGGGAAGAACAACATTTCAAAACAAAAGCAGAAGTATGGGGTAACAACAGCACTTGAAAGTGCATGAAAGTGCATTTTGTTCAGGAAAATGTTCAAACTCAGCTTAACTGTCTGGGGTTCCCTCAGGTGGTCAGGCAGATTGTGCTAGCCTCACTGCGTAGTGTATTTGACCCTTGACCATCTGTTCTAGTTCAGCATCATTATCAAGCCTCTCTTTGAGTCATTCAACGGGGCGGTGTCAACTACAAGCAAAGCCGAGCTGTGTCAGACCACAATGCAGTGGCTTGACCGTCACTGTTCCCTTCCTGTGCTCAGGCCTAGTAAGTAAAAGACTCTCCTATACACACGTAGACTATGGCAAGCCGTTTTAACATTTAATCAGTAGGGCTGACTAGCAGCTATTTTGAACGGGCATATAATCAAGGTGTATGCGGTCTTGTAGGAACAAGGATGTCGGTGTTACCACTCTGCAACAACTCCTGTCTAGCTCGATTCGCCACATTAAACATTCTGTCAAATGCAGAAACTGCCGTCTCCATATTACTAGACCTTTACTAGACCTTAGACTACTAGACCTTAGACTACTAGACCTTTACTAGACCTTACTTAGATTACTAGACCTTAGACTACTAGACCTTTACTAGACCTTACTTAGACTACTAGACCTTAGACTACTAGACCTTTACTAGACCTTACTTAGATTACTAGACCTTAGACTACTAGACCATAGACTACTAGACCTTTACTAGACCTTAGACTACTAGACCTTACTTAGACTACTAGACCTTAGACTACTAGACCTTTACTAGACCTTAGACTACTAGACCTTTACTAGACCTTACTTAGATTACTAGACCTTAGACTACTAGACCTTTACTAGACCTTAGACTACTAGACCTTTACTAGACCTTACTTAGATTACTAGACCTTAGACTACTAGACCTTTACTAGACCTTAGACTACTAGACCTTTACCTTCGCGCTCCATTTTCGCTCGTCATCGTCGCCCTGATTACCATATTGTTTTCGGATATGTACATACGTCGTTGAAGATATCGACAACATTTTGACTAGTGAGGGTTGAATTGTTGATATCTACAACGACATTTTGACTAGTGAGGGTTGAATTGTTGATATCTACAATGACATTTTGACTAGTGAGGGTTGAATTGTTGATATCTACAATGACATTTTGACTAGTGAAAATTGAATTGTAGATATCATTAATTAGAATTGCAAAGAGTCAAAATTCCATCATGGATATGTTGGCTTGGAATTCTAACTAGTGAAAAAGCAATTGTTGATATCTACAATTGCTATTACCGCTACTGATTTAAATGTAATGCCATACGTAGATACACACACAGACCACTTACCACACCAGCCCACCTCTACTAGAATTGTAATTCTAATGTGATGGACTTCAATAGATGTGGAATGTGTCCAACACAGAGTAGAGTTGTTGCCAAGTGTTACATCACTACTGTACTGTAGATCACTTATTCGAAATTCTTGACTATCTGTCATGATCTCTCTGCTCTTTCCTTCCTCTTTTTCTAGTCTGGTAGAACCACGGCAGCACAGGAAATTTCAAAGTGCATCACAAAGGTTTTTCTTAAAATTATGCATTTCTGGAATCAATCCACCTCCAATTTCAAAGGAGGAAACAGTGTTGATCACTAGTTTTTATCACCTCCCACTCATTCTTAATGATATATTTTTTTTGCCGTCTAAGTTTTCCTCGAACAACTCTACCGCAGAAAGGAGGTTATGATATAAGTTGACGTCAGAGATTTCTATCATTCAGTCACTGATGAGCAGCCTACTGGAGGTTGAATCTGTGACACTGCAGAAAAGTTTAGACAGGTCATGGTTGAAATATTGTTAATTGTTAAAATATTATTAATTGTTTTTCAGTGGTGCTCAGTACCCTTCGCCAGCTAAGTACAAGTACATCCATTCTTACTGACCCATCGGAGCTGCCTGACGAAGCCATCCAGGCTGTCACAAACACCCACAAGCCTTGTGGAGACTTGTAGCCATGCTGAAAGGGAGGTGAGGTGTCCTGAAAGCCACTGCATCAGGACACGATGAATCCTCTAAAAGCAAACATCAAGATGATGTATCACTGGTTTATCTTGTAGCCATTCAACAAAGTTACTCTGTATGTCTTCCAGGCATCCATTACTTCCCTTGTAAATACAAGCTAGGTATGGCTTTCTTTCACTTTATTCACCTCAGATACAGATGTAGAGTCAGGCATTTTTCATCTTGTACATTAACTATTAAGAAAAATACACAGTGACCTGCACCTTCAATTACTTATATCATTGTTTTCCAAATATTGCTTTTATTACAGTATATTTTAATGATAGCAACAACACCACTACCTATTGCTTTGACTAAAGTTTGTCTAAATACTTTATTGGAAGCTGGTACTTGTGGTTTGCTTTTAGAACAAAAATATGATGTATTTAAATGGAAATTTTGTAATGCAAAAATACAACAGGAGCATTGTGTTTAAAAGGGAAGATGGTAAGTGATTGTTAATTTTATGTTCTCTCAGATGTATATTTTGCAGTCTAGGGACATGAAGCCTTGTTTTTACAAGGGGAAGAGATGAATGTAGGCTTCGTTATGAATAGCTAGCTATATGGTTTGTGTTCTTTGGAGGCTCTGAAATGGTAAATTGTTGTTTCACCTTAGAATAAAGATGATCACTTGAGTATAATCACTGGCAGGAAGATATGCCCTGTCTGCTCTCAGTTTACCGTACGTATCCCTCATTTACTCAGGTGAATCCATTATTTTGGCAGTTAACAAATAGTAGTATTTCTGGTGGTTCTCTGTCCATGTTGAACATATTTTCCTTCATATCAAAGTCAAACAAATCATCTTAGTTGTGTTAAAATGAGTCTCAACTGGGCAGTTTACAACATCATGGATAGATAACACTTAGAGCCCTTGCAAGGAGCACCAAGCCGCGTGTGTGTGTGTGTGCGTGTGCGTGTGTATTCTGTATTGCTACTCTTCTTGTTCACTCAGGGCTGCGCTGGTGAGCGTAATTATGCTTTTCCATTAAACCATGAACAAAACAGTCAGGATCCTTTTCGAAGGAAGACATGTTGGCTGTAAGAGTACAGGTTATATCACATGGTTTGATATTCCAATGTCTTGTTCTGCTCTTCATTGTCAAGTCACACTAATTTGTGATGTGTGCTCATGACAGACCTGTACTAGCCTAAGAAGACTCTCAGAAGCTAGTTGGCTGTGGGTCACTTTGTTATATTAAAAGACAGAGTACAATGAAACAGGTCAGGTCAAAAGCCATATCAAAGAGTAGAGTAGAGTAGTTTATTTACCTGTTCATTCAGTTCCACGTTTTGTGTTTTATTTTGTTATTATTGATATTTTGTTATTTACTTAAAATATGACAAAGCACTCTGTTGAAGGCTAAAGAATTGACACTAGATTGTTTAGTCAATGTCTGCCGTGCATCAACCATAGGCATGGTCAAATAAAGTGCTGTTACCTTTGACCTCTGCAAGGTGATTGGTTTATTATTTTTTTTGTTACATCCAATTCTTGCTGCCAATGTTTAGTTATTTGTGGTTCAACACTCCTCAGGCAGTCTTTAATGGAGCTGGTGGCTTGTGTTGTGTTACTCTATTTATATTGTTTTCTGCAGAACTGAGTTTACTTTAAGTTTTACTTTAGCAAAAAGTACCATGGTGATGATTTTGTTTTTGTTTGTTGAATGTGCAGGCTTTAGTAGGTAATGTTTCATTAGTGATTGCAGGTAGATAGATAATTGTATTACTGAAGATTTACCAGGCCAGACAAAGTCCCTCATACTACAATAAGACGGGGAGAGCAGTCATCAAAATTCATCCTTTATAACCTACATACAGTGTTGACCAAACCAAATAGGGAAGGGTAAAGTTTAAGTCACGTTTATCCTGATGGTTATATTGCTACTCAATAATTCACAATGCACCCATTAATGTCATGATTGTTTTTTTTTCTTAGTTTGCAAAGCTGTTAAGTGTGGCAGATTTTGTGTTCTTCTCCGTTTGATTAAGAATCATGACATGTTTTAACTTAAGCCCCTCATTCACCTACAGCTTGTCATTTGTATGGTAAATGTGCTCTTTTCCAGTGAAAATGTTAGTCATGTGAAAACCAAGTTCACTGCAGGTAAATGCTTCCAGTTTTCAGTAAGAGGTTTTTGTAGTATTAGATGATGCACAATATAGCATTGCAGATTGGATCTGTCTATGTTGATTCTCTCCACATTTAGTGTTGTACATATTGTTTCCTTTGTGTTATGAAGTAAAGATATTTTCTTATGCTGTATCTGAGTGGTTTTGTTGTTTTCTGAAGTTTGCTCCTGTTTTCAGCCATGAAATTTTAAATGTCTCCAATGATTCTCAATCATGAAATAAAAGCCATAATTCTGATCAACTTTGATGTATATATCAGTTTATTTTAAATAAATATTACTTTGTTATCAGACATAATAATTGGATCAAATCTGCAAAACAACTTTGAGAATTCCATTTCTACCCAGATAACAGGATATATCTACTGGATTAAAACCAGCTAGCATTCCAAATGTGCAATCATTTAAAATATATTATGTTATATAAAATGCATAAATATAGTATTCACACCATACAGTAAATCATTGGTTCTTCAGCCATTCTACAAAGTGCTGTAGTAGACATTTGACATACAGTGAACTTTTATAGGTATCCATCGTGGGGACTGTGCAGTCTGGATCAGAGGTTTCTGTAACGTCACGGGGCAGCAGTCGCTCCAGTTCCAGACTGCACTGACTGATTGCGGTCAGGTTGTCTGACAGCTCCGGGGCCAGGGCGCTTGCTTTCATCATGTAGCAGCGGAAGACAGACAGGTGCTGTCTGGTGAGCTGGGGCCCCGGCTCCTTCATCCCGGACAGGTCAACAGAGTCGCAGGGGGTGTTCGCGTTCAGCCCTGGTGCATTCTGATGGATTGGAGAAGGGTTGAGAAGTTTAGCAGCTATCTAGCAGATTGCTAATAAACACTGAACACCGGTGAGAAGCGAAATCACACATCGCGATCTGGCAAAGGCAACACAATACAATACGTAACTGTACATATGTGGTTTTTAATTTGCATTACTCAATCAATGGCCACAAAGGGGAACATACGTAATAGCCCAGCACTTGCTGAGCGTGATTCCGAATTATCCGGATCGTCTTCTTAACCGGGCCGCTCGGGCCGCTCGTCGGGGTTCCGTTATCAACAGGTGCACTTGCTGCTTGTGCAATGATGAAGGACAGGACAAGGACTATGGGATGAAAAAGCATACAGATTAGTTCAGTCTCAGTCACACTGTAGCCACCCGCCACACAGCCAATTTTGCTGCCCTGTTATCTACAATCAATTGTAGTGTTGTGCAACTGTCTGTAAAACCTAGTCAAAGTTACATCTTAGACAGCGACAGCCAGACTTGTGAATATTTGTGGATACAGATGCTTACCACCACGGAGATCCATGTCAGGAGCAGTAAGAGAGACTATTAGAGCAACAGATGCAATTGATGTGACACTGCCATATCCATCTTTCAAGGATCACTTTTATTATAGTATTTGATAAAGATCTACATCTTAGTATTTTCCTCTGCGTGAGGGTTTTCATGCATTAGTAATAACTAGTAGCTGTCATAGAAAATTGGGAGAAATTCAGTTTTACTTTTGGGGGATTCCCTTTTGAACCTGTATCTAAGGACCTTTGATAGGCAATGCACATCAAATTTAAAGTTGTCATGTGATTTATATGATTCTTTCGACATTCCACAGTTTGTATTAATATATAACACAAAGTAAACCAAAAGTTTAAATGTGTCTAACAGGGGCCAGTCCAACCTGTCTTAATTGATCTTAGCTTTAGTGATCTATACTGTGAAAAAAAACAGGGAAGTGAGAAGATACTGTATGACCATATAATATCTGATATATATAATTATGAGTACCTATAGTTTTCCTCGAACAACTCTACCGCAGAAAGGAAGTTATGATATAAGTTGACGTCAGAGATTTCTATCATTCAGTCACTGATGAGCAGCCTACTGGAGGTTGAATCCGTGACACTGCAGAAAAGTTTAGACAGGTCATGGTTGAAATATTGTTAATTGTTAAAATATTATTAATTGTTTTTCAGTGGTGCTCAGTACCCTTCGCCAGCTAAGTACAAGTACATCCATTCTTACTGACCCATCGGAGCTGCCTGACGAAGCCATCCAGGCTGTCACAAACACCCACAAGCCTTGTGGAGACTTGTAGCCATGCTGAAAGGGAGGTGAGGTGTCCTGAAAGCCACTGCATCAGGACACGATGAATCCTCTAAAAGCAAACATCAAGATGATGTATCACTGGTTTATCTTGTAGCCATTCAACAAAGTTACTCTGTATGTCTTCCAGGCATCCATTACTTCCCTTGTAAATACAAGCTAGGTATGGCTTTCTTTCACTTTATTCACCTCAGATACAGATGTAGAGTCAGGCATTTTTCATCTTGTACATTAACTATTAAGAAAAATACACAGTGACCTGCACCTTCAATTACTTATATCATTGTTTTCCAAATATTGCTTTTATTACAGTATATTTTAATGATAGCAACAACACCACTACCTATTGCTTTGACTAAAGTTTGTCTAAATACTTTATTGGAAGCTGGTACTTGTGGTTTGCTTTTAGAACAAAAATATGATGTATTTAAATGGAAATTTTGTAATGCAAAAATACAACAGGAGCATTGTGTTTAAAAGGGAAGATGGTAAGTGATTGTTAATTTTATGTTCTCTCAGATATATATTTTGCAGTCTAGGGACATGAAGCCTTGTTTTTACAAGGGGAAGAGATGAATGTAGGCTTCGTTATGAATAGCTAGCTATATGGTTTGTGTTCTTTGGAGGCTCTGAAATGGTAAATTGTTG
The DNA here is from genome assembly GCA_034670405.1 of Hoplostethus atlanticus. Classification (NCBI taxonomy): domain Eukaryota; kingdom Metazoa; phylum Chordata; class Actinopteri; order Trachichthyiformes; family Trachichthyidae; genus Hoplostethus; species Hoplostethus atlanticus. The sequence goes on along the minus strand of JAXDDX010000002.1, from coordinate 9,136,583 downwards.
TTTCACCTTAGAATAAAGATGATCACTTGAGTATAATCACTGGCAGGAAGATATGCCCTGTCTGCTCTCAGTTTACCGTACATGTCCCTCATTTACTCAGGTGAATCCATTATTTTGGCAGTTAACAAATAGTAGTATTTCTGGTGGTTCTCTGTCCATGTTGAACATATTTTCCTTCATATCAAAGTCAAACAAATCATCTTAGTTGTGTTAAAATGAGTCTCAACTGGGCAGTTTACAACATCATGGATAGATAACACTTAGAGCCCTTGCAAGGAGCACCAAGCCGCGTGTGTGTGTGCGCGTGTGCGCGTGTGCGTGTGTATTCTGTATTGCTACTCTTCTTGTTCACTCAGGGCTGCGCTGGTGAGCGTAATTATGCTTTTCCATTAAACCATGAACAAAACAGTCAGGATCCTTTTCGAGGGAAGACATGTTGGCTGTAAGAGTACAGGTTATATCACATGGTTTGATATTCCAATGTCTTGTTCTGCTCTTCATTGTCAAGTCACACTAATTTGTGATGTGTGCTCATGACAGAGCTGTACTAGCCTAAGAAGACTCTCAGAAGCTAGTTGGCTGTGGGTCACTTTGTTATATTAAAAGACAGAGTACAATGAAACAGGTCAGGTCAAAAGCCATATCAAAGAGTAGAGTAGAGTAGTTTATTTACCTGTCCATTCAGTTCCACGTTTTGTGTTTTATTTTGTTATTATTGATATTTTGTTATTTACTTAAAATATGACAAAGCACTCTGTTGAAGGCTAAAGAATTGACACTAGATTGTTTAGTCAATGTCTGCCGTGCATCAACCATAGGCATGGTCAAATAAAGTGCTGTTACCTTTGACCTCTGCAAGGTGATTGGTTTATTTTTTTTTTTGTTACATCCAATTCTTGCTGCCAATGTTTAGTTATTTGTGGTTCAACACTCCTCAGGCAGTCTTTAATGGAGCTGGTGGCTTGTGTTGTGTTACTCTATTTATATTGTTTTCTGCAGAACTGAGTTTACTTTAAGTTTTACTTTAGCAAAAAGTACCATGGTGATGATTTTGTTTTTGTTTGTTGAATGTGCAGGCTTTAGTAGGTAATGTTTCATTAGTGATTGCAGGTAGATAGATAATTGTATTACTGAAGATTTACCAGGTCAGACAAAGTCCCTCATACTACAATAAGACGGGGAGAGCAGTCATCAAAATTCATCCTTTATAACCTACATACAGTGTTGACCAAACCAAATAGGGAAGGGTAAAGTTTAAGTCACGTTTATCCTGATGGTTATATTGCTACTCAATAATTCACAATGCACCCATTAATGTCATGATTGGTTTTTTTTCTTAGTTTGCAAAGCTGTTAAGTGTGGCAAATTTTGTGTTCTTCTCCGTTTGATTAAGAATCATGACATGTTTTAACTTAAGCCCCTCATTCACCTACAGCTTGTCAATTGTATGGTAAATGTGCTCTTTTCCAGTGAAAATGTTAGTCATGTGAAAACCAAGTTCACTGCAGGTAAATGCTTCCAGTTTTCAGTAAGAGGTTTTTGTAGTATTAGATGATGCACAATATAGCATTGCAGATTGGATCTGTCTATGTTGATTCTCTCCACATTTAGTGTTGTACATATTGTTTCCTTTGTGTTATGAAGTAAAGATATTTTCTTATGCTGTATCTGAGTGGTTTTGTTGTTTTCTGAAGTTTGCTCCTGTTTTCAGCCATGGAATTTTAAATGTCTCCAATGATTCTCAATCATGAAATAAAAGCCATAATTCTGATCAACTTTGATGTATATATCAGTTTATTTTAAATAAATATTACTTTGTTATCAGACATAATAATTGGATCAAATCTGCAAAACAACTTTGAGAATTCCATTTCTACCCAGATAACAGGATATATCTACTGGATTAAAACCAGCTAGCATTCCAAATGTGCAATCATTTAAAATATATTATGTTATATAAAATGCATAAATATAGTATTCACACCATACAGTAAATCATTGGTTCTTCAGCCATTCTACAAAGTGCTGTAGTAGACATTTGACATACAGTGAACTTTTATAGGTATCCATCGTGGGGACTGTGCAGTCTGGATCAGAGGTTTCTGTAACGTCACGGGGCAGCAGTCGCTCCAGTTCCAGACTGCACTGACTGATTGCGGTCAGGTTGTCTGACAGCTCCGGGGCCAGGGCGCTTGCTTTCATCATGTAGCAGCGGAAGACAGACAGGTGCTGTCTGGTGAGCTGGGGCCCCGGCTCCTTCATCCCGGACAGGTCAACAGAGTCGCAGGGGGTGTTCGCGTTCAGCCCTGGTGCATTCTGATGGATTGGAGAAGGGTTGAGAAGTTTAGCAGCTATCTAGCAGATTGCTAATAAACACTGAGCACCGGTGAGAAGCGAAATCACACATCGCGATCTAGCAAAGAAGGCAACACAATACAATATGTAACTGTACATATGTGGTTTTTAATTTGCATTACTCAATCAATGGCCACAAAGGGGAACATACGTAATAGCCCAGCACTTGCTGAGCGTGATTCCGAATTATCCGGATCGTCTTCTTAACCGGGCCGCTCGGGCCGCTCGTCGGGGTTCCGTTATCAACAGGTGCACTTGCTGCTTGTGCAATGATGAAGGACAGGACAAGGACTATGGGATGAAAAAGCATACAGATTAGTTCAGTCTCAGTCACACTGTAGCCACCCGCCACACAGCCAATTTTGCTGCCCTGTTATCTACAATCAATTGTAGTGTTGTGCAACTGTCTGTAAAACCTAGTCAAAGTTACATCTTAGACAGCGACAGCCAGACTTGTGAATATTTGTGGATACAGATGCTTACCACCACGGAGATCCATGTCAGGAGCAGTAAGAGAGACTATTAGAGCAACAGATGCAATTGATGTGACACTGCCATATCCATCTTTCAAGGATCACTTTTATTATAGTATTTGATAAAGATCTACATCTTAGTATTTTCCTCTGCGTGAGGGTTTTCATGCATTAGTAATAACTAGTAGCTGTCATAGAAAATTGGGAGAAATTCAGTTTTACTTTTGGGGGATTCCCTTTTGAACCTGTATCTAAGGACCTTTGATAGGCAATGCACATCAAATTTAAAGTTGTCATGTGATTTATATGATTCTTTCGACATTCCACAGTTTGTATTAATATATATCATAACACAAAGTAAACCAAAAGTTTAAATGTGTCTAACAGGGGCCAGTCCAACCTGTCTTAATTGATCTTAGCTTTAGTGATCTATACTGTGAAAAAAAACAGGGAAGTGAGAAGATACTGTATGACCATATAATATCTGATATATATAATTATGAGTACCTATACTAAGCCATGCAGTCGAGGTCATGGGACTATTATGCACAAGACTGAGCCATAAGATTACACACTTTCATTAAAAAAAACATTCGTAAAGACTTATTTACTTATTTGTCAATTTATTCATTTATTTGTTGGGATTTAAAAAAAAAGATTTGATCAAACAAAGTTCAGACATCAAGTACTAAAGTTATGCACAAATAAATGTACAGACAATGAAAAACATGAATGCATAGAAAATACCATTTTAAACATCAAGTAGTTGAATCTCAAAGCAACACATGCAAAATAATTCAACAAAAAAACGATGAAAATACTAATCACCTTTGTGCTTAACACAAGAGTTCAAAACTCCTAATCTAATGTGAATACATTTGATTATTCCTGGTACAATGAATCTTTGTTATATGGATTCTGGGTTTTACATGGCCTGTTGTAGGTGAATACAGTTCATTAACACGTTCATCCTGACTGAATTTTGCTCTCAGTTTACAATTTTATAGTGACAATGTGGTTGAGGAAGAAAAACATTTTTGTGCGTGAAATCTACAGGGGAATAAAGAGGGTAGACGACAATTCATTCCATGTTAATGTCAAGTAAAGTTAGTTGAAAATCAATCAATTATAACAAAGAAGATGCTACAGAATATGATCAGTAAGTATAAACACATACAAGATGAAAAACTGCAGACTTTTGACATACAGACATAAAACAGACATGCAGTATAATCGATAACTAAGTATAGAAAGTAATTTAATAAATAGATGTTGATTAATGTAGCTGTGTTTTCCATGGACATCCCCACATGAGTTAATACATTGTTTAAATACCTTGAGTCATAGGTTGATCACTTCTTGAGGGTGAAGCTGGAATTACCAAGCTTCATTTGAGACATCCGTTTCCCAGAAACATCTTCTCATAGTCATTCACTCTTTCTTTCTTTCTATGTGATAACACTATCATCATGATGGTAGGTATATTTATGAAGGTGGGTTAATTACAGCTGAAGAACCCTTAAATTGTATTCTTGCAGTGAAATTAAGGAGAAATCAATTTATACTTTCAAGGAATTGACAGTTTTTCCTTGTATTTTACGAAAAAAATAATCAAGTTTATGGGAATCTGGTCAGAACTGAACTCAGCATAAGGCATCAGCCTTGTGAAAGAGAGAATTGACAATAAATAAAATGAATACAAAATGGGGAATGAAATAAATAAATAGGCAGATAGATAAATAAATAGTTTATACAAATGCTTTAAGGAGTTTTCAGCATTTCCATGTAACTCTTCAACCACTTGTTGACATTATGTAAAATTTTGAACCCCATTTGTTTCTTCATAAATGCATGTGTAGGTTCCGCAGTTGGGGGGGGTTGACATTTTGTCAATGAAAAAAGTTCTATGAACTGTATTAAGAAACTTTCAATATTATTTTGGAACATTAATTTCTCACGGAGTTCAGACAGTGGCAGATCACGTTGAAGGTAGACTTTAATCGCACAGGCAGAAGCATTGACTTCTGCCTCAGTGATGTTTTTCACAGGCAGCGTTATCCCTGCAAGGGCCTCATCTGGATTTGGTACATTTATGTTCGCCTCTGTGACCTTGAAAGGAAATCAGTATAATTATTTCAAAGTCATTGATGGACCACTGAGCTGATATGTCAACTGTGTTAACTGTTCATGATGGGCTCAAAAGTGAAAAGGTAACTGACTTTGTATAGGATATTGTATATTTATATTGTATCAAAGTCATGGGCTTGGACCACTGAATGCATGTTATATACATTGGATTTTTTAAATATGAAATAAATAATTGTTGAAGTGCTTTGGCAGTTTTTTTCCTCCATTGTTTGAGTCTCCACATTCAAATGCATACTTCCAAAACACAAACTATCATGAAATGTTTACTTACAAATTTCTTCTCGGCCAGTTGCATATGCTCTGAGAGATCTGAGAGGAGAAAGGTTTTATCTGACCACAGTGGTTGGGAGATTGTGATGGTCATCTGCATCATCACAGTGAAGGAAAGCAGGAGCCCTGTAAGGAGATTTGTACACAAAAATATAAAATTACCATCTGAACATCAAGTAACCAGAAAATAGTTGGATTTAAACTGAAATCAATATCACTGACCGAAAAGTTTAAGATTATACTTATATACTGAGAAGAAATAATAGACTGGAATAACGGACAAAGGCATTTGGCGGTTTTTGCAACACAGAATAAAGCTGATTTTAGATGGACCTGCCCTTCAGACTTCACTGACCCTCAATAATCAGGCTGCTACCATAAGAAAATAAACTGTTGATAATGTAGGATAATATCTTGTCTAATTCATGGATGTCCAGCTAAAAACACATTTGCAATCTCTTAAAGACACAACATGATTACAAATATAACTCTGAAGCATAATAACACACATAACACAGATGCTGACAGTGACTTTAACTAGCTCCTCCATTTCCTCACACTTTGCAATAAGGATAAGCATAACTTGTATTCTTTTGGCTTGGTAAGCACTTACCTTGAGTGAGTGTCATGGTGTGATTTGCCATTTGTGTTGCCCTTACAAATGTATACGTATTTATGTATGAGGATAGAATTTATCATTGCATGGAATCAACTGGTGGGTGACACATATGGCATCAAAATTATCTTGTTCGTTTACCACAATGGAACCAATTGAATGTGGGGAGGCACAACAAACTGCTCAGAAGTTAGAACTCTGATGTTTATCAGCAAGATGGCAAAATCAGCAGACCTGAAAAGGCCTAATGGTCATTTATCATAGCATCTTAACCCAGAAAGTCTCAAAGCATGTAGTGGTATACTGAAAATTATTGTTTGAGTTAATTTGGCGTTAGACACTGAAAAAGTGAGTTTAGTGTTTACTTGACACAGTTTATCTCCCTTATAGATCTCGCTAGCATCTCTTTTTTATTTATTTTCCAAGCATTTCTTTCTAACATTATCATGATTGTATTGTCTTGACCTTTGCACTCCTTATTATCGGTTACTTGTTGGTGTTGGTGATCTAGGAATTTAAGCTTATTCCACTGTTGCACTCATGGGAAGACTGTCAGCTCAATGCCTAAAATGTAAATGTTTGACAAATTGAGATTTAGACCTTTAAATCATAAAAGCCCCCTACCCCTAGTTTCTGTTGTCTGTGGACTGGTGGTTAGTTGTAACAGGTAAGTTAAAAATGTGGCAGAGAAATTAATTTACTTTCACTACTTTCGCAGAAATTAAGTTATCACTTAAATCACAAAGAATTCTTGCCCATGTCCTGTGTTTCTTTCTTTACTGTTTTTGTTTCCAGAATTTATTTTGCCAATATTAACGATCACCCAAATTTGGGCTGTCAAATCATATTGGTATGATTTCATTAATATTTTGTGTGGTGTGGTGTGTGTGTGGTGTATGGTTGCTTCCGTACTTTGAAGTATTTCTGGTTGAAACAGGATGTTGGACCCAGCTATGAATCATTCAAAAGTATAAACCAATGGGATGTCTGTTTGGGAGAGAAAGGAAGTTGTATTTGCCAGGAGGGGCGGACTGTGATGGTGTTATTGGTTGGAATCTTTCTGTACACCTAATGGTTCACCATGAGGTAACCACTAAAGATACACTGCTTTCCAGGAATTTATGTGATTTTGATATAAATACAAGGAAATAAAATGGCATTTATGGCATGTAATGGCATTTATTGTTAAACAGATGTAGATTATGATATCGACATTTAACTAACAAGGTGAAAAAGTCATTTTTCCATTTAAGCCCACAACATTTTAAGAACAATGTATGTACCTTGGCCTACTGATCCACCAGGACTTCTTAGTAAAGTGTCAAAATTCTCTCAGAGATATATTGAAATGCAAAGAGAGTAACATTTGCTTGAAGAGTATTTCCCTACAGGGACCAATAACATATCAGATTATTATAAATACATTATGTCTACTTTTACAACTTCTAAAAGTTATGGGATGCTCAGAATTTGCTAAAATGACTTGGTCAGGTGATTTTAATCCGGCCAGATACTTTTTACACCCTGAAATGAAAGAACCATGTCTGTCCCTGCCAGCAGGGGACGCCAATGAGCACCGATTATATGGGTGCAGCAGGACCAGTAATCTATGGTTTAGTTTCACTGTTCCTCTGATAGGGTCCAAGTCCCTGTCCGTACTTAAACCTCAAAGTCACTGTTTCATTTTGCATCCAAAGTAACAACTGTGAATGAAAATGTAAAAAAGTGTCACTGTCCAAACAGGCAACAATATGAAGAGAAATCGGTGCCGTACTCAAGAAAAAACTTGATAAACCTATGTTACTGCTTCACAGACCTAGCCTCTAACATAGTCCTGCCGTGGTGTAGTGTTACTAGTGTGTGTGAGGCCCAGCTGTTGCCAGGCAACCTTCAACCACTTGTAAACAGCCAACAGAGGCCTTTTAATTGAATACCCCTAAACATACATTCATCCGAGAGATAGATAGTTTCTCTCTGCATTTCCTTTATTTCTTAAGGGTGCTGTTGATAGCTATGGGCTCCAAGACACTCTCCTCTGTACTGGAAGAGCAGCTTCGCAGTCTGTGTCTGAATGACTTTCCATGTGGATATGGCAGTTGGGTGAGTTCATTTAAACTGTCAATTTCTTGTGATGTTTTCTTGATTGGATCTGATAAAGCCATCAAGGAAAAGACCGTGCCCGTTCACTGGTTTAGAGGTCGATGCCATGCAAACGTGTTCCTCCCAGCGTACTTTTCATATATCAAATATCCATCGAGGACCCCCTGAGCTCAACTCGCAGTGGGTTTGTTCTCAGAGCAAGACCAAAGGCAGTCAAGAACACAGCTGGGGCTACATGGAGCAAGACGAGGGCAGGGAGGGAGCAGACAAAGAGGAGCAGGACGCTCTCATTGACCTGCTGACCTGCCCCCACTCACCATGGCAGCATAAGGGATCATGGAGCCCTCAAGCCCCAGCCCTGAGAGAGCTGTCTGTGCAAACACCTGAACGCCTTGATGGTAACTTTATTTTCGACTACTTTCACACCCTACGCATCGTGGACAAGGGTGTGAGTATCCAGATTTTTATCCCTACTCTTAAATAGTGCACTTTAAATTAGATTTACATATACCCTGGGTCTAGATTGGATCAGTTTACAGAGTAATGCACACACACAACATACATTACATTACAGTCATTTAGCAGACGCTTTTATCCAAAGCGACTTACAAAGGTAGAGTAACGTTAGAGTTGTTAATCTACAATCAGTGACCTTTTGTCACTATCAGAAACAATGAACTGAATTAATACTTGTATTCGATCTGCGTCTGTGTTTTGTGTGTGTATGCATCAGGTATCGGAAATTGATGGTGGACTGTTAAAGTTCTCCAACCTGGAGGAATTGGTGCTGAGTGCCAACAAAATCTCAGAATTACCTGCGGTGCACCTCCCCTGCTCTTTGAGAGTGAGTCACGGTTACTTAAATGAGCTGTAGTATGCAGGAAAACAATCCCCACTCAGAGATAACAGATCACAGCTGGGGAGATGTGGGTGGACACATCACATCTAGTGGCGCTGATATCATAATGAGTTGCGTCAGTGTTGATGGTCATTGGGTACCACTATGCGTGTGTATGAAACATTACATTACATTACATTACAGTCATTTAGCAGACGCTTTTATCCAAAGCGACTTACAATAAGTGCATTCAACATAGGTAGGCAAGAAAACTACTAGTCACCAGAAATCGTAAGTGCATTTCCATCCTAAACAAGCAACTAAGAGCATAACTAGTGTTAAGGTAAGAGTGCAATAAGTTAGCAACCTACTTTATCTTAAACAAATGAGACAAATAAGAGAATCAAATAAACAAGAGCTAAGACAAATAAGTGTATCAAATGAACAAGAGCCAATAAACAAGAGCTCAGACACATAATTGACGACAAATAGGCATGGCTAAGGGGAAGGGTCAGGGTAGTGTTTCCTGAAGAGGTGGGTTTTCAGCCTGCGGCGAAAGATGGGCAGCGACTCTGCTGTCCTGACATCAGTGGGGAGTTCATTCCACCACTGCGGGGCCAGGACAGAGAAGAGCCGTGACCGTGTAGATCGGCCGCAGGGACCTCTGAGCGACGGGGCAACCAGTCGCCTCGAGGCAGCAGAGCGAAGTGGTCGGGCGGGGGTGTAAGGCTTGACCATAGCCTGGAGGTAAGAAGGAGCTGTTCCTTTCACTGCCCTATAGGCTAGCACCAGGGTCTTGAACTGGATGCGAGCCGCTACAGGGAGCCAGTGTAGAGAACGGAGAAGGGTAGTTGTATGGGAGAACTTGGGGCGGTTGAACACCAGACGAGCTGCAGCTTTCTGAACAAGCTCCAGAGGTCTGATGGCAAACGCCGGGGCACCAGCAAGGAGGGAGTTGCAGTAGTCCAGGCGGGAGATGACAAGAGCCTGGATGAGCACCTGCGCTGCCTTGTCAGTGAGGAAGGGGCGAATCCTCCTGATGTTGTAGAGGAGGAATCTGCAGGAGCGTGTCACTGATGCGATGTTTGCCGAGAACGACAGTTGGTCGTCCAGGGTCACACCCAGATTCCTTGCAGTCCGAGTTGACGTCACCACAGCATTATCAATGGTGATGGCCAGGTCTCGGTGCGGACAGCCCTTCCCCGGGAGGAACACTAGCTCAGTCTTGTCCAGGTTGAGCTTCAGGTGGTGCATCGACATCCACTCCGAGATGTCTGCCAGACATGCAGCAATGCGTGCCTCCACTTGTGTGTCAGAGGGGGGAAATGACAGGATGAGCTGGGTGTCATCTGCATAGCAGTGGTAGGAAAAGTCGTGTGAATGGATAACAGAACCAAAAGATGTTGTGTAGAGGGAAAAGAGGAGGACCTAGAACCGAGCCTTGCAGAACCCCAGTAGTGAGCCTGCGTGGTTCTGACACAGACCCTCTCAGCGTCATCTGGTAGGAGCGATCCGTTAGGTAGGATGCAAACATGGAGAGTGCAGAGCCTGAGACACCCATCCCCTCAAGGGTGGAGAGGAGGATCTGGTGGTTCACCGTGTCAAACGCTGCAGACAGGTCCAGGAGTATCAGGACAGAGGAGAGAGAGTTCGCTCTAGCGGCATGGAGCGACTCCGTCACTGCCAGGAGGGCAGTCTCGGTCGAGTGACCCACTTTGAACCCAGACTGGTGGGGATCCAAGAGGTTGTTCTGGTGGAGGTACAAGGACAGTTGATTGAAGACAGCACGTTCAAGAGTTTTTGATAGGAAGGGTAGAAGGGAAACCGGTCTGTAGTTCTTGACCTCAGAGGGGTCAAGTGTTGGTTTCTTCAGAAGGGGGGTGACTCTGGCAGTCTTGAAAGCAGAGGGAAAGCATCCAGACACCAGAGACGTGTTGATGAGGTGGGTCAGGAAGGGAAGGAGTTCCGGTGCAGTAGACTGAAGCAGAGTGGATGGGACCGGGTCAAGGGAGCATGTGGTGGGGCGGCTAGATGTAACCAGGTGAAGGACCTCGTCTGGGGAGAGGGGAGAAAAATGGGATAGGGAGGGAGGTGGGGAGGGAAAAGGTGGAGAGGGTGGTAGAGAGGGATGGGTGGAAGGCAGATAGGTGTGGTTGGTGCACAGGGCACCAGCCGGGGGGTGAGGGAAGGAGGATCGGATATCGTTGACCTTCTTGTCAAAGAAGTTGGCGAAGTCGTCAGGGCGGAGGGAGGAGGTGGGAGGAGGGGGTGGGGGTTGGAGGAGGGAAGAGAAAGTTTCAAAGAGTTTTTTAGGGTTGGAAGCAGAAGTTTGAATTTTAGTGCAGAAGAAAGCAGCTTTAGCAGCAGATAGAGAGGAGGAAAAAGTGGAAAGGAGAGATTGGAAGGTAAGAAGGTCCTCCGGGAGGTTGCCATTTCTCCATTTGCGCTCAGCCACTCTCAGGCTCCGTCTCTCAGTACGCACTGAGTCCGACAACCAAGGGGCAGGTGGAGTTTGGCGTGCAGGCCTGGAGGTGAGGGGACAGAGATGGTCCAGAGAAGAGGACAGAGTAGAGAGAAGAAGATCAGTGGCAGTATCAGGGGATAGAAGAGAAAAAGATTCAGGGGCAGGGAGAGCAGAGAGAACAGAAGAGGAAAGATCAGTGGGAGAGAGTGAGCGGAGATTGCGACGAGAAGAAACCATGTGGGTAGGGAGAGGATGTGAGGGGGGAGAGGAGAGAGAGAGAGTGTAGGACATGAAGTAGTGGTCAGAGAGATGAAGAGGAGTGACAGAGAGGTTGGCAGTAGAACAGTGTCTGGTGAAGATTAGGTCCAGTTGGTTGCCAGCCTTGTGGGTAGGAGGAGATGGGGAGAGGGCTAGGTCGAAGGAGGCGAGGAACGAAAGAAGAAGGTCAAGCTTCTCAGTCTGGATGTTGAAGTCACCGAGAAGGATGAGTCCAGAGCCATTGTCAGGGAAGTGGGAGACTAGTGTGTCAAGCTCCTCCAGGAACTCACCAGCAGGGCCTGGTGGGCGATACACAACCGCGATGGTGAGCTTGACTGGATGAGAAACAGTGACAGCATGAAATTCAAAGGAGGAAGGAGAGAATTGTGGCAGAGAAAAAAGAGAGTATTTCCATTTGCTGGAAATTAGCAGGCCAGTACCACCGAAACATTTTCCCTAATACTGATAATGAATCAGTGCCTTGTGTCACTTCTGTAGATTATGAGGTGAGATGAGATTTCACCTGTTACCGCTGCAGAAGCCTTGTCATTAATTGCACATATGTTTCTTTCAATAGATTCTGGAGCTTTATGCCAACCAGTTGTCTAATCTTAACAGTTTAAGCCACCATCAACTTCCTGACCTGCAGTACCTTGGCCTTGGTTCAAACAGTCTGGGTTCTCATGAAGACATCCGCTTCCTTACAGGAAAACACTGGTTAGTCTTCAACTGCAATTACTTTCTAAAGGGAAAACCAAGCCCAAAGCAACTGACAAGTGAAGCTGAAGATTTTTATCCTTTGTCATTTTATTGTTTGTCAAATAATATAATTTCACATCCATGATTTTTATTGTCGGTTTGCACATTTACACACATTGGTTTCTGTCTGTCTCAGTTTTTCGTCGCTGATACCTGTAGAACCAACACTAGTTGTTTTCCTGCCAATGTGGTTAGTTAGTAATAAACAGAATATTATGTATGCAGTGAGTAATTTCCACAGAAGCTGTGGCATAGAAACCCCTCTCCCTTTGATCCCACATCCACTACAGTCATGCTTGAAAGTTTGTGAAACCCTTGTGCAATTCTAGAAATTTTTAGTTATTACCATGCAATCCTCATTTAATCAAAATTAGCCTCTTCTTACCTGAAATAAAGGATCTATTTCATTTACCAATTTCACAGGATTTTTAAAATCAGGTGGGTAAATCATTGGGTATGAAGTTAACCAGTCAAAGGTCAGATCTTCGGGGAAGAGTTTGTGTGTCACTCCCATAAATGAAGGTTTTATTTTGTTAAATAAATTAACGTATATCATATTTATTATGCATAAACCTTATTTGGGATTGGAGGTTCAGTTCAGTATTTTATAACATTATTCCTCTAGAATATATGAAATAATGACCAACCCCTGTAGGGTTCACAAACTTTCAAGCATGACTATAAATTGGTTTCAGTGGGTGCAGGGAAAAGTCAATTTTTTAATTTGTAGGACGAGACCAACATATCAGTCAAATCAAGAAAAGTTAAATATAGTGGAGGGAAAATTAGTTTCTTAAGCTTTACTCCTTTCTCCCCCACTGAAACTCAGTTTCAAATATAAAAACTTTCTATTTTAGAATGTTTCCTTTCACTGCTGTGCATAACAACAGCACTTTATATATTTTATGTTTGCTAAGTTTATGTTTGAATAAAAAGTAAATCCAGTTTGAACCCTCACAATCACCAGCAGATTCCAACATTATTGCAGTGCAAGATAACAGCTGCCCTGTAATAAGACGATTCTGATCTATCAACAACTTCAATTCATCTCCTTTGTGCTCCATGTTTCACCTCAGGCCAAAGCTGGTTTCTCTGGACCTGGGTGGGTGTGAGTTCCTGGCACAGCAGGCCCTGGTCAATGCCTTGACTACACTACCCTGCCTCAGGACCCTGGTGCTTGAGGGAAACCCCCTTACCCTCGCACCTTCCTACCCAGGCTTCACCGTGGACAGTCTTCCAGGACTGTTTTACCTGGACGCCTCCCAGATCACCCTCGAGCAGCGGCATCGCTTCAGAGGCATGGCCAAGATGAGTGGTGAGACTGTCAACGTCGAATCACAGAGCGGCACTGAGTGACGGCCATGATAATATTCCAAACAAAAGTGTTATAGAATTCATACATGCAGTAATAGTTTATAATACATTACTTTATCATCCTTGTGTGCTCAAATCAGTTATTGGGAAGGATTTGACATTTGAAGTGTCTCTATGTGATATATTTCACCTTTGGTCCTCAGGTCTGCTTTTCAAAACCAAGAATGCCCTAAAACTTTGTTACAGTTTTTATCAACACGGTCCTTTTCTGTGTACAGATTTGGTAGTGGACCGGGCTGCAGCCACAGTGAGTGTGCGCAGGATCAGGGGAATCCCAGACCCACAAATGAGTGTGGATGAGAACACACCAGACTTCCCTGTTGTCACCTACAGCTATTTCGTCACATACGAGTTTCTCAGTAATCAAGCATCTCTTAACAAGGTGGGTGTCACATCCTTGCCACACTTTTCTTTCATCTTTTTGCCTGTTTTTATACTGTGAGTACAAATTATGATCAATAACCTTTAACAAACTTGGAACGTGGTAACTGTGGAGCTCAAATCGGGGATAGAAACATTGCACTGACTAGGAACAGTAGAAAGTAAAAATTGCATGGAAATAAACATTATTTTCAATTAACTATACCTTTTAATATGACTTTTTGGGATGTTTTACCCACAGCAAGCCAACTGTGAATCTATATTTGACACAGTAGCCACAGCACATATGAAAGAAGATGGCTCCACTGATGTTGACCAACAATCCAACAAGGGTGAACGAGAAATGTCAGTGACCGACACTTTAAAACCAGACATCACAGCCTTGATGATGGACACTGAGGAAAACTCACATGATATCACACCAAGTAAAAACCCGATTTCTTCATTTGAATAATGTGTAGTATATATGAAACAGGACAACCAGAAACACTGATGCAGCACAGGAAAAACTTAACTGAAGGTTGTTCAAATGGACAGAGAGAAACAGGCAAAAACCTATGAGCTATTATTGCAGAGGAGGAGAGGGATGTAAAGGTGTAAGGAAATAATGTCAGTATTGTGTTATGAATTGAACTGACTTGGCCATGTATCCTGTATTAGCCATACTTACAGACTTTGAGCCTGCAAGGTACTTTTTCTTATCAGCTTCTGTGGCATTTGCATGACTGCCATCAGATAAATGTACGGGTAGGCGCCCGATGCAACATGATGACTCGTCTGACCATTTATCAACAATGTAATTTGCTCTAACTTGAAATAATATATACTTATAACTTGAAACTGCTCAATTAGTTTTTATGTAATTATTCAACTGTCTCTCTGACTTTCCAGATGCCTGAAATATCTTTTTCAGTTTCTGTGTTATTTCTGTATATCCTATACCCACTACTGTATAACAATCTTTAGTTTGATCGTTGATTGCTTTTTTCTACAGTGTTGATACACAGTACATCAAAGCTGACATGTGCAGAATACATGGACTTCACCCATACAAGTTCATATATTGTTGGAGATTTGGGCTGCTTGAAGAGATTCCTCATTCGAGGACTTTGTCTTAGGGTAGAGGAGGAAAAGGTAAAGAAAAGAAAGTTTAAGATGGTGAAATATGATTGATTTTTTTTTTACTGATATTGACAATTTCACATTTTAGGTCCTGTCATGGCCTGCATCTTCTGTAGAAGTCCCAGTAGCCAAACCCAGCCAAACCCCCAAAGAGAAGAAAGGAGGGAGAGGGAAAGAAGTGAGCTTCTCATTCTGTTCTCATTGAATCAAAAATGAAGAGAATATGAGATGTTCTCACTGAGCAATTTTATGTTGATTAGCTGTTTAAATGGTTTATAGTGTCTAGGCTAAAATCAGGCTACACAGGATATAAAAGTGAAGGTTTAGTAGCTGTCTAAGAAAACTAAAGCATTAGTGCTAGAAAGTGCTCAGTGGTTTCATGCTCCATATGAGTCCTCTAGTGGTGCTGCATTGCGGCTGATCCCACTCTCTGATGTCTCTGAAGAAATGCATGTGTATAGGAGGCTATGTGCATGTGTATGTATGAAAGATATATTCAAACTGATAAGTGAATGTTGGTCAGGAAAGTAATCTTCAACCTCCATGTGAAGAATTTGGATTAGTTTGGTTAGGAACCAGGATATGCAGGGGATGCAGTGCCTTTTTATGTATAAAAATCTAGAATGTAGCTTAATATTTTACTAGATGTCTTTGGTATCTTGCACAGGCTCCAAGCAAAGTTGGTTCAAAAGACAAATCTAAAGACAAAAAGAAGTCTGTAACAGGCCTGGTCCAGGACGCCCCGATCAGAAGAATCCTTGGCTCTGTCCATGTCCCCCTTCACAATCTGGTCAAAGGAAGTCAAAAGGTCGACATCCTGTGCGACCTTGGTGTCCTGCTCACACAGCCTAGCATGAGGGCCATGGGACCCCTTGAAAAAGTAGGTTTACACTGTACAGAAACTGTGGATGTAGAGTTTACATGGCAATGACATAAGGCATAAGACATAAAATGTTATAACTGGAATTGCAATAACAGACTGTGGTGGGGCACTCAAACAGGTCAAGATGATGAGACCGAATTCATGTTTTATGTGCTTTTCACTTTGCTGTAGGATCCAGCTAAGAAAATCAAAGAGGACAAGAAGAAGGAGAAGAAATTAAAGTCTAGGGGAGACAGTACTGTTGGACAGATGAATACAGAAGCTTCAAAAGGTGAGCAGAAATCTTGGCCTCTACACACACAATGGCTCATATCATCAGCAGGTGGTGCTGCTGCTGTTGTAATAGAGCACTGAACCACTGGCCCGGCAGGACGGACCCATAACTGAAAGGTGCCACTGACAGCCATGTTTCCTGTCTAAGTGAGCAAGACACTGGGCCCCTCCCTACCCACTCACTCACTGAAAGTTGCTCTGTATCAACTAAATGACTAAAATGTTAAACTGACTGTATAAAAATGGGTTTGACATCAATGGACATTGTAAAATGCCCAGATACTGCATCGCCTCTCGCCAGTTTTGATGTAATTCTTCATTATGAATTTGGTTTATTTTTATGATTGATAAATAATGGTGGAAAAGTAAAAAAAGTAAAAAGTAGAATCATATTTAGGTATTTAAAAAAACACTGGCATACAAAATAAGGGAAGAAAAAAGGGGATACACCTATACCTGGATTTATCCTGTCAGTCATTTCTCAAACCATGTGCTCCATCTACTTAACCTGCTGAAATCCTGTCTCATGTTGTCCTGTGTAGGCAAAGCAAAAGGACGGAAGGAAAGTGAGACGGATGTTCACATAGATGATACTGCTCCCGTCCAGCTGGAACCAATGACTGTAGAGTTCAGTGTACAGCTAGAGAAATGGCAGTCTGCATCTGAAGCCCACCAACTTCTCCCTCATTCAGCCTCCTAAAGCATAGGGCCTGGTCCCTCAACCAGTGTGTGTTCAATAAAGATTAACAAGAATTTGGAAATTGTGTTTTTAAAAGCATGGCTGGTACAAAGATTCTTGTGGCAAAAAGAAAATTGAACAATAATGAATGCATGCTAAAAGTTCTGGGTTCACAATATTCATAAAATTAACTGGTTTGAGACTTGTGTGATACTGACTTTTCAAAAGCAAAAGACAGCAACTGGAACAATAACAGTTCTTTTTTTATATTAAAAAAAATGAGCGAGGAAAGGGAGACCAAAAAGAGGTTGAAGGGGGAAATTGGGTCAACTTATGCACTACACCCTTTAATTTGCAAGTGGAGCCTGATCTTCAACTCAGCATTTGAATCCTAAATGTAGCCTACTTCCCAAGACTAATTCCAAAATGATTCACTCCTCCTTTCCTCTCCACTGTCAGCGCTCTTCTTCTTTACCTGAAAGAGACAATTGATGAAATGTATGTCCTTTGAAATTTTTTAACAATCGACATAGACCCGAGACTTTCAATTTATACATAAACTTCATTTATTTTTTATACAGATATTCAAAACATTAGGTGAAGAAATGCCTAAGTATATCATTTATTTAATTTTCTTCTTACAGAAATGATCATTTAATTGCAAAGTAACTTTTTGTGAAGGCCATTTAACTGGAACTAAGAACTTAAGTGTGAAGTACTTTAGATTTAACTGCTTTCTTCTTGCTGATCATCCAGTAGTCTGATGATGAAGCCTAAAAAAAGCTCCAATTAAAGCCAAATAATACTGGGTTTTGCTGCTCCACTCCCATCAAGAGCTAGCAAAACACTCTCCCATGTCTTTCCACTTCCAAAACTATTACATGAACTGACAGTCCTTTCAAGAGTACATAGTATTTCAAGGCGTAAAAAAATAAACTATAGCTCGCCAATTCTTGCGCAATCAAGTCATTTACAGTTTCAAATAAACATATGATACTAGCTTTGTTTCCCCCTGACAAAGTGTGCAATCAATGTTAGGGTACTGATAAGTTAATCGATTTGAGGGAGCCCACTCCTTCTCCCATGACCATAGGTGCACCTACAGTATCTTCTCACTCACACAAACCCAAGATTTACAATTTCAAACACAAACCTTTAATTACATGTCTGCACTGTTCTAGATTTTTGGGTAGTGATTTGAAGGAGACATTCTCCCATAAGAGCGCTTAAGGGCCGGCTTAGACAATAAAGACGCTTGGCAAAAACACAAAACGCACACATAAAAACCAAAACCCCATGAGCACCGCATGATCTAACATAATGTGCAAATATATTGATTGTGCGAATGATGGTCGAGGAAGGCTTCAAAAGGTCTGGTCATCATTGCAGGAGTCGGTCCAGTGCCCAAAGGCCTCACAGATGTCACAATAGGGTCGTTCGTCATCCCTACTGCCGTGGTAGGTGGTATGTGATGGAGAGTCTGGCATCTGCATCTGTGTAGGACAGTCCTCAGTATCATGGAGGTCAAAGCAGTCGCAGATGTCACAGAACAGCCTTGGGGGGGGCTTCTTCTTCATGGGTTCCTTGGTAACACTACAAAAGACAAGTTCTGGGTGTAACTCAGAGAGGTTGAAAAGTGCTTTACATTGTAACCACACAAGTAAAGTTATTTTAGCAGAAGTTTGCAATAGTCTGCCATCTATGGGACTCCAAGCTCACCCATCATAGTTGTCCAGCTCGCTTGCATTATTCCCATTGAGAGCAGCAGCTGCCATTTTCTCTAACTTGCCCTTGAGTTCCTCATTTTTCCTCTGTAGGTCAACGATGACTGAATTCAGGAATTCAATCTGCAAACAAGAAGTGATGGCATCGCTGCTGTTGGAGAATGTCTTTTATGCAATCAACAAATTCAATTTTACAAAATGAACTTTAGATATGAGCTGTCCAATATAACTTATCTGACAAAATTTTACATGGAATATTACCCCTAACCCTATGACAAGGATTACCATTTCCTAAAATGTTAAATAAATCCAAACCAAAAAAATGAGCATCACCACTGTGAGTCGTCAACCAAAGAGAAATCATAGCTAGGAATCAGTCACTAAATTACCCACTTATAGTACATTTTTTTGAGTAAAATGTATGCTTGACAAACTGAAATATATCTATCTGAGGAAATCTATGATAAATGAATTGTTCCTAAAATAATTTTCCCTGGTGAAAAGCCAGTTGTAAAGGTATGGAGAGATCAAGCTTGATTCATCTTTGGAAGACAGCAAGTAGTTTTGACACCAACTGTAATGAGTTATACACATCGTTTTCCAGAACATAGGACAGCCCATAACGAGAGCCACAGTGATATCGACAGACAAATAAACATGCACAAGTGAAGCTGATGAAAAACATTAACAAACCGCTGCCTGATTGTGGGGTAGCATTGCCAACATCAGAGACAGGGAGGAGAGGAAAAGGGATTTGAGGAAAAGGAGGAGAAGGAAAAGACAAAAATGAGATTCAAATTAGAAGGACCCACCTACTGCCAGACAACATACTCAAGCCATCACTGACACCAAATATGCAGTGGAAATTTTTAGAACAAGCAAAAAAAGAAGCTGGAGGCCTTGGAGAAGTCACTTGGTAGTATCCCACTGTGGGTGAAATGCTTGATCACAACTGAATGATATTGATCAGTGAGTCCGATCAATCATCTCTGTGAGAATTGAGGTAATGTAGGCAGCTTACTATGCTTATAAATGACATTTCAAAATCATTTTGGCCATTTTACCTCTGCAAAATAAAGTACTGCAACAGCTACACACTTCACTTCCAAGTTCAACAGTGAATTCAAATGTATTTCGGCAGTACTGACAGAAGCAGAAGCAGTTTTTGTTATTAAATGTCATTTACAAACAGCACGGCATTCAGCAAAAGACTGTTTCTGTATTACTGCCCAAAATATGATTTGAGTATAAATATTATTGATCTTGAGTTAATATCATACAGAAACCCTACGGGCCAGGGTAAGGATGCATCTTTTGTCTGAATACACACACACCATAGAAACCTCCAAGACGACATCAACTTTGTGGTCAGGACCTTTATCTTTATTATTGGGATAATTCTGGTTTAAAGAGCAAAGACATGTTACCTGACTCTCTGCAGTCTCCTTGTCCTCTCTCAACTGGTCCACAACTGTATCACCTAGAAAATGACATTACATCCAGTAAAGGGTAACATTAAGGCCTCAATTAATATTTCTTATATTAGAAAATAGAGAAAATAGAGACCCTTGCTTGCGATCAGGCCACCTCATGGCAAGGCACGCATGGAGCCACCAGATCTACTAGTTGTAGGCATGAGTTAAGCCAGGTACTACCTGAGGACTTGTGGATGGTGTCGGGCCCTGCAGCCAGGTCCTTCTCCAGGCTCTGAACATGCTCCTGGAGACGAGCCTTGTCCTTCTCTAAGGACTGGATAGTACCCTGCAGCGTCTTGACTGTGGCACTTTTCCCATGCAATACAGCTAGCTGTGTAGGAAACAAAATACTCTTCAATGCTGACAAAATGTTTTGATTTTCTTGGAGAAAACAGATTACTTGTTTTCCAGCAAAAAGACTACAGGCTCTTACTGTGAGTAAGAGTGCCAACACACAATTCTCACCTCTCTCTTCTGGGTCTCCAGCTCCTTGTCCTTCTCTGAGATTAAGGCACTGTTTTTATGGATGGACTGTTGGAACATGGCTTTTTCCTTGTCCAACTCCTTCTTCAAGGTGCTCTCACTATCAAATACAAAGTACCTCACTAAATGGCAGAAGTATACAATCACTCTTAATAAAAGCTTCTAGGCAGAGACAAATTTGCCCCAAATTTCCAACCGTTTAACTTAGCATTTGGGCCATTTTGACCCAAATTCATGGAGACATTTACTAAATAAAAAAACATTACAATGAGAATGCGGAAATGAAGTAGGAGGATCAGAATACAATGAAATAAAATGACGCGTAAAAGCAGGAGTTAAAATGCTAAGCAGGTTGGTTGGGACTGCTTTTTCTTTTAATCATAACTTTGTACTTTAACCTGTATTATTTGTTTGATTTCAGAGTGTCAGTTTTTATTTAAGGGTATATATATAAAAATGATCTTACTATTTAGAAATAACAACAGCTTTTATACATGTTACCCTATTTCATGGGACAATATTTATTGGGACAATTGTCTCGACAGGTGTTTCTGATTAGTCAGGTGTGTTTTGTTGCATCATCAGTGCAGCATGAAAGAGCTGTTAATGTCTAGTCTTGATTAGCCTTTCGAGTCTGCCACTGGTGTCTGTCAACATGTCTGGAAAGTGGTGGCAACTGTCTGACACTGCCAGTGCTAGAATCCATTCTGCTACTCAAGTCAGTAGTTACATCATGAATGAAGAGAAATGAGCCATTTCCAGTAGCAGCTATACATGCCCAAACCATAACACTTCTACCATGTTTCTTGTCATTTCTAAATAGTGAAACCAAT
Organism: Hoplostethus atlanticus; assembly: GCA_034670405.1. NCBI lineage: Eukaryota > Metazoa > Chordata > Actinopteri > Trachichthyiformes > Trachichthyidae > Hoplostethus > Hoplostethus atlanticus. The sequence continues at coordinate 9,115,075 of JAXDDX010000002.1, read as the reverse complement.
ATTTATACAAATACCCTCTAACAAAAGCTGACAATCGATAGTTTAACCTCATATTATCTGTTCGATTTCAAATCAAACATTTGGAGTATAGAGTACATTTTTAAAAAAGCTTCTTTGTCCCAAAACTTATTGATCTCACTGTAGTTAATAAATCATTAGCATTAAGTGTCTTTAACATCCATTATAATGACTGACATGATGCAACGTTAAAGGCGTGGAATACCTGAAGGCATTATTTGGCAGGCTTTGAAGGAAAAAACAACATTAACATGCAATACACTATTATAACTGCACTGCATATTAACAAAAGCCAGACAAACACATTCATGTTTTACAAGATGCATGAGCTCTGAATTTGGACAACAAACAAATTCCTTAGTGCTGTATGTTTTTGTGTTTTTAGTGCTGAGACACTGCCAACACCTGCATCACAAAATGACCACACATTCCCTTACCTTTGCTTCAACTCTACCAACTGTTTTTTGAGCTTTGAGTGCTCGTCCTTCAGCTAGGGGGAAAAAAACAAACAAAAAACAAACAAAAAACAAACAAAAACATTTTCACCTAAAATACTTTATACTTTCATATCAGCAAAATGTTTTGAATGTTCTGGAAGGAAATAGAGAGGTAAAGTGCTGTACCTTCACAAGGCCACTCTTGTCCTTGTGCTTGTTGTCAAGCTCCTGAGTCAGCCGGTTGTTCTCCTCCTGCAGGACTTGTACAGATTGGGACTTCATAGACCTTTCTTCTTTAAGCTCCTCGCTGAACACACACAAATATTAACATTATCTAAGGAACAAGGACAACTCATGGAAAAGACACTTGGAGGCAGAAGTAATGCTTGTGAAACAATAAAAACTAAGATCAATAAAAACCTTGTTCCATGCCTCAAGAGACTTAATCCACTCATCACAATACACAATGCAAATAATGTCTGATAGTTTTCAGTTGTACTTAAAGCTTAAATGAAGGATATACTCACATTTCCTGGCACAGACTCTTGATCCTCTGAGCTTCTGAACCCAGCTGCTCCTTGGATACATGCAGATCTCCTTGGTACTTGGTATTCTGTTTCTTCAACAATTCCAGCTAAACCAGTGATAGCATAAAGTTATTTACAACAAATTCCCATCTTTCTGTTATCTTACCTGGTAGTGGACACAGGTGCTGACCCTAGCTGACCGAAGTCCCCTTTCTGCCTCATTATGTTTCTCTTTGTCCTTCTTCATATCTCATTGTAACTGTCCAACTTATTGCCCATTTTATTGTTTTTTTCCTGGCACCTATCGCACCTTCAGTCGCCCTGGTGCGGGATCCCTCCTTGAATTGCCCCACTCAAGGTTTCTTCAGTTTCTTTTCCTAATAAGGTTTTAACAGGAGTTTTTCTTTGTCTTCACCGAGGGTCTAAGGTTGGTGGTGCCGGTTATGCTAGGCTCTGGGATATGTGTCTTGTAGATGTAAGTCGACCTACTTAACCAAAGATTTGACTCCACCCTTTTTCTCTTATATATATTGAAAAGCCACTTAACAAATCGACAATACACTTACAATACAAGTTTCTTAGTCACACCACTCATGAAAGCCACTTCAAAACCTTCCCTTCTCTGCAAAAACCTCTGCTTGCTTACATTTCAGCCCTAGAGAAAGATTGGTACTGCTCTTACCTGAGTCTCCATCTCCTGCTTGGAACTCTGGAGCTTCTCCAGCAAAGCCTGGGCTTCATTCTTCTCCTGCAGCAGACAGACTTTCTCTTTTGTCAGTTGTTCTAGGGCATCAGCAGTTTTTCCAGTGGCCTCTGCAGCCTAGACAGTGACGAGGGATGTTTCATAAGAAAAATAATTTCATATTAAGTTGTTATTGTATTGTATGTTCTTATTGTATCCTGATTAAGAGATTTGCAGATCATTTGATGAAGCTAATCATAACGCCAACCTTAACCTCAGTCAAATGAAGGTACATCTCATGTTTTTCTACTGTGAAAAAAATTAAATTGCATGCTTTGTGTGTTAGACATCATTCTTGCAGTAGATTGTGCTACTATAGGCCCAATCCCAGTTCTATGAAATTCTATGAGTTAAGAATATTAAACCAGAAAGAAATACTGTAAAATGCTTGAAAACCTGTGGCCTCAGAACGGATATTGAGTATTACCCATTAAATTGATGAGCAAAAAAGAGTTAGTGGTAATCTTTTGCAGGCAATCTGTGTAGGATTTTGTCAAATCATATCAAAGCCTGAATGAATAGTGATAGAAACCATGTTTGCTCCTTTTCATAGCCTCTGTGAGCTGCTTTGTATTGACAGTTAAATATTTCCCTCCCCACTACTTTTGATGTGTAACTTACCAGTCTACTCGAAGGGATTTTGCAAAAACGCAAAATAACACCACAAAGTAGATTGAGGCTACAGTTTCTAAGAGCTACTGTTGTTCTTTTCTCCTAACATTAGAATGTGCGATCAAATTTTTTTTCACAGCAATATGTTTTTAGTGAGAAAACCCCCCATGTAGCATTTAAAATAAGACTGTCAAAAATAATTAAGGAATCAAAATATGAACACCATTCGATGGTTCGTAGACGTGACCTTAGCTCAGACCTTCATAATGATATAACCCTGAAGAATGGATCCTAATGTTGTATCACGTTATAAATCCACAGGAAAAAAGCATTTTACACATAAAAGCTGGGTGCTAGAGGCAATAAACAGCAGTTAGTAAATGGAAGATGAAAAATTAGATATGAATAAGGAAAGTGGGAAGAAAAGACAAACCAGCAGGCATGCAGTGAGAAGGCAACATAGCCACAGCCATTCTAATGTGTGGGTGAGTGTCAGCAATTGTTACTACGGGAATACCTCAAGCTGCTTAGAAAGAGCATTTTTGAGTTGGGACTCAAGCTGTGTGACTTGCTGGGTGACTTCATCTCTCTCCATTTGCAGGGCATCCCTCTGAGCTCTTAAGTTTGCCACGTTGGAGGAAATTTCTTCCCTCACCATGGCAGAAGCTGATGCCTCCTCAATGGCAGCCTTGTATTGTTTTTCTGTAAGTTCTTTGTCATTTTGTAGGGCCTTGGCATCAACCTCTAGTTGTTCCTGGGTAGCTTGCAGCTTCTCCAACTCCCCAAGGAGCCTTGAATGTTCCCCATCACAAATTTCTTGGCTACTGCGGAGAGATGAAATGTCCTGCTCCAACCTGCATTGTACAGCTAAAAGCTCCTCCTTCTCTGTAGTCAGGAAAGTAATTTGTTTGCCCATCTCCTCAAGCTTAGATGATAACCGTTCTTCATCTCCTGACAACTGACTTTTTTCTTGCTCTCTCTGCTTCAGTTGTGTGCTCAATGCCTCCACGTCTGTAATATAAGATTTCTTTTCCTCGTCAGTATTCTTAAGGTTAGTAGAAATCTCAGCATTTTCCTGTGTCAGTGTGAACAACTTTTTCTGTAGCTCTTCAATCTCTTTGGAGAGACCATCCTTGATAGAGGTCACTTTATTACGTTCAACAGTTTCAGCCTGAAGCTGGGTCTCAAGAAGACTTTTGGCCTCTGACATTGTTTCTGTCTGGCTCTTTAATTGCTGGATCTGTTGAAGCAGACCTTGTTTCTCTTTCTGCAAGGACTGCATATTTTTGTCAACCTCAGTCTGCTCTGATTGTAGTTGGTCACGATCTTTGGTAAGGTTATCAACTTGTTGTAAAAGTTCCACATTAACTTGCTCAAAATTAATTTTTAGTGTATTGCGCTCTTGAGAAAGTTCAGTTTTGCCCTTTTCAAGAATTTCAACATCAGAGTGAAGCTTCTGCAGTTGTTTTTGTAGGTCACCCATGTCTCGTTTCAAAGAAGTCCTCTCAGCTTCAACCTCGTCTTTTTTCCGTTTGGAGTCCTCCAGCATTACTGTTAAATTGGACTTTTCCTGAATAAGGTCATCATTAGCTTTGGAATAACTGTCTAACTGGTCCTTCATTGTACGGACATCACTAGCTAGCTTATCTCGCTCATGAGAAAGAACAGTTTTCTCAGATATTGCTTTTGTTTGCTTCTCTTCTAATTCTCCCTGCTCGTGTATCAGACGCTCATAATCCATCTTTTGCTGCTCTAGTGCTGATTCCAGGGTCATCTTCTCTTTCCTTATACCATGTAGGGCTATCTCAGTTTCAACATTCTGGAGGTGAAATGCTTGCTTTTCTTGCTCAAAAGAGGACAATAATTCTTCAACTTTCTCCTTTGATTGAGACAATTGTTCTGTTGAGCTCTGAAGTTTCTCCTTAAATTCCTCTCTCTCTTTAACAAGCTCCTCTTTCTCAGAACAGACCTTTCTTTGGAAAGCAAGCAAGTCCTCCTTCTCCTGCAGAAGGTGAAGCCTTTCAGAATCAGTAACCTGGCTGCTTGTCTTGAACTCTTCCAGCATCTTGGCCAAGCTCATTTTTGAGGCCTTATGCTCTTTACAATCACGAGCCGAATTCTCAAGATCCTTTTTGGTGGCGTTAAGATGATTCTGGAGCTCTGTATTGATTACCTCGAGGCTTTTCTTGTCCAAAATGGCAGCACTGATTTGAGTGGACATCTCAACCTTCTCTTTTGTCAATGTTTCTGTGAGGGCTTGCAGCTGGGTATTCTTCATTGTGAGATCTTCTTTTTCCAAGTTCAAGGATTTAATTTTTGTCTGCAACTCAGCATTCTTTGCATCAAGAGATTTCTTTACGTTTCTGGCAGCATCTCTCTCCAAAACTAAGTTGTCCTTCTCAGATGTCAACGTCGACCTGCTTTCACTGAGCTCCTCCTCAAATCTATTCCTCTCTTTGCAAGCATTTTCATAATCCTCAACAAGTTGCTTCTTCTTAACCTCAAGATGCTGGATGTCCTGATGACACTTCAAGAGTGTCTCATTCTTTTCTGTGTTTTCTCTTTGAAGCGCCTCAATTTTGGCTTGGTGTTCACCTTCAGAATGCTTCAGGTTTTTGTTTTCAGTCTGTACTTCTTGAAGAACATTTTTGAGCTTCTCCAACTCCTTGTTCAATGAAATTCTTTCTCCATCTAAATGTTTGTTGTTGGCGAGTTGCTCCTCTTGACATTTTGAAAGCTTGTCTCTTGTCATCAGCAGTTCTTCATTCTTGAGTGATAGCTCCTGGTGACTAACCTCAAGGGCAGACAGCTTGGTCTGTACATCTGAAAGTTGCTTCTCCAGTCTGCCTTTCTGAGCTTTAACATCCTCACTTTCCTTACACACATGCTCCAGATCTAGTATCTGCTTTTCCATATTTTCGGACAACCGTTCAACATCATGCTTGGAGGAATCAAGCTCAGCAGAAAGACACTGGGGAAATAAAGTTGAAAGAAAAAAGGGAGGGATATATATATATATATATATATATATATAAAAAAGAAAAAAGTAAGATGAATCCATAAATAAACCAAGCAGATATAGACAAAAATAATATGCAAATGGGAAAGTTAAGCTGCAAAAGCATTAAAAAATGGCAAAAGATGACACTACAGCTTACACCACCTTGATCTTCAAAATGTAAGGTTGAACATTTTCACATCAGCACTCTTACTTTCATACTTCTGATGAAAACATGAACTACAGAAATGCTAAGACAAATGTGGATATTCAGATTCAGGTATGTGATTGGCATGTAAACAAACAGACTAATGGCAGCTGTTATTATGTTATGACCAATTTATGGACACATATACATATACAACTTATTATTGTCCAGCTCCGCATCAACGTTGGTTTTCAAAATGAGTGGAAGTGAATGGGGAGTCATAAAAAAGTCTGAATGCCAGTGTTGACTATGGATCCCTGGGACAGCTGATGTAGTTTGCTGTGGAACCTATACGGAGTTACGGAATTTTTATGGGGACATGCGTGGTAAAAAGTGAAAATGTTCTACCAAAATGAAATATCAGTCTGGGGGGAAAAAAAGTGTTAACAGGAGTACACAGCTAAAGCCTGTTTCACTCAATGCAATATGAAGGATAATTGAAATGAATGGCTGATAAACATGTTTGTAAGTGGTCACTGATCCGATCCAACTTAAATTTAATGATACACTGGAGTTGGATTAAATCAGGTTATGTTGATCAGCCAGAAGAAAATTTGTTAGTTAAATGTATCCATTTATCAGCTTTCCCCTCCACAACCATTCATTATCTAAAATGTAGCCCAAAGTCATAGCTTTATCATGTGTACCCTTGCATTCAAAGTAGCCTGTAGCACCATCCAATATAGATAGAAAAGGTGAATATAACAAAACTGGTTATTAGCCATAATGTTAAGGCATGTGAGGAACTCATCAGAAATAATCTGAGATAGCAATTCAGATTGAAAAAGTAACCAAAGTTAATAATATGCAGAAAACACTGTTGTTTGTTACATGGAGACAAAAATCATTATCAATTTGAAATTGAATGCTTCTGTATTGCACTGTGTCAATACTTCAATACATCCTAATCCCACTGTCCTTATGTTAATACATGTCCCTAATGGCCAAAATCAAACCTCAATATAATTTAATATAGAACGAGAAAAAAAATGTACAAATGGGTAGGTCACTTATTTTTACCTAATCATTTTCATCAAAGAAACAATACTAGTGAAATTACTAAAACACTAATAACCACACACTGATCAGCATGACCATAAGACAATATTTTCACATTAAACCAGTTACTTCCAGAAACTTCAAAACATGGTGATTGAAATGACCCATTTGCAAATCTGCGGGCTGGTGCTCACCTGAGCCTGTTCCTTGTATGGCTGCAGCTCAGACACCAACTTCTCCAGCTCCTGGGTTCTATCCATGGAGGAGCAGGCCTCCTTCTTCGCCTTGTCAATCTGACCCTGCAGCTCTCGAGTTCCTTCACATGGAGCTCGGAAGCCTGAGAGAAGGCCTTCTCTTGTGAAGCCTTCAGCTCCTTAACCAAGGTCTCACCTTGTTGCACATTCTTCTCCTAGACAATGGGAAATAAGAAAGACAATAACTAATCACAGAAATTATCTACTTGTTTGGAAGGGGGCAGTCAGTGATTGAATGAGAGACCCATCACAAATAAGTTTCCATAACTGCTACAATAAACACATCAACAGTGTTTCCCATCTTGCATGCAAACAGTCTTTTCCAATGCTCCACTGTTAGATAGTTTATTAGGGTCCCCATTAGCTGTCTCCTAAAGCAACAGGTAGTCTTCTTGGGGTCCAAGACACACAACATACAACACCAAAACAATACTGTATATCGTGCCCACCCTGGCTTGTCACCACAAATAACCTAAGAACTTGTGGGAAAAGACCAGCACATACTTCACCTAGTTGTCAACTCACCAAGTTATCAATCTTCTCCTGAAGGCTGTTTATTTGAGACTGATACCGATCTTTAATCTCTTTCAGCTCCTGGTCTTTACGGGACAGTTCTTGCTGGAGTTGTTCATTTGAGTGTGCTACCTGCTCCTTCTCTTCTGCCAGGTAATTCTGCAACTCCTCAATCCTCCTGAATGATAGGACAGAGGAGAAGTGACGTAACTGTTGCAGAATCGTCAGATAAAAAAAATAAATAAATAAAAACTTGCACAGAAGAGATAAACTTCCAAGACAACAAATTACATCTTCTCAGATTACATATTGATTTTGTTTACATTAATGTGCATCAGCAACTAATGTAGAGTAACACAAAAAATGATACCTTTCTTTCTGTGTGAGGTCTTCATTCATTTTGGTCAGCTGTACTGAACTATCTCCCGATGACTTCACCATGTCTGAAATATCACTTTCCAGCTTGGCCTTGTCCTTCGTAAGCTGCTCAAGCTTTTCATCTCCAGCATTTAGCTTCCTTTCCAGCCCTAAGTAAAGATGAGATAATTTTGTTAAGGTCATCAGGTTGTTATAGTCATACAGAAAAAAACATGCCAAAATTTTAATTTATCTTTTGCTTTATCATTGCATAGTTATTTTACCATACTGAATTTTACATACAAATTTGCTTACATTTACATACATTTTCTGATACTACAGCACTTACTTAACCATATTACAAAAATAAACATTTAACATACAAATGATTGCAGTGCTAGCCATTGTTCTCACCTGAAAGTTGACTTCTAAGAGACTCCGATTCGGTGGCAAGGGATGTGCATTGCTCTTCCTTCTTACTGAGCTTCTCAAGCATTTCTGCAAAAAGAAAATTGTTGCAAGAGTTAATATCCCGAAAACCCAATCAACAGAATATTGTCAGCAATAGTCAGAAAATAGCAGCACTATAGACTCAGAGAAGATAATAGCATCATCATAAGACTAACATTTGACTGGCAGAAAAAGTAGACATCATTTACCTTGCATAGTTTGCGCTGATTTAGTCTGCTCCTCTGTGCTTTCAGCCAACTGTTGTTTCTACAGAAAAACAAAACTGGCATCACCTTTATGCAGGTTAGGTTTTCTGTACCAGATAGTAATAGAGCACATCAAATGAAATACAGGGCTCAATTTTAGGCTCCACAGCCTAACCACCATTACAGATATCAGGTGCTGATATTTCAAAACATTTTACTCCAACTCAATTCACAATGATAAAGGTGGCGTGTCTGCAAATTGTAAACCAAATGCCATGAAGTGGTTAGTAATTTATGATGACAATCTTTCAGTGACAATTCTTTTTAAGGGTCAAGTGTCAAGTGTCCCATAACCAAATAAAATTGTAAACATGTCACATTGTGGGAAAAAGTTTCTACATTTCATAAGTCATAAGCCTCACCAGGCCTCTGAGCTCCTGCTCCAGGGAGTCCTTCTCCTGCTGTATAGTGGTCAGACCCTGCTGTAAGGAGAGGAGCTCCTGCTGTCGGCCCTCCAATAGCGAGCTCAACTCACTGACCTACAGCACATTCAAGGTCAGGGAGAACAGCAAAAGATGAAAAGCAAACAGTGAAGAATCATAAGTATGGAAAACCAAAACAAAAATAGATTGAATAGAAATAGATAGATAGATAGAAAATAGAAATAGATTACTAAGTTCAGTTCAACAGAAGAAATAGGGACTTCATAAGAGATTAAAACACAATATGACAATGGACAGGAAGTGAATAAGGACCCACCTTGACACCCTGTGAGTTTGCCTGGTTCTGGACCTCCTCTAAATGAGTCTTCAGGGTCTTGAGCTCCTGGTTACCTTGAGCTTCCTTGGAGTGCAGAGCCTCCATTGCTGCCATCTGCTCTTTGGTTTCTCTGTCCTTGTCCTGGGCCTGTTGGACTAAGTTTCCCTCTTTCTCCTCAAGCTCCTTTACTTTTATTTCAGCAGCATGCAGCTTTCCCAGCACATCTTCCATCTCCACAAGGTGCTGCTCCTCAGCACTCTCAACACTGGACCGTAGGGACTCCTCCAGTCGCTCTTTCTCCTCAGTCAAAGACAATAGCTGTGCCTTCAGTGCCTCTGTTTCCTGAGCCCAAACTGTGGTATGAGCTTCATGTCTGGCTCCTGCATCCTCCAGAGCGAACTTGTGCTCCACCTTTAGCCTCTCAAGGGTACTCTTGGTCTCCACTAGCTCTGTTGTCTGGGCACCTGCGCCTTTGCTGAACGTCAACTTCAGCTCCTCCATGGCTTGCTGGTGAGAGGCAATGGCAGATTCTAGCTTGGAACGCCACAGTTCAATAATGTCTGCCTTCTCCTTCTCAGCCTGGCTCAGGCGCATTTGTAACTGCTCATTGTCACCAGAGAGCTTAATGGATGTAGCCTGAAGCTGGGCAATTGCCTCACTGTGGGTCTTTTCTTCAGCTTCCAGCTTCTCCTTGTATTTCACCAGCTCCTCCTGCTGCTTAGCGTCCTGAGAGGCCAACTGATCCCTCAGCAAGTTTATCTCTTCCAGAAGGGGAGAAAGAGTAGAGTCTGAGCCCTCAGAGCCTTGCTGGGACTCGAGACGCAGCCGTAGGTCAGCTACCTCTCTGGTTCGCAGCGAGAGGTCCCTCTCCAGCTCCATTATACGGGATCTTTCCGACACAGTAGCAACCTATTAGAGCAGAAATCTTATATTCAAACATTTGTCCTAATCGGATACTTCAGTATACTTCCAAAACAGTGTAATAAGATCCGCTAAAAAAGTTTGATCATTACTGAACAGTTTGATTGATTTTAATGATGGAACAGAAAGCACTGGTCTCCATCAGATAAACATTTCATAAACCTAGGGAGGCAGCAACTTGGCAAGAGTAAAACTTGGCCAAACTACAGTAATGGCTCCAGATATGAAATGTTCAATTCCCTTGCTTGCAGTTTATGAAGAGGGCACACAGACTGATGATCCCAAAACAAAGTATGATACTGACCTCTTGTGGATATAAAGGGTATGGACAAAATGGAAATGCACTGTGAAAGCCTCTATGGGAGCTTTTGGAACATGTGCAAGATGTTTTCCAGAATCACTGCATTATATTATTATGGACCCTGTCATTTAGGAGAGGAGTGGACTAAGAAGATTCCATATAAAAAGCCCACAGAGCCACCATCACTGAGGGAAGCATTTACACTTGTGCTTCCATCATTTTCATTATACTCTAGCTGTTGTACTGTTAATTCTAAAGTAATTAAAAAAGCTGTAGTATCTTTTGGTTTTCTTTCTTTACCCAATACTGGCGTGGTTTACACATGGGATCAAATTTTGGGAAATAGAACTGTGCGCCCATGGCTGTAATACCCCGGGGGAACAAAAGGAAGCACAGTCCAGGAGGTGGAGCAGGTTTAAGACTTGCAAGCGGCAGGGACCCCAAATAAGCAGAACATTTGGAAGCTGGGAAGGTTGAGGGAAGTAGAACAAAAGGATAACCAAGAAAATGAGTAGCTGGGGACAAGGGAGACGTTTGTCTGTCTGGTTACGCAGATATACTAGTAAAGCCAGGATGAGTTCAAGGTGGGTAACTTCTGGGAAAACAAGTAGAGTATGAGAATATATGTGGTTATCTTTTGTCTTACAGCTTGTTAAAACGTATTTCAGAATGTAAAATGATTTTGATTTTGTTACCATGCTGGCAAAATTAAGATAAATGTGAGGAGAGTAAATATTGCTAAAGGAGTCAAATGTTAGAAAATCAATCTGTGGTTGATGCTGCAAATTATGAAGCATTTAATTTTAATTTACCTACTTTAAGAGCAGCAGCATTATTTTTCTCCTATGAAGCCTACAAATGCATTTGTGTATTCACCAAAAGCCCATACGACACAAAACTACTGTTACTCTTCAATACCTCTGTGTATCCCTTGCCAATTTTTCTGCCACTATCCCCGTCCCCACCCCTCTTTCCGAACGCAGCACATTGCAGAGCAGAATCCATTACCCTAGTGTCTTCTAACTCCCTTTGGAGTTTCTCAGCTTTGGTCTTTTCAAAGAGAAGGCTCTGTTCAAGCTCCTTAATGTGGGCATGCTCCAGTCTGGTCTGCGTCTGTTAGTAAACAAGGGGGAGAGGAAGAGAACACACCAGTGCCACCATCACATGCCAGGCCAACAAAGACAGAGAGGGAGACAGAGGGTTTGTGATGATGTTTGTGTGTGTGTGTATGTGTGTGTGGGGTGTGGAGATTGTGATTGAGGGGAAGTGATGTGGGGATGGGAGGATACTCCATGCAGAACTTTCAGGCTGTGTCCTGAACAGCTGTACATGGGGAATATTGTGAAAGATTGGTGGGAAATACAAGACAAGCAGCAAAAGAAAATGGCATGTGTTATAGATATGCAGGATGCGTATGTTTATGGATGCAGTTTAGAAGTAACCATGCAAAATGACACCTGGTGAACAAAGCATAGAATAGATTGTTATGGATACATAGAGCATTTGAGAATGTGTGTCAAGCCAGAAAGTAAATAAAATTGACTTCAACGCATACGTTGAGAGAAAGCAATGTTGGTTGTTTTTTCTATACAGGCTATTATACTTCAGTTGGTAACATGGAGGTCACCACATTACACAGTAGATGATTAATTGAAAGGTATTCACATACTAACATCCATATAACTGCTAATCAATAGGAATTCAATGTGAGGATGACATTAATTGTATTGTTATTTAAACCTTATTGCTGCTGGAATGACCCAATTTGCGCTCAGTTATCAATAAAGCTAATCTTATCTCAGTATTCCTATCAACTTAAAAAGCTTGTCAAGTTATCATAACCAACCTTGTTTTCTCTCTCATGCGATAAGGCCAATTTCCATTTCCAATGTTCATAAAAGTGCAAGGACCACTGATTATCAGACCACCATGTGCAGCATTTGTGAACAATTTAACAAATAAATCAGTAACACAGAAGAATATGGGGCTCACAAAATAGAAAGTAAGTGTTCCCAGGTGACTTTCTGACGCTGTGTACTGTGAGTAAGGATTTAATAGTGGTTTAAGGATGTAATTCCCTGCACAATTTAGTGCCCCTAGTCTTACATGTTACTAAGTGCAGTACGTTTACTTTAAGTTTCATTAATAAAAAGGGGAATACCACTGAGTTTGAACTTTTAAATACTTATGCTTTATGTCATGTCAGACTTACAACACTCACTATTGTGTCCCATGGCCAACAACTTCCTTCAGATCTGTTATGTCACCTCAATATAAAACACCAAAGTGAAAGAATTAGACAAGATTGAGGTAACTGTGGGCACTAATATAAAGTAAAAGTTGTGAAAGTTTAGACAGACACCATTGTCTATGGAGCAACTTCTGACTGTAGTGCAGTCGGACATCACAAATTAGACAGTTTTAGCTGTTTGTTTGCTGAATTGACTATGAAACTATAAACTGAAAACTTAAATGAAGTGCTATTCCCCTTTAATTGCGATGGGGAGTTTGAATTCAGGTCTGTGACTAGGAAGTGGAATGGCAGGGGAGCATCTCCAGTGGTTCCATGCTAAGCACTGGACCAACATGAAAGACAAGAGGAGGAGAAGGAAGAAGAGGCAATAACATCACATCACTGAGTAGGGAGGCACTGAGGGTTATAGCACAACATTAGTACACCTTCAACAGCTTGAAATCAACAGAAAGCATTAACTGGGTTGGCCTGTTTTTTTGTTGGTGTATTTCAAGCTGCATGCATGTTTTTAATATACCTGTGGTTGTGAGTAAGTAATAAACTGTTAGTATACAATTAAAAAGGAAGATAAAGGGGTATTCTAACCCTGTAGCACTCATTTTTAAAGATCTATTTTGAGCAGGGATGCCTTCAGGGTAATAGATGGTCCCCTGGTGTAGCACTGTGGAATAAATAACAAATCCTTTGATCAGACATGAACACAGACACAAGTCCGCTTGGCTCCAACGCTCTGTCCCTCAAACTTGTAATGAGAACATGAATCATTTGAGACAATGACCAAATGAATAATGATAACCTACGATGATAATTTATTGTAGAGTAGTTTGTGAAGGAAAAAGCAAAAAAGCAGGCCCTAAATAACCACCCTAGCTTTGATGATAGATTACACTAATAAAATAATCCAGCTGTCCATAGCGGGTAAAGATTAACAATGATTAATGTAATCTGGTCAAGAAATTCTCAAAACATTCTGTTTCTTTTTTATGTCCAAAGCTTTACTGTGTTAACAATAGTCTGTATGTTGGCAAACCACCAAACCACCAAACCCCCAATCCCCCCCCCCCCCCTCCGCCCAGTGCAATAGTATTAATATGCCTCATAACATGAGGTTTTGCGACCTCATAGATATCAGAAGGACATCAGGCATGGCTATTAAGTTCTGGTTTCGGAGCCCGACTCCACAGGGACTGACGACCTTGTCATCAATGTCAGAGCCTTTCAGCACCACAGAGTGCATGTTGACAGTCTCATTTTATGGCGGACAAAGGCAGAATCAATCCATCCATACAAACAAGTCTACTGAGAGTGTGGATAGGGCAGGATCTATTACTAACACAAACTGCAGATATTGCAAATGCTCAGTCCTTTCCATACTGAACTGTGGCTTGATGACAATGACACCAATCCATCTCATGCAAGCTTAAATCATAATGAACCAGTAACTAATGTATACAAAGTAGTTAAATCACTTTTACGTCAAAGATGAGGAGCAAAGATGTTGTGACTTTGCTTTCGAGATGGACCCAGGGTGCAGTCTAATCTGACTATTTGCTACTCCGAATGTAAGAAAAGGCATTTCACCATTGTGACAAATGCTGAGCCAAAATTTGTCAGATGAATGAAACATCCATGCCAAATATTTGTTTTAAAAACTGCAGGTGAGATGTATTTTTATTGTATATATTAAAAAATATATTTCTGAAGACCAGCCTTAAGATCCCTTATCTTGTTTTTCAAACACAAATTCAATAAAATGTGTTCCTGTGAACAAAAGCATTGGTGTATGCATGTTGTGTATTTACCTCCAGGTCTCCTTTGGTAATGCAAGCTTCTTCTACACGGAACTGAAGGTCCTCCACCTTCCTTTTAAGCAGAACAAAAAAAACATACTGAAACTTTGTCATTTGGACACAACTGATGAACTGATAATCTCTAAATCTCTAAACCGCAATAATCAAGGGCAGGGTTGAGCCAGCAGTTGAGCCAGCCCAGACACAACCCTTTATCCATGACTTTATAATACTGCACCAACACAGCATTTAACCTTTAGCTACCATGGTCTGTCTCAACAGATCGACCCCATGGAATTAAAACAATATATATTGACATACTGTCATGGCCGACCCGCTGGCATTCTCCCTTTTCCTGACCTCTGGGAATCCTTACCTCTTCTCCTCCTCCAGCTGATTCAGCAAATCTACTTTGTCTTTGTCTGCAGCCTCAACCAAGGCACGTAACTGATCCATTTTGGCCTCCATCTTCGCCAGAAAGATAAGAAGATGGGGAAATAAATAATGTAGATGCAGAGTAAATACAGAATGAACACAAAGAAAATCACAAATCCATTATTTGTACAGGATCAGTTCATCTTCCTACTGGAACTGATCCTTACAGGATGTTGTAGTTTAAGAATGGCTCTTATCTGGGTATTTACACTATGATATATAGCCAATTATGCAGTAATTACAAATAGTAATGGAGTAATAAGTTCCAAATGATGAATTTTCATTGCATGTACATTTATATAGCCACTGGAAGGCCACTGCAGCCAATTGAATGTGAAGTAAACACTGCATCATATAGTGTTTCTTATTAACAGTAGTTTAAGATGAACAGCAGATGGATGTTTATGCATAATAAGAGTGATAATCAATCAAGCCCCCAGGAATCTGATCAAAACTGAATGCACCACAGGAAGAGAGAGGTTGCAGTTGTCACAGCACAGAGCCTCTCTTCACCTATTGGATCGATTTCCACATCCTGTGGTGTCAAAGTGATATTACTGCAGCACAGAGAGCCAAAGCTTAATTCAGTTAATATAATTGCCAATACTGCACTGAATGTTTGATATTTTTAATGCAGTTTATAGGTTTACACTTTTTGGCAAGTATTGATCTCTTGTTTTATAATAAGCAGATGAACAATAAATGCTGTTTTCTTGAAGTAATTTTGCTATTTGTTGACGTTTTTTGGAAGAAAAGGCAACTTAAATCCAATGGCCGCAGAATTTTAGTTTTAGAATTTAAAAAGCCCACCACAGAACTTGTTTATTTATTTTTTTTACCATGGAATCCTGGGGGGGCTGATCCATCATGAGGGTAATATTTAATCACATGGATGCTTCTGAGTGAGCTGACCTGCTCTTGATCGTCCCTCAGGAGGCTAAGTTCTTGCTCCACCTCCCCTACATGGCTAGTGGCCTTAGCAACCTCGCCCCTCTCCATGTCCCTCTCAGCCAGCAGTTGCTCAATATGCTGCTGCTTCTCCTTCAGCGCCTCCTGCAGGGCTGTGGTGCCTGAAATCTTACGATTATACCGTGATGATGTTTCTGTTAGCTGTAGAGAGACAGAGGAGAGGGATGTTGAGACTGGTGAATAGGGGCAGCATGAAAAGACATATTAGAGCAACTTTCTACTGCTATGAATCGCATTTAATTGCCTGCAGGTCTGTTGAACTTAATCTGATATTTGTGTCCATTTTCATACTAGTGTTGTTGCTGTGTGTGCATTTCTCACCAGGCCTGTGCGGCTGGGCTTGGCACTGACAGATGAGGCCACAGAGCTCATGGTGCTGATGGAGGAGGCACTGGGGCTACGCTTCAGGCCTGATGGTGTGGCCACTACTTTTCGAACTGTTGTCTTTGCTTTGGCTGGCGTGGTGGAAGGGAAGCCAATGCGTGTAACCTTGTGAACTGGAGCAAATAAGCCATACTTGGGTTGGCACTGAAAATATCTGGGGAGACATGATTGAATACAATTATACTCATGGAATTCATAATATTCATGTGGTTAACAAGTCAATCAACTTTTCCCTTAGTTTTTACAGACACAGTGGCTTCTGTACCTTGTGCCTGCCACTGCCCCGTCATTCTTTCCTAAGGGCTCATCCAGTTCCACACCACACCACTCGCCTTTGGCAAAATCTGTTTCTCCAAGGAAACGTACCACGCCTGCCTTCGTACCACCAACCTGGGAAGAAAACATGAGCCAACATTTAATCCCCACAAGAGATCAGAAAGGCCTAGAGAGTAATCAGCTTTGCAGGATAATAAACTGAGTGAGATAATGCCAAAAAAACATGTGCCAAACATGTGCCAGGCCAAACTGTCAGTATGTGAAATTAAACATGTTTTTTCTTTCAAAAAGGTCTGCTTGATACTAAACTTGGTCTTTGTGAGGATATTTCCTGTGCAACCCATTCAGCATGAGTGGCACACTTCCTCTCTGCATAATGTACTACACATCCTCTTGGTGAGGAGGCCAGAAGGAAGGTGCTCATCAGGACATGAGGTTAGTACTAGTATTTCCATTGGCTAGTGAGGAAGGTGGAGTTGGGTGAAGTGAAGTGGAAGAGGTCATGTTTCATCCATACATTCCTGGGAGATTACCATGGAGAAGAGGAGGAGGGGTCAGTGAGTCGTGTGACTCTGACCAGGCACTAGTCTGTACTTATGGTGATGTTACCACCTAAGAGGCAACGGGTGGATTTCAGACTTTCCCAATTCTTCCAGGGAAAGGTGTGGGGAAAAACAGGTTAGTGATTCTTTAAATATAGAGCAATTTTTGGCTGTAAAGAAAATGTTTTTGAACACCCTTCCAGGACAAGAACATACATATGTCCATAGACAAATATATATTCATGAGATAACAGAATGCAAGGGCAGTCACCGTGCAGTGTACTGTGTGCAATTTGCACAGTTGGAGTTAATCAGTGCCTTGCTCAAGGGGCCAAGTAAATGAACATAAGCACCACACCAGGCAGCAGTTTAGTGGGCATCAGTGATGTAACACATCATTCTCCAGCTCACAGATGGAATACAATCCCACTTCAG
This sequence comes from Hoplostethus atlanticus, assembly GCA_034670405.1. Taxonomy (NCBI): domain Eukaryota; kingdom Metazoa; phylum Chordata; class Actinopteri; order Trachichthyiformes; family Trachichthyidae; genus Hoplostethus; species Hoplostethus atlanticus. The sequence goes on along the minus strand of JAXDDX010000002.1, from coordinate 9,097,688 downwards.
TGCCAGGAATCAAACCCAGCAGCAACATGAGCATGAGATTATACCACCGACCCTCCAATTACTAATCAGCTTCTTTCCTCATGTCCACTTGCTTGTTTTGTATTGTATAGAGCTCCTATTCCATCAGACTTTAAAAATCATATTTTTTATCTCTAAGGTTTTCAAAGCCTTGGAAAAAAAGTTTCAAAGCTCTAGAAAAATGTGTTTATATATATATATATGATTTATATTTGTAAACTTTACCAGTACACGGTCACCCATCTTCAGTTCCCTTTCCCCTTTCTTGACTGATCCAGTCTCCGAGAGGTTGGAGACAGAATCACTGTTTGTGCGTGTAAGATTGGAAGTTGGTGTAGCTGGTGTAGCAGAAGACGCCTTCTTGGCTGCCAAGGTAGGTGGAGGAGCTGCTTTTGTAGATGGTGTATGGGAGGCTATGCTGCCAACTGATGGAGTGGGCGAAGCGGCGTGGGATGGTGGTGCCGTCTGAGTTCCGTTAGCCTCCCCCTCTGTGAGAGACAACTTGGATGGACGAGTAAATATCCCTCGCAAGGCCTCACACTGGAAGTAGCGCACCCCAGCCACTGAACCGTCATTCTTCCCAATGGGCTCATCCAGAACAATCCCTGCCCACTGCCCTGGAGCAAACTGTGTCTCTCCTAAGAACTGTATGACACCTGGCTTATTCCCATTAACCCACACTTGCTCCCCAATCTGGAAGCTCTCTCCGTCATCTTGGGAATCTCCTCCACTGGCAGTTGGAGCTGATTTGTCGGCTGCAGTTACTTTGGACCCAACTGAAAAAGAAACAGGGTGAAAAAGTACAAGGCTTGTTAAACATCAGCTGAGGTAACTGGCTGGTGAGTGAAGGACAAATGTGACGGTTAACGGTGCACAAAACCTTGCAATATTGTTATTCACTGTCTCTGCTGCAAGATTTTCTACATACTATGCAAATTTTATCTTAACTGTTCAAATGCTCATCCAGATTAAAATTGCCGTTGAAAGGATAATATTGGCAAAAGTTAAATTACTAAAGCTAGTAACATTTCTTCATCCTCTATTTGTGCGATTTGAAACAAAATCCTACTGTGACAATACCACTGCCATGGCATGGGAAAACAGGCTAAATGTTCCCAAAGCTGGCTTAAGCAGCATATATTCCTATACAAATAATCAATTTTGGCAAAATACTGTGATGCCTAGATCTCCTAAATGCCATAGGATTTATCAGTATTATGCCTGCATTGCACAAAATACTCAGTCACCTCAGCAAATCCAGGCAAATGAAGATGTGAACCCCTTACTGCAAACTGATAAAATCATTGCCAGAGGTTAACTGTTTCCACACATTATTTTGGCAGCAGCAGTCATCACTGCTGGAAGATTGCTTCCACTGCTCTAAATTGAAATTCATCATGTAAATTTATTGCTCAATAAAAACAAATATAGACCAATTTGGGTACAATCCAGCCATAGTAAATATCCCAAAAGGCACCATTTTTTAACTGCTACAAGTATTAGACAGCGCACACTGGGAATAAGACCAGAAGTAAACCTAGATAACAGAACCAGAATAACTGCCCATATAACCCACTTTTATAAAAAAACTAAAAAAAACACTGCATTATGGAAATTAGAGGTTGAGCAATCTGTAGGTGCTGGAGGTTTGGAGGATTCTTACCAGTGCTGGGAGTGGTCTTGGGCACTACAGTCCCTGGTCTGGCTATCTTGCTGGGCATTTTGATCCCACTGGGCTTGGCTGCACTCATGTTTCCTCCTCTGATCTGTGAAATCCACAAGGCTTGTGTCCGTCAGTGGGTGCAGACTGACCCCAGACCATCAACACAACTGGATGCAGCGCTGTGATGGCAAAGTTGTCCTCTGCACCAAAATCAATTAAACAAAAAGTAAAACAAAAAAAAAAAAAAAAAACAGGAAAAGGGAGGAGGGAGAAAAAAGCTGCTTGCGAAAGGGACCCTGTTTGGAGACAAAAAAGAAAATTATTATGTAGGAGAGTTGAACTACATTTTGGTTTGATCATAATATCATGCCTCTTTTTACAGTGCATTTCAAGTGCTACTGATGACATCACAGCATACATGTTGATGCCTCACAAATTGGTGCGATTATACAATCATACAATATTGATTGGCCTTTCACAGATATATGTATTTGTTCCACCAATGAGGCAACACAAGAATGACCACAAAAATTAGATTTGAGCACTATCACTTTTGGTTATTTTAAAAGGATAATACCAGCCATGGTGAATGCTAAACTCATTTAGCCTGAGTATCATCCTGATTGCGGGCTCCGCGGTGTTCCTAGCTCCACTCCAACAAACAGTCTGAAACTGCAAACATTCAAAACCGTCTGGCATTTGCATATTCACCTCAAAAGAAAGCAAGGACGGTCATCATCAACATTGCCAACTCTGAAGGAACCATCAACTCTGCAATTACGTCTGTTATCGCTAATTTTTAAACCTTTCCGGGTTGAAAAATGAGCAATTGGAAGCTTTTATCGGTGTATATTGTGTTGTAAACAACACATTGCGCGACTGAAACACAGTTATGTAGCCCCTATGTCACATGGACAAATTGGTTCCCGGTGACAAAAGGTCCAATCGGCATAGATCCCGCCCACTGGTCCTGCATGACGTCACTTCATTAAATGATGTCGGTGTCAGATGGTTTGAATGTTGCCAGTTTCAGTTTGGTGGAGAGGAGCTAGGAATGCTGCGGAGCCCGGAAACAGGAGGATACTCAGGCTAAAACCCATTTTCCTCTCTCCCTGAAGGAATTCCAGTGTTGTTTTTGTAGAGAGATTTTGTAGATGTTTTTCATTTTACTTATAGTTTCTAAATTTTGAAATGGGTCTCGTAGCAGATACAAATCCAGCTTTTAATTATCATTAGGTCCAACTGACTTGTGTGTCTGCATGTTCAAGAATAAAACGTATTCATCTTCTTCTAATCCATTTCATAGGAACTACTTTCAGGTGGCAAAAGTCTCTTCTTCAGCCGAGAGGCTTGAAATGACACGTGATGTAACCAATGAGGAGTATCAGATGCAGATGTATCACACAAGTTTATTTTTTTCTTCCAATTATTTGTACATTGGGCCCTAAAACACACCCATCTAGTTAATTATTTAAAATCAAGTTAGGCTAGTTTAGGCAAATGTAGAATTTGTTCACTTATTTCTGGCTCATATTCCACTGTGGGTGGCATTAGCATCAATACACTACACTCCTTTAGTCAACTAATAAATAGCAAGTACATATCTGCCTTTAAGGTATGATGTCATCACTCAATGACTTTTTGTGCTGCTCTGCCAATGGAAGCATTCTGTTTCTGTTATGACAACAAGCTCCTCAGCACTGACCTGTCACAGTTAGACCTAAAAATACCCTGTCAAAGGCCAGTTGATATGCAGTCTACATATTTATGTTACTGTCATCATATACTTCGGGCTAGCTCTCATCAATCCTAGAATCTTGACCAGAATACAAACATCACCACAGCCACTTAATCTATCACTCTATTCTAGAAAATAAAGCAGCCAGTTCTGGATGGATGTCTCTTCTAAAACAAGATTATATCCTCTTTCCCAGACTGCCTTAACAGAGAAACTGATCAGCTGAAAGCAGTGTAAAACATGGGTGTTAGCAGGTTGTTAATATGACTTAGCGTGACAAAATGCTGTACTATTCTTAAAAAGTTTAAGACACCTAAAAAGCTTACTGCCTTTAATTATACAAGAGTAGAAAATATAAATGTCATGACAACCCTTCAATTCCAGGCCAATCTGTAGCCTATTTCAGTAGTAGGTTGCATCACAGCTCTGTAGAACAGGTGCATAGAAAGACTAGGACCCAAAGTTCAATGCGAGTTAACGCCTTACCACTGAAGGTTGACCAGACGGAATCTAGAGCAGGGATAGTCAACTTTGTTGATAGCGGTAGGCAAAACACCCTGTTGTTACCATGAGGGGGCTAGAAGGTGCATGTGTATGAACAAAACCTCATAGGGTGTAATAAAGATCTGATAAAGAGTAATACATATTTAATGTAGGAACTATATACATAAATATGGTACCAAAAGATTTGTATTATCTTAAGCTACTATACTGTTCACCATATTTTGCAGAGTAAATGTTCAGGATGTTTGGGTTCAAGTCTTTAAGGAGCTTGTTTCAGCACCATTGTGTGTGAGCAGTAAGTGCTTACTTTTGGATTGAAAAGAGTGAAGCATTGTAGTTGTGAATTAAAACCTTTTCTCTCAAAATCGTACACATCCTTTTAAGCAGTTCTGTTGCTTATTCTTACCATTACCACAGGCTTATATAAGTATATGAAATGGCTTGCATAAAGCCAAAAGAAATACTTCCATTCCCCATATAGTTGCACAATCAGGATGTGCAAAAAAAGGGAACAATGATGTGAATACTTTTTGAATGTCCTAAGAGGGGGCTCGATAAGCAATCAAGAGAATAACCTTCTGAAAATCTTCAGCTTTTCCTTTAAGGTGAGATAAACAGCATCAGGCTATATAGGCCTAGCATTTCTAGAAATTGAATATAGAACTTGCTCACCAGCATCACAGAAACATACTTTTCATTCCTAAGAGGACCTAAGAGCTAGGTTAACCAAAACAACACAGCCTCTTACTCTCACACACCCTCCGGCACATTTCTCAACAGAGAATCAAGTCATTGGAAGGCATTGACCTACTTTGCATGCAGCATTCCAGTTCTCCCCTGCTGTGCCTTTGAATGATGCTGATTGATACCCTCAGGTCAAGAGGACCATACAAGCACACCCTTGAAAGAAAGCATTCAAATGATTGATGCCTTCATAGTGGACATAAAGTCATAATAGAAAGAGATGCCTTCTGTGGCCCTGTAAATCTTTAAAATGTAAACTTTTTCTTGAAACCTCGAAATAGGGCTCGGCGATATGGACAAATTTGATATCACGATACTCAAAACATTTTTTCAAAATATGGATACATAAAGATATCTGCTAACCTATCGCTGTTGCTGTGTGAAAACCTTGCAACTCCAATTTGGTTATTTTCATGTTTTTACTTGATTTGATGGTTGACACAGTCCTTTATAGGTTGGGAGAATTTTCTGACTCTCGGATCCGTGTGAACCCCTTTCAATTATTAAATATATTATGAACAATAACAATAATAAATATATATAAAATACATATCATATATAATAAAATAGATATTAAATGTTTATAATATCTAACAAAATAAATATGACATATTTATCATATCTAATAAATAAATATGACATATTTATAATATATTATATTAGGCAATATATATTATTGCCCAGCCCTACCTCTATTACACAGCTTTCATCAAAATCTTGTCTGATTGAGTCACACGGCTAAGTTAAATCCCAGCAAATGTTTCTACAAATCATACGCATTATTTGTCATATTGCTATACCAAAGGTTTTTTAGGGCTACTCTAAGGATACCTATAAGCAGGAGAAAGACGTCTACTTTGCAAAACCACCAAGCCTTACTACAAATGTCTCACGGGCATGCACAAGAGAATGTTTCAGCTCTTTGGTGAGCTGCTGTAGTCAGTTGAAAATGATCCACTTATACAGGAGACATTTCCCACTGCAGTAATGGTAATCTTTTTCCGCTGACCCTCACTCTAATCTGTAGCTAGGAAGAAAGCCAAATACCAATGTTGTGTCAATCTTTTGCACAGTTTTGGGGAAATTAATTTACTGTTGCATTACAAACCAAAACTTAACTAGGCTAAACTTATTCAGTCCTAGGCTATACCAAATCCCTTGTAGTCGGTTTTTATGTTTTCTGATCTAAAAATACCAAATGGACTTTCTGCAAACTGGTAGAGGGCATGTCCTGTAAAACAGGATTGAGCTTTAGCTTACTTCTCAAATCACAACACATAAATAATCAACTCCCATGCATAATGACTAGTAACAAACATTAAAGCACCTAGTATCTGTCTAAGCCAATGCGTGCGTCAAGTACACCTTGTAAAAATTTCACTGCCCTCCATCAGAGGCATAAAAGCATGTTTGACATAGTTGTCATACATAATCAAAGAAAATCAATCTGCTTACTGAAATACACTTTGGATTCAGCGGATTGTCCAGATGACAGTGCTTAGACCCTACGTAATACAAGCATGTCTTGCTGACAAAAGTAGTGAAAAACCACTTATGATACAGATGTAGGCTAAATTTGTTGCACATTTTGTAATAACCATAGAAACTTTATACAACTTAAATTCACCATCCATTTCATCATTCCAAGTATGTGTTACCTGGGGAGTGCATCACAGGTTACACAAGCCAGTAGACTTAAGATCTATTTTCAAGATCCTCAGGTTTGATACAACAACCGAATAACTAGCTAATGCTAAATAACTAAATAATGCTAAAATCACAATCACACTTGTGATTTTGGCATAATTAGTTAGCACAAGGCCAAAATGTAATGTGGTTCTTCCTTTTTGAGGAAACATCTGCAGGGTGATTATGTAGCCCATTGCTAGCACGGGCAGAGGAAGATGTATGAAAGCACTAACAGAACATGAGCAGGGGATAAGATTCAGGATACTGCATCCTCAGTGTCTGTGAAAATAATTTCACTTCTTCTTTGAGATGGCAACCCTAAAGTTTTGGACGTGGACATTTTTATCTAGAATAAAGCCACCATTATAGTTCCACAGTCCAGCCAAAAACAAGACCAGATTGTCAAATCTACACTAGGACAGTGAAAACAATGTTTAGTTTAAAGTGAAATCAACTTTGCAAGCATGTCTAGGTGTTTCTGCTTTAAATGTCACAAACCCTAAAAACAGTTATATAATGTCATATCAGATCAAACAAGCTAAACTGCTTTTTGTTTATACCAGAAATCTGTGAGTAGATCTAAACCAGGTCACCCCCTAATCCCTGGTCACACCTATAAACCACAAAACTGTCTGCTGTAGAGATACTTTAGTGTTGTATTGCATCAGCTGCTTCACTGACATACTCTCTGGCATACCTGTGCAAACTGGTAGGCCTAATTTTCGCCACTAACTAGTTGGTTAACTTGGGGTCTGATCCATGGGGACAGAAACGCAACTAACCCGTCTGTCCCGTCATGTCATCACACTCCCAATGGGGGAGTAAGAGCAGCCGATGAGGTGGCACATCTGGGTATAGCAGAGTCAAACCAGAGACAGGAAAAACTTCAAGCAATGTTACCAACCTTACTAACTCTAGTTAGGCAACGACACGTTTTACGATCAGTATTAATCGACAAGTTCAGACATACGAATAAACCACCGCCCTCACCAGTTACTGACTAGGTAGCAAATTCCACAAGTCCCAAAGTCTCCGCAATGTCACTGGGGCTCCGGTAGGGCACTGCTGCTACAAGTTGACAATCAGGATAACAAATTGTTACAGCTAAATCACCTGTAAAGAGCCATACGGTGTTGCTTCAATAAGCAAACCAATAACAATAATGTCATTGCCGTGTTTAAACGAACCACTGCCTGTGTCATCGCGATAAGAATAGAAGTGATTAGTAGCTAACTAAGGTTAGCAAGGAGGCCCAAGCAATACGGCGAAACGGTGGTGAGGACCTGGAGAAGGGCTGGCTAGCTAGCTAGCTTAACTAACATTAACCTCAAGTAACGTCAACGTTACCTGAACAACTTCCGCCTAATGTTTACTATTTCCGTCGTTACTGGCGGCAAACGGACAAGCAAGTGCAGTAGAAATAGACGTGCGTATAGGCGTGAGCTAATACTGACCTGATATTCTTCTGTACAACCAACGTATTCTGGAGAAAAGACACACAAGCGAGAAAGCGAAGTGGATAACCACGACTGGTAGAAGAGACCCGGGCAGGCACAGCCCTGCTCTGCTCTGCTCTGCTCTGCTGATGGGCTGTCTGTCCAACGGACTGCAGTAACGTCAACGCTAGGTGCCGACCAAAGATGATTGGTTCAGTAAGATGGAGCCGTCCCTGCTTCCGCCCGGGAAGCAAAAGCAACTTCCAGAAAAAGTTTGCTGTCAGTGCAGGGTTTAAGTCAATTTAATTGGCGTTGGTCCGTAATATTTCAGTGGACCAAAATTACTTTATTTGAAAGCCATCAACAATGGGTAGTTTAAATGTAGTGAACCTAGCCTAATTGCTTTATATGGGAATATTTCTCAATAATCAAGTTTTGTCCAAAGCATTAGTAAAAGAAAGTCAAAAAAGTAGATTATGTATAGGCTTATTATGAGGGAAGTAAAATTAGGGAGTATTGAGTCAAAGTCTTACAAACATATTTTAAACCCTGAACAAAGATTTGTCATGTACTGCGGAGCCGTAATATGAATTCGGTGCTATACTGACTGGTCAAAAGCGTTTTTTTCAAACAGCAGACCAGCTACGTAAATGCTATTTTTAGCTCATAGGTGAAAACTCTGTACCAGTCAGAAAATAAGACCAGCTTCAAATATTTTTAAAGTAGCAATACGAAATTAACATCATTAAAGATCTGCTTCACTTTACTGCTTTTGTCATATCAAATTCCATATTTAACAGGTTGTCTAAACATAAATATTGACTGAAATGTCTAAATTTAAGAACATAAACAACTGTCCTAAAGCTAGAAACCAGAGAACCAGGGCCCATAAATTTGTCAAGTTACAAAACCTTGTCCATTGACAATGAACTGGAGATTGAGTTTGTCGACTACGAATATTTGTTAGAGCTTTTACATCCAAATGGGGTTTGTCAATGGTTTCCTAACAATTGTGAACCTAATAGAGTGACAACGTAAACTCGGTCTACTTAATGTGTCCATAAATCTTCTCAACGTTTTGGAGCAACTTCCACATTAGTAACCAAAAGGTTCAGCTTTCAAAAACTTGTAAATCATTTTCACAAACCTATACTAAGCTGTCCAAAATCAGTTTATGAAACTCCATATGCAATATGAATCCCAATCAGCAATAGAGCTGACTCTAAGTGAGACAGAAAGGTTTAGTTAAGTGAGAACAACATGCTGCCAGGCTACCCCGCAAGTATTTTTAGATGAATTGAATAATTCTAAAAATCTATTTTACATTGTTGCTAGGTTGTCATGCTGTCAACTGTAACATATGTTGCTGTCTGTGCTGTCAACATAGAGTAAAATGGTAAGAATTTATACACCTGTAATATGAACAGTCATGAAAAGAGAATGGTAGCAACAACAATTGTGTATCCATTACCAGCAACAGATCTCTACCCCAGATCACCAAAAAACAATACTGAACCAAATACAAACAAGTTAACTTGTATTTTTTTTTAGAGCGAGCCCAGCAAAAAACAGAAAATGGGACAAAAACAGAAAATGCCATATAAACACTAGGATTTGATGATTAAAACAGGTCAAGAAAAGACCATTTTACTAGATCTTTACAATAAAAATAATCCCCATGAGTATTACTAGTGACAAAAATGTGTTTGTGACCGATTGGTCAATACCTTGGCCTCAAGGCATCTCTGAATGCTGCCTCCTTGTTTCTTTACAGATTACATCAAATTCATACACAGCATAGACATTCAGCTTGGTACAAAATAAACAGTTAAAAAAAACATGCTTGATAGACTGGTCAAATAAAAAAAAAAATTAAAAAGAATCAGCTACCGTATTACACTTCTGAGAAGTTTTGACTTCTTAAAAAAATATAAAGGAATCCCTGGGTTTCAATTCAAGACAGTAATGTCTTATTTCTTGTTTTTGGACACATTTCGAGGTGAACTTTTTAATAAGTCTCTGATCCTAAGGTATGTCCCTGTGGCCTCAGCAACTTCAGTAAATTCTGGCGTATCTTCAAAAGGAACAATGCCAGCTGCAAACCTGCTCCGATGGGGAACTGCTGTTATCTTCTCAACAGACTTAGATGAGTTTTCATCTTGGGTAGAGGGTTCTGGATTAGGGCTCTGAGGGGTGTCTGCTGGGGTTTTGATTGGACTAGTGCTCTCAGAGCTGTCTTCTTGGGTTTTGATTGGACCAGGGCTCTGGGGGCTGTCCTCTTGGGCTTTGATTGGACCAGGGCTCTGAGGGCTATCCTCTTGGGCTTTGATTGGACCAGGACTCTGAGGGCTGTCCTCTTGGGCTTTGATTGGACCTGGGCTATGAGGGCTGTCCTCGTGGGCTTTGATTGGACCTGGGCTCTGAGGGCTGTCTTTTTCAACCTCAGGTTTCCTCTGCTTTTCACCATTCTGACCGATCGCTTCTGCAGAACCCTTTGTATCAACCTCAGCCTCACGGTCTTCCATTTCTGTTTCTGTGTCGATGTGGGCAGGTGTGGATGTACCTGGTGAGCTGGGTGCAGGTGTTCCCATGGCAGGCGTCTCACAGTCGCTATTGGTGGCTGTGTCAGCATTTTCTAGAGCTGCCCAGATCAGCCTCTGTTGCTCCTCTAGCTCCTCCAGAGTCAGGCCATCGTCCACCCCCTCCCCAGTCTCCTCAACCACCACCCAGGTACGCCCTCGCAGGGCTGGAGAGCCATTAGTAGGTGTGGGAGGAGGTGTACCTTTAGGGAGAGGTGGTGGAGTGGGAGTAGCAGGTGGTGTGCCCTGAGGTAAGGGAGGAGGTGAACTAAAGGAGGGTGAGCCAGGGGGCAGTGGAGGTTGGAACTGGAAGCCACCTGAGCCCTGACGACAGGGAGTTCCTGGGTCTGAGGGAAGACACAAATAAAGTCACCTAAAAAGTACTTTAAAAAGTGGCAGTTTCACTAATAGTTATTTTATTTATTTTTTTAAAGGTGGTTTTACGCCATTTAAGGTTCAGACACAACTACGGGACACTGGGTTTGCACCTAACTCAAGGACTGTAAAAGAGCATCGTACCACTGTGAGTAGCTTATTCCACCCACCGACTGTTTCACATACACGTTTATCCTGTAGTTGGTTAATGCATTGACCAGTCAATGTGCTTATTGACCATTTTCCCCACACTGACTAACATATATGGTGTGATATGTCTTTCAGTCTATTTGCTATTGTATGTCTTGCACTCTATGTCCTTATATCACCATGTTAGTTATGTCCCCACACTGTTGTGACCAAGACAAATTCCTGTACAATTATTGTACTTGATTGTGATGAACAGCTACCTGAGTCAATATCCATATCTGAGCTCCTGTCAGGACTGGACCTTCTCTTCTTTCTTTGCTGTGGAGTTGAGTCAGATTCATGCCGTCTCTTGTTGCAGGTGGCACCAGGCTATTGGCAGGGTATAGCATATCAAATTATATTATATTAAATGAACAAACAATATACTAAATGCTCATATTACCCATCTCACGAAGCAAAGTGAATAAATATCAACATTTGCTTTTGCCATTTGCAATTGCTGAGCACAGGCTGCATTGTAGGCAGGAGAGGATGACATAACTAGAAGGCTGCCACATTTAAGGGCTTTGCCCATTAACAACACAGGTATAACAGGAGTATAAGTGATGTTACAAAAGCCTGTGGTGAATAGGCATCTTCCACACAACACTGCACCAGTTTCTCTCCACTCCTAAGGCCAACCCCTCCACCATACACTATCCATCACATTTGGTTCTCATTACTAATCAGCTCAACATTAACTCTTGAAGTACCTCACTTCTGTAAGGTATAAGGCACATGGGGAGGCATTTTCTCTTTTAGTTAACTTAAAAATAAAGTGTGTTTTCATTAGACCTTTATCAAGTTATTGCTAAATTGTTGCCATACTGAGTGGTCCCCTTTGTCAATTAGAAAGTGACTTCATGCATAATACTTTAACCTACATTACTGTAGGATTTTTGGACATCGTCTAGGAATCACAATTAGTGACTGCTGAATTATCTGCTTTGTGTAATAACATGCCATTTCCTCACATGGCTCACTGAGACCCAGTCGCAGGTATGATGGATTGTTGGATAGAAATAAATGGATATAGTTGTGGCTTTAGTGATGGAGAGAAAGTTGCAGTGATTTAGGGGGAGAAACCCAATCCAGATGAAGGCCTTTCAGATAATTACCACAGGAAAATTGTTGGACAGGTAAGCAGCAAAGTTGTGCTTCATGTGGTTGTACTGAATTGGAACGGAGCCATATTGCATGTAGTCCTGGAGATCAGACAAAATGACAAAACAAAAAAGTGAGACACTTAGACAGATTTAGACTTGGAGGCTGGAAATTGCCACATATCTCTGCACTACAGAATGCAGTAGACACTTTTCCCATTGTAAAGATGCCCTGCTACTGAAAGGCACTGAAATATTTCAGACTTGATCTTGATTCCTGAGTCTTGTGACACACAAAATTAAACATTAAGTAAGTATGTTGATAAGCAAAACACAGACTCACATGACTAGTAATACTTTTAAGTCCAATATTTGAAAATATTATGCCCTCTGTAGACTCACATCTTTCATTTTAGGTGGTGCCGGTACATTGAAGCCTGGGAAATCTACCAGTTTGGAAACATCATAAGACATTTTTTGTCCATTGTTATCCTCTGTTATATCCCCATCATTTGAAACTAGAAGAAAGAAAAAAACAGTTGCAACTCAATTCCTATAAAAGGCACCATTGTTATGTTTGTCAGCAGTTTGTTCAAGGCAGAACTATGACAACATACCGTTTCCATCATATAGTGTTATGCCAGAGTTTTCCATCTCTGCCTCTTTGAGCCAACCTGGTGGGTAGCCTAGTTGCCTCATGCGGTAAATTGGAGGAGGCAGTGCGTTGACATCAACTCCTAGTGCTGCCAACAATTCCTCACTGTTCAAAACCATAACACAGTAAGAGACTTACCGACAGCTTAACTTATTACACTACATATTGCAAATGATTAAATCATCTTGTTCTGTGAGCGATTGCAAAACGACAATCTTGCCTCATGACTCCAGGCTTGTATTTAGAAAACCGCTCCTCGACCTCATCAGCATGGTATCGGTGGCTGCTCTGGTTGCTGCTCTGAGAAAACTCCTTTCTTCTCTCATTAATCAGGGCCATATCTTTTGGCTGGGAAAGCAATCATGTACAAATATAACTGAAGTTCTGACTTTAAAAAAAAAAAAAGTAAACTTGGATTCATGCCATGATAGTGATTCTTTATTCTTACCTTGGGACAGTCTCGCAGCTGATGACTGCCTGAGCCACAGTTGAAACACATAGACTTGGGTCTGCAAGGAACAGATCAGAGACACAGTTATTCACAAATATGTCACAGAGTAATTAGACAAGTCATAACAATAAGCAGCAACATAAATACAGCTTCAGTCACACTCCAAGCCATACCTTTTATCTTTCATCTCTATCTCTTGTCCATCTGTGCCAATGACCTGGCTGAAAACCTGCTGATAGCTTTGTGATAGTTCAGGAAGTTGTATCTTGTTTGTACACAACACAGCATCACATTTATTGTCTAGTCTACCTAGTTCTAAGTACACTTTTTATCTACTCAATTCAAGCCCTGCTCAAGTGCTGCCCATTACTGTAATAAATCAAAAATTGAAAAAAAAATTATTCATCTCCCTTGACGAAACAAATGTGAATAGAGCAAATGACTAGACAGATTATAGTGATCCATAGGGACTAAGTGGAGGAAAAGCTCCGTTTGAGGAGGCGTCGATCAGCAATTTTAAAGATACGCTGGAACATCCCATCCTTCTGTCAGCTGGGGGTTTTCATTCAGCAATGGCTGCCCAAGTTTATCAACACTGAAAGTAGTGAAATATAAGACACTTCCAACCACCTGTGACAGGGAAACAAGAACGTTTTATGGTATTATCTAGCAAGCTATATAATGAGGTTTACACATGTACATTACATTACAGTCATTTAGCAGACGCTTTTATCCAAAGCGACTTACAAAAGGTGATACACTATGGTTGACACTATGTGGGGATCGAACCCACCCACAGACTGAGAGTCTCACGCTCTACCGACTGAGCTGTCTGGGCCAGACAATTGGCAACATGTGGCGACTGATAGAGGGTATCACACTGTAAGCTGAGGAGCTCAAGAGTATAAAATTAAGTCAAGCACATACAAGTTAAATTTAAAATGTTTAACAGCAAACCATACAGACACGCCATAAAATACTCACGCTGAAGGCCTCTGTCATTATTTTTATGCCACTGGAGGACTTCATCTGCTCATCTTCCTCCATAACAAAAGCTGAATTCTTCAAAAAGGATAGAAAGAGTTTTAAGTGATATCATATTTTCACTGATGCCTCATAATAAATAATATTCTGAATGCATACCTGGGGTTTCATATGGAAGGATGATCCGTTCTTTTGATTTTCCTGTCTTTGGTGCTTCTGAATCACACTACAAATACAATCTTCAATTTCCTGACGGCACTGTCTGCGGGGGGGATCCAAGCAGAGCAGAAATCGGGATTTGCAACATTAACTCTCTATACAGAGCATAATTGGACAAGTCAAGCGGTCCTCTGTGGTGAGAGACGACTACCTACTTTGAGATGCCGTTGTTTGCATAAAGGATCTGGAGAAGAGGCCCGTCGATGTTGACATCTTCAACGTTGATGCCCCTGTAGCGTGGAAGTAGCGTGAAAATTACTAGGTGACCGTTTTTCATCAATATCTTTTTTCATCATATTGTGTATTACTGAGTATTGAGTGCAGTGTCGGTTAATTTACCTCGGTCTTGACAAGATGTTCAATTTTCTTTTCAACCCTTTATGTGGTCTGTATGTTAAGGAAATAGGGAGAAAGCCTACCGAAATAAATATTAGCCACACATTTGCAGGTTTTGTATCACCTGTCCTGGTCTACATGGAGCAGTAGCCCACGGCAGAAGACGAAAAGCTCGCAGCGCTAGCTAAGCTTAGCATTTGCTAACACATAGCGTAGCTGACACAAAGGATATTCTCCTCTACCAGTCTCTGAATATTGTCCTCACACTCCTCCAGTCTGTCCCTGTCGTGGCATGTCTCTTCCACCTCTTCTTCTCCATCCGTGAAGCGAATGTGCGTTTGGACAGGTGCCGTGTCATCTAGTTGTTGAAAGAGTTCACTGTCGCCAAAATCCACCTCAGCCATCTTTACCCAGATCTGTGGCAGGACGTCAGTTCAGAGGTCAAAATAGCTACGCACGTTACTCGTTGGTCCCCGTCGTGTCACGTGTTCATAACCAGGAAATGGGACATGTAAACAACTCCTAGCAGTCAAACAATACACTTAATACATCTCACAACAGACCGTATCTCACAAGTTACTCAAGGTATACTCTGACATTCCTCCTGATGAACTACTTTGATAAATTCAAGCCAGACAACTCTCTAGGTAGCAATCAAGGAAAAACACATACCCCCTCGTCTTCCAGACCAGTCTGGAGTCCTAGCATACATGTTCAAGCTTAGATTTTGGTATTAATATATTGTATGTAGTGCTAATAAAATGCATTTACTTTACTTACCAAGTCAACGTCAAGGACTTTTCAATTGTACAGACTTTCTTCAGCAGCTAAGTGTTGGGTAAAACAGCGTTGTGGGCTTAAACACCCTTTGAGTGAACTGAGAGGGTTCTGCCTGTTTCACTGTTGGCTAGCCAGTCCGGTTTCCCTTTGTTGATTCTTGTCTTTTATTTCAATATTCAGGTATTTTCCAGTCTTCCTACAGGACCGAAAGCAGCTGGGTCAGGGAAGGAGACTTTGCCAACAATGTCAACTTGCACAACTGTCCATTTAACGTTACCTCATTGGGACGGAGGCTCGCGGAAAATTCGCTTTATTTACTTGGAAAATCTAACATCATTCCGGCTGACTGAATGTCCAAACAAGGTGAGTGTGAAGTGCCATTACAAACTCAAAGATTATTGTTTTTCCCTAATCAATTTAGAAGAAGATTCGTTGGATCTTGTCCCATAACCCAGGCGGTCCGCTAGAGGGTGCTGTTGACCATATCATGACACACTTCAGCGATGCAATAAAATTAAAATATTTAATTTAATTTAATTTAAAATTAAGCCAAGCAACATATAAAACATTTTGACCATCAATGCCAAAAAAGCTAAAAAGCTGTGCAAATAATGTCTGTGTTTTGTATGACAACCCCATGCGATGATCTCCTTTTATTAAATCAATTAAAGAAACATTGACATTTGACTTGCTTGTACTGTGGCCTCACCGCAGCATTCCCTGCTTTCACTTCTCTAGTGTCGGCTGCAAATGTGTAACAGTGTCCCACATAATATAATATTACGTCATCATAGGCATAGCCTGGATGAGCCACAGATTGTGGATTTAATGAAATCTGCAGATGTTCAAAGTCTTTATCTCCATATCTGAAGGTAGGACCTTGAAGAGGGGTGATTTCTATCATCTGCTCTGTTTCTGTTTCAGAGTCCAATGGTTCCTCTCTATTTAGGAGCTGATGTCTTCTCTAGTACAGATATTCGTACAGAGAACCATCCCAGATACCATGCCAAGTTTGCGAAGAAAGGATTGGCCACAAAAATACATTTCACCTCAGGTAGTCTGATTTACAGGACAATGTAATACCATAAATAGACGAATAATGGAATGGCTTAACATAGCTGCACATACACATAACAGTGTTTACAGTATTGTTTTGTTTGTGACAGCATTTCGGTTCCATGGATTGAAGGTACCTACTGCAAATAACAGCCTCTGGTTCTACAGCATTCAAGGACTTTTTCGAGTAGCCTTTGAAATGTACAGTAAACAAGAACAACTTGCTGTGCTAGAGAACTTCCAGGTACAGTTCATATTTCTGCATGCAGCTTTGATATATTTGCTTTGTTTAAATCAATCCCAGGATATGTGACATACTGTTGTGTATTCCCTCTCTAGGATGTATGGAAATCCCAGATAAATGACAGCCCTCTGAAAATGAGTTACAACCTCAGTGTGCAGCTTGACTCTACAATATCCAATAGCATCACTCAGATGTATGATAAAGCATTAAAGGTTAAACTGATGTCACACCTACAACATTGCCAAGTTTCTACGGAACTGGTGGGTGTAAGTGGGATTGACACGGGTCCCTCTGGTGATACCTCAGCAGATCATGATTACTGTTCTCTACCCAAGGACAGCTTCCAAACAGAGCCCATCCAGCTCATTTTATCCACCCTGAGACAAAAACTGCACAGCTTGGAGGAAAGACTGTCTTCTGGGAGTCAAGGTTGCACAGACCAGCTGGATATCATCTTGTTGCTTCTGGAAAACATCGACCGGTATATGAATGGGAAGCTGGAGGAAAGGGATGTGACTGAAACGGTATTAGCGCTGCTAGAGGCCAAGAATTGGGGTTCTGTGTATTCAAGTCCCCTACTGAACTCTATAGGACGTTGGCTTGGCCAGCAGTTCCATGCAGCCAACAGTAGCATCAGCCAGAAGGTCGAGGGCTTCAAAGTTCAGCATATTGAGCGAATCACTGACCTGCCACCTGCAGAGGAACTAGCCACAGAGCTGTTCCCAGACGCCATGCAAACATTGCTGCTGCATTGGATGGGCCTAAGTGATGAGTCCACCCTAGAGAAGAGACACAGCGAGTACCCCATCCTGCTCCTTATCCTTGAGTTTGCAAACCACAACCTTATTACTGGTGTGGCTCATGTGCTGTACTCAAGTCTTATATGCAAATAGGAACGTGTTCCCCTTAAAGTCCCTGTCCAGTGACCTCACATACAATATTAACATTTTCAAAACAAGCCTTGCAAGTAAATCATTGGTTTAAAAGGCAAAGTAGGAGTGACAGCTGATTTCTGCCAATCAAAGAAGGCCCCGCCTGGCACACCTGAGTCTTTGATTGGTGGAAATAATCAGGTCTTAGAAATGCTTTCCAAGAGGTTTATCAATTGGAAAGGGGTTATACTAGAGGGCTTTGACTTCAACATTGCAATCTCACCAGAATCCCAGCATTGTTTAATAAATCTGTTTTTTTCCCTTCATGTATGTGTGGTCGACCTTTCTTCATTTGAATAGCAACAGGTTTTGTGGTGCACGTTTTTAATTTTCAATATTCTATCAGGTCTGGCAACAACAAAAAAAAAAGTCTTGTTTTCCCATTGAAAGCAGATCTTAACTAACCCTGGAGATGTAAGAAAAACCTTAACTCAACACAAATAAATTTATTTCAATAACTTTTGCAAGTTTTGGCAACTCTGAAGACAACTTATCAGTATTACAATCCATTGTTTTATTGTTTTTCCATTCAGGAGAAATGAAACTGAGGGATTCTAATGCTACATTGACTTCAGATAAAGCCTCTTGGTAAATCAATGTAAACAAATATTCACATGACCTACATTATGTTCCATTTCAAACAATTACATATCAATATATTTTAGTTTAAAAAAAAAAAAGCTATCACATTTTTCAAACAAATACCTAAGTTTAACCAACATCAGTCATTGAACTGCATCATTTTGTGAAGATGTACAGATTAATAAACACTGAGACACACTCAGCATTTAGCTATTTACATTAGAATGTTCCAAGATGTGAGATCTTTGTTTCTAAATAAATTACAGATCCAAAGCAACATCCATGCAAGCTTGATGGCTAGCGGTGAGTTGGTAGACCTATATGATTAGTTGAGAGGCCAAGGTTTGGCACTAGATGGCATCCATTCCACGTGAGAATGAGGTCGAGAAGCCAAGGCCCATTCCCCTCTGGGTGTGTGTCTGAGACCTGGCCATCTCATATTGAACATCAAGATTCCTAAACATCTCCTCTTGCTGCTGAAGAGTCTTCAAACCATCATCATTGATTGGTTTTGAAGCTTCACCCTCATCTTCTCCCTATGAAGACAGCAAACCTTATAAGCTTTGGAAAGTTCCAGGTTGGAAAATTCAAATGTAACTCAACAAAGATTCAACAAAATGGGAAACTGATTAAAGTAAAAATACTCAAAATATACATACTTTAATACCCATTAGTTTGCGGAATTTAACGTTTTGGTCCTTGTTCCCAAAGTTGAGCTTCTCCCACAACTCAGCTGTCTGGGACTTGTCCTTCAAAAATATTAAAAATCAATTATCAAAAGTTGAGCATGCATAGCATTACGTAATGAATGAGAAGGACCAAACAACTCAAATCTTACCCCTTCCTTCTTTCCCTGCCATAGCATCTTCCTCTTTTTCTCCTGCTCTGCAAACTTCATGGGGTTTACAGCAGAGGGGTTGTAGTAGCTGGGTACAGCAATACCAGTCTCTGCTAAGGTTTTGGCTTGAAGGGCTGCCATCTGCGCTGCCATGGCGATCTGGGGGGTGACCTGGGTCCCAGAGGCCAGGAGGGCCGCCACATTCAGTACAGGGTTGGTGGCAGCAGCTGCAGCAGCAACTGTATCACACAGCAGAGGAGCAGCCACTAGAAACAAAAACACAAAGGCCAGCATAGATAACAGTCAGTAGTTGCATCTAGACTCAAATTATGAAATCTTTACAGAACTTGGCACAACTGATAATAGTAGTCCTTCTCACCTGCAGCTATCTCCTGCTGCTGCTGTTTCTCTAACATTTCCTTTTCCTTCTGCTCTTGTAGTTTCTTGGCTCTCTCCAATCTGGAAAGAAACAGAATGAGGGGCTCAGTTCTTCAGATCAGTAACTTGGCTTGCAGTTTGATAAAAAAACACAAACACAATATACAAAACCCACACATACAAAACCATAGACTATAGTACATAAGACACAATAGTCAACACAAGGTGTGTTTCAGGTGCAAGGTTACATGTGAAACTTAAGCAGGTTTATCACAGAGGAAATAATGGAGTTTTTAGTCCTATTGCACTTGAACCAGGGTACCAGGTACAGGGTATATCTACAGCCTGAGAGGAGAGGTTGAAACTGTGAGTGATGGGGGTGGTCTCTACAGTCCAACACTGACCTGGCCTTACACAGAACATGCTGGTCAAAGAGACCTGTTAGGGGAGGCTGGGGGGCACCTATCGCCTTGCCAGCCACCTTGACAACTGAACTCAGGCAGTTCTTATATTTGTACGTTGTTTTTTTTTGTTAAAACGGTCACTACAGAGAACAGCATTCATATTACTCATTCAGGTTTGACAGCACAATGTGCTCATTGCAGTAGTGGAGATAAATGGGATTAAAGCTTAAGACTCACAGTTCCTCTACATTGTTGTCGTACCTTCTGGCCAGGGCCTCTTGTGCATCCATAGCTGTGTTTCTGCCCCGGAAGGCGGGTGGACTAACAGACCTACTTCGACTCTTTCTGCGCACTTTCTCAGTCCTCTTCTTTTTCTCCCTGAAGAAACGCCCCAAAACAATTTAACAGGCATATTGTTAGTGGCTGACAGAAAGGCATGCATACAGGACAAGTGCAGGGGGGGGAAAATGATCATCCCACAAGAAATGGTGGAATGTTAAGCAAGCCCACCTGCTTTTACTGCGGCTCCTGCTACGGTGCCGATGTTTGGTCCTTGAACCTGAACGAGACCTTGCCTTCTTCTTCTTGTCCCGGCTGCGTGATCGCCGTTTGTCCCTACTTTTGCTGTGATGTCGCCTAAAATGAAGGAATCAAGGAATCAAGGAAAATGACAACATAAATCGTATACTCTTGGATTTATTACGCATCTTCATTTTGACAAAAAAAATATATATAATAGAAGTAATAGAAGGCCTATATCAAGGGTGTTGAGTAGTATGTGAGTCAGACTATTATTACTACTACCGATATTTGTGTAGCACAAAATAAAACAATCAGCTATTGTTAAATATTGCTCTAAGACTTGTGCTTCTGACTTCGTTAGTGTCATTAAGGCAGACTGCAAATTCAGAAACCACAAGACCACAATGACTTTTGTTTTATGTCCTCAAAGAAGTTACAGCATAACACATTTTCTCAGGTAGGTTGATGACTCGACTCACCTCTCCCGTGAGTGTGACTTAGAGTGGCTCCGTCCCCTGGAGGGCTTCCCGTCTTTGCGTCGGTATCGCTCCTCTCCGTTCTCTGCTGAAAGCCTCTCCTTACCCCTCTCCATCTGCTCATACTGCTCGTCCATTTTTTTGTGAGATTTGGATGGCTTCTCAGAGTCCCTCTTTCGTGCCTGTTTTAAGAAGAAGTTGTCTCTTTCAGGAAAATAGTGCAACAAAAAGAGTTAGTACCATGACTTACAGCAGAAGATAAGTAATAAATTTGAAACAAACCTTGTCATTCAAGATCCATTTCCATAACATGTACAGAAAGACATGATTATAAGTGGGCATTTCTGTGTTCGGCCTGCTATGACATCCAGCCAATAATCTATTTGTTTTGTCATTGATTGATGTTAAAAGGCAAACAAGTATCATAGTATTATCCTACTGAATGTGTAGAAGACATCATCACTTTTGGTATTGCTTCAACCTTTAATAAGGGCCACTTAATTTAAAAAAGCTCAAATAAATATCCAGTCACATCTCTTGGAGCTTAGCTGGATGAAACTGTTGTCCTAAACTAGCCATATCCAAGCATTTGCATTAATCAAGCAAAATACTTAAAGATGTCCTAGGTCAACCCATTTGGCAATTCAGCCATTCTGAAAATGCAGGTCAAAGGCTCCTTTAGAATCCCCTCACATCACTAATAACATAACTTAATATTTACAGAGTAATTACTTTATGATGTTACTGATCAAATTAGCTAATTAAGAAGTCTAAGTAAAATGTCTACTTCATACAACAGATAAATTAAACACACTGATTAACTGCCTAAGTGGCAATGAAAAAAGGCCTATAATGAAAGCAAAATTAAATGTATTGTCAATTTTATCTGCTTATGCCACAAGTACTTCATTGTATAAGAGTCTTTTTCTCATTAGAGCATTTATTACCTGTTATTCATTACTATGGCCTGACACTACACTAAAGGGGAGGTTGTAGGCCTCAATGAAGCCAACAGTAGTATTGTTCTGAAATATGGAGAAATTAGTTAACCTTGTACCAAATAAAGCAAGGTGGTAAAAAAAAAAAAAAGGGTAGAATTAGAGACAAATGTGATAGGCGTAATTGTATCATTACCTAGGCTATAAAAAACATCCATGTGATTGAAGGTGAGCTAAATCTCTGTTTGGATAAATTGAAAGATTAATTATGCCCATCCCTAGCTGTAAAAGATGCAAGAGTTAATTCCATTTTTTACTTATTTCTGTAAGGCAAATAGGAGTTTGAATGGCAGATAGTTACCTGTCCCAGTAGTAGGCATATTATTTTGCTATGTCAGCAGCGTCTTCTGTTCAGTCTCTTCGTGCATTAGCACGCTGAGTATGATTTATTGTAGAAATGTTATCATGTGATCTACACACAGGATTTAACAAAAAATAAAGGAAAAAAAAATCTACTCTTCACCATATAATATGGTTACAAATAGTGACAGATATCCAAGGATGAAAGGTCCCTTTGAGACATGTCAACATAGGGAGGACAAAAAAGGGCCCCATTCCATGTGAGTAAGCCCATGTCTGTCTGGAAACGTGTTTTCTTTAACTTTGATTTAGATTACATACTTGACCTGATTATACATACTTACCCCAACCTAAAACTAACAAAACAAATTAAAACTACAGGCATTTGAGATTACATTAAATGTGCTTTAGATCATAGAAATGAAATAATTAATTACCTCTTTGCTCCTGCTGCGACTTCGTCTGTTCTTCCTGTCACCTGTAACCACAGAAGGCAGAACATTCAAAAACAATCAATTTTAAACAACTGACGTTGTAGAGTATACTGATACAAAAGGGGAGAGGCAGACAATAATGCTTTAGGACACAAATAACAATAATTCTTCAGGCATTTTCTGTATGACGATTGTATGTGTATTGTTACTAAATACTAACGTTTTCGGTCCCTGGAACGTGACCTTGAACGTGAATGGTGGTGTTTGGAGCTTCTGGGAGATTTGGATGACTCCATGCTGTGTTTTTTTCTATGACGAACTGGGGAGCCTGTTCTGTTGAACTCAATGGAGTCGTCGTCACTTGCCTGAAACAAATGGACATCAGACATCACATCAGCAGTAAGTCAAAGTAATTCAGTACGCTCCAGTAGTGGTGTCCTAGTTGTATACAATCCCAAGGCATACTCCCCCCTCGAGCACAGAAGTATTACATTCACAGCACTGCTTCTGTTCAATGGTATCTCTTGACTAAATACATCACTGATATCATAGCTGAAAATTGTCACAAAATCCGCATATGGATCCAAATGATCTGTGATTAGATTAGCTTATAATAGCAAATAATAGTTATGTACATCTCTATTAATTCTAATAGTTGTCTCGGTTCAATCAACGGAGCCAGGTAGTGACTTTTGTGATAATGCCACAACACAATGAGCAATACACTGCCCCAACATGCTACTAATATTAGTGTAGCGATAGTTTCCATGGGTGCTATACATACAGACAAAAAATAAATAACGATTTTCAAAGTTGATAATTCGTGGTGTAAGATACTGCAATAACATAACACTTAACATTACCACATCATAGCTAACGTTAGCTATTACTGAGATTAACGTACCTTAATACTGATTATGTCGCCCTCGTCCTACACGTAATGCATAATACGCCATCGGTAAATTAAACTCGGTGTAATGATTATGCTTTGTCAATATAAATGTATCACCAGAATTGTAGGAACCGTTGGTCAAACAAATAAACTAACAGCTAGTTAGCTAACATGCTAGCCAAGTCTTCCACCATCGCTGGTTCAATCAGAATAGCATTAGCTAGGCCGCTAAGCTAACGTTAACCTTACTCACACTTAAAGACGAGTTAGGTTAGGCGCCATCTTGACATCTGAATAGAATCACGAACTTACATTAACGTTATTTATTTAACGTTGTGTTCGTGTATATTTCGATTTATTTTCCTGTAAGGTTACTCACCGACATAATCTGGAAGCAAACGCTATATGTGGAACTGCGATTCTGCTTGTTGTGCAAACGTACACGGAGTTGGCTAGTCGTTGTGTAGCTCATCTAATTTGGTCTTGGTTGCCAGATCTTACCTCGAGTATCCGCCACATTCAGGAAATCTCCAGATAAAGTTGTTCCACAGACCTGCTAAGCTACAGCACTGCAATGTTATGTCAACATGTCTGAGCCAATTCAGTTTCATTTAATTATTTTTGAGATAGCTCTGAATACCCCCCTCATCCCGTGTACCAAAGCGGGTTGTGAATTTTTATCAGTGATCATGACTTTACTGCATTAACAGACTTGCTAAACTTTAACAAGGGGAAGAGTGCAGGCAAATTGTTTTTCCCATTTGTTTATCGCGTAACACCACCTTCATCCGATTCAACATGCTTAAGATCTATAATTAGTATGAGGGATGAATGTAGAAATGAATCTCTGCTTAATGAGATGCATTTTAAGGTAGCCAGACTAGGCGGAAAGATATCCAACCTGGCAACGTCATATGTGTCTCCGACTTCCGCATTTTCCTGCCTGGCCCCGCCTCGCAGGGTTTGTGCTTCTGGACTGGAACACAGGCATCATAACCCGCCAAATTCGAAATCCCGAGTCCGAGTTGTACTTGGATGTCATTGTAGAAAGTGGGGTGTTGATCCTTGTAGGGTCTGACTAATTGCCTCTTTTCGTCAGATCGGTGAGTAACTGACCGTGTCTGTACAATAACATGCCAGTGTTGTGAGATATTAGCAAATCGTCTGTTATATTTTTGTCGGTATTATAAGACAGCAGCGTGCTGATTTACCAGAAAACGTTAGCATAGCGCATACGTTACACGTTAACGTTAGCTCAGTTGTGCTATCTAACTATCAAGTAACTGATCTGTTAACTTTATCAAGCATTTGCAGCTGAAGATATTGACCATATTTCTTGCATCAGGCTGCAAGGAATGGCAATGTGGAACGACGTTGAACTTCTAACCAACGAGGACACAAACACTGTTCGTTTCTGCAATGTTTCAAAGGAGGAAAATGGTAGTGGCTTGTATCAAGTGGATACATTGGTCAAAATCTCCACTGCCCATAAGGTAATGAATGTTAGGCTTTTCTCCTCTGCGAAATCGGAAACATTAATGGACGGATAGTTAAATAATAGATCAATACAACTCCTGATCTAATGGGAATGTTCGTCCTTGCAGGTGCAGTCAGATCCCCATCTCTATTCCTCCAGTGGTTCAAACTGGAGTATTGTCGTTGCTGACAGAACAGTTATCCTGTTTGACCAGAGCTATCAGACCATCTTGCTGCATCTTGACTTCGGTAAACTCCTCTTTGATGTTCCTTGTTTCAGCTTAATGCAGTTTATTATTTCAGCTTCTATCACTGCATCCATATTAGGATCATTTAAAAGTTCAATAACGGTACAATAATGAGTCCAGGTGAGATTGATTCAGAGACATCTATGCACAGTTAAGGTCAAGTACATTACAATTAGCTACAGAAATAGAAAGGTTCAGTGGTACACTAGAAGAGGACAGAACCTGTCTGATATGTGATTGGGAGAAACTGTAAATTCAATTAATTTGTTTTTCTTTTGTCCTTTTATCTGAGAAGTGTGTGTTATTGCAAAGTGATTTTTTTTTTTTTTTCTAATAATTTGTTTTGGTTAGAAATTAAAAGGTGGATTCTGTCTGGCAAACTTTGTAAAGCCTGGGCAAAATGGCAGTGCGCTGTGATAACTGAGTTTGTTTAGGAATATGTTATACACATATTGCAGTATGATGTATGGATGTTTCTTGTTAGGCCATAGTGCATACCATGCCATTACATGTGGACTATACATGTTATTCTATATATATACACTTTCTATCTATGCTAAATATATTCTAAATTTAAGACCTATACAACATAATATGTTCTATAGCTAGCATTCTATAGCTGTGAGCATTTAAGATAACTAAGGCTTATCCCAAAAATGTTAGTGAAAATAAATCATTGTATGGAGAGAACAATTTTCATCATGTTTATCCGGTATAATGCAGTTTGACCTGTCACAGCAAGTATATTTGATTATTAATGGTAAGATTCGCTTTTCAGAAACTGATGTGGATACCATAGATGTATGTCTGGAAGGACAGTTTTTGGTGGTCTGTGAAAGAAACGGAAACCTCCATTTGATTTATGTTCCACAAAAGAGGATCCTTCTGACCAGGGTATGAGTTTTTTCAACCTACATCGCTTCGCACCTCAAATACCTTGCATTGTTTTACAATACCTGTCTTAATTCACTGTCAACATTTGAAGTATAATACTCCACTACAGACAATAAAACTAGCCATAATAACCTTGACAACTCTGTGTATTTTTCTGATGTGCGTTAGAGCCGCATGAACTGTTACAGCTATTCACAGTAATATGTTGATTAATATGTCTCGCAGGCTTTGGTAGAGAACCCTTGCAGTGGAAATAAGAAAACATATCGCCAACTCATCATAGAGGAGGACAAGACATCCTTAGGTAAGATCTCTACATGGATATGAGAAGCATCTGTTTTCAGAATGGAAGCTATAAACTGTACTGGAAACATGAAGGAATCTCTGCTTGTACAGAATGTTTTAAGAAGTAGGTCAAGTGATGGCATGTTGTCGCCACAAAGCTGTGGTGAAGGGTTGAATTTATTTTCCTTGTTGGCAGGGACGTACCATGTGTTCCTTCTTGTAAAGGATGGTTTTTTCCACATCACACACCTTGCTTTGGTGAAGATCCAGACAGGTATCAAGATATTATTTGCAAAGAATTTTGACTTGCGTAAGAACTGTTTTGTCATCCAAGTTCAACTTTCCTTTATCTTTCATCTTCATAGCCATTGACAAGATGGATGTGGGGGCTTTGAAAGAGGTAATTGAAGACAGTTTTATTTTTTAAGCAACAGGAAATTTAGTTTATGAGCAGCAGAAACCTGATCACATGCTGCCTCCTTTCAGCTCCAGTCTCTCATCAAGATAGACTTCTGCTCCACCAAGGATTTCCATGAGGAGGGTTGCAGTACAGCAGTGACGTTCAGTCTGAGCCGTGACATCCACTTATTGATTGGGGTATGTGTCCTTAGAAGAATGTTTTTTGCTTACCAAGCGTAGTTATTGGTATGCTACAATGATTCCTGTGAATGAATGCACATGTAAAGGTCAAAACAAAATCAAAGTGCTTAGGGACCTTGGTACTTCAATTGTTGCACATATTACATTATGTCAATCCTGGCTCATGCTATGCTGTTGCATGTCTCTCTTCCCCGTTTTCTTGTCTCATTTCACTTTATTTTGTCTCAAACAGTAATAAGAAAACATGAAGCACCAATCTGCAATATTATGAGACTAAAGCATAGATTTATACATATAGATTATTAAAGGGAGGCCTTGCTCAGAAAATCATGTTCAAGATGCAATCAGGTGCAAACTCACATTTTGTGAGTAAAATATGCCTTCAAACAGATGCATCAAAGATGGTGAAAGGTGTGAGAATATGAATTAGGATTTTAAAATGGACTGCCAACTCTTTTCTGGGGAAAACCCCCCCACCATTACTACAAAAACATGAAATTAAACCAAACTTTTTAAACAGGCTTCAGGGTTATTGTTGTAAATGAAATGTTAGGAGGAGACATGTTAGGAAATGCATAGGAGCAAGAGCATCATTTCTTCTCAAGTGAGGTAGTTTATCACAACATTATAATTTTTTACAGGGTGATAGAAGAAATGTTCTAACCTACTGGACAATGGACCCTCATCAGGGCACTATGTGCCTCGCTCACTCTCTTGACAGTAGCTTAATCCCAGGTAAGCTCTTGCTTCATTTATGTATATACAGTACTGTGCAAAAGTCTTAGGCACAAAAGGCAAAGATGCTTTCAAAAATAATTGTTTCTAAATATCAAAACATTTACTTTAAAGAGCAGTAATGTAAAACACTAATGCAGAAAACAAAAAAAAATAAGACCAAATGTATATGAAAAAAATCTAGGGTGCCTAAGACCTTTGCACAGTACTGTATGTAGCTACATATTTGTAATGTTTTGGATCACATTGATTATTCCTTATCTTCTAGCTATTTTAAAATTCACCTTTAAAATAAGTAGCCTAATTGGTGACTTTATAGGCTCAAGTCAAAATCAAATATATTAAATTTACTGTCACAGTGTTAGCTATTGCATAAGAGGTTTTAATATATATATCAGATATATTCAATTCAATTACTAGCTGTCCCTTTATCAAAAACCCCAGATCAAGGTACCATTATGTACAATTGACAGTATGCAAGGTCCATGTGCATTGTCTGATCTCAGTATCACAATCATAAGCAGAACATATCTGGATGGAGGTACAGACATATGTACAGGTCTAGAGGGCAATAAACTAAACTATCAGGAACCGTGCAAGCCAATGTCTTATAGAATAGTCCAGATCATATAAATGTGAAACATGCAGTAATACAAGACCGCTAAAAGACTAAACTAGTAAAAAGTTCAAAGTGCCTGTTGGAGTACCTTCTGGTAGTGTTAATACGTAGCATTTTTCTTCCCTCTGCTTGACAGGTGTGAGGAAGATCTTGGTAGTGGAAAACCATATGTACATTTTAGACACTGAGGTGAGTTCAAAAGTGTCAGAATTAGTTGTTTGATATGTTTGTGTATGTGGCTGGGTCATAAAATGTTTGAAGGTTACATGTGGATTGCTCTGTCTTGTCCTTGGTCTCAGGATGTTCTGAGTCTTTGGGACCTGCATTTCCTTGTCATGATTTACTGCTGGCCTGATCTTGCCATTCATGACTTTCAACTCACCACAGAATGCGACTCTGCCTGCATGGCAACGTATGTATTAACATTTTGTGATATAGCTGTAAAAATATTGTCTGACATGGCTGATTTAATCATTGCTTTTATATGTAACCTCGACTGCGTGTATTACAGCCAAGAAAACGGCAGCATGAAGTTGATTACAGTGACAAACCAAGACCGGAGCCAGGTAGCCTGACTTAACGTTTTTGAGTCAAATATGATGTAGATCAATTTTAGATCCTATTCTTAACTTGCCATGCTGGTTTTATTTGTTCAGATCAGTACACTCCAAGTACGTTTTCTGCCCTCCATGACTGTTTGCTACTCTCTGGACATCTCCTCGACCTCCTGCCTTGTCCAGACAAGAATAAGCATGGTAAACCATAAACAATAATGAAACTATTGGGCTATAATATTAAATCTTTATTGCTATCTGTAGCTGTTAACGTTTCTCCACTTTAACATCAACTGTTTTTTTCCCTTTTTCCAGGATACTATTTATTTAGTTGAGGGGATTTCTGAGAACCCAGAAAGGTACGATGTAAGATCATCATAACTTTGAGTCATAAGTGATGTGGTGAATATTTTGAAATTTTACCCAAGTGGTTGACTTTTTTTTTTCTTAGTAGCGCAAGAGAGCCTTTATCTTCTGTTGTCGTGAGATGCTTCACAGAGGCTTTGCCAGAGAACAGGTAACTGGTTTTAATTGGATTCATTCCTGCACTAATTGCAGTACATGGAGTTATAACAGTGTGCCATCAATATCAGTTGGCTAATTGTACTGTTTACTATTCTCAGACTTAGCAGACTTCTCCACAAACACATGTTTGAAGAGGCTGAAAAGTTTGCCATAACTTTTGAGCTGGATTTAGAGGTTAGTGTCTCTCTGTCTTGTAAGAGAAATAAAAATGTATGTGACCATTGACGGCAGGACCGACAAGGACCTCTGAATAATCATTGGCCACCTGCCAAAGTGGCTGGTAGAGGAGACAATCTTATACAATCAAAGGTGACCAGTAATTAGCTGGTGGTAATTAACCACTTGATTGTGGTATACACAACTAACAATCCAACTTTCTGCTCAGCTTGTTTACAAGGTAAAGCTCGACTTTGTGCTGGAGCAGCTGGCTTCTGCATCAGTGGGTGGCTATGGACAGGATGTGTGGTCTGACCTTGTGGAGGAGGCCAAGACCAACCTGATGAAGATCATGGTGAGTTACAACATTGTTCTTCAGAATCAGCATGAAAGGAGGTAGAGAGGCTTGGATAATTTAGGTGAGCAAAGGTATTTAGGGGTGGCTCACAAATCCGGTACTATAAAAAAAAAGGTCAACATACAGAGGAACAATAATGATGTTTTGTTCTGCACAGTATGTAATGTAATCTACATTTACTGTTGTAAATATTGGGTGAAACGTTACTTTTTCCACCCTTTACTGATAGAGGAGAACATTTTGTGTGTTGCTTAGGATGAGCAGTATGTGGTGGAATATTGCCTCAAGGCTCCGTGGCCCACCTTCGAGACAGCAGAGAAGATGCTCAACCATGCTGCAACACGATACTCCTCCTTACATATCCAGGAGGCCTTGGCCAGGCTGGCAACCTTCTGCAGCCTTTACGGCCAGGAAAAGTTCAAGTACATTCAAATATGGCAATGTTCAATACTGTATTTGTGTGTGCTTTTGTATTTTATAGTAAATTTGCATCTTGCCGTTAGTTCATAATGTGCACCACTGCATGATTTAGTGTCTTGTTCTGTTATCCTCAGTGGCATTGCCTGGATTGAGTTTCTGAACAGCACAGACAATATAGGAGACATCCTGACCCAGCTAAGAGAAGGAGACCTGAGGGGTGCACAACTCCTTTGGCTCAGACATGAGGTAACACAAGTAATTAAATCAGAATCACTTCATTCACCAAGCAGAATAAATATAGGAGTATGTCATGATGGTTGCATTGGCGCATAGACCTATCAGAAACTTCCACAGGAACAGGACATACTAACATGGTTGAAGCACAATGGGACTAGTGACAATCACCAAACATACCAAAGTTCCGTGAGAAATATTGTGATGTTGTTCACTGACGTCTCTCTTGGGTTTTGTGCCAGGGACAGATTGCAGAGAAGCTTGATGAGGCTGGGCTTGAAGCTCTGCTCAGTGCCATCCCAGAGGACCTGCCATCCCAAGACCTCTGTCCTTGGTTTAGGAGCATCATTGTTCCTTGTGTGAGGAGAGTGCTACCCAGAGGACAGGTAAGATGCTCACATAGTCTCAGACAGAAAATGGCACATAATGTTGTCACTTGTGGTAAAAGGGCTCTCTCATAATGTATCCATAGAAAATACTGGCGAGATGGCTTGAGCAGAGGGCAAGGAATCTGGAGTTAACAGAAAAGGTAAAAAAAAAAAAACATGACTCAACAAAATATTTATGCTTTCAAAATGAATGAATATCAGTCAGTTACTTGTATAAAACACTGAACAAATAAGTTTGAATCATTCACCATAATTGAACTAATCATGATGAACATACTATGCTCTTTCAGGGTGACTGGCCCCAAAATGGGCTGGACTTGGCAGAGCTTGGACTGCCAACCTTATGGATGTGGTTGAAATCAGTAAGTTAGTGTGTGTGTGAGAGTGTGTGTGAGCACTGAGTAGGATATTCTCATCTACACAATATAGGCAGAATAAGTGGGCAACAGGGGGGCCTAGTGGTTAGAGAGACCGTACATCAACTGGACAACCAGGGTTCAAACATCCACCCTGTTGAAGTGTCCTTGAGCAAGACACTGAATCCCTATCAGCTCCAGAGGCGTTGTTCTGCAGTTGAACATGCGACCTCCCTATGTACGTAGGGAACAGAGAATGTCCTTACGGAGATCGATGAAGGATCAGGTTATTATTATGACGTGATAATACACATGATCAAATTGTTTGAATCCTATTGTATAGTGCTTTTGTATGTTTCCAGGATCATAATTATGATGCAGAGGAAGTGGAGAACCTCAAGTCCCTGGTTTCCAACCTCCGCCGGCTGCGGGACCTCCACAGGAAATACAACTGCAGACTTTCACTTTCAGTCTTTGAGAAGGTGTGTCTCTAATTTGTGATGGATTTTGATTACACTTCAGTGAAAATTAAAGCTTCTAGCAAACTTCAGATGTCTCCTGTAGAAAATAATTGAATACCATAGATTCACACAACCTACCTGAGAACTTGCAGTGCACAATTAGCTGTCTAGGGTTACATTTTGTGTGGAAATAGCAAAGTCATGGAGAAAATCATCTAATGCTCATCAACGCCTCTAGATGTCACTGAAATATATCTTATATCTTAAAAGCTTTTGTCCTATTGTCACTCCCAGTCGTTTTTCAAGGGAAAGAAAAGTATTTATTTTCAATATATACATAACTATTTCATTTATATACTATAAATTAAGTATTTCACTTTTAGTTACCACATATGTTCCACAAGAGCAACTAGTTGAAATTGATGGTTTAAATGTTTAAATGTATCTGCGTGAGTATCAGTTGCACTATCTTTATGTTAGTTACATTTTCATTTATTGTTGCATTGTTTTCATTTTTATTAATAATGCATTTGCTCATCTCCCCTGTGAATCTGAAAGGGGAGTGTACAGAGTGTAGCATTCTTCATGCTGGATAATGTGCCGGCCCCAGAGCTCATCTCCGCTACAGTGGGGAGCAGCATCTTGCCATACTGTGCAGAACACCAGCTTCCTTTTGATGAGCTGCTTCTACAGTATATCAAGGTAAAAAATCCCCCCCCCCCCCCCCCCCCCCAACAGCTAAACATTGTCCCCAAAGTTGTCCATATATCATGATTCAAATATAAGAGCCATTCCTACTGGAGTGATCCTGGAATTGGCCCAGGAGTACCTGATTCAGTTACCCGAAACGCTACAGGCTGATGAATGTTCCCAACTCTGTCCCTCTGTCTATCTGATCTTTATTAGGATCTGCTGCAGCGCTGCAGTTCTCAGACCACTACACTTTTCACAGGGTGGGAGGCCAAAGCAGTGGCAGTACTTGGTTGCATGACCGACACTGATGTAAGTTTCTGTAACTGAAACGCCTCCAGGGCTTCTTTACACATACACATAGTTCATGCCAAAGGTCTATGAGCAGACTTCAATGGCACAAATCTGTAGGTGTAGACACCCACTCAGTAATTCAACACAGTTGATAAGATGGTTAATCACTGAACAAAAAGCATTCATGTTTGAATTGGAAATTGTGAAATCCCCCATCGATGTGTTTTGTCCAGCTGATGGTGGATGCTGTGCTGGAGATCATGCAGAAGGCGGTGGTGCCCTGGAATGAGGTGGTGGAGAAGCTGGTTCAGCAGTATCTAGAGATGGAGGGACCCAAGTATGTTGACACGGTCCCCACCCTGAAGTTGTGTGTTTCATCCTAGTCAGAATTGGATGCTGTTATCAGTGTTTTTCCTGATGATTGTCCTTCCATATCTTCCATAAACTATCCTCAGACAAGACCTTTTAAAGGAGAGCTACCGTCTGATGGAGATGAGGAAATTGCTCACAGGCTACGGGATCCGCAACTTCAACCTCTCCAACAACACTCAAGTCATGGTACGATTATGACAATCATGTGACTTATGACAACTTGTGTTATGCATGCATATAAGATTTCTGAGTCCTATACATTTCCTATACAGACACTGATAAGATACATCCTGAAACAAGACCTCCCGTTGTCACTAGAAGACTCCCTGAACTTAGCTGAAGCATACAAACTTCCAACCTCCCAGATAAATTACTTGTATCTCATCCAGCTAATCGGCCATGGCAAGGTATGTTACTCCACACAGGAATGTGGAATCATTAAATTTCAATCATTTATCATTATTATGTTTACCATAATTTAGGACATGTTCATAGAAAATCTTCCGTGTTGCTTGCAGACTGAGGCATGCATGACTGTCCTGAAGCAGCTGTCCTCTGTAGAGGCAGAGTGTGTGATTGAGCGTCTCACAACCTGGGCTAGACTGCAGCTGGAGGACAAAGACCACATATCTGATGAGGTGAGTAGATGACTTATATAAAATTAGGGTTAATTTGCATTTTATATACTTGTATTAAAGGCTACATTTTGTGTGTGAGCTTTCAAAACCACTGATGTCATATACTGTTGTGTTTTAAGATGTGTTTCATAATCAGGGCTTCAGAAAACCAAACTATTCTGTTATTTAGAACAGACTGGGAATAATGGCCTCATTCAGGCATATTGTACAACTCAACTGTCTCGTGGCCTGTGTTCAATAGCACAAGAAGCACCAGATGGTCATAGCCCAAGTGATGGTGGATGCACTGAAATTCCTACACATAATCCAAAAATGTAAGTAGTCCTCAGTACTGAAAGAAATGGGGACAGCAGGTTAGCGTAGCGAGTCTGGTTGTTCCTCAACCAGAGGACCCAAGTTCAAGCCCCTATGTCAGCAAACGTGTTCTGGCATTTAACAAATCACACTGATCGGCCTGATGGAGAGCCTATCATTTAAGGTCAAAATTTCAAACTGAAAGGCCAGAACTGCTACACCACTGGTCTGATTTTGATGAAACTTGGAGGGATGGATGGATGGATGGATGGATGTATGTATGTATGTATTGCTGGCGCAAGGGGCTGCATCCTTCGTGGGGGATGGCATGTTTACTTGTCTTACCTATGTACCAAAGCTTAGGAAAGAAAACATTTCTCATTGTTTTGACCTCTTATAACCACACGACTGTACATCCTAATGGCTAATGACAAGTTTTCTCTGCAGATGATGCTCTTAAAAGTATGGAGTGTGAGGACAGTCTGATCATGTTCAAGGCGATCGCCCACCTACAGGTGAGCTCCACTTAGGGAATGTTCTGTGTTTTTTTTTTCCATCTTTTCTTTAACCTGTTTTAAATGAAAGCCTCTATTTCTATTCCTTCAGGAGGACTTTGACATTTTCTTCACCCCCTCCAACTATGAAGATCCCAAAGTCCGAAAGCAGATGCAGGAGCATCACATCACAGCCTATGAGAACACGCGTGGTCGTCGTACACTCAAGGGGAAGGTCACAACCACTCCAATGGTGGCCAATGATCCCGATGGCAAGACCAAGACCATCTCCACTGAAGCTGGCTTATGCCGCCTGGGAAGGCAGCTGCAGCGTACAGAACAGGAGCTGTGGTCTGACTTGGCCCTGCGTGCTCTGGGGGTGGGCAAGGTGGACAAGGCCCTCAAGATCCTCAGGTCAGCCTGTGTGGATGCTGTGGTGGATTGTAGGAGTCAAGGGGGTGGGAAACGAAGGTGCTTGCTAGGGTAATGTTGGGACAAAGGACTGTTGTTGTGTTGTTTTTTTCTCCCATGTGTTTTTATTGGAATGAATCACTGGTTTTCATATCTTATTAATACACAGTGTAGACATTTACTGTTCGATATTTGTTTTTCACCCAAGTCTGAAAGGGTCTGAAAGATGTACCAGAGTACAGTGATTAACAACCAGTATTATATTTCCTTTTGTGTAGATATATTGGTATGGGCATATTCTGCCAGTTTACTTAAAAATTATTTATTATTACACTATTTATTAAAAAAAATAAAAGGAATGTGGAGCAGAAAAACTCAACCTGACCCAAACTCAGTCCAAGCGCAGCCTGACCCTAAGGGTTAAACAGCGTTTTATGAGCTGAAGCCTGACCAAAGCTATTGATCAATTGTTCATAATAACTGTATTTTTGAGCAATATTTTTGAATCCAGGCTGACCTAATTCAAGCCCATTGGATCCAGTCAGGCATAAATGTAAAATTCAGATGTGGACAAAAGTCTTATATTTTGTCTTTGTTCTCGTTCTCTCTTGTTAACCCCCATCTGCCCAGTGAGCTGTATGAGCACCACTGTAACCCCAGCACAGGGAAGGTACTCTTCACAGCTGCCCAGAGGTTGTGCCAGATGCTGGAGGCAGACGTGCCCATGGTGCTTCCTGATGAGATGGACTTGCCAGCAGTTATCCACAACCTGGCCTGCCAGGCTGTCACTCTGTGCCACTCAGGTAAATCACACATGTACATATCAATAATGTGCACACCATTTTATGTCATTGAAAATAGGCAGTATCTGAATCTGGGATGGAAATATGACTCATCGATGTCTAAATTTCACATTGAATGGAGTTGAATTTGAGGATCACTAGCACAGCTGATGAATTTATGTACTCGACTATTTATTTGTTAAATAGTTTGTTTACTGAATAATTGATTATTGTGAGTTATTGTGAGATAATTATTTAGAGCTGATTTGGTAACTTTGGTCCCTTTGATTTGCTGTAATCCATCAATATTAATATTAATAATATCTGTAATATTACAACAGATTAATTCAGGGCAGAATATAGTCTTCAGCTGGGTTATCACATGGATACATTGAAATGCAAACGGAGGTGTATCATGAGCTAGAAGAGAAACTGAAAATAAGATATCAAGAGTTTGCTGGTGTTTATGGGTTGCAAACATCCAAATATGTGTCATTCAAGAAGTGAGCCATCAATGTAGTTCAGTATGTCTGCGCTAAGTAGCTCATATAGAAGACAGATTTGTCTTATTGAGACATGTGAGCTGGAAAGGTAGGGTAGCCATTATGTGGATGTAGCCTGGTTGGTGCCCATTGCTCCAAATACTAAACTAGATGCACAATCTCTTCAAAATTGTTACAGACCTGCTCCTGGACTGTTTGGAGCTGTGCAAGAGCACACGTACAGCCATGGATGTCTACCATCAGTGTCAGCTATCAGACAACTATGGTTTCATAGCCAAGGTCAGTATCTTCACCCTATATTTTCCATGGCACCACACTTTATTGATCATCTAAACACAACGGCATGCCCTGTGTTTTTTCTTTTAATTGATACTTAGAACTAATGCTACATACGATGACGTTTTTGCCATGTATACCACACAGTCTTTTTTTAGTATAGTACTCTTCTATCTTCTGACGAGGAAACATCTTGAGATGTTGCTGTTTTTTTTAATCTGGTTTGTGCTTGAGGTACTGATGTGTCTGAAGACATTTGTATCAGCCTTCTGATTTCAGGTAATCTGACTGGTACAGATTAGGGGTTTTGGTTTCAAGTGGCAGTTTGGACAGATGTAGAGAAACACATTTTATTTAACATGGATGTTTTTAACATTTATTTGAAAACATCACCAACTTGCCATAAGTTTGTGAAATGGTAAATTTAACATGGAACGTTTTGGAAAATGAACAGGAGTTAGTACCTCACTTTTATAGCCATGAGAATTGAAAAGAATGCTTGAAAATGTTTCATTGTTTTATATCATGTAATGTTCACAGGATTTGACCTTGGAGGCAGAAAAAGATCCGTACTCTCAGTGGAGTTTCCAGGATGTTTTTAATGAAGATTGCATTGTTCTGGACCCAGTGTCTGTGCTGCCAGTCCAATATGAGATTACCAACAGTTTGCTGCCTATATCCCCAGGTAAGCAAAACCCTGCAGATTAGGTCATCAACATCTATTTAGAATTTTACTACCTCAGGCTGTGCTTAGCTAACTAGCTTTTCTATTTTGCAGATACCAAGCTGTACCCATTGGACTGCTACTGCCTGTCACACTGCTCGTTTGAAGATGGTTGGTACTTCAGTTGATATAACCCTTTTTTTCTTTTAAGTTCAGATTTTGAAGCATAATCGTGTGTCACGTCCGGCCACTTGTAGGTTCAAACTACCTGCGGCCCCTCCTGGGTCCCCTGGCCAACATGTTGCAAATGCTCCAGGAGTGCAGTCAGTTGGAGCTGGCCCTCAGAGTGCTGGTCAACTCGTATGGCAGCTGCCTGCAACATGTCACCTCCAACATTATGGACCTCAAGCTCAGCACGCGGGTACAGCTACAACATATCACTGGTGCCATCGTCACCATTGGCATATTGGTTATGGTTTCTGGAACAATTATCATTACTATTGCTTCAAGTATTTTGTAATGTTTAACAATTTTGTTTAACAACTCTTCTTTCAGCTTCATGATAAACAAGATCTTATGCAGTACAATACATGCTTAAATGATCTCCGAAAGACAACTATATCTTCTCTCAATACTGTTGCTGTGGCCCTCTTGAACAAGGTGAGTCTGCTTCGGATCTCACGAAAGGGTATTAGTAGCATTGCTTTCATATGTTTTTGAATAACTGTCTCTATTTCCTATGGGCTGAAGGTGTTCAACTGGAGAGTGGTGGATTGTGACTTGGCTATTGGACTCTGCACGCTCCTCTCCAAAGCAGAAGTCTTCAAAATACTTTGGAAGGTTATTGACAACACCTGGCAAAACTATGACAAAATCTTGGTAAGAACTATTATCTCTATTCTTTAATTTGGGGGTTTCAGTTTCAATTCATGGGATTTGAAGAAAGTTCAAAGTTGTTTAGAGTTGAACAGGAATGTTCAAAGAATAGGTATTTACAATAATCCCACATTTGATAGTGACACTGACCTGCAATCCAGAGAAATTAGATTTTATGGAATCTAACTTCATTGGTCCAAACAGAGGTCTTGGCTTGTATACCAAGCTTTTGACTAAAATCCTACTTGCAATTATCAACCAGTACAAGATTGACCATGACCAAATGTCAGGCTGTTTATTTAAAAAAATGAAGAGGGTACAGGTTCATGTGTAACTCCGTGCATGTTTTTCTTTTAATGCCAACCCATAATCAGCAACTTCAAATTGATTTCACATTTCAGGCTGTGGCCAGGATCGGGGCCCATCTCTGCTGCTTATACAAAGAGGAAGAGGAACAAGAGAAGTTTCACTCAGTCATTACGGATGCAGAGTGGGGCATCAAGCTGGGCAAATTAGGGGTTTGTAGATGAAACCACAGCTGATTCTACACTTTGTTAACTCAGATGGCCAGTGACTTATTGGTCTGAATAAATATGGTAATATAGAGTGAATCTCTGTACTTCACAGGCTGCTATCCATCTGTCCCACAACTCAACATTTACCATGTCTTCTCCTGCTCTGCTCCTAGATATCCATCCAGGCTGTGTTCCGTCAGTGCCCCGAGATGAAGAGTAATCTGATCCCTGTTCTGGTGAAGAACAGGAACATCACCCCTGACATTATCCTCCAGTACTGCAGGTCAGCTGAACAACAGGATTCAGTGTCAATGTGAAAATTAAATTTCATGTAGGATTATGCTTGAACTATGATTGTTGTAACCGTTCACTGCTTGACTGTGTTGACACATGCCCTGTGGTTCTTGCAATAGCACCTTTGGTCTGGACAGAGACAGTGTCATCAACCAGTACATTACCACCCTACTGCTGCTGCAGGAGGACGAGGATGAGGACGGTGCTGGTGCAGCAAGTGATCCTGGGGCAGGCCAGGAAGAGGTGCAGCCTCTGGGCCATGCAGATGCCCTGGAGCGAGCCCTGCAGATCATCCCCATGTTACACAGCACCAGCAACCTCACTGACAGCCTCAGTGCTGCCATACTCAAGGTCTGAGCATTGGGGAACAAGTTAGTAGAGGGTGCTTTATAGAGCAATAACTTATTAATGGATTAAAGACCAGGCGTGTTAGGGTGAAGGATTTTTACTGCAGTAGCATTAAAGCTATTTGTAGTCATGTGTGTTTGCATCTCACTTCCAAAGGAAGTAATTTGCTCAAGGAGCATAAAAGTAATTCCAATAGTTCAAGATTGTCTTTGAATTTGTGTCTTTTGAAACAGTGTTTTGTCATGGCCTTTTGCATACTAAATATCTGACTTTATGAAATGAGGTTTGGATAATTAACTGACTTTTAATGTGAAAATGCCTTCCCCATGCAGCTCAGCCCCTACAACTATGAGAGGATCGAAGTCGTGCTCAAGATCATACAGACTGCTGATGAGAATGTTACCAGCTTCTCAGTTAGTCAGGTATAGATTTTTGTAGCATTTGTGCACTGAACATGTAATCATTTCTTACCTTCCAAATATGTTCAGCCAACAAGCAATCAGTGTCTTCCCATCCACAGGCAATGGGCCTACTTCAGCACCTGAAGTCCTACAAGCGAATCTCTCCTCCCTCAGACGTAGAGAACATCTACCTTTTGGAGAACAGCCTGCAACCTATCCTCCTGTCCAACAGCAGACTGCCCTTTCACCTGCTGATGCAGACCAACCATTACTGGAAGATTATCTGTGAGTTGGCTGGTTGCTTATTTTAATACTTAAATTGTTGCTGAAGACTAAATGACAGGATCATATTACGACTTTTCGCTTCTCTACATGAGTTAGTTAGTATCAGATTTAAGTTTTTAAAGGTTTATTGCTTTTAATGCACTGGCCACCAGCTACATAGCAAACATTTTAACTCCCTATTAAACGCAGTTCCCCAAGTAAGTAATCAGATCTAGATGAATTGCCAAAGATGACTTGGTCTTCCATTGCCCCTAAGATTTTGAACACCCTGTCTGAGGAGCTTAGACGATCAAAATTTGCGTCATTGTTTAAATCTCTTTACTATCGCAAGGATCTATTAATGAAATGTGCAAATAACAAGAAAATATTTTCCTGTGTTTAGCTCCTGAGCTCAGTGAAGAGACCTTCCCTACACTTCTTCTGATTAGCAAGCTGATGAAGGTACAGCATACTGATCTACACAGTAACCTCCCACTTACTTGCATTATAATAAAAGACCATAATTGTATATTTACAATTGAGTTATCAGGTCTATTCAGGATATTCAACCTACCCGTCTCCTTCCAGGTGAGCCTCGACAAGTTATACATGTCAGCTGCGAACCATGTGTTTGAGAAGAGTATGAAGCCTCTAGTGTTGGAGCAGAGCAAGAAGGGTCAGAGGCATTTTTCCAATAAGGAGACATTCAAGGTGGCCAAGACGATGATGGAGTACATCCACTGCATCCAGAGCCCAGAGTGGGCTGCTGCCACTGCCCATAAGATCGCTCAGGAGCTGCCCCCAGGTCTGACTTGTAGATTTGCATCAGATACTGCCATCGCGCTGTTTGTATGTGCGCCTTACAGTTTTTCCTCATGTACTGTTCCCTGTAGGCATTGAGAAGACGCAGTCACTTCGGTTCTGTTTAGCTCTTGGTGGTGCATGGCTGAAGAATCCAAATCTTGAGGTCAGTATTCACATTTGTCAATTGTGTAAATCCATTAAAGTGAAAATCTCTAATATCTGTCTTGTTGGTTTGTCGTACATTGTCTGGTGTAATCCACTCCCCTCTAATCCTGAGCAGGAGGCAGCGCGGTCCAGGGGCGAGACCTTCTTGTCCAAGCTGAAGCTGCAGTTCCAGCGCTCGGCCACTGAGAACGCCTTGATGGCCAACCAACTGAACAGCCCAGAGCATCTGAAACTGACGGGGCTGCCAGCCAGGCTCATAGTGGCCCTGTATGAACACAGCAGTGTAGAACAGCGCTACAAGGAATCAGGGGGTCAAACCTTTCCTGGCAAGTATAAGATTACTGTGACAATAACTTTTACATTTTTCTCCACAAACTCAAGTAAATGAGGTTTCCACTGTCAGACATACAACATTTCTTATGAGGTCAATATTAGTAGACTCAATATCCTTAATATGACTACTGGATGAAGGTACTCTGTTACAGTTCTGAAAAGCGCATTATGTAGTTCATTACGTATTATAGAACAATGCATGACATTCAGTTGTCTTAGTGTCATCAGGATTATTATTTTTATTTTTATTTTTATTATTAGATTATTTTCCACAGTGACAAATACTGTAGCACTATACTGCCCAACAGGTTGATGTGCTGAAAACGATTGGTATGCTTAATGGGGCTGTTGGATAAAAGTACTTGTATAAGTATAAGTTGTGCAGAGTCATCTGGGTGAGCCACACTAAGTGCTAGATGGAAGCAAGTCATTGAGAATGTTTACTGTGGTTTTTAATTTGATGATTTGTCTCTGAGCAGACATCCACGCTGTATGTAAAGAAATAGCCACCATCAACGGTGTGGATCCTCTGAAGATCCGTAACATGCTGTTGGAGAAATGGATCTGCAAAACAGGCCCTGCTGTAGCCAAGGTTTGTTAATCTGTGCTGTACTGTTTGTGTCGCACTTATTTGATAAGCTAACTGTGGTGGTTGTTCATGTCCTTTTTTATTCTGCTCGTGTTGTATGTTGTTATGTTCTGGAAATGTTGAGTCTGTGTTGTGTAATATTTTTACAAAATGTAGCTTTTCTTTTCTGAAGGACATCAACAATCAGGAATGTTTTAGCAACATTGAGGAGGACCCTGACCTAATGAGGTAGTGACATTTTCATCTGCAGTTATTTGTTTGTAGCAGTTTACATAGAAATGCCCTATCAATTATGTGTTTGTGAAGAAACCAAAATTCAGGCAAGAAATTTAAGGCATATACTAAATTAATTTTAAGACATAGGCCTGTATTGGTAGAATAACATTTATTTTTAATAGTATTTTATGCCTCTTATTTTTCAACTGCTTATCCATTATGAATGAAAATCACCTCAAAGGGGCTAACTGTATGTTAACCTAGTAGTCATTGATTGTGTGAAGAGCTGTAACACCAACAGATTTGATGCTGGTGTTCATTGTATGTATTTCATTTGATGCTCTCTCAGGGTGGTGTATCTACTGCAGATTTGCCCCATGGATGTTGCTGCTCGCCTTCTGAGCCCCATCCTGTCTGTTGAAACCTGGGTGAGTCAAACCTGGACAAAGTACCCAGAAGTAGTTGAGTGGTTGAGTCAAATCCTGCCAAAGCTTTCTCTCCTTTGTTTCCCCTACTTTGCCCTCCTTGCTACATTCCCACTGTAATATAACTATTATAAAACACCAAAAAAGTGGTCTGCCGAATCCTTGTCCCTTCACTCATCGTATTTGTAATTCTGCAGATTGAAATTGAGGGTGGATGTAAGAATGGAATCACTTCACCCTTAAGCTAAAGCAGCCACACGTTACAATGTAGGTATTCATCAATGATAGCAATTGTTGAATTCCCCCTACAGCCCCTCAGCAGTTCCGGGCCACGTTTGACCTTCTGCCACCGGAGTCGAGCCCTGCTTTGTCTCATCCGACTTGCAGATGCTGCCACTCTGGAGGCCCAGATACAGATCCCCAGGACGAAAATCGAGTAAGAGATCCTCTGATCAGCCAGGAAATCAATTTAACTTTATAGATGGAATGATTAAATGCAATATTAATTTAAGAGCTGTGTATGATTCACGCCGTATTTGATATCCCCTGCAGGTATTACCTGAAGTGCTACATCTATGTCTCTCAGCTGGAGGCCTTAAACATCCCTTACACTGTGGAGTCATTCCTCAACAGTCCCAAAGAGGGCATGGTTAAGGGGCTGTGGAAGAACCACAGTCACGAGCCACAGGTGCTATGTTACTGAAAACATAAAAAGCTATTTCAACCAATTAATTCTATTCAGCTTCACTGTTTTCTGCCACTTTGAGGTTATAAAAGTCAGTGTTTCCCACAGGTTGTTAGTTTATGGGGGGGTAGTTATTGCAGCTTGTTATTGCAACATCAATAACTTATTTCGCAAACCCAGACACTCATATTTTCTTCCAGTGTAGTATAAGTAAATGGAACATAGCTGACTATTATACTTCCATCTGACTATCGAGGCTGGTTCAAACTGTCTCTCCATTCAGTTCATGTCTGGCGTGTATGAAGCTGTCTGGTATGCATGGCCCGCCCAAATACTA
The DNA here is from genome assembly GCA_034670405.1 of Hoplostethus atlanticus. Lineage (NCBI taxonomy): Eukaryota > Metazoa > Chordata > Actinopteri > Trachichthyiformes > Trachichthyidae > Hoplostethus > Hoplostethus atlanticus. The sequence continues at coordinate 9,054,189 of JAXDDX010000002.1, read as the reverse complement.
ACATTGTAGGGGAAACACTGAATGTTTTATATACATCTCTATGCATGCATGCAAACTGAAGTACCTTTTTTTTGCTGTACAGGCTGTGCGCTTGGTGGCAGACCTTTGCCTGGAGTATCAGGTGTTTGACCCTCAGCTGTGGAACGGATTGCTTCAGAAGCTGCTGGGCTTCAACATGGTGAGGAGAGGTGGAACACTGATTGCATTCATTTATTCAAACAATTACCCCTCATTTGAAAAAGTGATCTTCTGCTATATGGTAATGTAATGTCTCGTGCCTTTTGCTGTCATTTTATAGATTTTATTAAATTAAGACCACTAACATGTACCCAGTTTTGTGATTTAGATCCACACTGTATGAACTGCACGTACCCTGTTGACCGAGAATCACACCGTAACTCTTATGTAACTCTCCTACTTGATGTCCCTCTTTTTCTACAGTCTCACTGAAATACTAAAGGGAATGGGCTGCCAGTTCTCCTTAATACAAAAAACAAAGCAACTCAGTCATGTCTTTTCTGTTTTTCCCCATCCTCAGATCAGCCATCTGCAGAAGGTGCTGGAGGCAATAGGCGCTGTGCCCTCTCTGTGGCAGGTATGTTTATAATTAATGTCTTCATTATGAGAAAGTATCAAAAGAAAAACAGTCTTAGAAATGCAAGCTGCACTAGAGCCAGCATGGATGTGGAACCAAACCACTGCTGCAGTACATGGACGAATCACTGATAATTGAGATTAACTGGGATTTTTCCTTTTTTCTTCAGATCTCCAGCTTTTCCAGGACCTGGAGGAGTATGATACTGGCCCCCTTTGTCTCAGGTACCACTTTTTGTAATGGTCAAATTCATTTATCTGTTAATTTATCTATTTTTGATGAGCATCAAGAAAACATGGATGGCTGTAAGTGTCTTTGTGCTGGCTAAAGTTTATTATATCCTGTCCTAGGAGAATAATTGATTCTGATTGGCTGGTCATGGAAAACCTGGAAAAGTCATGGAATTCAAAAATTGTGTTTTGCAGGCCTGGAAAAGTTATGGTTATATGGATGGAACATCATATAGTATGCATATAGTTTTGGAAATGTCATGGAAATGTGTTGATAATCTTTTTTTCCAACCAGTGAAATGTTTAATGCCCGGCTTGGCTGCTTGTTGATCCACTTCCCTTTGAGGGGGGGGGGGGAAATCCTGATAGTATCCGTCCTAAGTTAAATAAGACCTGGGACATTCAGATCAGATATTCAATGTAAAAAAATTAGACATTTGCAACACACTCTGACAAATACTGGTGCTATATGTCTTAGAAAAGTCTTAGTCTTTAAAAAAAAAAAACGGTGTAGGAACCCTATTTAAAGTCATTTAAAGGCTTATGAAACAGTAGTAAACATTAAACAATAGCATTTTTTAATATGCTTCTGTGATTTAGAAACAAAGTGTGTTGAGAAGTCGACCGATGGCCAGCCACCGGGCTTCGTTTGTGTACCGGCACAAAGAGAGCAAGACAATTAACAGTGTTCTCTGCTTATTTTGTCACAGCATCTCTTCCTCTGAGTCCCGATCAACAGGCGACACTCTATAGGACCTTTGTACTCCTCCTCAAGTAAGCTCTACTTATACTTCACATGGTGTCTCATTCTTTGCCACATCCTTTTTCTGTTTCATTATTGACATTGCAGACAGTTATGATTCAGTGGTGACCTGGGTCATATGTAATTTTCCCTTTATGTTTATTCCAACCCTCTTACCCTTTGTTACCGAAGGTGCCCTTTCTTGTTGAATCTGGACCTGATCGGCATTGCCAACCGCTTTGCCCAGTTCAGTCTGCTAGCCTTTGCATTGGGAACTCTCCTTCTCATCCCCTGTGCCAAGAAAAAGGCACAGCAGATCCAGGTGAATATATTCAGCGTGTGAGGTGTAACTGTTTGGAAATCTATCTTTTCCCTCTTTTAGAGTCTTAACTAAAATCAAATGCTGCACTGACCATGAATGTCTTTTTGCAGGCTTTCTTGTCTGTCTGTAACCCAGTCACCATACTTGAGCAGGTGGAAGAACTTATGAACACTGGGGAGTTGGCTGGAATCCCCTCACAGGTTAGATGCCACCGCTGTTATTATCTCTTTTAAGATTTTTTCCTTATCCCAATTTAAAAATGTGTATGTAACATATCATGTAAATAAGTATTTGTTGCCAAGTGACCCGCTTTGTTAAATAGAACAAATTAGAGCTGCCATCAGAAATAATCTTGGATGGTTTAAGTGTCAATCCAAGGAATTGCATTACAGTAGTGCATATCATTGTCTGGTTTTACCTGTAACTGTTAAATGAAATGTGAAACTTTTTCAATTTGCCTAATAACAAATTGTGGTTACAGACACATTTGCTTCATGAGAACGGATTTGAACCCCTAACAATAAGAATTCATTGTCTGTGTTGTGCCTTGTTAATACTTATAACTTTAAAAAAAACTTAAAACTTATATTTTCTTTCTACTTCATCAGATTAGGGAGACTGTATTAACTTTCATCATTCAAAATGGACAGCACCAGAAATTGTTGAAGACAAAGCACTTCAAGGATCTAAAGCAGCTCATAGTGTCGATGGGCCAGCCTAACCAGGTGAAAGACTTGATGGATCGCTTGAACAGCCAGAACTGGTAGGTTTTCTACATGCAAGAAAAACAAAACTGTTGCTTCCTCTCCTTAGAACCAAGATGCATCAACTGGAAAATAGTAGAAAGAGAGAACAAATTTAGCTACCGTTGGAGGCCAGTGGATGTTCTATAAAATTGTTTTTATATTTACGTAAAAACACATTTCGGCAGAAAGCCTTTATCCAATCCATCCAATGAAGGCTTTCTGTGGAAATGCATTGGTTTTTATGTTCAGGGCTTGAAATTCAGTGTTGTTAGAGGAAAACAACAGATATAGGATTTTTTTCATGGTTAATGAGTCAAACCAGGAGACAGCTATCATTATGCACCATTATATCTGACCTTTTCAAGTGTATTATTTGAGTTCTTCATGTCAATCTGTTTTAACCTGCTGTTCAGTGAGGATGATGCTGACTCCCTCGCTCGTGAGTACATGAAACACAGAGAGCATCAGAGAGGGAAAACGCTGTCTGTCAGCTCACCTTCACCGAGTGCCGTGAAGGTAACTGACGCTGATATCCTGTAACCACTTTTTTAAAGACAATATTATCCGTTATATCATAACTACATAGTATACTCAATATATAATGTGTATTATTATAATATGTATTAACATTGTGTTTGATGCATTAATATTTGGTCTTTTCAAGTCAATAAAGTATAAAGGTTATCTATTTTTATAAATGTTCGATTCATTTTTTGTTGTAATTGGCAGTTCTTTATATGTTGATCATTGACCACAGTTTAGTTACAAGATACAAGATTCGACTTTATTAGCCTTTGTTAGCCTACCTTTTTATTTCATAACTACATCACTTTGATTATTGCTTTAATAGGTTTGTGATTCCATTTGAATTTGTCTGTTTTGCAGGAGTTTCTCAACATCGAAAATGGGTTTTCAGGATGAACAGAAGCTGTTCCTGCAGCTGTATTTATATTATTTTACTTGGGCTAGAGATGCAATATTTGCACTGAACATTAATCTTTCTATTGTGCATGTAATAGTTGAATAAATGCTTTTCAATATCCTAAATAGCGTTGAGAAATTCTTGAGAAAACCTTAATTCAGAAGTGTTCAAACAAAGAGACAAAGGCTATGAGTGAAATTACTACTTGATTTTTTTTATTTTATTTTTTGTTTTAAAACAGGTTTGAACCACAACTGTTAGTTGTCTTTCATCAACATTGGGTTTTTTTTACCTCCAGGCTTGCAATATTGTAATCATGGCCAACTCTTCTGCTAAAGGTACAGTTTATTTAGCATGGGATGCAAACGCAGGTGGAAATTTTGTTAGTACAATTATTATACTTATTAGACTTTCATAGTCTTTAAATAAAATTAAATAATTCATGTCAGTGAGATAAAAGGGTATTATAAAATAAGTTGAATGAAAAGTGGATTTGTTCAGAGAGGCTCAAGGCTGCTTTTAGTTAAGACTCTTCTAGTTAAGACAGGAACTGGTCAGCTTCAAGGTCTGGTCAAGCTTCAAGACCTTGTAGATCCTCTTGAACTAAGGGCTAAAGAAGTCCAACAGCACAAAACACAGCTTTTAAAGGGTTTGTGATGTTAATGGCATGCTGGGGGTGCACTACACGCATGTACCTGTCGACAGATATATATATATATTTGTGTCTTCTGCAATTTCCCTTTGTGTGCAGAGCAAATAAAGAGCAACTACCACAATGTGTGAATCACATGATGGTGTCTGCATAGATGACAGATAACAAGGCTGGCTTGTAGAAAGATGTCAAATGTGTATAATGTAGCCCAGTATACAGAAAAGGTTCCAGGTTTTCTCATTTATTTCAGTTGTGGTTGTTGGATGTTTGTTCTTTACTGTGCTAAAGCACTGCTGTTCTTCAGTGATTGTAGGATGCTAGTATTTTAATATTGTGGTTCTGCCAGCAGCTGTGGGCGGAGGGAAGGGGCAGAGGCTCAGTGGGGAGGTAGACGCACTTGTGAGAGGTTAGGCTGATCTCCTACCCTCTGTCTCCGTTCCGTCCATCCGGTCCCAACCGTGACCAAAGGTGTGTCACAGTGGCGCCTGAACAGGGACAATGATGGATGGAACACCCCCCAATGTCCCCGCAGAGTCTCCGCTAGGGCAAACGCTTCGGCGCCTCGCAGACATCCAGGAGAGCCAGACCACGCTACAACACCAGCAAATGCAGGCCCTCCACCAGCACGCCCAGGCGATGCTGGAAGTGGCCGCTCGCCAAGCCGAGGACGGGGCTCTCCTGAGGGAGCTGCTGCGGACCCCTCCGACCGCCCACGAGGGCGGCCTAGGCTCCGCCTCAGCTCGGCTTCCCCAGGTCGCCCTCCCCAAGATGACGACGGCTGACGACGGCTGACGATCCGGAGGCGTTCCTCGACATCTTTGAGGGGACCGCGTCGGCCTGTGAGTGGCCGGAGGCGGAGTGGTCTGTGAGGTTGCTTCCCCTTCTCATCGGGGAAGCCCAGGCCGCCGCGCACAGCCTGCCGGTGTCCGCCAGGTCGGACTATCCGGCTATCAGGCGGGCCATCCTGGACCGCTTGGGCCACACACCGGAGGGGCACCGGCGCCGGTTCAGGGGGCTCAGCCTGAGGGACAACGGCCGCCCATTTGCCTTCTCCCAGCAGCTCCTCGACGCCGCGAGGCGCTGGCTTCGTCCGGGCGCCAACTCCACTGAGGATCTCCTGCAGCAGGTGGCGCTGGAGCAGTTCCTCTGGGGTCTCCCGCCGGCAACGGCGGACTGGGTCCGGTGCCACCGCCCCGGCAGCCTGGACGAGGCCACCACCCTAGCGGAGGACCACCTGTCTCTTCCCCCCCGGGACCGGAGCGCGCCTGAGCCGCGGCCGCCGCCCTCGCCCCACCCCACACCGGCCCCGCGGAGGAGACCGGACCTGTTTCCTCCCAACCGGACACCACCTCCCCCCGCACCCGCCGGTCCGTTCCGCCCGGCTCCACGGCCCCTCAGACGTCAGGACAGGAGTGCTGGTGGTGGGGGCGGCCCGGCCACTTCCGCGACGACTGCCCGTTGATGGAGGTGGGACAGGTGGTCCGGGTCGTCAGGGCCGCCGGCCTCCTCTCCCGGTCCGGACGGGAGGTACAGCATACCGGTACGTATGCAAGGGAGTACGTACCAGGCTCTCCTGGATACGGGCTGCTCGCAGACCCTTATCCACCAGAGCCTGGTGCGGCCCGGGGCTTTGCTGGAGGCGTCGTGGGTGGAGGTTAGGTGTGTGCACGGGGATATACACAGGTATCCGGTGGTGTCAGTGGAAATTCGTGGCAAAGGGAAAAAGCATAAAGTCAAGGCTGCGGTTAGCTCCCGCCTGTCGCGCCCCCTGTTATTAGGCACGGATTGGCCGGGGTTTGACAGCGTAGTAAGGGAGGCTACGGGGGTGCGTTCACGGCAGCCAGGGAAATGCGAGTGGTGTGCGGTGTTAAGTGGTGACGCGAGCTCCTCCGAGTCAGGTGGGGAGGGGGTCCCCGCGGCCCCGGTGATCCGCCCCCTCGAGGACTTCCCCCTAGAGCAGTCTCGTGACGACACACTGCGCTTTGCCTTCGACCGCGTCCAGACCATTGACGGTCAGCGGGTGCACCCGAACGCCGCGCTCACTCATCCTTACTTTTCAGTGGTTAGGGACAGGTTGTACCGAGTGAGTCGTGACACTCAAACCGGATTAGACACCACCCAGTTGTTGGTACCAAAAAGCCGCCGGGAACCAATCTTCCAGGCGGCTCATCATAACCCTATGGCTGGACACCTAGGTTGCAACAAAACACTGAACCGGATCATGGCCCGGTTTTATTGGCCGGGCATTCGGGCGTGCGTCGGTGGTGCGCGTCCTGCCGCGAATGTCAGTTTATCAATCTCCCGGCCACCCCAAAAGCGCCATTGCGCCCTCTCCCTCTAATTGAGGTCCCATGAACCTCATCGGGCCATTGGACCGGAGCGCACGAGGTTATCGCTTTGTGTTAGTCCTAGTGGATTATGCAACGCGATACCCTGAGGCAGTGCCGTTGCACAACATCTCGGCAAAGAGTTTCACATAATCTCCCGCGTCGGAATCCCGAAAGAGATTCTGACGGATCAAGGCACCACGTTTATGTCACGAACACTGCGCGAACTGTATGGGCTACTGGGGGTTAAATCAATTCGAACTAGTGTGTACCACCCACAGACCGATGGTCTCGTGGAGCGGTTCAACAAAACACTAAAGAACATGGTTCGTAAATTCGTCCACGAGGATAGCCGTAATTGGGATAAATGGTTAGATCCTCTGTTGTTTGCAGTGCGGGAGGTACCCCAGGCCTCCACGGGGTTTTCCCCCTTTGAATTGTTGTTTGGGAGAAGCCCGAGAGGCGTCTTGGATCTGATTAAGGAAAGCTGGGAGGAGGGTCCAAGCGCCAGTAAGAATGAAATTCAATACGTCCTGGACCTGCGAGCAAAACTCCATGCACTTGGGCACTTATCACGGGAGAATTTGCTTCGGGCCCAGGAACGTCAGCAGCGCCTCTACAACAGAGGAACGAAGCTACGTCAATTCGCACCGGGAGATAAAGTGCTTGTATTACTCCCAACGTCCAGCTCTAAATTGCTGGCCAGGTGGCAAGGGCCCTTTGTGGTCACACGGCGGCTGGGGGAAGTGACTATGAGGTTGCGCGTTCTGACAGGGGGGGGGGCGCCACAGGTCTACCACCTCAACCTCCTCAGAATCTGGAGGGAGGCGGTCCCCGTTGCTCTGGCGACGGCAGTCGCGGAGAGGGATGAGTTGGGACCGGAGGTGCCGAACTCCCCCGTTCCGGCTCCGCTCTCCTTAGACAACCACCTCTCGCCTCACCAGAGAGCGGAGGTTGCCGAGTTGCAACAGCGCTTTGCTGACGTGTTCTCCCCCCTGCCAGGACGCACAAGCCTCATACACCACCATATTGAAACGTCCCCGGGCGTGACGGTGCGTTCACGGCCCTATCGTTTGCCCGAACATAAAAGGAAAACGATTCGGGCAGAGTTAAAGGTCCCATATTATGGAAAACGGTTTATTCCTGGCGCTTATACATGTTCCACAGGAAATTACTTCCCTAAGCAGCTGAGAAAATTTGAAATCTGGAAGTCAACCCGTTTTTCTGTATTTTCCTTTTTCCCAAAACGGTGCCAAAGATAGGAGAAAAACAGCCCGTTTCAGAAAATGGTTCCTTTGGATGTCATAAGGTGCAAATCCAGCCCCTCTCAGAGCATGCCCACTCGTCGCAAAATACAGCTCACGGCAGTGCCGCAAGCAGTTGCTTATGGTGCATTCCATTGTACTCGGAAATCTATAATTCCGAGTCGGTATTCCTAACTTCCAATCTAAATGTGTTCCAGTGCATCTGCTCAGGAAAACATAATCGCCCGCAGCAAACCCATGTTTGTATGGTAAGTCTCAGAATGTTACAAGCATCTAAACTCAACATCAATTACTACAGCGCCATTAGTGAAGAGAATCTGCGCATATCACATTCGGACGCCGTTTTTTCCGAGTACACTGGAATGCACCATTACTTTGCTGACTGAAGCTAAAACAACATATCAGGAGATACAGGTGCAGCTCAATAAATTAGAATATCGTGGAAAAGTTAATTTATTTCAGTAATTCAATTCAAAAAGTGAAACTCCTATATTATAGATTCATTACACACAAAGTGAAATATTTCAAGCCTTTATTTGTTTTAATTTTGATGATTATGGCTTACAGCTAATGAAAACCCAAAATTCAGTATCTCAGAAAATTAGAATATTGTGAAAAAGTTCAATATTGTAGACTCACGGTGTCACACTCTAATCAGCTAATTAACTCAAAACACCTGCAAAGGTTTCCTGAGCCTTTAAATTGTCTCTCAGTCTGGTTCAGTAGGCTACACAATCATGGGGAAGACTGCTGACTTGACAGTTGTCCAGAAGACAGTCATTGACACCCTCCACAAGGAGGGTAAGCCACAAAAGGTCATTGCTAAAGAAGCTGGCTGTTCACAGAGTGCTGTATCCAAGCATATCCATAGAAAGTTGAGTGGAAGGAAAAGGTGCACAAGCAACAGGGATAACCGCAGCCTTGAGAGGATTGTCAAGCAAAATCCATTCAAGAATTTGGGGGAGCTTCACAAGGAGTGGACTGAGGCTGGAGTCAGTGCATCAAGAGCCACCACGCACAGACGTGTCCAGGACATGGGCTACAACTGTCGCATTCCTCGTGTCAAGCCACTCCTGAACCAGAGACAACGTCAGAAGCGTCTTACCTGGGCTAAGGAGAAAAATAACTGGACTGTTGCTCAGTGGTCCAAAGTCCTCTTTTCAGATGAAAGTAAATTTTGCATTTCATTTGGAAATCAAGGTCCCAGAGTCTGGAGGAAGAGTGGAGAGGCACATAATCCAAGTTGCTTGAAGTCCAGTGTGAAGTTTCCACAGTCAGTGATGATTTGGGGTGCCGTGTCATCTGATGGTGTTGGTCGACTGTGTTTTCTCAAGTCTAAAGTCAACACAGCCGTCTACCAGGAAATTTTAGAGCACTTCATGCTTCCTTCTGCTGACAAGCTTTATGGAGATGCTGATTTCATTTTCCAACAGGACACCTGCCCACACTGCCAAAAGTACCAATAACTGGTTTAATGACCATGGTATTACTGTGCTTGATTGGCCAGCAAACTCGCCTGACCTGAACCCCATAGAGAATCTATGGGGTATTGTCAAGAGGAAGATGAGAGACACCAGACCCAACAATGCAGACGAGCTGAAGGCCACTATCAAAGCAACCTGGGCTTCCATAACACCTCAGCAGTGCCACAGGCTGATCGCCTCCATGCCACGCCGCATTGATGCAGTAATTCGTGCAAAAGGAGCCCCGACCAAGTATTGAGTGCATATACATGAACATACTTTTCAGAAGGCCGACATTTCTGTATTAAAAATTCTTTTTTTGATTGGTCTCATGTAATATTCAAATTTTCTGAGATACTGAATTTTGGGTTTTCATTAGCTGTAAGCCATAATCATCAAAATTATAACAAATAAAGGCTTGAAATAGTTCACTTTGTGTGTAATGAATCTATAATATATGAGAGTTTCACTTTTTGAATTGAATTGCTGAAATAAATTAACTTTTCCACGATATTCTAATTTATTGAGCTGCACCTGTATATCAACTCTCCAGTTATTATTTTGTAGGATGCAGGCAGCAACATAGATCCCTGCACAGTCTCCCAACACGCGAAAATGCCAGGACAGAGTGGATTAATTTTATTTTTAACGGCAACGGCTACAGTTTTTTCTGTGTGTGATGATCAGTCCTCAGACTGCTTGAGCAACGGCAGGATTAGCATCTAAATTGAAGCTTAAAGATGGAGCAATTCATAAGGTACGTGACCCATCTGCAAAATTGGAATCTGTAAGTGTCACCATGTTTTGATTTAATTTACCAAATTAGTCTGGTTAGTATATTCACTGCTGGTTAGCTAACGAGCTAGTGGGGCTAGCCACAGGCTTGTTGGGCGTGGAAGAAGTAAGAAAACTAAAGCTGGAGTCATTAAAAGTAAAGTTATTGGTTGGAGTCAGGACTCATCTTAAAGTTATTTGTTGGGACCAGTGTCTGTTTTATAAGTCTGTCGAACGTGTCAGGCTTGGTAAACTTTAGCCACCATTAGTACAATTGTGTTTGGTTGTTTGGCTGCGCTGTTTGGATGCAAATAGATTGCATCCAATAATATATTGGTTAACTAGCTCAACAAAATTGTCAATCCTAGCTGGTCTGCAAGTTGTATTCAATAAGCTTATGGACATGAGCCATAAATAGACCGGCTACAGCAGAGAGTGTCGCTCACACATCCACATCCACAAACACAAGGCACGAAAGTACAATATTACACAGAATTGTTATCAGTGAGAAATTAAGTGGAACCGCCTCAGCTGCCTCTTCCCATTCTGGGTCAGACTCCAGCTCAAACATGTACGGTCTGTTATGGAAAATCATGATGTAAGTGTGCTTTTGATATGCTTAAACTATAAATTGCAATAATATGTATGTATGTGTAGTCTTAGCCAGTGGAAAACCACTGAGCAAGGAATGTGTGTCTGTGTGTTCATTTCCTGTGGCCTGGCTGAAAGTTTGACCTAGGATCAAAGAAGGTCAAGTCGTAAAGAGTTGGGCCAGAACTCTTATCAAAGGGGAGATAACCCCTTCACGGTCGAGTGATGGGGGATGGCCTTGCATATCTTTATTCATTAGCATTTTACTATGTGTGTCTGTAGTACTAGTCATTCATGTGTATAAATGTATCTGTGAAACTGAATTCCTCAGCTCATTCTGCATACACCTCGGTGTGTGTGGTTTGAGCTCTGCTTGCAAGCATTAAAGGCCTAAGAGACGAGGGTCTCTGACGAATATTGTGTTATAGCTTTATTGAGCTGATCTCACCAACTAGACAAAGTGCAATTGACTTAAATTGCCACGACAGGTCTCAGTGTTGGTTCTGGAGCGGCTGCCATGGTTATGGTAGATTTCTGCATCAAGCTTATTTGTTTACCTTGAGCAGCATGGGCGCTCTGCTCTCCGCCTCCGCCAGGCCATTGCGTGGAGGTTGTATGTAATGAGCAGTGCTCATTACATACAACCTCCACGCCCTCAAAACAGCTTGTTCTTTACAATGGAGAAAATGAGAGACTGAAACACACACCACAGAAGCTGGTTTTAGGATTTTTTTTGATATAGACTTCACAAACGTCTTGTAAAGACCCCCAGGAAACACTTTAAATAGCCCAAAATGAGTACAATACCCCCCCTTTAAAGGCCATGCTGGAAATGGGCGTAATAGAAGAGTCCAGCAGTGACTGGTGTAGCCCCGTCGTGCTTGTCCTCAAGCCCGATGGGTCTATCCGGTTCTGTGTGGACTACCGCAGGGTGAATGACGCATCTAAATTCGATGCCTACCCAATGCCTCAGGTCGACGAGCTCCTGGATCGGCTCGGCCCCGCTCAATTTTTCATGACGCTGGATTTAACCAAGGGCTACTGGCAGATTCCCTTGTCTCCAGAGTCCAAGGAAAAAACGGCCTTCTCCACGCCGGATGGGTTGTACCAATTCGTGACACTCCCGTTCGGGTTGTTCGGAGCCCCAGCCACCTTTCAACGCCTCATGGACCGAGTGCTCCGCCCACACGCGGCATATGCTGCCGCCTACTTGGATGACGTCATCATCCATAGTAACAGCTGGGGGCAGCTGTCCTCGAGTCCCTGAGGCGGGCGGGGCTCACAGCCAACCCGAAGAAGTGTGCGGTTGGGTGGCGGGAGGTACGGTATCTGGGGTACCACTTGGGTGGTGGGCTGGTGCGGCCTCAGCTAGATAAAACAGTGGCAGTGGCGGCCTGTCCGGCGCCCAAGACAAAAAAAGAGGTAAGGGCATTCATAGGACTGGCCGGTTACTATAGGCGGTTCGTCCCCGCCTTCTCGGAGCTGACCAGTCCCCTGACCGACCTGACCCGAAAGGGTGCCCCAGATCCGGTCCAGTGGACGGAGCGGTGCCAGCTGGCGTTTGAGAGGGTTAAACAGGCCCTTTGTGGGAAGCCCCTGCTTCATACGCCTAACTTTTCTCTCCCCTTTGTCCTACAGACTGATGCGTCGAACAGAGGGCTGGGGGCCGTTTTGTCCCAGGAGGTGGGGGGAGTTGACCGTCCTGTGCTGTACCTGAGTCGGAAGTTCTCCGAGAGGGAGTCAAGGTACAGCACCGTAGAGAAGGAATGCTTTGCCATCAAGTGGGCGGTCAGCGCCCTCCGTTACTACCTCCTGGGGCGCCCGTTCACCCTCTGTTCGGACCATGCCCCGCTCCAATGGCTCCACCGCATGAAGGATGCCAACGCGCGGATCACCCGTTGGTATCTAGCTCTGCAACCGTTCAACTTCAAGGTGATCCATAGGCCGGGGGCGCAGATGGTGGTAGCTGACTTTCTCTCTCGCTGCGGGGGGGGGGGGGGGAGGGAGTTGGCTGTCGGCCGGACGGCTCCCTGGGCGGTGGGGGTATGTGACGGGGGGGGGGGGGGGTTCTGCCAGCAGCTGTGGGCGGAGGGAAGGGGCAGAGGCTCAGTGGGGAGGTAGACGCACTTGTGAGAGGTTAGGCTGATTGGCCCGCAATTAACCTGTGCTTAAAATCCCTCACAGTGAAGCTGGGTCGGGAGGACGCACCAGAGACAGCGGCACGCTCTGCCGGAGTACGGCCTCGTTAAGTGACTGAAAAGTGAATGTTTGCTTTTGCACGTTGGCCGATGGGCCGTTTTGAGTTGTGTTAAATAAAGCCGCCTGTCTTCTCCTACCCTCTGTCTCCGTTCCGTCCATCCGGTCCCAACCGTGACCAAAGGTGTGTCACAAATATCAATCGACCATTTAATTTGGGCTATGGCACTCAATTCATAGCCTTAGTTTCTTTGGTCAACTCATGGTTTTACTTAGTTGAAAGTATACACACAATCCATATGCTAATTTTAATTAAATGAAAACTATCAAAGAAGGGTATGCCATAAGGATACAAAATCTTTATTCTTTTACCATCAGACAACAACAGAACAATGTATATTTTTGTGGTTAGGGCAGAAGTGCAGTTTGTATCTATTTATATAACAAATAGCAATTTAACTTTGAGTGATTGCATATTAGCACAGCTTTAGAATAGTATAGGCTTTAATAATAAAGAATAAATGAATAAAGAACAGTTAATATATATTGAGCAAGTATAATTAAACAATAACTTGTGGCTACTGTTTGCTTTAGTTCTTACATGGCAACTTTGGAAGAGGCATTGAAAGAAAATGAATACATAGTATGAATTACAATCTTAGCTATAATGCTTGGTCTTGTCCGATCTTTCTTTTCATTATGTGGTGTTGTCATTGTTGACTGTGGCTTGGCTGTCACAGTTGGCCGATGGACTGGGAGCCTGTTTCCCGAGTTTTCTTCTCACCACTCTCCCCAGTGTCCTCAGCTCGTCCCAGGTGGACAGCTCTCCTGCAGATGTTCTTGAAGGTGGGACTGGAGAAGTAGTAGACCACAGGATCCAACATGCTGTTGAGATAGGTCAGGATAATGGTGATGTAAAATGCTGTATTCAGGTCCTTCAAGGCATCACACACTTGAGGTGCTGCTATTTTTTGGCTCTTGGACCAGATCAGTAGCTGTGCAATGTTGCTTGGGAGGAAGCAAATGATGAAGAGCACCATCACTATTGTGATGAAGCACAGAGCCCTCTTGATCTTTCCATGTTGGTCCAGCTGTCTCCGTCTCAACTGGCCAATAATATGGAACGTGCAGTAGAGAATCACAACCAGAGGCAGGTAGAAGGAAAAGGCAAATGTGAATCTATGCCAAATCAGACTTAAACTGGGCTCAGACTCGATCATAAAACTTTCACAGTCGGTTGTGTTCTTCCATGGTATAGTGAGGAGATGAGCCGTCATTGAAATTGTGAACAGCCATAGTACAACTGCACCACATGCTGCTTTGGAGACACTTAAAGAGTTAATGGGATGATGGGGATGCACCACACGTATGTACCTGTCCACAGCGATGGCCATTAGGAAGAGGGTACTTCCATTGCGATTCATTGCCAACATGAAGAGAGAAATATTGCAGAAAGCATGTCCAAAGTGCCAGTTCATCCCAGAGCTGTAGTAGCTAGCACGGAAAGGCAGAGCCATGTTGAGCAGGAAGTCAGCCAGTGCCAGGTTGAAGAGTAAGACTGTGCTGCTCTTCCAGGGCTTCAGGTGAAAGCAGAAGATCCAGAGAGCCAAACCATTACCAAGGACACCCAGAATAAACAGTGTTCCCAACACTGGAGGCAGCACACTGATTAGTACAGTTACGTTGAAATGGCATTGCATTTTGAGTTAGGTCTTCTACGGCTTCTGCTTTGTTGAATGTTGGCCAAAGAAACAACCCTATGAAGACAGTCTGCACACTTTTAAAGAAAACGCCTTCTCACAGGAAGCAGAAATTTCCATACACATGGCGGCTGTTATTCATATTATTTAACCCTTTGATACACAACATGGGTCGAAAGTGACCCGAATGAGTTTTAATTGTAAATATCTTTGCAATAAATTACTTTCATCATTCAGAATTCCAGGTATTCCTCAATTAACTTGTTTTTGATCATCACAAATTCTTATTTTCATTTTTCCCTTTCTTACTTTTTGAATAAAAATCATTTTTGTATCACTACCCTTCTAAGGCACAACATGGGTCCAAAATGACCCGTATTAATTTCCTATGTTATTTCATGCATGGCTGAGTGTTTCTTTGCTATATCTTTTAAAATCTATTTATTTAATCATTAATATTCAAAGTATTCATTAAATATCTTGTTTTTGATTACCATAAATCATTATTTTCATTTTCCCTTTCTTAATTTATGAACTAAAATAGTTTTTGTATTACTACGTCAAGTTTACACACATGGGTCAAAAATGACCCATTTATGCAAGTGTGATAAAAAAAAATAAAAAATACATACTATAATAATAATTGTGTTAAAAATAATTATTTTAGCAGTGATTTGGAACAAGCATGTATTCACTATGGAATTTGATAGGAACCTTTGATTTGTAAATGTTTGCAGTTAGGAACATGTTTACTGTGGACAACTTTTCACATGCCACACTTGTCACAACTCAACAGGCTGCTTTTGCACATCTGATTCATGTAAGTCTTATTTTACAATTGTTTTACCTAAGAAAATATTTGATATCTTATGAAAGATAACTGTACATAATATTTACAAAAACTATTTTAGTTCATAAATTAAGAAAGGGAAAATGAAAATAATGATTTATGGTAATCAAAAACAAGATATTTAATGAATACTTTGAATATTAATGATTAAATAAATAGATTTTAAAAGATATAGCAAAGAAACACTCAGCCATGCATGAAATAACATAGGTCATTTTGGACCCATGTTGTGCCTTAGAAGGGGTTTGCATAGCTTGTGTATCAAAGGGTTAAGGCACCAACATGTGAAAATGTGTCTGTGGCATATTTGACACAGTTGCTCTTAATGTCAAATGTCATATTCATTTAATGTCATATTCATTTATTTTAAGGCACCAACATGTGAAAATGTGTCTGTGGCATATTTGACACAGTTGCTCTTAATGTCAAATGTCATATTCATTTAATGTCATATTCATTTATTTTAAGGCACCAACATGTGAAAATGTGTCTGTGGCATATTTGACACAGTTGCTCTTAATGTCACAGCATGTGAAAGCTGTTTAGGTTATTATACTTAGCTAGGATAAGGAACATTGTTTTGTGCTATGCTATTTACCCTGTCATGTGATTCTGCAATAAAAAGATGATCAAAATTATATGAATTGATAAATACACCACCTTGTTGGCTTGTTGGCTATATTTCTGAGGTGAAATATATCCTTATCATGAACTAACACAGTTTCTCCGAAAACCTTGTGACTCATTTTTAGTTTGGAGCAAGATTCAACAGAACTAACACCTCTACCATGTGTATACAGTCAAAAATAAATGGTAAGAATGTGTTGAGGCTCCAAACTAAAAATGATAGTGTGGAACTAACACCCCTTATGTTGAACTTTATATATAGTTAAATGCAGAAGTATTGGGACAGTTGTGTGTGACACAGTTGCTCTTAATGTCACAGCATGTGAAAGCTGTTTAGGTTATTATACTTAGCTAGGATAAGGAACATTGTTGTGTGCTATGCTATTTACCCTGTCATGTGATTCTGCAATAAAAAGATGATCAAAATTATATGAATTGATAAATACACCACCTGTAAGTTGGCTATATTTCTGAGGTGAAATATATCCTTATCATGAACTAACACAGCTTCTCCGAAAACCTTGTGACTCTGCAACCAACAATTCATTTTTAGTTTGGAGCAAGATTCAACAGAACTAACACCTCTACCATGTGTCAACAGTCAAAAATAAATGGTAAGAATGTGTTGAGGCTCCAAACTGAAAATGATAGTGTGGAACTAACACCCCTTATGTTGAACTTTATATATAGTTAAATGCAGAAGTATTGGGACAGTTGTGTCAAATAGCTTTTTTCCTCTGTACTAATCAAATTTGTATTTCAAATCTAACAATGACTATGATGCAAAATTCACAAGGTCTACATTTATTTCATGTGGTTTAAACTGACATTGAACTACATTACAAGAATGCCATTCAATGAGTCAAGTCCCCCTATTTCAGCATAGGTATTGGGACAAACTAAGTTTTGACAAATTCAATATTTGGTCACATACCCCTTACATTTGATGCCTGCATCGAGTCTGCGACTTATCACTAGGTTTATGATGTGATCCTTTGAGATACTCTGCCAAGCTTTTACTGCTACCTCTTTCAGTTGCTGTGTGCTTGGTGCTTGTGGGGGGCTTCAGACTTCAGTTTCCTTTTGAGCAAGTTAAAAGCATGTTCAATGGGATTTAAATCTGGTGACTGACTGGGCCATGTCAAACACCTTTTCTTCCTGATAAGCTCCTTGGTTAAGGTTGCTGTATATTTGGGTCATTGTCCTGCTGCATGATAAACTTCAGTTTGGTTGCATTTCTCTGAATATTGGTGGACAATAAGTTTCTGTACACTTCAGCTGTGATTCTATTGCTGCCATCACTGGTTACATCATCAATAAAGACCATCGGACCAGTTCCAGATGCAGCCATACAGGCCCAAGCCCCAAGCCATCACACTGCCTTCACCATGCTTGACAGATGAAGTAGTATGCCGAGGGTCCAGAGCAGTCCCTCTTTTTCTCCACACTTTCACCTTTCCATCACTCTGGTCAAGGTTAAGACTTGTTTCTAAAACTCAGACATCTTTGTGTTGTTGTTTTTTTGTACACAAATTCCAATCTCACCTTTCTGTTCTTGGTGCTGATAAGAGGTTTACATCTGGAATTTGCCTCTCACTCTTCTGTGCAAAGTGTCCTGCGATACTTTCACCCCCAATGTATGGAGATCATAAGCAATTACTTGAGCTGACAACTTAATGTTTTTTCACAGCTTCTATAATCATCCTGTCATCACTTTCTGATGTCTTTCACCGAAAGCCTGATTGCTGGTGATTTTTAAGTCCTCCAGTGCTTAGTTTCTTCTTTAGGACATTGACTTATATTGACTGTGGAATGCACAAACATGCTGCAAATGCTCAAATTGCTTTTTTTATTTTCTTTCATCCTCACAATAGCCTCCTTGTTTGTCATACTCAGTTCTCTAGACTCAACAAATACTTTCAAAGGATATAAACCACACCCTGACACTCACAGCTTTCCATTTGTAAATAATTAGAGTAATATGGTACACCTGTGAAATCTGAAACAGCTGATGGTCATTTGCCCCAATACTTATGCTGACTTGAAATAGGGGGACTTGACTCACTGAATGGAATTGTTGTAATATAGTTCAATGCCTGTTTAAAAAAAATACATGAAATAAATGTAGATATTGTGAATTTTGCCTCACAGCCTTTGTTTGATTTTAAATCAAAATCTGATTAGTACAGAGGAAAAACAACCAACAACTGTCCCAATACTGTACATATATATATATATCATTTTCTAAAGTTATGTTCATGATGTACTTGAGAAAAAGTAACTCGAAGTGTGAAATTTTGGACTGCCCACGCCGCTGAAAATGTGTCAAGTGTGTGCTGTCACAGGGAAACATGACTCTTTTCTAAACTATTTTCAGAAGTGTAAGAAGTGTAGAGGCGTCACGTTTTCATGATACATAGAGCTGGAGCTAAAACCTCCAGGACAGGGGGTCCTTGAGCACTGGATTGAGAACCACTGCATTATTATGCCAGTCAAAATGGCACATTCTGTATCCAATCAGTGCAGAGCATAGTGATCAATCTCCGTGCACCAATCAGGTAGCTCTCTGTTCTAGCCCCCACCTCCCCTTTGCTTGCAAATCCTAGCCCACACTTGCAAATCTTTTTGGCAGGCTTTGAGCGATGAAGCACTGACAAAAGTCGGCATGCGAAAAGTTCACTTTTGCAAGTGTAAAAGCGTAACTGAAAAGGACACCAAGGACACCAAGGACACCAACGCAGAGTCACTCGCACATTATACAATTAAAGCAACAAGCCCAAGGCGCGGGCACCACTATCTCCCACCCCAAGGACTTTCAAAACACCCAGAGACTGCCACCTACGAAGTCACCGACTAAACAGCTTATCAAATCAACCAAAAAAAAGTTAGAAGAAATAAAGGGTCAGCTCCAGCTTCTCCAATCATCATCCAAAGAAAACTTAGAAGAACTGGAGGGACTTCTACTGCAGGGATAGGTCAAACACCATGCCACCCCACTAAACATACCAGTAATTCTAAATAGCCGGTGGCATGGTAAAATACCTCGCTGCGAGCACAGACCATCTAGTAACCTTAAAACTGTAAAGACTCACCCAGAACCAGTCTCCTCTCCAAACATAAACCCTGTAAGCTCTCAACAGATGAAACTGGCCCTCCTAAATATAAGATCACTGAATAATAAAACCTTCCTGATCAATGATTTGATAATAGAAAAACAATTAGACTGTATTTTCTTAACTGAGACATGGATTAGCAGTGACACTGCTGTAGCAACAATGCTAGAGGCTTGTCCTCAGAACTACAGTTTTCATCAAATGGCCAGAGAAAGCAGGAGAGGAGGGTGAGTTGAAGCTATCCACTCCACACAACTTGTGTTTAAAAACATTGAAATAGGTGAATTTACTTCAATAGAATATCTAGCTATGGAGCTTAAAACAGAATCAACACTGTTTGTTACCATGTACCGACCCCCGAAATGTTCACCAACATTCACACAAGATCTCTCAGATCTGATATCACTATGTGTCACAAGATACGACAAAATAATTTTGAACGGGGACTTGAATATTCACTTTAACAAAAGAGAGGACACTAAAACGGTAGAACTTATGGATTTATTGAACAGTTTTGCTCTAACTCAGCATGTAGTAGGTCCGACACACCAGCATGGCAACACCCTCGACCTGGTGATAACAAAAGGGCTAAATATAAATAACGTCTCAGTAGATAAATTACCTTACTCTGACCATCACTGTGTCTACTTTAATGCAGAGATAACCCCAGTCAAAACTAATAGGGAATTCACAGTTCATAGAAGGCTCCTAGATAACACAGCTGAAGCAAAGTTTTCTCATCTCATGAGGTCAACCGAGCCAGCCAGTCAAAATGCCTCCTTAAATGACATGGTAGAAAAAATTAATGAAACAATGTCAACTGTGCTAAATATCGTAGCCCCATTAAAACCTAAGAAGAGGAAAACAGACAAAGTCTCCCCATGGTTAAACAGGAACAATGTAAGTGATATCAAGAGAGAGTGTCGAGCAGCTGAAAGACAATGGAGAAAAACCAGACTTACAGTCCACTATGAAGTGTATAAAGAAGCACTAACTACCTACAACAAAATTATGCGCTTGGCAAGAAAGGATTACTTCTCCAACATTATCACAGAGAGCGCTGGAAACCTCAGAATATTATTCTCCACGATAGACCAGCTACTAAACACTGCCCCCGCCCCCCCACAGTCCTCAGCAGCAAAGTGTGAGGAGTTTGCGCTATTCTTTAATAACAAAATAACATCAATAAGAGCCAGCATTAACACAGGTATAGACACGAAGGATCTCAGCAGACCTAGTAATGTCAGCATGGGAAATTTTACATGTGTCACGTTAAGTGAGCTTTGCAAAACTGTCACCGAGTGTAACTCGTCCACCTCATGCATCGACCCGGTGCCAACAGCATTCTTTAAGAGAGTGTTTGACAGTGTTTCAGGTCAAGTACTGAACATCATAAATACATCCCTTCACACAGGCATTTTCCCAGATGCTTTCAAAATAGCTGTTGTAAAACCTCTGTTGAAGAAACCGAATCTGGATAATAACATATTAGTGAACTATAGGCCAATATCCAATCTCCCATTTATTAGTAAGTTACTTGAAAAGATTGTTTCGGTCCAAATAAACTCATTTCTTAAAGAAAACAACATCTTAGAGGAATTCCAATCAGGCTTCAGGAAATACCACAGCACTGAAACTGCCCTCACTAAAATAGTCAGTGACCTCAGATTAAATGCTGATGAAAATAAGGTCTCAATTTTAATTCTCTTAGATCTAAGCGCAGCATTTGATACGATAGACCATGAAACTCTAATCAACCGACTTGAGAAGTTGGTTGGTCTCTCTGACCG
Source organism: Hoplostethus atlanticus (assembly GCA_034670405.1). Classification (NCBI taxonomy): domain Eukaryota; kingdom Metazoa; phylum Chordata; class Actinopteri; order Trachichthyiformes; family Trachichthyidae; genus Hoplostethus; species Hoplostethus atlanticus. The sequence goes on along the minus strand of JAXDDX010000002.1, from coordinate 9,033,284 downwards.
GGTGCTAAATTGGTTCAAAACCTACATCAAAGGGAGGAAGTTCTACGTCAGTCTTGGAGGACATGAGTCAGAGAAACATAACAGTTACTATGGTGTTCCGCAGGGGAGCTGCCTCGGTCCATTGCTATTCTCATTGTACATGCAACCACTTGGTAACATCATTAGAGAGCACAACGTAAGTTTCCATAGCTACGCAGATGATACACAATTGTACATATCCGTAGAACCAAATGATGCTACAGCTATTAACTCTATCACCAACTGTTTACTGGCAGTAAATAAATGGATGAGCAATAATTTCCTAAAAATAAATGAGGATAAAACTGAGATCCTCCTAGTCGGCCCCAAAGCGAAAAGAGAAAAACTGCAAAATAATCTAGGGAAATTAAGCCCCTGGATTAAATCTGAAGTTAAAAGCCTTGGTATTATAATAGATTCAGATCTGAGCTTCAACTCCCACATTAGCAAGGTAACCAAAACATCATTTTTTCACCTCAGAAACATAGCAAAAGTACGGCCGCTTATAAATCAAAAAGACGCTGAGAAGCTAATCCACGCGTTTATATCAAGCCGACTGGACTACTGTAATGCACTTTTTACCGGCCTGCCAAAAAAAAACAACATTGAGAGGCTTCAGCTCATCCAAAATTCTGCAGCTCGGCTGCTAACCGGTACCAAAAAGAGAGAACACATCAGTCTTGTCCTAGCTGCTCTACACTGGCTCCCGGTCACATTTAGAATTGACTTTAAGGTTCTTCTTTTAATATACAAAGCCCTCAATGGGCAAGGACCAGGCTACATTGCTAATTCCCTTACCAGCTATGTACCCTCAAGAACACTGCGATCATCTACTGCTGGTTTATTGACAGTGCCCAGCAGCAGAAAGAAGATCGGTGACGCAGCGTTTGTCAATTATGCCCCCAAACTGTGGAACACACTGCCCATAGCACTATCGTTTTTATATTATTGATTTTATTGACTGAATACTGCTACTTCATTATTTTAATATCTTAAATCGTCTTAAATTATACTACTATTTTATATGATCTCATTTTTTTACTCTTTTACTTTCTGTATTGCTTTCTTATTCTGTATTTTATATCTATTTTACTGTCTATTTTATATCTATGTTACTGTGAAGCACTTTGGGCTGCAACTCTTGTATGAAAGGTTCTATACAAATAAAGATTATTATTATTATTATTATTATTATTTTTCTTGCTCAAACATTATGGCAGGGAAATACCTTCATAGAATGCACATCATGTAATCAGATTCATGTGTAAGGGTAAGAAGGATGACATGGGAATTTATGCTGAGAGTATTTAAGCCTCTACTGCTGTCTAGTGAGGAACCTTTGAAAGTGCTGCTTTTTCTACGTTTTAAACACCATGATGTACAAATCATGTTTCCCTCACATATCAAAAATTGATTCAAAGTGTAATTGTAGGAGGTAATTTTTTCAAGGGAATTAATGTTTCTTTTTAAGAAGGATAAAAAGTGAATGTTCAGAATGTTGTCCCGCCTACAATGTTGGATACTGTTAAGTCATCCAGAAACTTTTATTTTCTGACATAACATTTTGTAGAAGGTTATGTGACTCTTACTGATCCAACCATTTATGAACCAAGGCTTATATAAATATGTTTGTAAATAGGAGGGTGCCTGGAGGGAAAGAAAGTATGTATAACCATCTGCTTCCCCATCAGCATTTAATGAGCAGCTTGCCTTCGTTCTCAATATGAACTGTAAAAGAACTTTCCATCTCTGCTGTTTGCTTACAGTACTTGGATCTATGCATGTGTGCACAGACCTGCTCACATGACATTTTTGCTATAATGTCATTACATCTGTCCTATGTTTTACTTTTAAAGACTGACGTGTCCTGGATGTTATTGTCATTTATCCATGGATGTGAATTGGGCCATACCAGTTCTAGGTTTTGTTGAGAATGTGTTCATCAGGCCATGGGGAAGAATGTGAAAGAGCCAGTTTGGCCTGCAGGGCAAACACATCCCTTTTGTTCTGTTCTCCTGTTGTCCCATAAGCCCTTCACCTGCATACCTGGGAACAAAACATCAGGTTGGTTACTCCACCCGGCACGGTGAACATGAAATTCCAGTTTTACAACCTTGAAGATGACTTGCAGACAGAGCCTAATATGGAAATGGGGAAACAGCAGAGTAATTGATGTTGATCTACTGTCTACCGATGACTCAACTATAAATCTGCCTAGAACAGGTCCTCCTCAAAAACTAAGTAACTGAGATGGGCCATAGTCAAAGAGGCCACCAAGAGGCCTATGACAACTCTGAAGGAGATACAGTCTTCCATGAGAAACTGGGTATGGGACAATAGCCCGGACAATTCACAAATCTGGGCTTTATGGGAGAGTGGCAAAAAGAAAGCCCTTGTTGAAAAAACCCCCAGAATTTATCGTTCAAAGAATGCTCAGTTTAATTCTTTAAACTAGAGTAGAATAAAATGTAAAATATATACTGGTATGCACCAAATGTTCCAAAATATCTCATGTAAATGGAACATTTGCTTTTTCAGTCAGTAAATGAAAAAATACACCAATGGACCAATTTATTAAACTCTTCATCTTTACCTCTGTCTGCACATTTTGATTGATCTGTATGTCTTGCTGATTTCATCATCTTCTGGCCCATTTTGCTTTAGCAGTCCTTGCTGCATTCCAGTCTGTTATATTACATGCTAGGTGTTACTGAGTAATCTTAAAGGAATACTATACATTTTGAATTTTGTCCTTTAGTTTCAACAGCTTGTCAGCATTCCTCATGGAAACCCAACTAGTTGCAGGCATGTCTCAGATAATATTCTGACAGGCCCACATCTAATTTTGTCCCAGAGCTTCTCTCATCTCACAAAGCTATAATGGAGGTTGTTTCAGTGACATGATGTGGTGTTTGTATTAAATCCATGTATTGAAATAATTTCTGTAAGTACATCTTTTAGAATGGTAGCTTGGACATTTCCCTGTCAGTCACTGACAATGTACGATCCAAATGGAAGCACATTCTCTGATAATCTAAGATTCATTTCCTGATTCGTTTTAGATTCGTTATTAAAGCAGATGTGGTCTCGGGATTACAAGTGAATTACTAAAACTCTTTGGAATAATCCTCATAGATTTTAATTTCATTGAAATGACGACGTAACATTAAAGTAATCGCCTCATGCGCAGGCATATAGTTCAGAGATGCCACAACCGAGTGAGGGACAAAATACCGATTTAGGTAAACCTTCGTGCTTAAAACAGTCGCCTCACCGGTGAGTGCGTGAACGTGGGCTACCATCAATCAAGCGAACCACGGGAAGGAAGTTAAAAAAACGAAATAGCAGCAGAATACGTTTCTTCCACCTTGGGGGAGGATCCGTCCACGTAATGCAAACACGCTTGACTCGCTCGCTTTTCGCTTTTCCTCCTTCAGCCGTGATGCATCATCTGTCATGAATACAGCCTTTGCCTGGAAATGTGACTGACATGGTAGTACTGGTAGATAGAGAAAGCCCGGAACCCGTCGCCAGCATCTTGCTTCTATTAGAAAGAAGAAACATATTTGGCTGAATACGTCTGGATTTGGGGGCATTTTCTTGCTAAAACCGTCGCCTACCTTGTCATATCAAACTCGAGGATGAATACCATAAGACAGGTGCCTTCAAGGGTGAAAAGCAGAAGGACCGAGACCAATTTAGGTGCGGAGAGGGAGCATTTTGACAAGCAGCAGGTAAACAGCGTTGTGTGGTGGGTAATGCTTACAGTAGATGGTGGTGCTGCTGATGTTTTGGCAACACAAAACGATTACACCTCGGCGGAGGACCTGCCGCTTTATGTAGGCCTACTTTGGCTTTACCGGAGAGTATGTGTAGTTTTGTATGTGTGCTGTGGTCCATGGCGCTCACATAGTCTACATAGTCCGCAGTATAGGCCACATTTACTTCATTTACACATTCACGAGGGGGTTCCACTCAGCACAGCATTTTTTTTTTGTAGTTTAGAAGCACAAAATAATTCAATTATCCAAACTACTATTTGTCTAATTAGTAGTAAGTTCAAGTAAAGCTAAGATACAAGATGTGGCATTCTGTGCATTTGAAATAGGCATTTGAATTTGGTGAGTAGAGTTGAGTCATTTGAGATTATGTTTCAGGTAAAAGTAGGTAGGTAAGGGTCTCTGCTGCTCCAGTTCCTAGTATATGACTAATCGTTTTTGTTTTGCTAAATTTCATGAATGCGTTACTTTAGCAAAATGCTTTCAACTGAAATTATTTCATTATGGTTAGCACTGAAAAGTTGCCACATTGGGACAAACATAACCAACAACTACCCTACACCATTACACTCACTCACATACAAACAAAATCATCCATTTCAGAGGCATGCTTCGTCTGAGAGCATAGGTATATGTTATTAGTGGTTGAACATCTTACCATGCTGAGGTGATTGTCTAAGTCAACCACTTTAAAGCAGTAAAAGACATGTATACCCATACTTGTCACTGAAGTCTGTCAGTACTACGCTGATCTAGTCCTTCCTGTTTGGCCACCTTTCCTCCCCTGCAACCCTTGATGTGAAATAAGATACTTAGGATATAGACCATAACCATGAGAGCAATTATGAAATAGAAATCAGGTTCTACTGTTGTTGTATGTGTCCACCTAAATGAGGTTTGTCTCTCCATAAAACAGTGGTTCTCTGATTTTTGAGACAACTTCACACACCAGAATCAACAGAGATGAAACACAGGGTGCCTGCAAGTCCTGAAAAAGTCTTAAAAAATGTCTTAAATTATATTGTCTAAACTCAAGGCCTTAAATGGTGTTAAATACAGTTAAATGTAGCATTTTAAGTATTAAATTCTGTTTTAGAGGCTTAAATGTCTTTGTTTTTTTGGTGCACTGTACTTCTTGGTCTTATATGTCATTCTAACTGGCATTAAAAAGGTCTTAAAAAGTCTTACATTTAAGTTGATGAAACTTGCAGACAACCTGAAACATTATAGTTGAGCAAGATAGACTAATAGATAGACCTTCATAGCATTGTCGACTAAATGCCAAACCTGTTAAAGTAATCAGATTCTATTGGAGCACACGCCCCATTCAGTGAGATAGAAACATGAGATTTAAACAAGGTTGAGTAACTAAGCAAACTGTTGAACTGCCTAGGTGTTCAGTCTTACAGCACTCAAAATGTTATGCCATTGCCTAGCAGCCTTGACATCCTAAATTGGGCGTCTATTCACCTGTCAAAGTTTTTATTTGCTTTTTACAGTCAAATCTTGATAGTGCATGGTAGATTATATAACTGCATGATTCTACAAAATGCTAGAGCTCTGTTCAGTGGTTGAAATAAGCTTGTGGGCTATCTGGAGAGACCTTCTAGAAACCGTGTCTTTCCATAGATGGTGCTGCTCAGTTGTTAAAGGACTACACCGACTTGTTGGCAGTTTGGCCCATTGGTCACCTTACCCAGTATGTGACGAGAGGATTGGCAACAAAAGTATCTCTCTGTCTCCGGTAGAAAGTTCTGTCGGGTGCTAACGCTTTAGCATACAGTAAGTAATCGTTGGCGACTAGCATTATCCTAAAGGTATCCCAAAGAGAACTTGTAGCATCTCTAAGACTGGACGGTTAGTTAATTTTAATGACGCACTTCTAAACCTGTCAGGCTTATTTAGGGGATTGGTAAAATAGACATGAAATTCGACAATAAGAATGCACTTTCAATGGCAGATCTCTCTTCCCGTGAGGAAGTGAGAGAAGTTAGCCAGTCAGCTAAAGGTTTTGCGTTGTTGATTCGTAATGAACTTCACTAATGATGAAGATTGAGATTTTGTTTTCATAAGTTATCAATCTACAAGCCATACAATAAAAACCAACAATGCCAACTTTGGATTATCAAAACATCTATCTTCATACTTTGGATAATGTTAGTCGCCTACCATTACTCAACATAGGGTATGCTAAGGAGACGGAGATGATTTTGGTGCCAATCCTCTCGTCACATATTAGGTATGGTGACTATTGGACCAAACTGCCAACAAGTCGGTGTAGTCCTTTAAGTGGTGCTGGTGCATTAATTGTTTTGTTCATTGAAGCAAACTCGGGTCCTTTGTTCCCTGTTAAGTCAACAGTGAAAGAGGTGGCACAACATTTATTCTGTTGCTGAATTGCCAACTTCTCTCAAATGCCATGTCCAATTTTCTCAAGTCATTAATGGGCTAAGTGGGTCGACGGGGGGTATCTTGGAATGAGCACAGGTGTACCTTGAGATTTTTCAAATAGAATTTAAAAAGAAGGTCAAGCAAAAACGCCTCAGCTAAGAACAAAATGTAACCAAATTGGCCCAACATCAGGCATTTCCTGTAGTTTAAGACATTTTGTTTCTTGTCAAGCATAGCATTTATTTGCATTATTCTGCCCCTACTGTATGATCATGCAGTGCTTTTATGTGACCTTTTAATGCAATTAATAACTTGCTCTGTCAGATTTTAGTGACTTGCTGTGGTTCTGGAAAGGTTGGGATTCGGCTAGTCTAGGTTGGTAAACGGATGCTCCACATAGGAGGAAGCCATATATGTTTCCATTAGGTTAATATGCTCTTGTCATTGAGCTACACAATACTGCTGATTCACCCAGTAGACCGAAACACACTCTCCCTCCCTCTCCCTCTACCTCCCCTCTTTTTGTTGACCTCAGTGCCAAGGTCAAACGTTCCCACACAGTGCCATGTGTGTGTTGTGTTTGCTTTCACTCTCGGTTGCCTGAGTGAGTGCCCATGAGAGAAGGAAGGGGGATGGAAGCACCAGAGGGTAAACACAGCTACTGAGTAGGAGTAAAACAGGATGTAAGGACTTTAGTTATGATCATTTTATATATTAATAAGAAAAAAACTACGCTTTAAATGAATGTTAGTGTTTGTCCAAAAAAAAAAAGAGCTTAAAACACATACTCACCACCACTGGACAGACTGCTTAAGATTCAAACCTTCTCTCAAAGAGCCTAATTCATACTCTTAGTGCTCTTCCTGTGAGAGTCTTGAGAGTTGAGAGTAATGACTATCACCAGGAGTATGGCAGTGTATGCTATGGTGAATAAATTGTGGTCTATACTGTCTGGCCATGCACAATCATGTGAGTTTGATTACTTTTGTGATTTGACTGGAGTTTGCCCTAGTAATTAGGGTTAGGTTGCTAAATTCTTAGGTTTGATTCATCTGATGTGAATATACTAATATATGTAGTAAAGATCATTTTAAAGTGTCGTTTATCGTTTCAAAGTGTCTTGATCATGAAGGAGACATAAGCTCTGCCTGTGCAGCCAGTCAAGAGCCCTTTTGATTCGTTCACTCTTCCTTCCTGGTGCTCAAGGTCACCCATCTATACAACCTTTATTGATATATTCCCAAACACTTGTACTGCATTCTCCTCCATAAGGGTATTACTCTATATGAAAATGACCAGGTTTCCCTAACCTAAGTGTGTAGCTTACTTGACAAATTGATGCTTATATGCGTGTATGTGTATATAGTAGCTGAGCCTGCACGGTTTAGTTGGTCTTCATGGTAACCAAGCATAAAGGGCTACAGTAAAATGTAGGACCATTAATCTAATGAACTTGGTGATGGATATGATCTGATAACGATATGCATTATTTATATGAAGAGGCACAAAATACACTAGGAAACCTTTTTGGGGAAATGGACACAAATGGCGACAACAGTCAGAGAGAGTGGGATGACCTGGCAGTTTGAGGATGTGGACAAGGCAGAAAATCTCAGACAGTCCAAACCTCTTCCTAGAATATGAGGTGGTTTCTGGGTGGGAGGATGTTTTTTTTTTTTTAATTAGTTGCATAATCCATCAATTTTGTAAAATTGTTAGTGTGTGTTTCTCATGTAGATGTGCCTATACTGCATTCTTTCTGTTAGGACAGGCAAGCAGTTGGAAGGAGAACAAGGAAATCCTGTGTGAGCTCAGGTTAATGTTATTGCGTGTGGGAAAGACTGCTAGTTTTGTTCGGACTGAAACATCAACCACAAAGAAATAGTAGTCAAGGAACTGAGGAGAGTAACACAAAGAAATACATGCTGTAATAGCCTTGTAAAGCCATTTTCACCCATTTTCAGCCTTATTACCAGCGTAATAGCACTACATGTCGGCTAATGGTTGTCAGCAGTGCTAGTCTGTGTGTGACCTTGTCTGCCAGAGCCCTAGCACCAGTCTGTTGAATTAAGCTGATAAGGACCTGCAGTAAGTGCTTCCTGCAAGGCATTATGTTCAGTATGAAGTAGTGCAGGTGTAGTGGTGCTGCTTTGACTTTGCTAGCTGCACACACAATCCCCCACTAGGGATGTCCAAGCACATTGACATACTGCTGAAAAGCAAAGATGACAAGGTAAGCAAAGATGCCTCAAAGTCAGAGGGTATTCAATGAGTGTGGAGGGTGTGTCTGTCTGTCTGTCTGTCTGTCTGTCTGTGTGTCTGGGGTGTGGGTGTGGGTGATGGAGTGAGTGTACGGGTACAGTAATGCTAGCTGGCAACACAGACCTTATGGCGGACCTCAAGGATTAGGACAGGCTTTCCCTCCCTCTCATTCCTCCTGTCGCGCTCTCTCTCTCTCTCTCTCTCTCTGCCAGGGGATTTAGACTGGTGTTTGGAACCAGATGCAATGCTAACATGTTGGGCAGCCATACAGTCGACAGTGTCACTCTGTCTGGAGAGCTTGGACCAAATTCTTTTGTTAGTAAAACGTTTGGATTTCATCTCTCTGACCTACCTTTGGCCTTGGTATTGAGGTTTTGATATCCGGGTATGTGTGTGTGTGAGCTGTGTGTAGGTTGAGGCTTGATGGCGCAATTTGTACTGTGCTTGAGTAGAGCTTCAGAAGCTAGATTTGTAACTTGTTGGCGTGACAGTGAAGTAACATTGCTATTCTTTGTAAACTAATGTACCTTAAATGTATTGGCGGATTGGTTGGGGAAGTTGCCTAGTACTGGAAGGGTTGCTGGTTTGTTCTCATACAGACAATGCCCAGTACTGCCTTAGTGGCCCTGAAGGTCACTCAACCCCCAATGTGTACAGTCATGCTTGAAAGTTTGTGAACCCCTTGTGCAATTATAGAAATTTTGAGTTATTACCATGCAATCCTTGTTTAACCAAAGTAGAATCTTCTTAACTGAAATAAATTATCTATATTTTCCAATTTCATGTTAGAGGTCATTGTGCATCTACTAAAATGAAAATAGTTTATAGGGAATTGGTGCAGATGCAAAAATTAAAAAAATAAGTGCCCCTCCTTGCATTAGTTAAATCAAATAGGTAAGTAAAATCAGGTGGGTAAATAATTGGGTATGAAGTTAACCAATCAAAGGTCAGATCTTTGGGAAGGAGTTTGTGTGGCACTCCCATAAATCCAGGTGAGAAACCTGGTCAGTTTGGTGTTACCCAGACAAACACTATGCTGCGATCTAAGGAAACCTCAGAGGAGCTCAAGAAGTGAATAGTGAGCGCATCACTCTGGGGAAGTTTATAAAGTCATATCAAAAATACTAAAACTAGTAAAAAAAACAACCCAAGAATAGCATCCAGAGATCTACAAGCCATCTGATGTCACTGTGCATCCGTCAACAATAAGAAGAACACTGAATAGAAATCGAGAGTTAAAGCTGGGCCAAAGTGGCTGTTCAACAAGACGATGATCCTCAGCATTCAAGCAAATCTACCAAAGAATGACTCCGGAAGAAGTTTAATGTTTTGGATCGGCCAAGTCAAAGTCCTGACCTAAATCCAACTGGGATCATGTGGCAGGACCTGAAGCATGTGTTCATGTGAGACGACCTCAAACCTCGCTGAGTTGGCCGAGTTGTATAAGGCAGACTGGGAGAAAATCCCTCAAGAAAGATGCCAGAGACTGATAAGTGGCTATAGGAGACGTTAAGTCATCACTGCTAAAGGAGGTGCCGCAAGTTATTGATTGAAAGAGTCCACATATTTTTGCACACAGGGAAATCTGAGTTTTTGTTATATATATATATATATCTCTGTAGGGTTCACAAACCTTTACGCATGACTGTATGTGTACCAGCTTGGTCCAAAGATGGGAAATGGAAATCAGCTAATCAGCTAAAAGCACTATGGTACAACACAATCGGCAGCTTCTTGAAAAAATGTCCTTGTGGTTGTACCTGTCCTATTTGCTGTTTTCTACAGTATACTGTGTATCTTTATTTGGTCATCCTCTACCCCTTGTCTCTTCCCCAAACCCTGGCCCGCTCCCTTGCTACACTCTGACTGACAGACATTCTGAATGTATTACGAGAGTCTCCCTGCAGCCATGCTGTTCAATGGCCATCTGTTGAGGCTTGTGTGCCAGGCTCTGTGTGCCAGAGCACGGCCCCCATCCAACCCAATCTTCTACCCCAGCTGTCGGCCTTCCTCCCCCAACAAACCCGTCATTGTCACACACCCCTCCATCCTAGTCCTTTACACTTGCCCTGAGTAAACCAGGGACTAGCAGTTCATTTGCGTCAGAGGGAGGGGGAGTCTCCTATTAACCAGGACACCCCTCTCTCTGAACGGCAGTTTTCACCAACAGTAGCCCCTCTGTGCTTTGTTTTGTGGCCGTGTATATTTTGATGGTGGCAGTGTGTGCATGTGTGTGTCAACTTGTGGACTGTGGTGCCTCCCAGGTTTCTCATATCTAAATGAGTCTTCTAGGTTTTTGTGGGATTAGCGGCCTTTGCCATTGATATCTGATTATGTATAACTCAAAGATGTGACATGAATTTATAAGACTGTGTTTGAGGATGAGACCAGTGAACTGTGCTTTGTGGGAATTATGTTGCCATTTAATTGTGTAAACTACAGAAGTTGCACATGGTTGCACAGAGAGAACCCTTTTTGTACAGAGAGGTTATTTAGGAGAAACTGGGGTAAAAGAGAGACTGAGATAGAATAAGACAATCTGCAGCATAAATGGTTGAGCTGTCACATGTCACTGTTTGTTGGATTACTCTCTTATGTAATAAAGTAAAATTAAATGGTGGTGCTCGCTTGCTAGCATTGATTGTGTGAGTCTATGTACTGCAATAGATGTGTTGAAATAACACAAAAATTACACAACAGGTGCAAGAGTGGTGATACTGGCAGACATCAGCCACATAGTATTTGCAAATACATTTCTTTCTTGGTTTGTCCTACTTATTTTAAAAGTATATATTTTTTTATTTCCCGAATTGTCCATTGGACTTTAAGCACACGCCACAGTGGGTGGGGCCTAATGATGGTAGAGTGAGTTTACATTCTGGCCAAGTTTTGTTTTCTCAATCAGAAACTATTCAGGGCTGAGCTGGATGGAGCATAGCCCTGAATGTTTTCTCTGGCTGAGTTGATTTGGACATTATTCATGACAGAAAGAGATTAACAGGGATTTATGGTCATTAATGTGTTGCAGATCAAGTTGTTTCCAACAATAATAATAGTAATGTGATACTTAAATCATCCCTGTAGGGAAATTCCCCCCCCCCTCCTGCCAGGAACGTCAGAGCACAGGTTTGGCTACTGGACGGTACACCAGGAGTTGCTAGGGAGTCAATGACTTGTTCAAGGACACTTCAGCAGAGCAGCCACAAGGGCTTGAGCCTGGTTGCTCCAGTTGTAGGACTATGCCAACCTGCTGTCCTATTAAAAGGCTGCACTATTTTCTGTGAGCCTGTCCTTTCTTTTTTTTTTCAGTAGCAGAGATTACATAATTTATTTGTATGGTGTTTATCATGACAACACGACTGCAGTGTAACATGACCAGACTAAGCAGATATTGTATCAGATGCTTTGTGGATTTGATGTGCTTAGGGTGTATATGTTGTCATTTTCATCAGACTGTAAATATCCATGAGCTGTGGTAGACACACAGTCACAGCTTTGAGATCCAGCATGTCTGTTTCCTTCTCTTTCCCTTCCTCCTCCTTTTCAGCCACACTTGTTTTACCTGCTGGACCAGGTGGCACAAGGGCTGTGACATTAAGTCTTGTTCTGTTTCATTATCAGCTTGATAATGGAAGATGATAATGGAAGATGATCTACTGATGCCCAGTTACCCCTATTTGACTTGAGCTCTCATAGATAACAACAGTAATGCCAGATATGTTAAACGTATTGTTGAATAAAATCGTTAACTAAAGATTAAGATTTCAAAGTCAAGTCGTGATTTACTTGAGTATATTTATTTGCAATAGCTGAGCACAGATCCACACACAGTATAGGGTATACAGATCTCTGAAGAAAGAGCAGTTGGGAGTGAGTTTTCATAGACACAAGGCCATTTGTCAAGTCAAAAGAACACCTGCATAGATAATAATACGACTAAACATTAGCAGTTCCTTCAGAATCAAAACTAAATGTAGGACAACAAACAGACCTAAAGAATATATAGTCATAGTGAATGGTTGACCTAAAGAATATATAGTGATAGTGAATGGTTGACCTAAAGAATATATAGTCATAGTGAATGGTTGACCTAAAGAATATATAGTGATAGTGAATGGTTGACCTAAAGAATATATAGTCATAGTGAATGGTTGACCTAAAGAATATATAGTGATAGTGAATGGTTGACATAAAGAATATATAGTATATACCACACATATCATATGTTAAATGTTTGTTTTTGTATTTTATATAGATGACATGAAAGGTAGATGTTATTTTAAGAACAAGGAAGCATAAGGTTTTGTATCTCTGCACCTTTTTTTTCCCCCCTGTGGTCACCATTGGCTCTGTGCAAGCCTGAGTTTGGAATGCGATAACATGCCTCATCTATTCAGGATCACATTCAGTCAGTTGAACAAGAATCTAGCAGCTAGCTCATCCTCCATTACTCAGACTGTTGGTGGTCAGGCTAACCATAAGGTGAGAGCTGATAGTCCATCTGTACAACACTATGTCTACACTGTGTACAGTAATTCTTTTCTGTGATTCATTCATTTAATTCCAACACAGCCTAATGTTATCATTTGTTTGACTCCAGGCTTTTTTTTTTTTAACTTTCTCTTGACTTGTAAGTGTGGTTTACTCTGACACTCACTGTACTGCTGCTGACATAGCTAGAAGTGAAACCAAACTCAGGTGTTGCCTTGAATATTGTCATCACTTCAACTGAGACTAACCTGTTGCTTGTTTCAGCGAGCACCCTATCCCCTCCCACTCTCCAGGGTCATCTTACACAGTGTACACAAGCTTAGTGTACACAACACAGGACAAACAGGCATTTCCTTCTTAAAGTTACTTAAAGTTAAACTATACGCATACGTATCTGGACCTTCGTTTATTTTTCTCCACAGTCTTTTGATCAACCCGTCCCCTCTCTTCTCTCCTCTCTCTCTCTTCCAGCTTAGCAGCATCAGCAAAGCTATCAACTCCGCTGAGACGCCTGTGAAGGAGAAGCATGCACGCCGTATCCTTTGAGAATGACCACAAACCCCAAACTAACATCAGTATAGCTATTTTTGTACCTCTGTGGTTCAAACCTGTATATCCATCTCTGTAATGTGAATGGTACTCATAAACTATTCATTTCTTCTGGGTTAAACCTGATGTTTTGCCATTCTTTTACATTCATTGACATGGCCCATTCGGTGGCCACAAAGTTAATTGCCTACAGAGTGATGCATTTAATGTTTGCAAGGAAAAATGAAACACACATGTTGCATGAAGAAGAGTGAGCTTCTTTAACAATGACAACAGGAATCATCCTGGGGACTCACAGGGAGAAGGGAGCATACACCTTTTGGTCCTATGCCCTGGGCCTCCCTCTGGCCAGCAGCTCCATCCTCAGCTGGAAGTTCTGCCATGTGCTGCACAAAGTCCTGCGGGATGGTCACCAAAATGTAAGCATGGAGACTTTTTCTATCCCAGTCACTTCAGTCCAGTCAAATGTTTTGAGTTATGGGGTTGTCTGAGTGGCAGTACCATGAGCATCAAATTAAAGCTGGAGAAAATATTTCAGGCATAAATGGTTTGTTGTCTTTCTGTCACCCTCACAGAGTCTACAAGACTGCATGAGACATCACAGTACTCTAATTGAAATCGGGTCACTATGGGTGAGTTTGAGGTTCTGAATTTTTTTCTATTGAATGTTTTGAAAACCACTTAAAAGAAATGCAGCAGACATTTTAGTTTCTATGTTTTTGACTGATAAGAGAGGGTTGAGGGGACTAGTTGGAGAGACAGACGAGATTTTTTTTTTCTGCTGTTGAGATAAAACTCAACTTAATGCTTGCTCGTTCATCTGGTGGTTTCCAGGGCAACCTTCATGACAAATATGGACAGCTGGTGGCTCTATATTCTAAGCTGCTCTGTACAAAGATGGAGTTTCATGTGAAGGTAAGGGCACCCTCTGTGGTATGAGGGGACTACATGGTTTGTTTCCACAGGGCTTTTAATAACGTGATAAATGAATGAATTCTGATTTTATGAATACCAAAATGTACCTCAATGCAGCATTCAGAAATCCGGCCCAACCTGGAGGTCACAGATGAGGTCCTGGAGCGCGCTGCAGGGACAGACGTCAATAATGTGTGAGTCTCTTTCTCTCTGTCTCCTGTCTCTCATTGCAAGATTATATGATTCTGATTTTTGTTTTGCTTTGTCCAAAAAAAAACTGATATAGATGCTATTCATATGCAGGATTGGGAAAGTGTCTAATAAATTGCGTCATCATGTTATTAATTTCAGTTTCAGTTACTCTTTTAATTATGCTTTCAAATCACATAGAATCTAAAATGTAGATAGTTTAGTGCAGTTTACTATGATTTTAATGTTAATACCATCATCTATACCCATGGTCAACCATTACTTGAAGATGTGTACAATCATATTAGTTTAACACAAATAAGTGTCGATCATAAAAATCATAAGCACTATTTTTAATCACGTTACTATTATCCCACTACATGCAATCTGTTACCTTTCAACTTCATACAATAAACAGTCAAGGTTACACACCCTGCTGCTCTTTTCATTTAACAGGGACCCATTACCATTGTCTCTGAGTGGGGCCCTTTTATTTCTAACAAGGGTATCAACTTCTCTCCTGCAGGTTCCAGCTCACAGTGGAGGTGTTTGATTACATGGACACAGAGCTGAGGCTGGCGGAGACAGGTGAAAAAAAATCTACTCCTACCTTACCTCCACCCTACCCGTCTAATGAAGGGTAACCCAAGCTACAGTAGAGCGCTGTGGCCTGCTGACATTATCTATTTATGTACCAATGCCAAAGGCCAGTCAAAGAGAGGTTTATTGTGAGTAATTGCTTGCCCTGCCAAGAAAATGTTTTCACATTCAATGTAGTCCATTTTATTAAAAAAAACAAAGCCTCAATTGCCCTGCTCAATTTTGACTGGTGCTGATTTTGTTTTCACTAAAAAGGAAATGCCTGCAATTAGAGGACATTAAGATTATTTCCTATGGTTTGGCAGTAATGGTATGCTCCTCCCTGCCCGGGAGGATGTAGGCACAGGATCTCATTCTGAACACCATAAACAAACCTTGCAACTGTACTGTAAACAAAGTCTGTCAGCCCTACTCCCTGACACGGTACTCTGGAGGCACACTCACTAAATTCACACTGTTTTCTAACCACTTCAGGATGATTTATGGACCTGTGTACCATTGCCTCATTACTACATTTTTGAGCCAGTGACTGTTGCCATGGCTCAAATGAAGCCTTGCCAATTCTTGGCATGTACTTGTTTATTTACTGTGGGGATACTTACATGTATGGTTATGTCTTTGGTATGTCTTTCTCAGTGATCCGGCAGCTCAACACATCCATCGCTATCTCCACCCTCACATCAGGCCAGTGTCGCCTGGCCCCACTCATCCAAGTTATCCAGGATTGCAGTCACCTCTACCACTTCACTGTCAAGCTGCTCTTCAAACTGCATGCCTGTAAGAACAATTATTGCTCAGTAAGATTATGCCATTCAGTGTTACTTCTAAGCACCTAAAATCAGAAGAAGATGTCTTAAATGTTCTATAGTATTAAAGTAATGCAAGAGATGGCCTCAAGATATTTCCTCATCTACACTTGAAAATGCATTGATTGAGATAAAGCATTGTTTAATGAGTAAAATTAAGTGCCATGTTGTGTATTTCAGGTCTCCCTGCCGACACCTTGCAAGGACACCGTGATCGTTTCCATGACCAATTCCACAGGTAGGTTTTCCAAGGCCTGTAAGTGAGTGAATGAGACGGAGAGCTTCAAAAGGGAGAGAATCATTATACCACTGGAAGGCTGCAACATAATCCTGCCTCACCCTGCCCCATCTCTCAAAGCCAATGCAAATATTCCCATTACTGCTTCCATTCCCCCACCCTTTCTGGTGTGTCACTGGGTGTCACTGTCACGGACACATTTCTTTACTGGTGAGCTCAGACAAAAGTCTGCAGGGTGGAGCTTAGATTAACATTAGAGTTTAGAGTTTTATCTCATATCACCGCTATGACCTTTAGTGTACTGGCAAACTGTTACTATTTAAAAAAAAATAAATATATATATATATATATATATAATATATATGGATAGATATAGAACTGATTACATAATAAACAATATTACATGTGATATATAAAAATATGTAAAAATATGTAACTAATATGTAAAAAATTTGCTAATTCCACATTTAAAAATGTAAAATATGTCAGTATGAACATTCTGTAGGTAATTTATTTTTTTTATTGTCCCACAGCCTTAAGAGCTTCTTCAATAAAACCAGAGACATGCTGTACTTCAAGAGAATGATCCAGATCCCCAAGCTGCCTGATGTAAGAGCACAGAGTGATGAGGAGAAGTGGGACGACTCCAATGCTGGGACACAACCTCAGTGTTGGATGACCACACCATAAACCTTATATCACTGTTGTCAGGTGAAAACCATGTATCTCCAACTTGGGAAAACTGCCTTACTTTTAGATTGATGGCCATATATCATACACTGGGTCCCAAGGGTTTTCTCAGAAGACCTTCAGTCCTGGTAAAAACATCAAAATCACCAATATTGGAGTTACAAGGTTTTCACCTGACCCCAACAACATGCTGTTACATTTCTAACTTCTAAGTACTGTGTGTCTGTCTCCCATCCCAGTCCCCACCTAACTTCCTGCATGCAGCGTCGCTGGCCAAGCATGTGAAACCGGTGGTGGTCATCCCTGAAGAGGAGGAACCTGAGCAACAGGATGATGATGACGACGACCCTGAGCCACTGATTGAGGTCAGCGATGTCGCAACACCCATGGTGCAGGCACAACCCCAGGTATGTCTCATAGGTCACAGATGCACACATACACACACATATGCAGACTAGTAGCATGGAGTTATGCATGATTTATTTATTTTATTTCATTTTCTTTTAGCAATTTGACATATTTGACCAGGCGTTTGGACCTCCCAATGGAGGCTTTGATGACAGGTGAGCTAATGTGTTTTCCATTGTATATTGTGACTATTAAATATAGTATTTGGTTGAGGAAAATATCTGTGTGACTGTGTGTTGTCTGGTCCTGCAGGGATCTCCAGATTGAGAACTTCAAGCAGGACTTGGAGCTGTTGAGAGCAGAGCTGGAGAGAGTCAAAGCAGAGGTATGGAGCCAGATTAGGTTGCCTGTTTGAGTCTTCAGACTTGTTTTTTCGAGTATAACAGAGGTGTGACTGTGGAGGACATTAAGGATGGGTAAAGGAATCTGGGTCATATGTTGGGCGGATGCAAATACTGGCCTTGACATGTGGAATGTAGCAAGTAGTCACAAAATGGGAAGTGACCTGGTGTAATTCTGATGTCATGGCTTTGATTCCTTTGAGTCATCCCTTCTACCCTATTTTTCCTCTTTCTTTCCATTGTATACGATTAAAGCGATTAAACTCAAAAGATGGGAAGTGACATCCGGCCTGTAGCGAGAGGAGACCTGGGGGTGTTTATAAAACTGAATGCATCTGGTGGATTGAAAACTGTATAAATGTTATGTTGAATGTTTATACCCACTTCAGTTTCTTTTTCCTAAAGTTGACATCACTGCTTAGAGTGATAATAAATTGTTAGTTGCTGTCGGTCAGTCCTCCAAGTAGATGATTCCTATGGTGTTGATCTGTCCCATCTCTCCTTCAGGCGCAGCGCTACATCACCCAGCTCAAGTCTCAGATCAACAGTTTAGAGGCCGAGCTAGAAGAACAGCGGGCACAGAAACAGCGCGCCCTGGTGGAAAATGAGCAGCTGCGCATGGAACTGGAGGCCACGCGCCGCCGCAACGCAGAACATGAGAACTTACAGACCACCTTCAATGAGGCAGAGAGTAAGACTTCCACTTACGACGGTCTCTCTCACACACACACGTAAACACAAACTATTCCATACACTAACACCGGTGTCTCTTTCTTCTCTGTGCAGAAAGAGCCCAGGCCACAGAGCAGCGATATAATAAGCTGAAGGAGAAGCACAGCGAGCTGGTGACCGGCCATGCCGAACTACTCAGGAAGGTACAGACAGACCCCTAACCAGTCCAGACTCACGAGTTTTAAATTACATGTCAGCACCTCACTGTGTGACTTGTGTGTGGTAACACTAAATGTGTTTATGTGCTGACAGAGTGCAGACACCGTAAAGATGCTGTCAGTAACCCAGCAAACCCAGGAAGAAGTGGAGAGGACCAAGCAGCAGCTGTCATTTGAGGTGGATCGGATCAAACAGGAAGCTGATATGAAGGTCTGTGGTGTGTGTGATTTGTGCTTTTACTTTGCACCCTACTTTGAAAAGTAACACTGCAGTATGATGTAAGTAATTAATATTTTTGTGATTTGTGTCCCCGTCATAGCTGGAAGAGCAGAAGTTTGAGATGGAGAAGCTGAAGAGAGAGGTAGAGGAGAAGATGGCAGAAGTGTTACGCATCAAGAAGACTCTGCATAGCAGTGAGAACGTAAGTGTGTATATGTGTTGTGATGATGCAAAAAGGATTTTCCAGAGATTGTGTTAATTTAATCCACCCTCATTTAGTAGTTAAAGTTTAGGTCAATATCATTCTGTGTTTGGAGGCTTGAGGCATCTCATACAGTTTTGGATGGAGTTCCTTTCAGAAACTAACAATTCGACTGTGCAGCCATCTGCCTCTTCTGGCTTTCTCACTTTGTCTCCTTCCCTTTCCTCTTTCTTTTCCAGGCAGGGGAGCAAATGAACAGCTCACTAACAGGTCTACAGGCAGAGAAGGAGCGTCTGATGCGATCTGTGAGTGAGAAGGAGGCGGAGCTGTCGTCGCTGCGCCAGTCTGCGCAGGTGCAGCAGTCATCACTTCAGCAGGAGCGAGAGAGGAGCAGCAGGGAGCTGGGAGAGCTCCAGGGCAAACTGCAGGAGAAGGTCAGTCAGGACAACAAAACACAGCAGAGTCCAGCTCGGCAATGAGTGCAGCAGACATGTCTTCCACTCAAAACACTTAATTGAGTTGTATTCAGCAGTGTTTCAGTTCAGTCAGCTAGACTGAAGCAAAGGCTCACTGGTTCATGGTAAAAGTACCACTGTGCATTTATTATGCACAAATATAAAAATGACCTTTTTGCAAGATTGACTGATTATGACTATCCTTGAGGTGTCCTGAAACAACACACTTAACCCCCAAACTGCTCCAGTGGAGCTGCCTAGTGGCCAAAAGTAGAAGACTGTAGTTGTACTGGGCGGCTCCCAAGGCTGAATGTGCATAATTGTATGAAGGTAAAGTAGGGTGTTGGTGGAAAAAGAGCATGCATGCTACTCAGCCCTTCTGGGTGAATAAAGGTAAAAAAAAAAACACTTTCAAAAGAACATCAGGTGGAACATGGCTGTTGAGTGAAAATTGTCCAACTGGACCCACATGTACTCACGCTGCGCTTTACTCCACGAATGCAATGCACCCATACAGGGATAGAGCACAGGCTCACTTTGTTTCCAGCTACCTTCTAATGCAAGGTTACAGGAATTGGAAAGATTGCATAACATGGTGTGATTTGTTTCTTTAGTTTGGCCAATTTAATGTAACAATGAATGCATATATTTGTGCTCTACTAAAAATGTAGCTTCAAAGGTCATGTCACGCACACCCTCCTCCCTTATTGCACCATATGATCTGTGTCATGTGCGTTTGTGTCCTATTGTCTTTTGCGTGTGTGTGGTGTGTTTGGTCATGTATGTGTATGTAGGTAAGTCGGGAAGATCAGCTGAAGCAGAAGCTACTGGATGAACAGTTTGCCCTGCTGCAGGGTACAGTCACAGAGGCTGAGAACATCATCCAAGATGCCGTTGCTAAGCTAGACGACCCCCTCCATGTACGCTGCACCAGCTCCCCAGGTCAGACACTTACTCTTTAGCAATACAATTTATTAAAATAAAATTACTAAAACAAAATGTGTATGGCATCATTCAAAACAGAGTTGTAAAGTGCTTCAGACAATAAAGATTGTCAAAGATAAACAATAAAAAATTCCACTCATGTATTTAAAGCAGGGTGATGGAAAAACAACAAAAAAGACAAATACAATGAGAATACAATAAGTAAAGAGTATAAAGTTCTATAAAGGCCAAGTGGGGTATTCCACAGCCCTGGGGCCTGGACGGCAACGGCCAAGTTGTCAGTTGATCTTCAGCCTTGGCTTTAGTATGGTGAGGAGGGTGCTACCTACACTAGCCCCAAGAAGACCTAGGACACATTCATATATGATCTATTCATACAGGAGACTTTAAGCTCACAGGGCTTTTCTTTTTACATTCTTTTACTCTGTTAAATTCTCTGTTGCTGCCTATCCTCCTTCCAAACACAGATTACCTCATAAGTCGGGCAGAGGCCACGTTGGGCTCTATCGACAAAGTGAAAAAGGGCCATGCAGACTTTCTGAATAACATGGGGGGTAAGTTGCTTGGTTCCTAGTGCCCACGCAGACGGCATTACAGACCTTATGACGGTGCCTGGCTGTTTGATTATGGTCGTGACACCCTGCCCCTCTCCTCCTCTCTCTCTCTCTGTTCCTGTAACCAGATGCTGGAGGGCTGCTGAGGGCTCTGACTCAGTTCTCCCACTTGTCTGCCGATACAATCATTAATGGCAGTGCCACTGCACACATGGCACCCACTGATCATGCAGACCGTAAGTAATATCTCTGAATTTGCCACTGGCATTATCCCAATTATTCTTATTACTCACCCCACAAACCCACACGTACACACATACCTCCATTTAACTCCTCGGAAGTAGCATTTCAAAATGGAGTTTTAAGTGTCAGTGCACATTCTAATGCAGTAAGGAATGCAAAAATGCCAAAAGAATGCGGGCTGATTGCTGCTCATTTACCCCCTGCAGGACTGACAGAGAATTGCAGAGGTTGTGCCACTGAGAGTCTGCAGTTCTTGAAGGACCTTAAGGCCAAGGCCACCCTCCAGCGGGCAGACCCAGCTGCAATTCGCAAAATTGTTCAAAAGATCCTCCACTTGGGCCAGGTGAGAGATTGGTGCTTGGGAGCCAAGTAGATGCAATAAAAATACATTTTAAAAAATTGAAACATATTTCTAAGCAATAATAGAATCAACCAGACCAATTTTCACCAGGTCTATTTTGAGTCTTTTCCAGTATTTTTCACTTTTCTTTGTCTTGATCATCTCACATCTTTTCTTATATATCCAGGAACTGCGGCCCAAAGGCATGGACTTGCAGCAGGAGGAGCTGGGAGATCTGGTGGATAAGGAAATGGCTGCAACATCAGCAGCTATTGAGGAGGCTGTCCGCAGGATTGATGTAAGTATCGCATAGTTAATAAAACTCAGTTCAAGGTATAAAATTCCTTGTCCTAATGTTGTGTAGTGTATCCAGTGTAACTGATGACTCCTATGTGGTTCTGTATGCAGGAAATGATGAATCAGGCACGAAAGGACACATCAGGAGTGAAACTGGAGGTCAATGAGAGGTTAGTTCTTCATGAGACTTGGTATGTCTAAAGTAATGAATTCATTAATGCATTATAATACTCTTTGCCTGTGTTGCATGTTGTCCTTTCTCTCTCCTGTCTTTCATGTCATTCTGCACGCTATATTGCTCAGTTAAGCAGAATGTCATCATTTAAAAAGTATTTTGCTTGTAACTCTTTATCATATTGCCCTGTTTCAGAATCCTGAATAGCTGCACAGAGCTGATGAAGGTAGGTTGCACATGTATATACTGTGCTATAATAGTCTACACTATAAATAGCATATTTTTTAAATGAACATAACTTAAGGAACATTCATTTCTTTTGTCCTCTTCTCCTATCCAATTACCATTCACGCTTCCTTAGGCCATCCGCATGCTGGTCCTGGCATCTACAGACTTGCAGAAGGAGATTGTTGAGAGTGGGAAGGTGAGTCACACTGTTCCAATTTTGATTCCAAAACTGGCATCTCATTCTTCTTAGACTTGGACAGTTCTGTTTATCTCAATTTTACCATTGAGCTGCTCTGCTCCATGCAGAACCACAGCTGGACTAACATTTCTAATCTCTTGCTTGTCAAGGGGGCAGCCACCATTAGAGAGTTTTATGCCAAGAACTCTCGCTGGACTGAGGGACTCATCTCTGCCTCCAAGGCCGTGGGATGGGGAGCCACAGAGATGGTGTAAGTTCTGACTTATATGGGACATTCCAGCTTATATTCTTTAGTAGGTGTAATGCTTACAGGTGTTTCATGTAGCATTTTAAAAGATCAATATCATTGTCACATTATTGTGATAGCTTGGTATAATTCCCGTAAATGAATAAGACCAACAGTGTTGGTTTAACACAATGTTAATATTTGGGTCATCAGTCAGAGAGACTTTAGTGCTCACTAAATCAAACGTCAGTAACTCCCCAAATGGGTTTATCTTTTATTTTACTGAAGAGGATAAATATGTTGGAAGTGATTCACTTTCACTCAATCTGCCATCTGCCATTGCGAGAACTTCTGAAAGCTTTCGCTGCGTTTACACTGGAAGAACAGTGGCCCTCTTCCTGTTTTTGTGCCATAAAGCAATCCAGCAGATTTTCCCGAAAAAAGTCCAGTGGCACACAATGTAAAATGCAGTGTAGATTGGCTACTGCCTACATGTAGCACCTTTGAGGAATCTATGGCACAGAGGTTGGACCGTGTGCAGGACACGCTTAGGCTGAGAGGAATGAAGTGACATGATTTTTCTCCCTGCTTCCACACAGGGAGTCTGCTGATAAGGTGGTGCTGCACACAGGAAAGTATGAGGAGTTGATAGTCTGCTCCCACGAGATAGCTGCTAGTACAGCACAGCTGGTCGCTGCCTCTAAGGTAAGAACCTGACACAAATACACAGCCTCTTGTTACCACTGTTTACAAGAAATATACAATGAAAGTGAATGGTTGTCCTTGTAACCTTTCACGTTAAAATTGAAGGATTACATGCTCCTCGATGGGCTGAGAAAATTCTACCACCCTTGGGCTTATGAAATTCTTTCAAAACCCTTTGGATAAATTCAAAAATGAATGTTGGTCAAGCTGAAAACAACGCTATTTTTCCTACTGAAAAGTTGACAGCTGTGTCTGTTTGTGTCATCACATGGGAGAGCTGGTCAACTAGATTATGTTTCAACAGTTACAAAGTTGTTAATGCCTCCCTTTTTGTTAGCGATGAACTTTTTCTGATAAAGTAATGAACTCTGGTTGTATGTTGATTGTTTTCTGGTTGTCCTGTTTAGTGTCTAAATCTCATATGATCTCACTCCCTAACCCTAACCCCTCTAATCTATGCTCAGGTTAAGGCAGGCCGCAACAGTAAGAAGCTGACAATTCTCCAGCAGGCGTCTCGCTGCGTGAATGAGATGGCAGCTAATGTCGTGGCCTCTACCAAGACGGGCCTGGAACACCTAGACGACAAGGGTTAGTAGGACAAGACCTGTGTGGTCGACAGTTATAGACTCTGATAAGTAATTCGGCTGTGTTTTTGCCCAGTGCAACCAGCACCAAAATAATATGTTTTATATGTACTTGTCATGCGTGCAGATACCATGGACTTCTCTGGAATGTCCCTCATCAAGTTGAAAAAAGAAGAAATGGAGTCACAGGCAAGTAGTGGGTGTAGGACTGTGAGGGGGTGCAAGTGTGTGTGCTTAAGTTGTGTGATAATCAATCATTAAAACTTTCTATATAACATGGCTGTACAAAGCGCAGATGCCAGAAATGACATTACATCGAATAAAGACAAACAAACTTGAGAATGGCATGAACAAATTCATTTTGAATTTAGTTTCCTGAACTATAACTATCCACTGTTTAGACTTTTAATATGTGCAAGTGGCCAATGATCGCTGAGATCATCAGGAAAGACGCCTGTCATAGGGTATTTCTGTGATGTATTTGTTACTATAAAGGTCAGAAGGCTAAGTTTTGATGTCTTGTATTAGGACGAGTTGGCTCCATCATTAACTGTCATATTCCATGAATTACAATTTCTTCTCGGTTATCTTAAATTGGAGACAACCAGTTGAGGTTAATGTTATTGTTTCCAATCATGAGTAATTTGAAAAGAAACACCATTTAATAAAAGATTTATCGAGTGCACAATGAATTGCAAAGGGTGACTGCTATAAACCCATACTACTCTGTCATGGTTTATTTTCCTCGACTCACATTCAGGGCTTGGCAGGATGAAATCAGCTGAAACACAGTAAAGCAGTTTTGACCATAGATAATCACCTGATAATTTCCTGCTTCTTTGTATATTTTCCCCTCAGGTGAAGGTGCTAGAATTGGAAACTCAGTTGGAGAATGAGCGTCTGCGTCTGGGCGAGCTGAGGAAGAAACATTATAACATAGCTGGGGTCCCACCGGAGCAGGTCTTAGAGGGGAACGGCTTGACCTCCTCACCGGCCCACGCTGCCCCTTTGTCACCTAAACCCACGAAGCCTGCCATCATGAGGAAACCTGCTCTGGCCCAGAAACCCAGCATACCACCCAAAAGTATGGTAAGGGCCACAAGAGAAGGCTGTATGTTTGTTTTCAGAAAATAAGATATGATTGGAGGAAATAAGATATAACTTGTCGATGACTCACATTTTGAATTGTTCTTTCTTGTCTTTACATTGTAGTTTAAGTAAATGCCTGAACAGAAGAGGAGAATGCTTCACCGATGGATGGTTGGATTGATCCGATTTGTGTGACCGTAGCGTTTCTTTTAAGCTGCATGCTGACAATCCTCTGTCTCATCCTGAATCTAAGTGTTCTCACTTCCTCCTTTTTTTCTTCTTCATTTTTTGCCAAAATGTACCTCAAGCCTAATTTTGACCCTTGATGCCTGTGAGAGATGAGCTGTCTGTGCCCCGGTTTGTTAAGATACATAACTTGTGCCACCAAGGCAAGTACCCTTTTATTTTAGTTTTTGACATCAAGAGCAAAAGGGAAAATGTTCAAGTTGTGCAAAAGAATGCATCAGCACTACTGTAGCACAAAGATTTTAGACTACTAAACACTACTGCTTTATATAAGGATATTGATAATAACCTCAAAATGACAGCATATCTTGGACTTAAATGTTAGTTGTTAAATTAGAACATGTTTGGGAAAACCTATTGGTGTGCACTACTTTGAAAGGCTCATTGTGTTGTGTCTCACACATTTTTCTTGGTGTACACTGTATGTATATTTATGTTGGGAGTGGGAGTGGAAGGAAACTAGGGAAGCACATCATGCAAGTCCATGTTGCTGCAAAAGTTTTAGATACCTCTGCCTTTGCCTACAGGACAGTGGACAGTGTTCCTCTACTTGCGTGCAAAAATAGCTTTCTATCTCTCTACAGTACAAGATTGTCCCTTAGGCCTTGAAATGTACTGTACTAATACATTTAATATCATCTATTAGGGCATACAGTCTGTATAGGTGTGTGCATATCACACCAATTATAATTTATATTCTTACTACAGTCATCTCTTGAATGAAGATTGATAGAATTAACGCTTAGTTATCAAATGCTTCTCTTAGACTGAAAATGGAAAGGTAGGGTTAGTGTATGTACAACACAATATGAAGGTGTTGAACTCCTCTTTTGCCTCTGGGAGCTTTTCTTAAAGGGTCTTAAAATGCATCTTTTTATGTTCTGTCCTTTCTTCTGTATGGAATGTCTTTATACATATTAATATATTTTAGTAAAGATAATGGTGGTTTCTCCTTGTAAGAAGTGTAAATGTCAAATAAACAATAAATGTTTGATTTAATGTGTCATCATGTTACTTCATTCTGTTAACGCTATCACTTCAAACAGTTATTTTTCAGATGTATTGAATTGGCTATATAATACTCAAACTATATTACATTTACTACAGTAGGCTAGCCTTTAATGTAATTATAACTCAGGAAAATTGGTATACAAATATTAGCAACTGAAAAGAAATGCCCCACAAGATAAAAGCCTTGCCCTCATTTTTTTCCCCCTGACCACTACATTTTGTCAACTTGGTTTCTAAAATTGTGTTACTTTAATTATTAATGTGATTGCACAAAAATGTTTTAAGGCCAATTTGATCGAATTGGTTAGCCTAAACTCAAATTTGGAGCTTATAGCATTTCATTGACACGTTTGACCTCTTCTTAGCAGGTTACTTATCAATTACGTGCCCCTTTATTATTATACCACTGTAAAGAGTCCACTTTATCAATTTCGACCAAAAGCACTTGAATACGCGACAAGTCGTATTTAGTTTTGTAATGTCGGATGTACGAGTTTACGAGAAGACCTTGAAGGTAGCATTTGTAACACAAGAGCTCCGAACTTGTCAAAGTTTAGACTTTCAACAGGGAGGTTTCAGGAACAGCAAACATTTCAGCTGGCTTGTTGAAACGTCCCCGTTGGTTGAAACTAGCTCTTCTACAACAAATAGAAACGTACTGGACACGTCCGAGCAGGAGGACTATGTTGATTTTTCGAAGCGTAAAGGCTGGCGTTGCATAAAACAGACATGGAAACCTGCGTATCAGCCCTGGACAAAAACTCGACGGAGCTGACGGTGATGGATGTGTACGACATCGCCGCTGTGCTCGGCCAGGAGTTTGAGCGGATTATTGATCAGTTTGGGTGCGAGGCGCTGCTGCGGCTGATGCCCAAGGTGGTGCGGGTCCTGGAGCTGCTGGAGGCGCTGGTCAGCCGCAGCGCCGCCGGGCCGGACACCGAGGAGCTGCGGGGCGAGCTGGACAGACTGCGGCAGGAGCGGAGTGACAGATACGACAGAGAGAAGAAACACCAAAAGGTTTGACTTTAACCGCCTCAAGTTACCCTCTCAGTGAAACTGAGAAAAATGACTGCAAAGTTTATCTCCTGCCCCAAGAAAAGTAAAGTATTGTTTTATAGAAGTGGGCTGTGTAACATTTAACAGCATGCATGGGTATTCTTTCTGTCCATATGAAATCTAAACTCCAGTCATGGCCTTTGACCTGTAAAGCAGACAAAAAGTAATTAGGCCCTACTGCTGTGTATTACAGAATTCCCAAAGCCTATTAGAGCTATTCCCAGTGCCATAGAGTAACGTTAGTGAACTTATTACTAAAATGACTGTCAGTTATTAATGCTGGAAAATTGGCTGTGTAGCGTGGATTTGGTCCGATCTGTGCATCCGTGCACACACTTTATTGTGTTTGTGTGCCCCCATGCTACTGTATCTCCAATCGCCAGGAGCTGGAACTGGTGGAGGACGTGTGGAGAGGAGAGGCCCAGGACCTGCTCTCCCAAATCACTCAGCTTCAGGCAGAAAACAAGAGGCTGCTGATGAGCCTCTCCCTCAAAGACTCACCCATCACAGAAGACCTGCAGAAACAGGAGGGTAGGCAGCCTGTAGCAGTGCACACACAGTACAATCAATGAAATAAGCAGCAGTTGCGGACATTGTACGATACATTATCATGTCCACAAATTACAGATATTAAAGATATTAAAACAGAGTTCTAACGCAATATTTTCATTCCCGAACAAGATATGCATCGTTATACCTATTCAAAATTATACAATTTACTGGCGTGATGTGCATGTACAAATACCAATTATCTTTCCTGATTTGTAAGAATGTTGTGAATTCTTAAATTGGGAAGTATTCACTACATTTTTAAAGATGGGATCATCACTACATTTGAAATAACACATCCATTTTTAAATTATATTTTCTCAAAATGGATAGTGTTGGGGAATCAAACACTTCAGGTCAAATCAAGAAGAGGGTTTGGTGATGTTGGTGCTTCAAAATCCCTGTTTCCACCTGTGTTACCGAACTACTGTACATGTAACCACTTACTGTAACAGTTCCCAAGTAGGACAGTGACATGATATTAATAGAAATTACATTCTTATGAATCACACTGCTACAAATCAACAGTTGGTACGTGTGGTCAATCAAAGATATTCTTAAACTACATGGTTCATATGATAATAATTATCAGAGTTGATTCGTGTCATTCTAGCCACAACACAGTGTTGAAGTCTTGCCACCATGCTTGCTGGGTCGTATCTTGTGAGTGCCCTGGATACTAAATTAGTGCTGAGTGTGTTATATTCTAGAGTATCACAGTAGCAGTGAAGCGCCGGCCTGTTAAGCCCTGCAGCCTGAATCAGTCCGACTGCAGCTAGTTTCAGTAGAAACACATTATTCAGGGTTGCACAAAAATAGAGTTTGACCACTATATTCTATATGTATTAAAATATTACTGCATATTGTAAAAACCTGTGTCAGTATTTGCATGGCAGTAATAATAGTCACTGACACTGTGTCTCCACATTGATTTGCTCTGTCTTGGTACACTGTATATGCTGCATGTTTGCATGTTGACATAATAAAGGGGAGGCCGTGAAGAGAGGCAGTCAGGAGCTTGTAAAAGAGACTATTTTTGAACAGACCAAAATATAGCCCTTGTGTGAGCCTTTCATGGTGGCTACAGCTATACTTACTCTCAGGGCCAAAATACAGACACACACACATACACACAATTTAGAAACACCTAAATCCAAATGAGTGCGTCCTACATGACTACATGATATGGCCATTACTCTCTCTCTGCCACACATTATTTATTCAGAAATATGCTTTCATGGCGTAACAGACGCCTTAATACCAGGAAGAAGTCCAGCTGACTTTCTGTATTACATTGTGTCTGAAAGAGACCATATTTTAATCTTAAATGGGCTGGTGGTGTACTAGCTCTTGTTAGATTGTGTTGATGTTGCATCTGTCAACATTTTGTGTGTGCCTTCTCCGTGATACCTACAGGAATGTCAGAGAAGGAAAGACAGGTGATGAAGAAACTGAAGGACATGGTGGACAAGCAGAGGGATGAAATCCGGGCTAAAGACCACGAGCTAACATTGAGGAATGAGGATGTTGAGGCGGTGAGGGTTTACACCCTGTGAGGCACACAAACTGGCCCCTGAGAAAGAATTCATTTAAAAAAATAGTTTAACCAGAATTAGTTGATAGACTATAAAACAAATTCCCTTACCTATAGCTCCAGATGCAGCAGCATCGACTAATGAAGATCAACCAGGACCTTCGCCACAGGATAGGTGTGATGGAGGCCCAGGGCAAGACCTTGATCCAGCAGAGGGCTGAGCTGGAGGCTGCAGCTCAGGCACACCAACAGGAACTGGGGGCTCTGCAGCTGGAGGTGACGAGGCTGAGAGAGGAGCGCCGACTGTGGGAACTAGAGAGAGAGATTGCTGAGAAAGAGCCCCCTCTAATCAAGTCTGGGATGTCACCACCTACACCAGGACAGACAGCAGTAAGTAAAACAACAATCTCCTCACTAAAACAATATTATCTTTGCCATAAACCAAGAGTAGAAGTTAAAACTCTGATATTGTATAGAGCAAGGGTTGTGGGGAGCCTCGTTCACGAAGACCACTGAGTTTATATTTCTTTCAGAAAATTTGTGTCTGGAAAGGCTGTTTTTTTTGAGTGCCTTAAGTGGCTATTATGTGTCCCAAATCCAGTCCTTGGTAGCAGCAACAGCTGACTCCATAAAGCAAAATTCGGTTTGGGTGGAATGTGGAGGGGACGCCGGCTTCCTGGATGATTGTTTTGAGTCGGAGAAGAGACCTTCACTCCTCCCAAGTTCAACAAACAGGAAACTGAATGAGGAAGATGAAGATGAGGATGAGGATGCAGCAACGTTGTTATTGGTAACACCTGCTTAAACGTTCCCTTGTATACAGGCTTGCTATGGTCATAAGTGAAGCCCACTATCCGACTGTTTACATAAAACAGATGTATTATGGTCATACCGGTGTGTCCTGGTGTGGAGTGTAAAGCCTCACATGTGACATGCTTTTTTTTTGGATAGGTGCATGAGTTGTTCACATTTAACATCTGGTTTATTAATCCTTTCTGGGTTATTTCATTAAATATCCTGTGTCAACATGTTACAGAACAAGCATTGTGCAATAACTAAATACTGGAATCTATTCAATTTACTTTCACCAACAAATTTGCGGAGCTCAAAAAGGAAGGATAGAGAGTGTTTCTGTTGGGTTTCTGTTTGTGGAGGCATTACTCTTCAGGCAAAACATTTTTTTAAAGCCTTTATTTCATGACTTGTTTAAAAACAATTCCAGCATGTCTTGGCCATGCTGTGGCCTTCATCGGGGACTTCATGCAGTATTGTGGAGCTATTTAATTACTGTTAATTATTCTCCATGCTGTGCAGTTAGAACAAAAGAAATAAACACGCTGGTTGTGTGTTTTGACTCCATAAGGCATTATGTGATGAGGAACCAGAGGAGGAGACAGACAGCCTGGAGCAGGAGTCAGACAAACCTCGCTTTACCCTCCAGGAGTTGCGGGATGTCCTGCAGGAGAAGAACGAACTCAAGGCTCAAGTGTTCATGCTACAGGAGGAGCTAGCGTATTACAAAAAGTCAGTTATTATTCATGAAATTAAGATTTTGCATGCCCAGATATTTCACATAACACTCATCTAAACGTCAATGATTGCCCTTTACATATTCCTCAGTGAGGAGTTGGAGGATGAAGTCAACTCCGTTGCTTTTATTCCGTCTCCTCCACCATGCTCTGCTCCTGCTGATCAGCCTGAGTCAGGAATCAAACGCTTGTGAGTAACGACACTGAAGGGACCTAACAGCCTTAGGCAGACAGAGTCTACAAGGCAACAAGCTTTCATAGATAAAGTACTTTACTGACCATAGAGTTATTAGTACAAAAAACAAATAGTGTTTCCTTTCATAATGCTTGATGTGAAAACGTTTGATGGAACCAGTAGTTCAATAAACATGGCATGCCTAATTTCACCTCGATGACTTTTTGTGTCAAGCTATTGAAACAAAATTTCTTCAGAAAGACGATGAACTCGTTCAGTTTATCCTTTCTGCTTTTCCTGTCAATAATGAGTGTCGCTTTGGTTCAGTGTGAATCACAAAACACATCATCGTTTCACATCAACGCCACTGATATCTGTCTGTTGTCTTTGTGTGGTCATATTAATTTTCTCTCAATTTCTCTCCTGCCTCCATCTTTTTCTTTCTCTTATGTTCCTTCAATACACTCCACCACCCCTCATCTCCCGTGTTCATCTGTGCTTGTCTGGACAGGATCTTCACTGCCATAATGCCGATGGTGGCAGCTGGGTTGATTGCCGATGATCCCACGTTGCTGCCAATCAGAAGACTTATTTCCTTTGTATGACCTTAAATTTAAATGATTCTCTCTACTGATATCATTGTTCTTGTTTTTTTTGCCAAAATGTGTCAACACCTGTTTGTTTCATATATCATTTAACAGCATCTGCTAATAGATATGTATTGATTATGTGGTTTAAAGGCTGGATTATTTGTGAATTTTAAAATATAGCATTTATTCACATCAAAGTTAAGCTGAATGAAGCACTGTTGTTGTCAATTACTTGTGGTTTCTGGCACAACTGTACTATTTCCTGGCCATTCTGATTATTAGTGCCTTTAACTATGGAGTATTTTACCAGAGCAACTTTTGAATTTACATTTCACAGTCCAACACTGTTTGTCTAGCGGCTACATGGGTTAATCCTAGAACTGTTATACTGGTATATACTTGTATAATGCTAATACTAAATCTTTAATGCCCTGCAGCCTTTTTTTCTCAGTTATATTTACAAGTTCCTGCATGTATTTTGATTCAGCACTAATGCACACTGTACTCTTGTTTCACCATTACATTGCTACATGTGTTGCTAGAAGTTACTAATATTAATCTTGTTTGTGTTGTTATTGAGTGGGGATTTGTTGTTTGTGAAACTGGAATTTTAATTGCTTTCTTTATTTCTCCAACTGTGTGTTCAGGTATAGCATGCTCTCCAGGAACCTGAGGTGGCCTGTGGGAGTTTGTGTGTGGGAGGCTGGAAACACTTTGCAACTTCCATAACCAGAAGTATATGTTATCAGTGTAGATTCCGCCCGCTGTAAATAACAGGTCAGGAATGGGTTCCTGCCATATTGCCATGGAAGGTGATGGGACATCTCGGGTCATTTACCACAAGGTGTTGTAAAGGTGTGTTTTAATATTGTTTTCAAGGCGAGGCGGCTGACCATTGAAGCCTCTTTCTGCCACAAAAGCCTGTGTCTTATGAGATTATGAAATAATGTGCTTTGTGCTAGCCGGAAGTCATCCCCTATGTTGACAGGACTATGTAAAACTCAATTGCATAAATATGAATATCTACTGTATTATGTGGTGTTGTGCATCTGTAAAATATGAAATTTTTGAAAACATAATAAATGTTATTTTCATCTTTAGTCATGTGGTAATTGTGTTATTATGAAACATTGATATGGCACTCAGATTTCACCCCAATGCAAGTAGCATGTGGTATCCCATAGAAGCCATATAGCTAGCACAAGGAAATAATCGACCAGAAAATTAAAATCAAAAACATCTCATCACATGCTCTGTTGGAGGAGGAAGAAAGAGGTGAGCGCTCACTCAGACCTATTTCCGGGATAACTAGGTGTAGCATAAATACCTATAGCAGCCCGGAAGTTTGACCTTTTTTGAACTATGGAGTTGTCTTCTTAACATACACGATCTTCGGTCTCACCTGTCGCTAGGATACTTTGCCCTCCTCTACTGTGCAGCAAATCACGCCATTGGTGGATGCTGAACAGGGGAAACGCAGGCCTTCACTCTAGAAGTGAAACAGTTGGTCATCGTCCACGAGTAAAAGTAGTGTAAACATTTGTCACAGTCTAACTTTGTGCTAAAGTGGTACTAGTGCATTTTAAACAGCGGGTGCTGTTGAAACATAACAATCCCTGGTGTTTTGGGGACTGTCGGTCAGTCATGGAGCTCCGTGAAGACTCGTCGCCCGCTTTGGCTTTCGAGAAGGACGCGTTCGATCTCACGGTTGAAGATGTGTATGATATTTCGTACGTAATTGGCCGAGATTTGCTGAAAATAATCGGCACAGGTGAGGAAGTGTCCGATCTGCAGTTTAGAATCGTTCGGGTTTTGGAAATGTTTGAGACTTTGGTCAATAAGTACAACTTGTCGCTGGAGGAGTTAAAACTGGAGCGGGACAACTTGAAGAGCGAACTGGACAGGATCATCAAGGAGAGATCCACAGGGGACAGCACGGTAAGTCCGACCGGCTACCGTGCCGGTTAGGCCTTGCAACAAGTCTTCACAGTGGACATTATAGGGTCCCGTGCACCCTTCGATCAGTTTATTATGTCCAAAGCATGCATTGAACAAATGTTTTTAAGGTGAGATGCTTTTTCTCTCCCATTAAAGCAAACAGCTGGACCAAACCAGTTGGTGGTAGACTTGAAAGACCCCAACAGACCACGCTTTACCATGCAGGAACTGAAGGAGGTTCTTCAAGAGAGGAACCAGCTGAAGGCTCAGCTTATGGTGGCTCAAGAGGAGCTTCAACTATACAAAAGGTGATAAACGGAGCATAAAATCCACTCTAAGATAGGATTTACCAATACATTTTCATGATTTGACCATTTATCATGGTTCCTACGGCCATAGAAAACCTAGAAAAGTCATAAAGGCCTGGGAAAGTTATGGAAAATGGAATATGTGCATGTTTTGGAAAAGTCATAGCGAAAAGGTGTAGGAACCCTGCCTTATTCTCACACCATTTTACACCTGATCTTACCTATTCAGACAAAATAAATATTTGCCTGTAAGTAAAACTCACTATCAAGTATTATTTTACACTGATTTTCCAATATCGATATAGAAGCATAAAACTGTTCGTATGTATTGCACAGCTTGGTCTTGTTTCATTCAAATAAGAGAGCCAAGACTATCTTGAGACAAAACCCGGAGGTGTTGGATTGGCAGTAAGTGGGATGCACTACCGTTGGAAACACTGGCAGTATGGAGAGATATGGCACATTGCTAATAAACAAAGCTGGTTTGGATGTGACAGCTCAAACAAACATTTCATGGGTCAACAAATGAATCCTCCCATTTCATTGTCAGTGGAGCAGCTTTGTCATGATCACATCACTGATTTATAGCTTTCGTTCATGGAGATTGGTTCATTTTCTTCAATATTGGTTAAACTGGCTAAGATATAGTGTGGGTTTTGTTTGAGGAGACCTACACACAAAATATTCTCGCTGAACTGTAGGCTATGCATTCATTTGCAGCGGGATTCTGCCACAGGCTGAACCCACCATGGTAGAGATAGACCTAGAATCACCACCCTCTACAGACCACATTCCTGCCAAAATAGATGACGCAAAAGAGGAGCCAAAAGAGGAGAAAACGACAATCAGTAAACTGTGAGTAACATGCTCAGTGTCTTTATTGAATACAACTTAAGTGTGAGCAGAAGTAAACAAGGAATCCAAAGAAAACAGTGCAAAGTATATGCTCTGACCAGAGCATTTGTCTATAGCAACACCTCAAATGGCAAAGATTGAGGGAAATTCTCAGCAGCAGCCACATGATGTGGTAGTAAGCTAGCAGATTCTGCTCACTGCCCATCTCTTAATGATTTACTTGTGACCAGCTGTATTCATGCTGATGATGAGGATGTTTATGTGAGTGGGAGAATGGACAAATGAGGGAACTTTGAAACTGGCCCTGCCTGCTGAACTGTAGCTGGGAACTTTGAAACTGGCCCTGCCTGCTGAACTGCAGCTGGGATCAGTAATTACGTGCCATGACTCCATGTTGCTTCTTCACTCAAATGGAGTTATTCCTTTAACTAATTCTGGACTTTTCTGTTTCTAGGTTTTCATTCAGGCGGAAATAGGAATAATCCTTGACAAGAACTGACCAAGTTATTGACACAGAAGCCAAACAGGATTTCTATGCACATATTTTTCTCATCGGTTAACCACTTTTATATTTAACATTTATGTGTAACATATGACAATTTAATAACAAATAGATTTTGTAATTTAAACCTTAAAGGGTCTGTAGTAATATGTTACTATAGTAGAAATATGAGAAAGGCATGATAAAGATGCCAAATGATACAAGCTGGAAAGTATTTAACTAGTATTTGGATTATGTGCACAGGAGTTGTGGAACCAATTATGTCTCAGCACTATACTAAATATGGTAACCATGCTCTCCATAGAGCAACCCAATAGAAAATCTATCAGGACTATCACATATTAAAATGACTAATTTGAAGTTTGAGTGCCTTAATGAAACTAACGGATGAGTGACGTAATTCTCCAAGTGGATAAACATGGAACCCTGCTGGTTTAATGTTAGTTGACAGGAATTGTGTTTGCTTTGGGAACATTGTTTTATTCCATTATAAGAAACTGGTTGGAGGGTTGGGCAGATTTGCACTGTTTGCACAGTAAATTAGCCTGTTGTCTCACCTCCCATAAATGACACCAAGTACTCATACCATGGAGACCTAGTTTTCACCCTCACCTAGTGTTCTATTGCTCATCTTACCCTTCACCAGTCTCATACAAAGTAGCAACATCAACAGCCACTGTAGCCAGTTTAGAAACAATTTGTTTTGTTGTTGCACTGTGGGATTGATCGATGTATGACCTCAATGGAGGAGGCCGCCATCTTAATGCACCCTTCCGGTTTTCATATTCAGCTGCATTTCTCTGAATGAGCTCCTTAAACATAAATCAAGCTACAGCTAGGATTAAACATTCAACTGAGATTTATTCCTCAATTTACAGCACAGTTCATTTACAATAGTGAAATTGAATAGTCAATTATATTCATTACAAAGGAAAACCAAGGGCACTAGGAAATAATCTTTAAGGTTGGACCCTCAACCTGCTACATTTTGCAAAGGAATAAGAAAAAAAGAAGATAAAAACTTGATAAAAACTAATACATTTCATGAGAAGCTCTAGTGGATTAAAAAAAAAAAAAAAAAGCATTTTCAGGATTGTCCTATATCAACCTCTGTATATAGCACAGTAGAACATGAAATATGAACACTTTTGTTAGAAGTATTTCAGTATTTGAGCCAGGGGTGCGCTGAGATGGAGGCTTTACTCCGATCGCCATAGTCATATAGTAGCTCTTCCTCTGCTTCAATGTCCCTGGAGGCCACCAAGATGAGATGAGGTGTTCCATCAATGTCATGAAGCTTAGTCTGGCAGTTACCGTTTTTACTGTGGTTGATCAGTCTTCCAAGACGGTTGGTTTCCTTTGTAGCATCCACACTGCAATGTGTAAACAAAAAGTTATTACACAAGACAGGGTGTTGTCTATACTATAATGCAAATAAATGAAGTATTCAAAACAGAAGTCTTATAGTCTGTCAAATCTGAATCAAATTATTTTACTTGAGGCAAAAAGGTGGTTCTTGGCTGACGAAGTATTGCAATTGTGATATTTCCTTTTACTTACAAAAAGGGATTACTGCTCATTTTAAGAAAGTTTGCTAATTCTAACCACCATTTGTGAACATGAAAAACTCTCCCCAAAGTAAGAAATCAAAGAAGTGAGACTAAATTGTGTGATGTTATTAAGATAGAAAACCTGGAGTTGCTCCTGAGACAACTGAAGGAGACCCAAACAACTTTGATAGTACAGTTGTGATGCATAATGTTAACCCTGATCCCCAGCAAGCCCCCCGGGTGCTGTTGCCCTACAATTTCCTTCAATTAACTTCTGTGCAATAGCTCCAGATTTTACATGACGTCAGAACTGTTAACAGTTTCGTTCACATCCACAAATATTGACTGGGCTGTCAATACTGTAGAAATGACTCAATCTTAATGAATTCTGAAACAGAGTGGCATTTCCATTTAAAAGTAGTGACACTTGGACTTACCAGTATGTTTTACATTGATACTGGAAGTAGTACATGTAACAGCCCGTTTGTGGATCCTCGGCATACTGGGCCTCTCTTTTCTTTGCTTCAGCGATTTGCAGTAGGTCTCCATGATACTCCACAACGAACTCTCCCTTTTCGAAGCCCTTGACAGCAAATATTCCTCTTCCTTTTCCCTCTATGTGTTTTACCTGTTAAGATTCCAAAGTAACCAAATTATAAAGTTTAGATGAGTTAGCTAGGGTGCAGGGGTTGCATGAACACTCACTTGCTGTGATTCAATCATTCAAAAGTTTTACATTTCTAATATGGTTTGTCATCAGTCAGGGGCACAGTAAAATAAAGACAGAATATGTGAATACCTGCAGTCCTTCTTCAACACCATTCTTTATCAGGTCATCAATGTGTCTGTGTTCTTCACTCTGTTGAAAGTGAATGTTGTGGAAAACTTGAGAAATGAGGTCAGACCTAAACTTTGTCATTGTGTAATTTTTAAGTATAATTCAGTAATTAAGTATAAACGAAATTAAATAAAAATAGTTTGCTTTATTGTGAAAGAAATATCTGCACACTTAAGCAATATTTGTTGCAGGTGCAAAAGGAGAAAAATACACAATACAGTGCATTAATGCTTTCTCATGCAAACTGCTACTATTAGAAGCTTAAAAAAACAAACATGTAACTTTGTACCAACATGAATTCCTGTGCATCATCGGTCCGATCATAACAAGCAAGCACTTTCCATACAAACCTTCAACTCTGCCTTAGTTTTTCTAGAACTTCGTCTAATGGGGTAATAGTCTGTGACCTTTCTGTTTTGGGAAGCTTTATTCTCAGTCCTGGAAAGAGGGACGACAACACAGTGAAACAGATTAATTGTATAACTGGCCATCAAAGACCTGTCATTTTGATAAAACTGACATGTTTGTTGTCTGCACACACACTTTTTCACTCCGACTTTGTGACTTGGTCCACCCCGAGGTTTGGGCACTGAGACTTTGCTGACTGGTGCAGACCCAGATTTAGTGTATGCAATAGGACCTTTTTCCTTAAGTTGTTCGGTGGTTTGCTCTGTGACATGGTTGGTCGGTGGTTTGCTCTCATGACAAGCAGTTTCAGGATTCTGCTCTTCTTTGGACTCACAAATCTCAGAGTTTGTTTCATTAGGTCTGTCTAAAATGAGGGAAAAACGAAGCATTTCATAGACACAGACATGGACAAAGAGGTGCCTTAAACATTTGGGCTTTAGGAAGAGAATGATACGCCTTCAATAAACAGTTAAGTTGTGTCATAAGATGGTGGGTCAGTGAACACTGTTACCATTCACAGGAACATTTTCTGAGTTCACTTAAGCCCACTTGGATCTGCTGACCATCCAATAACTCAGAGGTAAACAGGACAATAGTTGGAATTACATGGAACATAAAATATTAACTGATAAAATTATTATTAAAAGTATTTTAACAGTTCTGGAAGTGATGCACACCTTTTTTCAGCTTTGACGTGTCGGCATGTGATTTATCAGATCCATTTCCTTCCTGGATTAGCATGCTTGAATTGTCACTCAGAGGGGATCTAAGTTTGCCTGGACTCCATAGACTGTGAACAGTCGGCTGTGCTTTACATAAATAATCCTGCAACAAGTACCATAATTTGTCATTTATCATAATGCAAAAAACTGCATTAAACAACTAAAGAGCATAGAATACACTTAACGAGTGTTATACGTGCAGCTAGTTGGAATGATTAAGTCAATACACAATTAAGATATTAATGAAATTAGAGTGAATTTAACAAGATGCAGGTGTAATCATATGCTCAGGACTATTTTACAACCGTACCACGTAGGTGGCTAATCAGCTGCTCCTCCTACTAGGAAGCTGACAATACAACCGGAGTTATTAAATTGGCAAACATACAGGTTGTAAGCACCTTAGCGACATATAACGTACCCTGTTCATTGCTGGTTTGTTTTCCTTTGTCTCCTTCTTTGAGCTCACTTTAAATTCAACAGTGTCCTCGGGTTTATTACGGGTGTTCAGCACATTGTTCTTCCCTTGACAAACACGGAGATAAACAACTATTAGCACGTCAAGCTAATTTAACCAACATGATACAAAACAGTATATTTTCAGTATGTGGCTAGCTTGTTGCAAACATTATCGAAAACAAAGTTGGTCATCTTAGCGTTAGTTTTTAGCTCTAACATTACTTGAATTATAATGCAGCAACTAAGGTAACACTAGCAAGCTTATCTACCTTTTGCCATCTCAATTCTCCAAATAAACGCCGAATAGGATGAGGGGTATATTAAATGTTGCCCTCGGTGTTCATGGGCTATTTGCAAGGTTAACTATTTCGACGACAAACATCAGACTACTACGTGAGTGTGACTATGGGTCTGGTGGATTTAAAAAACCCTACTCCGTCTCTGATTGGTTATTTCGACAAACTAGACGAACGATGACATGATGGCAGTTCTCTCATTGGCTGCTGCTGCCGTTGTCATTCTGCCCCTTAGCAGGCATGCTAACTGATGCAGAGAGGGTGAGTTCCCTAGGATGAGTTCGGTTGCAGATTCACGACCCGATGGGATCTAGGTTAGGGTTGCTGCATTCAACTGCTTTCGGAAATATCGGGATTACGAGTTGAGCCCACGACCCCATAAAATGGTGAAAGACGAGTAAAGTAAACTAAAGTAAGACGAGTAATACCCCCGGAAAATTAGACCCCAAAAAACAGTGTCAGAGAATGTATACCATTTTCCCCAGAGATAAGGGTACATGTTCTGGTTTGGAGCCGCTAACAAAAACATGGCTCTGTAGAACATAATAGTTTTTATTAAGAGTATAAATGTGTGTAAATATTCTGCGGGTCCACAGCGTCATTGTCCCGTTCTTTGTCTATGCTGCAGCTCCAATTGTAACGTGACGTCTTCATAGCATCCTAAGTTAGTCTTTTCTCGTTCTTCATTCATTAAACTAACCGGGCCGTCCTAGCCTGTGACATATCAATTCTTAACCTCTTGAGTATTTCACTAAGGGCCTTTACGACACTGACCGTGACTGTTCTCATGGTCCAATGAGCATTTGCTGGCTTCGATCGGTAAATGTTTGTACTATTCACGATCATGTTAAGTAGATTGTTATAATCAATGGGTCCACTTTCTTTTTTTTTTTAATAAAATCAAAAGTAATGCAGGTTGTACACTATGGACTTGTCACAATTACAGTTTACAACGTTGAATGTATGCATGTCTTCATTTCATGTTCCAGCATTTTAAAGACATCTAAACCATTTTATTTCCTGGTTTGGAGTCTTCTGCCAGTGCTTCTTTAAACAGTTTCTTTTTCTCCAGATTCTCATTTGCCTTCTTCCTTTTCTCTTGCTTCCTCTGCACAGACTCTTTCCTCCTTGCAAGAATTTCACTGTGTTCTCCTTTAAACACAATGTCAAGTTTCTCTCTCAGAATTTCCCGGGCACGTTTTCGATTTATTTCCACAGATCTGGTTTGATGGCACTAGAGGGAAATGGTGCAAAAGATTAAATTAATGCAATGTTGACAAATGCACACACGCGCGCGCGCACACACACGCGCGCGCGCGCGCGCGCGCACACACACACACACACACACAAAGACTTATAAAACATTAACCTTCACTACAGTTCCAGTGGGGATGTGCCTGAGTACGACACAATTGCTGGTTTTATTGGTGGCCTGACCACCAGGGCCAGATCCTCTCACAAACTGCTCATGAAGTTCGTCTTCATTGAGGACAGGAAGGTCTGTTAGGTCCTTTTTACCGGCTGCTAAAATGTATGCCAGTCCAACGGGAGGCAGTCTTAACACTGGATAGATAGTAGGAGACCCTCCCCGTGTAACCCTCCTTAACACACTGTAGATACAGTTGCTGAGTGGTAAAATTGACGACATCTTTTCAGGCAAGCAAAAGTAAAGCTATGATGCCGCTGTGAGAAAAGATACAACGTGGCTAAATGCATTACAGCCAACCTCCAACAGCTCGCCTTTCCTTTTGTTATTTACGAGAATCTTGTTTTTTTTTTTCTTGTCTTGTTCTACGCTTCCTTTATCGTTCACCTTGTCAGTCACCCAATCAACGGTCGTGGATTTCTTCTTCGTGGCAACAACACCGCCATCTTTGCATCTCTGTCGCCATCGTGTGTAAATCAGGGATAATGCAGTATTGGTTCACAATAACGGCGGGTAAGAAGAAAGTGGTAGTATTGTCAATGCTTGGTTAAAAAAAAAAAAAAGTTTATGAAAGAGCATGTTAATGACCCCTTAAACTGTTTCTGGTAGATGTGTTGGGGCATGATTGTTTAGGATGAGTAGACATGTGGGAGCCAAAAGAAAGTGATCAGAGGTAGCGAACAGAGAAGCATCAGCAGTGCCTTGATAAAGCTATGCACCCCTATTTGATTTTCTGCATTTTTGCTGACATTTACGACATGTGTTGGGGGTTGTACTACTTTATTGAGGGAGGCAGTCTGATAAAAATAAATAAATATATAGTTCCCATTTGCAGTTAAATCAAGCATGCAATCCTCAGGTGTGAAAAGAGTATGATGACTGCTTCTAAATGTTTCTTGTAACCATCAATAAGCTTCCTGCACCTTTCTACTGGCAGTTTCTCCCATTCACTTCAATTCAAACCCACTCCAGTTCTTCAATGTTCAAAGGATTCCTTTGACCAACTGCACATTTCAGGTCTCATCATTGGTTCTCAATGGTCCAGTCCAAAGTTTTCTCTTGAATCATTCCTGGGTGCTTTTGGATGTGTGTT
Source organism: Hoplostethus atlanticus (assembly GCA_034670405.1). Lineage (NCBI taxonomy): Eukaryota > Metazoa > Chordata > Actinopteri > Trachichthyiformes > Trachichthyidae > Hoplostethus > Hoplostethus atlanticus. Next base: position 8,991,170 of record JAXDDX010000002.1, on the reverse strand, counting down.
TTGGGTCATTGTCCTGCTGGAAGACCCATGTTCTGACACTGGGTAGCACATTTGGCTCCAAAATGCCTTGGTAATCTTCTGATTTCATGATGCCCTTAATACGTTGAAGACGTCCAGTACCTGAGGCAGCAAAGCAGCCCCACAGCATTATGGGACATATACCATATTTGACTGTAGGTAGGGTGATCTTTTCTTTAAAAGCTTAATTTCATCAGTAACTGATCTGTAAACAAAGTGCTGATTTGCATTGATTTGCATTTGGTTTAATCGGTCCACAGAACATTTTCCCAGAAGGATTTAGGTTTGTCCAGGTGGGTCTTGGCAAAGCAATCGGGCCTTCTTGTGTTTCTCTTTCAGCAGTGGGGTGTTCCATGACCTCTGGTTCAGTGTCTGGTGTATGGTACGGGCTGAAACCATTACTCCAGACCTCTCAAGGTCAGCCTTTTTCAATGGCTCGCACCAACCCTTGAGGACATGAATTGGTGAATTTTCCTCTTACCACCACTTCCTGGGAGATTCCTAACAATTCCATGAGTGGCAAACTTCTTAATAACATTAAAAAAAACGATGGAAATAGGAATACCAAGAGATGGCCTTATAGCCTTGTGAACACATATGCTTGGTGATAATAATGTTCATGACATCCTCAGACAGTTCTTCGCTCTTCATTTTCCACAGACAACCAGAGAAGCAGAACAGACTGTTTTGTCACTTTAAATGGATAATTGGTTAATTTATACCCTTGTCAGCACCTGCAACCTTGATTTGAATTGTTCTAAAGGGTGGCAATAATTTACCATTTACCATTTACCATTTAATCATGGCCATGGACACTTTTCACATGCACTTAGGATTTCTAGAGTACTAATATTACTCGTGTCTACCTACGTTGAATGCACTTATTGTAAATCGCTTTGGATAAAAGCGTCTGCTAAATTACTGTAATGTAATGTATGCTCCCTCCTATCTTTATTTAAGTTTTGTTACTATATGATGTATGCAACGAATTTACTATAGGCTATGTCTAAAACATTTATGTCTGCCTAAAAAGGTGGTTAAACTCGAGTTGAGGTGGGTTTACCTTCCACTACGTGCCCTGCTATAACACGCCAGTTTGCATAAAATGAATATATCACGTTAGGTACTTTTTTTTTTTTTTTTTTACTTGTTACGTTTTATAATAACGCTTATGTTTGCGGAAATACGTAACCACTCATGATGCCAGCCTAGACCCAGGACGATTTCTTCACCAGGGGGAGTCCTACTACTGAACATCGAGCAGGAGAGGCTGCTTGCTGTTTGTGTACGAGCTGCGTCAAGTCAGCCAGAGATAGCCAGAATAAGACCGGAGGTTAGGCAAATGTACTTGAAAAATCAAAGATACAAGAAAATAGACATCTGTCCAAGAGGTTTGGTTTATGTTATGGTGTATCCGCATCACATCTAAGTACATTTGGTACATGTATATTGGATATTTACATTGCATATAACTACATTTTAGGCATTTACCGGATGTGTGTTTGTGTTATCTTTGACATCTTGCGTCGGCCTACATAGCAACGAATGTATGCGGTGACATGGCTGTTTTGGAAGGAACATTAACTTCAAAGTATCTCTTCAATGCACTCTTTATTTTCACTTTGGTGCTTTGTATTACTCGAATAAAACCATTGCAACGACCGTCAATTAGCTTTAATTTGTAAAGTCGGAACCGGAAGTTGTATTTAACTCTGGCTGGCTTGACACTAGTGTGTATCCGCCGGATCGCGTCTGAAAGGACTGAAGTCTTGCAGCGGTTCAGACTTAGCAGTGACAACTCATGATGGCGAGTCTTCCTCATCCACGTCCTTTTCGCTCTACGCTGCTGTCTGGACGGCGGCGACAGCTTCTCGACTGAGACCATAAAATCCTCCCCAGGACGACCAGGGCGACCAATTCCTGCGAGGCTAGCTTGGATATTCAAGGACATTTAGTAGAGCTGCTTTTGGCCTTTTCTGTCGAGTGAGGAAATCCAGCGTGCCGCTCTTCAACGCTACAATGATGTGGCCAGATTTTGTAAACAAGAACAGAAACGGCGCTTCATTTCATCAAACCCAGGTTTGATGGCGTTTCTCTAGGTGTCCTTATATGTTTCACACGTACCCCTCCATTCATCGAAGGGCCAAGCGGCGACATAAAGGAGATTTGTTGTTGACTCTGGAGACGTTAATGGCATGGTTTTCAGCGCGCGTGAAATACCGTTAATTTTAGTGTGTTTTCTAAAATCGTTGGTGAAGCCAGTGACCCAAAACGCAGAGAAAGGCCAATGAACTTGGATTTGGTGTGTGCTGGAGTGCCGTGAATCCTGTGGCGCATCCCTGGTGTGCAGGTCCAGGTATGTGATGAGCATTGCAAGCCGTCAATTTGTCATTACTATGCTGCCATGTTGCTAGGTAACTAAATGATGGTGGGTTTACTGTAGTTAAAATGTGATATTTTGTATCCTTTTCGGAGTTGCAGAATTTTTTGTTCTGAATAGTCTGTGTTGTCCACGGAGTTGTTATCGAGCCTCAAATTTAGTTAGGGATCCACTGACACTAACTTTATTTTATCCGGTGCCCCCCACCACTGCAGTAGGCTGAGGCTGTTGTTATTTCACTGTCACTAATAACACACTCAAATAGTAATTGAAGTACGGGAGCAGCAGGGCGCCTTGTAGCCTGCTGATAGGGTTCTCACGCTTCATGCTCTCGCCCTGTTGTACTTGTGTATGCACTTCATTCATTCATGTGTATACCCAGATGTAGCGTTTGTTTTTCCACTGATGCAAATTGAGGAAGGTGTTCCTCTCATGCAGTTTGCAGGGAGATTAGGTTCAGTGGGAAGTGAGGGCGTGTCCACACCTTGTAGCCCCAGCAGGTTGCATCCAGTCTTGTAGCCTACAGATGGCCACAGGCTTTCTGTGCACACATCATTTTCCATCTTAAAACCCTTCCTGCCACAAGTTCGCTTCTATAGCCCCCAGGTCCATTCCCATTTAAATTCGCCTTTCTTGGTTTCAGAATTGAGATTCACTCCGCTTGACTCACCAAGGCCTGGGTGAGTCACTGAGGCAGTGCCGACTCGGAGGCTGTGGCTTCTGTTGCCCAGACGATGGCTCTGCTGTGAGGGCAGGAGTTGAAGCAGGGCCACTTTTCTTCAAGTGCTACCAATGTGTCCCTATACTCTTCCAGCATCACAGAATATCTTAGAATTAGAAATGCTGTGACGAATTTACTTTTTATACCACGGTGAGGTTTATCTGGGCCACTGCTCCGAGATCAGTTCTCAGCTTTATGAACTGGCCTAAACTTAGACTAAATATGTTGAAAGAGTAAGGAATAGAGGAGAAGATACGAGAGCTAGGTTCTGTTACTAGTCCTGAAGAATATTATACTACTATGTATGCAGGCTATAATCCGTGCTTGGCATGTTGAAACTTGCCGTGCAGTTCTTAGAAGCCATAACAGTTGTTGGTATTGTGTAACACACTCAGCATCTTCTTTTCAATCGTCTTAGAATATTTGATTGCCCTTGTTTGACTGTCCTCGTTACTTAAATGAAAATTTGGAGTGCTAAAGCCAACTGCAAGAGCAGACTTGTAAAATGAAATTCTTTTGTGAACTGAATTGGAAGCCAGTCTGTTCAGAATTATGCTTAGGCTTTTTCTACAAATTGTTCTGAGTGACTTTTGTGCCACATTACACAGCTTTGTTATTCTCCACTTGATTTGAAACCTGTTTGACAGCTTCTGTTGAATGATGTCTGAGATTGATGATTTCAACAGTGACTTGTAGGGTATTTTCTCACCCCATTTCTCAGTGTCAAGATGAACTACGCCATAAACACAATTGGCTGAGATTACTGCATGTTCTTCAACCACTGAAGTGTTACTTTGATGATACTTAAGGGCAGCCAACTTGAAGTGAAGACCATCGTTTATAGCATCAACGCCACTAACACTCCCTGACCAAAGACCAAAAACCTTTTTTCTCTTGACTGTGTGCTGCCATTTTTACTCGCAATAATTGCTCAGACCTTTCAATGCTTACAGATGTAGCTGTCAACATGGCAACACCACTAACCTAACCGGTTTTTTGATGGGGACTTGCTGTCGCCCTTCACCAGCTTATGAACATTATTGTTCATTGTTTCTATTATTCATGATATAACCAGAAAAGTAGCCCTTTATTTGATCTGTAGAGTATGCTCCCTTTTCTGTGTGTGATGTTGCTGCCGTATAAGGGCAGGGCTTTGTTGACGATGCTGATGAGGAAAATCTCTGTCTCTCTGTGTGTCTGTCCCTCTTTTCTCCTTGTGCCCGTGCTGACTACCAGACAAACATGAGCCGCTGAAGACACAATAGCACATCCGTGTGTTGTGTTGTTGTATACGTAGACGAGTCAAATGATAGATCCTGCTCTCTTGGCGAGACAAAAACCCCCTGGACTACATTCTGTACATGCTTTCAAAATTAGTGGGGCTGCGGCATTTTACTTTTGTTCCTTGCAGGTGACAATTGATCTAGGTGCAAAAATCTTTTTCACAGACAATCTCATTGTACTTCTATCTGCCCCCCCCCTTAAATTGATAGTTTGGATTTCTTTCACCCCAGGGGTTTCTAATTAACGGAGTATTCACAGTCCCAGGTTCAATTTAAGAACGCTTCTTGTTGGCCTTCTGCTAGCAAGTCAAAAAATATAGTTGATATTGATATCCATAATTGGACACAGGAGCATTGATATATTAGTTTTGATGTGTAACTAGTACAGACCACTGATTTGTTTTTGGTTGATTTTGTTTGAAATCAGTGAATTTCAACTTTGAAACCCGTAAAGTTTACTTTGTCTATTATTGATTTTGTTCTTTTTAGTAGACCTTCAAGAATAAATACATTTGTTTTTATTATTTGTATTATTATTGTTTCATTTTTAGTTAACCATTTGGACTGCTCCCTCTTAGTCAGCAAATCACTCACCAGAGCCTTATTCAACTAACACTTGTATCTTCAGGCTTTATTCACAGCTATGTATGTATTGATCTTTGATGCACACCAGATCTTAAGCAGGGTGAGCTTAGGTAGTGGATTCCTTTGCTCGAGGATAACCTGGGATATGAAACTTTACACATTTGTTGATTTAATGAATAATTTGATTGTTTAGCAAAATCTTTTGGCTAAGGATTTAAGCCAAGGACAGCCCTAGACCTACTGTAGTGACCTTAGTTTTTATCACGTTAGAAAGCACGTTGGACAAGGAAGCTTAGAGTGGTGGAGTGGTTGAAAATTGATAGCGCCTTAACTCTCAGGTGTCTTTTAGACGAAGTTAGCAAACAGACCCACGTATCGCACTACCAGCAGAGAAAGAATGGAGGTAACTATTAATCACTCAATGGTCTGTACGGTATTTTCATGTGCGATGTTCCTTTTGCACCCGTTGTATTTGGTGAATTAAAGCAATTCTAATGCTGTTTTTTATGCCTTGGCCATAAACAAAGCGGAGACACTCTGATGACCTTTTTAATAAATGAGTATAATAATCTCTTACTATTCATTTATGTCACTCAGGTTAATTCCCTATAACTAAAATGATTAATTTCTAAACAGATATTTCACTGTTCTAGGAGTGCCTGACAACCTCCTGATGGTCAGTAGAAAAAAGCAGTGAAAATATGTAAATATATATCTGTATATCTATGAGTGAAAACAGAGTGGAAAGTTCCTGATGTAGCCTGGAGCTTGTGAGCGTATCGCCCAATCACTTTCGTAGTTCTGTAACCTGGATAGTATGACTTGATTTTTTTTTTCATATTGTTAAACCTGAGAGGGATTTGTATACCTACAGCCCATATTTTGCTCATATGCTTGTAATTAGCATGTATCTATGATCCTTTAGCTGTCAAGAGTACCATGACACACGAGTATACAGCCATCACATAATCAAATTTTACTTGAGGAAACAAAACACACTTCCTGTCAGTTGAAATTCTAATGACGTCTGTGGCTGCTCACCACATCTTTTGGTTCCTTTCAAACATCTGCATTATTTGAGCTGATTATCATGAGATCACTCGCACAGGGAGAGCAGAGAAAAATGAGTATTTCAGTAGGGCACAGATGCAATAAAACAAGCTAAGCAATCCTTCTCGAGGAAACTGACTGGATGGTAAATAGATGGTAAGATTCAGCATGGTGCAGCCTCAACTACTGGAACATGTACACAGTATTGTAGTTTTATGCCTGTGCTATCCTAAATTCACTTGAATGTTTTGTCTAGGCATTTGAAAGTCATTGTCTTAATTCTTAAGTCCCATTGGATCAGAAGAGTGTGTGTGTGTGTGTGTGTGTGTGCTTGTGTGAACAAAGGAGTTTTATCTATGATCAGGACTGGCTCTATAGCCTGGTGTGTGATTTTGGCACTGCTGTGTGGAATTTCTCCCTGCCTATTCACTACAATTTGGTTGTTTGAGCAGAGGAGAAGCCAGAGTAATTAGTCCTGACTCTTTGCATCCCACTCCTACACACCGTCACTCCAAGACGAGGTAGTATAATCTGGACTAGTTGATAAGATGCAGGCGATAGTGCCAGAGATTGAAAGCCTCAACGTAGCTGGACTACGGCTGTTAAACTGTGAAGGTCCACTAGGCATATCTCTTTTTATGACCTTTTTTATATTTGGGATTTCTCCACATTCCTTAGTTATACACACAATTACCAACCAACTCAAAAACAGCTGCGTAGACGACCTTTGCTCTGGAATCTTTATCTGGGGCTAATTTATGATTTAGTCTGATTTGTTCTTCTTGCTGCATTACCCAATTTCACATTGGTTGCTGTTAGATATTAGAAAGGTCAATGTATTCTACAAGCAATTTATTCCATTATTTGTCAATCACATTTAAGGATTTCTCTTGGCTGTCTGGGTTTTGTCCTGGGATGAAGATGCTCATGCTTACAAACGTGGTTTAAACAATCCAGGATAATAGGAACATTTGGGACTATATCAGATTGGAATTTCTTTTCAGATGAAGTCTCCAGTCCTCAGCTGAAACATTGCCATGATTTAGATACAGCCTCGGCTTTGTAATTGGATAATAATGAACAATGGATGAAGACCATTATTTCCTCTTTGTTTATGCATTACACACTATATGGAACCTAGACGGCACAAAGACCAGGTTCTTAGAATCTTTATGGAATCTTCAAATTGAAATGGACACAGAAAACCCACCACTATCCGATTGTAATACAGAATTTAGGTCCTCATATAATCTCCATCTGTCCTAAACCCAGTATGCCATTCATTTATGACAATCAAAGGACACTTTGTTCAGTACTTGATCTTTGCCATCAAATCAAGTGATATATTATCTACTATTTTAATAATGATAACCATACTTTTAAACCCATTTACACCAGCATAGCAAAATAACCCAAAAGGTTCCCCAAATTAATTTTAAAGACTTCTGAAGAACTCCTTCGTGGAACCCTGGGATTTTTACAGGAACCATTTCAAACTTTGAGGCACCCCAAGGTTCTTTGAAGCACAAACTCTTTAACAATGTATGTCTTCTTGTGGGACTAGAAGGGTATTACAGGCAGGGTGTTTATTTGAAGGTCTCATTTTTCTTTTAATTTTAATCTTGAGCAGGCTGTTGGGCATGACAGTATTTCAAATGAGCCTCCATCATGCACCTGGGTGCCAGCCAAGCACTGAATGGAACATTGTGTTTCTCCTGCACCTCAAGCCCCACAGCCACTGTCCTTCTCCACAACCCATCCTGGCACCTCTGCTTCCTCAAACAAAGCAGGTGATGCTAATGCTGGTGCTGAGCCATTGGCAGGCACAACAGGGGTACAACCTGTCTCCACGCATCACTGATGAGCCAGCTGATTAATGGCACATCACTACTAATGCTCCTACAGTGGTGTTGTCTCTGGGGGGTGGGGGCTGGGAGAAGAGGAAGCATTTGTGCAGGCCTGCACTGTATCCTCTTCCCTTCAGGCACCATTTGATCTGGAAAGTGTGAGGTCTTTTTTTAGCTGCTGACCACCTTCCTGTGTCCTTATGTTTCAATTTATGGATGAGGAATCGTCTGATGTGCATCCTGTCGGGGGAATGGGTTTGTTGTTTTGTGGTGATATTCTTCAGGCTTGATGGGCACAAGGTGATGAGTCTAGGGACTCTGGGACACACCATCTTCACCAGGAATGTTCTCAGCGCGCGTACAGGAGAAGAATGCAACCACGTCTACTCAGATGAAGCAAAATCCCAAATCCCCAGTAGATATTGGATTGGCTAATCGAATCAGCAAGGTCCATAGTCTGTTTTGAATTAGAAATATTGCTTCACCCACCCAGTCATGAGAAGTGTTGCTTAATGGACCTCCTCCTGTCTGCATCTTGAGCGTGTCAGCATTCATTGTTTGTGACGCTGTTGCTGATCATAAAAGACAATTTCATGACGGGGTTTTGTTTGCCGTACAGTCCTATGTTTTTTAGTTTGCACTCATTCCTCTTGTGTTTCTGTCAGTATACAGCGGTAGCAGCACTGCATATGTAATTTTCTGATTGTTTGTTTGTGTGTCCTCTATTCGTTCCCCCGCCCTCCCTTGCAAGCATATCTGTCAGTGCTCTCTGACTCATAGGGATCATGTAAAATGAAAGCGACAGCACTGCTTCTTGTCACTTTACCCACAGTCCTCGTTCTTTTCCTCTGGCCGCAGACGCCTGATTTCTCTGCAGCTAAAAATAGACACCTTCAGACCCTAACCTCCCCTCCACCCCCTCACCTCTTTCTCCCCCCCCCCATGAGTGCAGGCCTCCATTGGAAGTCTCCCTGCATTATGCCTACTCGAAAAGTGTGTGTGTGTGTGTGTGTGTGTGTGTGTGTGGGTGTGTGTGTGGGTGTGTGTGTGTGTGGGTGTGTGTGTGTGTGTGTGTGTGTGTGTGTGTGTGTGTGTGTGTGTGTGTGTGTGTGTGTGTGTGGGTGTGGGTGTGGGTGTGTGGGTGGGTGGTCAGAATCCTTTGTGGTGTAATAGTGATACAGAGTTTCTGAATATTATAGGCTCTGGCTCTTTTAAGAAAGTCCTTAGGTGATAAAGCCTGCTCCTCCTCAGTGCTGAAACCAGACCTCAGAACCCATTGAAATGTTATCCAAAGTCATAGGACTGTGAGAATGGCCTTTTATGGTCAATATGAGAAAGAGCTTCTCTCTTTGGTCACTGAGTAGAACACTTTTGGGAAGACTGCATCAGTTGCATCAGTTGTACTGCACAAGAGGGTTTAAGGTATTTGGCCAAAGGAGACGGTCTCAGCTTCTCATGACCAGCTCTCATTTCATTGACGATGACTCGTGATCCAAATTTCTTAAAATTTAAAAATAAAAGGCAAACGGATGAATGAGCCGGAAGGAGGTGATTGTGTCATGAGAGTTGTGTTGTGTTGTTCCTCAATTGAATTTATCGGGCTTGGATGTTGCATGCCTGTAACAAGGTATCAGGATGGATTGTGGTTATATTTCTGTTTTTGGCACACTAGTGGTCCAGTGCTACTGAGTTAAACAAGAGGGCACTTTTATAATGGCTGTGAGTAGTTCACCTATGGTGCTCTGAACTGAAATCCCTCTGGATGAAGGCTGATTTGTAGCAGCAATTTAAAAATGAACCTGAGCCTAACTAATACAAAGAGATGCAGCACCTTATCTAATAGCTCTCATTTTACCATCCCTCTCTTCCCTTATTCCCTCTCAGTTTCTCACGGCTCCTCCAAAACACTTTTTGTCTGTTGCATACATCCATTATCTGCTCCCAATTCACACCAGATTTTTCATATCCTTTTTCCTCCTCAGCTTCTAGAGCATGAGAAATTGGGACACAAAGACTTAGTCTTTCCTAGGGATTCAATAAATGGAATATTGGTTTCATAAGTATTCTCCAGCACTACTCTACATTCTTCCCACTCACTGCTAGATCTTTGAAAAAAGAACTATCGTTGGTGTATTAAATAAATCTACCCCCCCCTATGAATTCAGTTTAGATTTTAATTGCACTGGGATGCCTCCTCCATAACCTGACGGGGCCTAAAAATCACAGTCCAACTGAAACCCACCACCTATGGTATTTACCATCTCTTTTGTTGTATGTTCAACACAACATGTTGGCAGTAAACAAGAATTACCTTGACATCAGCATGTTAGTTCTGTAAAACTGACCTTGCAGGAGGCCTGTACCATCATCTTAGGTGTATCACACCCACCACTGTCCCATATCCTATAGAAGACAGTCCTTGTGACTAGAGAAATGTCACCTACATCTAGAACAGGAGCCTGTATTTGTGGTCGACACAAGCGAGTGTTGCAGGCTGCTGTACCCAGAATGTTGAAATCAGAGTGGAGTGGAAATGAGTGGAAAGGTGACTGGGGAAGAAGGGAGAAAGACAGAGTGAAAGTGGAGACAGGAGAAATAGGAGAAAGACCTGTCAGCCCTGGTAGTATCTAGTCTCCACTTTCCTCGTCACACTGACTTCATCTTGGCAACCAATAAGGAAAGGGCCTTCTGTGTCTCCATGGTAACCTCCCGTTCAAGCAATGATAAGGGGCAAGAGAGGGAATACATTTTACCCTTAGGCAAAACAGTTTTCCTTGCAAGTTTTGTTTAGTATAACCACAATTCTGTTTCTGTTTTTCTGTAGTGTCATTCAGAATGATTGCCATGCTACTTATCACAGCAGTAATAAGCTTTTATTTAAATACAGGAGATCACAAATACCCAATAGACAGCAAAACTAGCTCTTTAGTAAAGGTTTCCTTTTTCCTTTTTACACACATGCTTTAAACTACAGACCTTTGACCCCTCTGAGATTTGCATTGTTTAAAGAATCTATCAGTTTCAACTTCAACTTGACTGAGTTTTACTTCCTGTCCTTTTTCAATGTTCATCAATCTCCCCACTCTAAATTGTTTCCTTTATAAACTTGTTCAGTTTTTTTTGCTGTTAGAGCTCATGAATTTACTAAAATGTCTTAGTTTCCAGAGCTCATAACAGGATCATGTCACAAACGCAGACCAATCCTTAGTTTTACCTTTGAGATCCGTAGCACTCAGGAAGTTTTTTTAATAACTTTTAATTTATAAACACCCAGTCTAAAAGTTTTAAAGATGTACTAAAACTTGGATCAACATGGATCCTGATAATGAACGAGTTGAGTTGTTGCAAGTTATTTCTTGTATCAATCAAACCAAACATTTGTGATACGTCATACATGGGACACTGTCTGGATTGAAACATTGGTGCCATAAAGAAATATGCTGATGCAACAAACTGTAAATGTAGGTGGCGTCAATACCACCAGAGGCAAAGTTTAATCTGGACACTGTAATAGTATATCTAGGCTACGTCGATGTGGACTATGGTATCTCATAGTGTATTAACGCCAAGTTTGCAGCATTGGGTGAGATTGCTGGTGATGGTGCTGGTGATGATGGAGGAAAGCCATTCGTTTTTATTCCTCCAAGCCTTTGATGTGTGCCAAGCTATTGTCAGCTCCACAATAACAAGGAGGCTTTGGATTAGATCAGCATCTTGTTGCTACTCGTGGACGGGCTGACTTAGACATTGTCCAAACCTACAAAAGTATCTCCTTCACTTGGTTGGGTTACAAAATGGTGATAGGGATGTTTTCTTTTTCTGTATCTGACCGAGTTACATAAGGCTGTTCTCTACTCAGGCTGTCTGAGTGCGCTAAGCGGACAGATGACAGTGAAGGGAGTTCTTCATTTAACCTCGGCCCTTAACCCATTAATCAAAGTGTAATTTACATATAAGGTCATCTAATTTTGGATTTCAGATGGAAGTGTGGTGTCGACTAGAGATGAAGTCAGTATGTAACAGGTCCATTTTGAAGAATGGTGGGCTGATGAGCCCCAATGACCCGTAAGTAAACAATGACCCCAATTATTAGGGCAGCTTAAAGCTCTCAGCAGTCACCGGGAACCAGATTTACTCATCAGCCATCTAGAACTAGAGTTTCAGTATTTACTGCAGGTTATCTAATGCAACACCCTTTTACCTATTCCACTGGTTCAGAGCTTCAAATGTAGTGAGATACGCTGGTGTACCTTGGAGTGAGATCATGTGGGCCTTGAGATGTTGCTTATTATGTTTACTGGTCTTCTTGTATGATCATATGAGTCTTTGTGACATTTTCCAGCAGTAAATAATTTTTTTTAGAAGCAGTTCTAACTTGCAGGGCTGGAGGAGGAGGAGGAGGAGGAGGAGGAGGAGGAGGAGGAGGAGGAGGAGGAGGAGGAGGAGGAGGAGGAGGAGGAGGAGGAGGAGGAGGAGGAGGAGGAGGAGGAGGAGGAGGAGGAGGAGGAGGAGCTCACAGTGTAGAGTATTTTTAGCTTTTTCCTTGTAGTGCAATGATGAGTAAAGAACAAGGGCAGGTTGTGCATCCCACCTTCTCAGCCTGTGGAGGTGCATGGGTCAGAGGGACCGGAAGAGTGATGGCCTCATGTCAGAGAGGATCATGGGAGTCTACTGTATGGCATGAGTTGAGTCTACCAGGGTAGTCATGGAATTTGGTGTTTTTTTTCTATAAAGGATTGGTGCTGGCATATGACAAGGTTGTTGTCTGATACTAGTTACGCTTGTCATTTCAGTGTTATTTTTGACACACTAAATTAGTCTTAATCTGCTGTTAGGAGACAGAGCAGGGTCTACACCAGGCATCTACACCAATTTCTATTTAAATTGTGTCCACAATACAGACTGAATAATGAAGTAAATGCGTCTGAACCTTTTTCCCCCCCTCTTCCTCCCCATTTCTATAAATTGACTTATATGTGCACTTGGTATAGTATACAAGCAATCCTGACCACCTTTTAAATCAGACCGGAATACGCGAGCAAAATCGGGACTCTGTGGTCATGGCAGGTGAATGGAAAACTCCCTCACTCTGACCACAGATCACAGCCTAGAACAAACAGCATTGTCTTAAGCCTTTTGACATTTTAACTGGATTGGAGGATAAGCCTGTCAAAGCCAATAAAGGGTTCTTATCATAGGCCGAGGCTGTGTTTGTAGTCGTTGTCATAGCTGAAGTTGCCTCTGCAATGTCAGGGCAACGTATGAAAATGATATGTGGTATTTTAGGCAGCCCATTGGCTAACATTTTCCACTTGTATTTTAAATGGGTCTTGTCATTGGCCAGCCATGAGGGAACCCCCTGGCCTCTCCTGCTCCCCTGGCTCCTCTGGGTTTTACCACCTCCAAAGCTACTTCCCCTTATAGTGGTTCTCTCTGAAACAGGGCTAAATTTAAAGGAGCGCCACCATTGTGGCCTCTGGGAAAAGGCCTCCTGCGAGTCAACACCTCCCTCGCAGGATTCCACCTTGTAACGACAGCCAGGCCCAGCTGTTGCTCTCTGTCCAGTGTACGACCTGTTTGTTGTCTAAATATATACACACACACACACACACACACAGTCTTCAGACCTAACCTATATTTTGCACCTTTAGAAGAGTGTTACTAATGACTGTATGCGCTACAGTACAGCCTAGGGTAGCAAGGACAATGGAGTTGGGAGTGAAAGGTAGACTCAAAATGTAGGTGTTCTATGCTAGCAAGAGCCTCTGGTCTCCTTCCAGTCTTTCCTGTGTGGAGTAAGTGTTTTTTATCCATTTGGGTCAGACACTTACCCCTGTTTACATGTTAGCAGATGTGCGCATCTGCGTGCACTTGTGTTTGTGCTGGCTCTAGCAGTCAGACAGATGTTAGCATCTTTACAGACACTGTGCTGCTGGTTCCTGCGGTCCTAAACATGTTATTCAGAGGCTTTCAGGAAATTCAACTATTTGTTCCTTTCTGACCGCAGGAACTATCAAGGGACTTAGTACTTAGTCCCAGGAACTTCAACCTTTCCCACCGGGGGAAGTAGCCCGAAAAGGTTCCTCAGGGATAGTTCCTGTCCCCAAAAAAGCGAGGTAGTACTTTTTGGGGGACTAGGAACCATTGGGGCGGAGTTGCAGTACTGAACGACGCTAATAGCATGACACATGAATAGTTAATAGTGCATGTTCAGATAGTAAATGACCATGTTGTTGCCTGGAGGATTGCGCTGGACAGCTGATATGGAGGGCAGCACACCAACTGGTGAGGAGGCCTCAACTTTATACACCATAAGGAGCACCCTCATACCACAGGTGTACCTGTAACAAATGAGAATGTAATAAATGCCAGATAATGTAATAACTTCAAAATGTAATAAGAATGTACCCCTAAATCAGTCAAAAATGCAGTAAAACCTCTTAATGTAATAAATTGCCAGATAATGTAATAATGTGGATTTTGGGGGTGCCCAAAAGCAGTGAGTTGAAGAGAATAAATATAACTACTATTTGCTTATGTGGTTTTGGAAGTCTAATAACACTGATTTGTAAAGAAGTGGGATATTTAAAATACAAAACAGCCATCAACCGACTGTGCTTGGCCTTCAAGTGTTTTCTACTGTTAACGGCGATTGTTACTTCATAATGGATATAACATATTTTCAACTGATGATATAACATTAACTAAATATGTAATTTTTCTTATTCTTACAAGATATTACATTATTAGTGAACATTATTACATCATCAATTAAAAATGTTACACCTTTTAGTAATAATCAGTAACAATAATAAGGTAGTAATCACTGGTTAATGAAATGTGGTGTTATTACATTGTCAGGACATTTATTACAGTAGCAGGATTTATTACATATTCAACCCATTCAGAAGAGACATTTTATTACATTTTGACAAGTTATTACATTATCCGACAGTTATTACATCAATTGTTGCAATCCCTAAGCTTAAGAGTTTAATAAAGGGGTGGTAGGCAGAGGTACAAGTCTAGAATAATGCAACACATGATCCCCTTGAAGTATCCTGTTGCCATTGGTGGTTTCAGTTTTGTCAGACAAGAGCCGGGCTCAATGTGGTGAGCTGCTTTGTTATATGCTCTGTGCAGTGGCGCGTGCTACTATTGCGTCACTACCCAGGGGGTAGCAGAGACTATTTTTAGAAGGGAATGAGCATATTCTCTGAACATAGAACGTCAAGCACTCTGCTTGCGTATGTTAGGATTATTGTGACCGTGCTATTTTTAGGCTGTGTGTGAGATTGCTTTTTTTCTGGGTCAAGCATGGTGCCAGTGCTCTCTGGATGTTGGTGGTGGATCGTACATGGCAGGTCCCATTCTGTGCACAGCATCTGCATCAGTCACAGGGAAGGGCATCTTTGGAGTACAACATAGGTGTAAGCCAACAGGGAGTAGCAGCATTCTGAGGATACGTCTATATTTGGAACGGGCCAATTTTTCGGAGAGGCACTTCGGGTGTGACAATAGGAAAGAAGCCGGCAGACATAAAAGTCTAACATAGGAATAAAAGAGAACTAGCTTTCTCAGTTTCTGAGCCCTGGAGCCAAAGATTCATTAATATTACTTACTGATGACTGTATGCCACAAAGTTCTCATTGTTAACTAAAATTCAAGCTGAAAGTAAACACGAGAATCATTTCAGTCAAGTAAAAAATAAATTGTGTGGGGGGGAAAACTGAAACTAAACTGAAATTATAATCTCTGCCTAACAATTTTATAAAAATCACCAAGAATTGTTTTAGCCTTAATCAAAGCTGTTGGTATTAGACAACCATGTAGAAATTAATAGGACCCACATTTACTATAAATACATTGATAATTACTGTTCACATTCTAAGGTAATTCTCCAAAAACGTCCTACTGTCTTGCTATTTTAGTAATTTAGGAAACATGAAAATATACTTTTAACTTCTATTCCTAACTAAAATGAAACATTACAACTAAAGCAAAACAGCATTTCTGAAAAATGGAAACAAACTAAAACTAGCAATCCCTGTCTGAAAACCAAGTGAAACAGATTAAAATCAAATTTCAAAATAAAATCTCTGTTAAAACTAATGCAAATGGAAAAACTAACATAATCCTGCTCGGCAGTAGGGGACATAATTCACATGCATCAGCATCTGCGCAAATCTCATCTCATAACCCCCAGGCTCTAAATACATCCTGCTGGATAGAGCCACGCTGTGGCTGTACAGCATCCCTGTCTCAGTCTGTCTTGATTTTCCATGTCTTCCTCCCTCCCTCCTTTTACATACCTGCTCTGACTTCCTTGCATGTGGGGAAGCCAGTTATATAGTCATATAGTGGCAATTCTCCAGTGGATAATGAGACAACCACTAAAGGAATCTGTCTTACCATGTCCTATTGAATGACGTCCAAGTTGGTACAGTCTTCTGCAGAAAAGCTAGCCAACAGAGAATTCTCAGAAACACTCAGATCAGTGGTAGCATCAGTTGCAACTCATATTCAAACGGTTATTACATTGTTGCACCAGGCTTCATGTAGATTGTGAAACTGTTTAACAGCAATGTTGTCAACAGGATGAGCACTGTAACCATCCCCTCTTGGGCTCCTGAGCCAAAGGCTTCTCTCCAGGCCTCTCCTGCTAGCCTAGTTTTATCCCAGCCTTTCCCATGAGTGTGGTTATTTTAAGTGGAACATAGTGTTCTGCTCCGATTTTGTCAATGCGTTGTTCTGTGTAGAACAAGCATATTGTATGTAAGTTTTAAAGAGAAAGGCGCGCCCAGTCTCTTAGTTGAGCACCTGCTTATTTACAACCATCTCTGATTGAGAAGCTGGGTAGGCCCCCTTCCTTGTCCTAGTGGCGGTGGTACGTCACTCAGCTTACCTCATTAGGTGAATGTGTCTGGAGTGGAGAGTTGTGGGCGAGCACTTGATAGGTTGAGGACCAGAGCACTAGGAGCCTCCCTCAAAGCTGGCCTTTGTTCGCTAGGTAAGTGACGCAGTGGGAATATTAGTGTGATTAGCGTGATTACATGGTATGGCTGTGTGCCAGAGAGGGGTACACTTGCTGCCATAGGTTGGAGGGGAGAGAGTGTTGGGGTTATGCAATGCTGTGTATTCACAAGTGGATGGCCACAAGCAGGCAGTGCCAGGTCAGACATCCCCCCCAGGAGAGTGACAAAGCTGCTGTCCACAATGATTTGACCAGCTAGAGTGTCGGACTACAGACTTGTGAAACTGACTGGGATAGATCTGTTGCTGCATTGTTTAGACATTTTCAGCTGAGCTATGCTATGTATCCATTTTGGGGGGGAAAATAGTATCTGAAGTTCATCAATCTGTAAAATATAGAGGATCCGGTCTGTGGAATTGTAAAAAAAGGACCAACATTTGTTTTTGTTTTTTGTGCCCTCAGTCAAGAGTAGATTTTGCTTTGAAATGGTGGATACCTCATTTTGGAATGAAACTCTTCCAGTATGATAGCCTATGGTATCAATGACATCAGAGATATTTAACTGTCCTTATTTGGCCTTCGAGAGCTATTCTTTCCTCAGCAGTCAGAGGACTTCTGCAACCCACACATTGCTTATGTATAGCCAACACCTACCCCTATCAGCCCAGTTCGAAAACAACTCTTTGTATAATTCTAAGGAATGCTATTTGTGAACCTGCAAGCATGTATCCGGGGCTCTTAGAAGGTTATGTAATGCTCCCCACTCTGAACAATTGTAATCCCTCTCATGCTGAGTGAGCCCCCCCATGTGATGGTGCTAAAGGCTTGGGAGAGGCAGGGTGACTGTTGGCAAGGCACGGGTGTTCTCCATATACTGGTCAGGTGTGGGCTCCACCCCCCCAGGCCTGTGTATAAGAACACAACTCTATCCTGGGTGGGGGCCTTATTGGGATCTGAGATGCTGATGGAGCCACGACGCTGATACCCTTCCTCCAAGCGCTTGGACCAGGCAAAACTATGTCAAGCATATGTCCTGAGAGGCTCCCCGTCTGTCTTTAGCTGGGTGTGAGCTATGAGAATGAATCTTTGTCCTTGGTTATGTATAGAGGAATTTCACAGCATCTGAAGTTACTCTGCACAGTGACAATCTTTGCTTGTGATGGATGATTTTGTTGGTGAAGGAAGTTTTTCTGCCTTTGGATGATTGATGTTGAAGGAGACTTGGCTGTCGTTTTGAAAAAACATTCAATATATATATTTTTTTACGGCTTACTTACCTCATGTTATTTGCCTCTCCCACCACAGGCACCATCGATGAGGACTTCAGCTGGTGATTTGACGAGTCACATATAGGAGCCCTCGAGTCTCTCCCATCCCATCCCCTCTCCCCCTCCCCTCCCTCTATCCCTCCCTCCCCCATTCCCTTGTGGATCTTCTCCCTGAACCCCCTCTCCCCCTCCTCTAAGCTTCACCATGCTGATCAAGGAGTACCGGATCCCCATGCCCATGAGTGTGGAGGAGTACCGCATCGCCCAGCTCTATATGATCCAGGTGAGGTCATCCGCCATATTTACCAGCAGCCACCCATCAGGCGAAAAAACAGTCCAGTGATCCAGAATACAGCAGTGATGCAGGGACAAAAACAAGCTGTGGGAACGGAGATCTCGTAACACCGGGGATTTTCAAAAGCATCTGATCACGAAGGACTCGATTATGGAGTGATTGGGCACGCGGAGTCCGATGCTGGAATAACGGAACAAAGGGAGCTTGTGTGCTGATAGATTATCCACTTTAACTCTCAGAAGCTGGCTGTTGCCACTCATCACAGGCTGTGTGTTTCTTCACCCTGCTCTCATAGCACACACAGGCAATCAAGAGATGCCTATTTCATGTCGTTTTAAGTGTTTGTACTTAATTCATAATCACCTTTTGTTCATCGGATGTGATGATTAATCATTAACTGTAGTCCTCCAGCATTGGGAGGTGGACTGAAGTACAGGTGCTCCTTCTGTCCTGAGTAGGTTAAGGGTTAGGTTAAATCATGTCCCAACCAGGCAGATTGCTGAAATATCCCTGCCAGTAAGTTTGATTATTTATTATCAATATCTCACACGATATTGATTATTATCCAAAATCCTGTTCTTCCTCTTTAAAGAAGAAAGAATGAACTCAATAAATTTCCATGTTATGTTCAGCATAGTTTTAGGAGTAGAATGATGAATAAACTTCACATATTGAAAGGTCAGTGGTTTTTCAGCACTACATATTCGCTCATTCCTTTGCTGCTGATTTGTTTCCAACTGTTAATCCTGCTTCACATGCGTATGTGTGGGTGTGTATAACACACATTAATTGAAGAGTGACAGATAAATGTATATCATAAAAAAGGCAAAACAAGTGAGCCTATAATTGAGAGTATACATGAATTTACCAACTTAAGGCAAAGGAAGCTGTGCAACTAGGTGAAAGCAGCAGCAAAGCTAGATGGAGAAAGAGGGAAAGTGCCTCAGGAGAGGTGTTAAGGAAAGTGTTAGACTAATTTAGAAAATTGGTATATATTGTTTTGGGCACAGTGCGGTAAATGTGCACTTTGGTCGGGGCGTCCTGGTGGCTCAGCGGTCTGGGGCGTTTGCCATGTGGCTGCAACATCTTGGGACCTTTGTCGCATGTCATCCCTCTCTCCCAATCCTTCCTATCTCTCTCTGCTTAGCTGTCCAATGAAGGAACTTCTGTAACTACTCTGTATGACAATACATTTTGTATTCATATGGCATGAGAACATGATAAAGGAATTATTTTATCAAGCAGTGCTGCCAGTTACGTCATGAGCAGCAGCACACAGGAGAGACAGGGCAAGCAATCACAATGGCTCAGACTGGTGAAAAATATGCATTATTTAGATATTATTGTTTTACATATATAGTACATTATTTGTTTTTCTAAAGAGTTTGTTGTTTGAGGCACATTGTTGATCTTGCCACTAAACATCCAGAAACTGTGTTGAGATTTAATAAATATACTTATGTAATATGAATCATAAGTGGTGGTTTTAAGTTGTTGGAAGAGACAGTTGAGGTTAGAGGCCTGTTTGATCAGGTTGAGGTACTTGGCTGTGTTTGGTCTGTGTCTTGCATCCTCAGTGATGTATTAATGTTGTGGTATAACAATGAAAGAATATTCTCATCAAGAAGAAAAAAAATTGTGAAAAGCTTTGAGGCATAGCACTTTTTCATGCACTGCTAAGTAGAAACGGCAGCTAAAGCTGCCACCTAAATGAATAAGTGTGTATGTCTGTAGGCAGTTTAAAATGACCAACTACCAAGCCTACACCTTTTTTTTCACCTGTATTGCCTTAGAGCTAGAGAGCCTCTCCTCTTCTGTCCATATACTATGAAAACATGTCAGATTAGATGTAGAAATTTTACCTCATTGTAAAGCTTTTTTTTTTTCTTCACTGATGAAAATAATCTTAGGCAATTACAACACAAGTCCGTAATGTTTTGCTCATAGTGCCCTCTGGAAGAATGACAGTTTTTTTAATACTTGTCTGTAGTCTGTTGCTTTGCTTTGTATCTTCCCCCTGGTGTTCTGAACTGACGGGTAATCCAGTTGAGCTGCATCCCTCTAGATGGTTGGGAACATGACTCATTGGACATGCCCCTAAGCGAGCAGCCATTTTTAGTCAGCACAAACTAGTTATAGTGACACACTGCTACACTTGTCTTTTTTGAGATTGTTTCTATGGCGCTTTTGGTTTATTAGTATTGTGGAGAGTGACACAAAAGAGGGAATGAGATCTGATACAGGCCATGAGTGAACCTCACTCTTAAAATGTTGCATAAACAGTGTATGTGTTTTAGTCTGCTTGTCAGACAGGACATTATTCAAAGGCTTCTGGAGTTGACATAGTCATCCACAGATATACATGTCAAAGGTTTAAACTATTAATTTGTCTAGGAAACAAGGATTTATGTGCATTCTCAAGAATGTGAACAAAGGAAGGGAAGAGGAATTCTTCCATTAGTGAACCATAGTTACCTTTCCCCCTGACCTCACCCTCTCTCTACAGCCTCGTTGCTGAGGTTTCCATCACTATGGCAACCGTGACATCAGCTGCGTGCCGGTGGTCAGGTTTTGTTCGAGAGAGGGATTGAATGGGAGGGGAAGAAATAAGACTGGGTGGAAGGAAAAGAGAAAGCTGTATTCTGAAGAGAAAGGAAACAAGGATTTTGCTGGTGTGGATACCCTCTCTTCATTGCTGTATGTTACCAGGGCAACTGCAGCATGTAGGCCTTGCCTGCCTGCGATCCATCCCCGGTGTAAGCCTCGATGAAGCCGGGGCCTAAGGACAGCCTGGCCATATCTGCACTTCAGCAGGCTGCGCCCCACCCCAGTTGAAATCCATTCTCAGTTACTTTCCCTTGCCTCATAACGCTGCCTCCTAATTTGATAGTTAATTGTAAATTCATTATGACAACTTTGGGATTTGCAATCATGTGCAAAGCAAATGCAGGATGTGAGGGAAATTATATGGGAGAGGATCTCTCTGTTCATTCACACACACCCATCATGTACTGACTAAGCTCTCTGTAGAATGAAGTGAAAAGCAGCATATTAACAGGAAACATGTCATGCTAAGCTGATGGCAAGAGGAAACAACCAGGATATGACTCCTATCCTGTCAGAGCAGTGGATCTTAACACGTGCAGTTGCCTTTCATGGAGATAGGCATTTTGTTGCCTATTTGACAACACTGTTAAGGAAAGGGGGTGAGGGATGCCATGTGATGCCATGTGTGTGAAGGGTCTAGGATGGCGTAACAAATGTGTAACACACAGTTAATGCTGCTTCCTGTACCAGGCCCTCTTGAAAACTGACCTACCCATTTCTCAATTTCCCCTCAGGAACTGTTGACATCTGTACACAAATGGACAAGCACACTCTGTTTCCATTAAGATTCTCCATTATATCCAGTGTTCATTTGAGGTTTAGCATATTAGTCTATTCCTTCACCTCCACTTTCTCCCTAAAGGAATGACTGAGCCCTTGCCAGTGTTTTGTAATCTTCCTTCTGGTGAACTGCAGATACTCAGCCCTCTCTCCCAGGGGGAGAAGAATTGATACTGGCCATGGGTGCTCAGGTTCACAGGCCACAGCCTGCTGTCAGCAACCTAATTAAGTGTCTTGCTTCAAACTGCGGTGGATTGGTGTTGGTGTCTGTTTTCTGTTACTATATTTGTGTATATTTTTTTTCCGTTTTATAGTGTATCTGTGTGCATGTGATATGCTGCAAACTGCACATTTACTTTAAGTATGGTTACTGTTTGTTAGGCCTGTTTGATGGTGTTGTGGTGTCTGTGCTGTGTCTTTGGAGCTGGGTCTAGGCTGTTGAGAGCAGAACGGGTGGCTAATGAATGACCTGTCAGAGGTAATGAGGTCCGGAGGGCTGGACGCCTCACGGCCCCTTCTCCGCTGATTCAATGCCTCGCCTGCATTGCCTGCATCCCTCTGGACTGACTGGAGAAATCTGCCTCACACTATTATCCAAATGCTGCAATAAATGCTGCAATAGCCCTGAGATAAACATACTTTCAGCTGTGTGTGGAAAGATCTGAGAAACAGTTGAAGAGAAAAATAGAAAATAAGGTACCTCAGTAAACCTGCGTAATCCCTATGATATTTATGGCTCTTGCACTTTGCTCTCCGTGTTTTTGATGTCCTTAGCACTTGGACTATGCCTTACCTGCTAAGTTTCCCGTTTCACCGATCTCATAATAATCACTCTTGACATGCTACACATTACTCCCTTCGAACCACTCAGTTACCGAGCTTAAACACTAGTCGATTACATCTGCAGTCTCCACAGAGCTTCTCTTCCTGTGTGCACCTGGAATGTAAATATGGGAAAGGTGTGGCTCCATGAGCTGGTATGGCAGCTTCCTGCTTTGTTTTTTGCTGTTGCCTTGGACTATGTGTCGTCTAGTGTTTTAATCTACTGATATTGCCTATTTCAGACTTGTCATATTCTTAGCTGTAAAAGGCACCATGTGTAGTCCTGTATTACACTGGTACTTTCAGTTCTAAACAATGAACTACCAAAACACCTGAAACAGTTCTGTTTCAGCGTGAGGACAAATTTGTGTCGGAAATTTGCAATTTTTAAAAAATCCCTTTCCCCTTGCACACATTCACACACAAACACACACACATGATTATTTTACATATTCTATTGACAGAAAAAGAGCCGAGAGGAAACCTGTGGTGAAGGCAGCGGGGTGGAGATCCTCGAGAATAAGCCCTACACAGATGGACCAGGTGGGACAGGCCAGTACACCCACAAGGTCTACCACATTGGCATGCACATTCCCAGCTGGTTTCGCTCCATCTTGCCCAAAGCAGCACTGAGGGTTGAGGAGGAATCTTGGAACGCCTACCCTTACACCCGCACCAGGTGAGATTGCTCCTACAGGAATGTCACCTCCACACCCCCTCATGCAGTCGAAGATATTGTCGCCCTTCTCATATTCAGGGTTCAATTTACAGGGGAGCCAGGGGCAGCGGAGCTTCCTTGAAAGAGACTTGAACTTCCCTGAAAGCAATAAAGGTTTTGGGGTGTTGCTAAAAATTAGAATCAACATTCTCTCATTTGTTTTAAATGTAATTTGTATTCAGTGATTAATAATGTAATACAATAAAATAAGACACAGCGGCCCAATCTCTCTCCCTAGAAAGTGACTCAAGTTGCTGTTTCGGTTTGTGTGTTTGTGTGTGATTACATTGCCATGTAGAAGAAGTGTATTCTCAGAATGTGTCTCAGTGGTGTCGCAATGTGTGGATTGACCCTTGATGTACACACATCATTGCAGTCAACGACCACCCCCATTTTTAGTCACGCAGGGTATCAAAGTTTTTCTAACTGCTTTCTTAATTTACCCCAGCTGGTTGGTATATATGAACTACTGAGAAGGGATGGGGTGGATTTGGATGGGGTGGAAAGAATTGGGATCATCATACAACTATTATTTCTACTTATTATTGGTTTGTGTGCTTTATTATGGTTTATGTTGTCCTTGTCCTATGTTTTGTTTATTCCCATGCAATCCTTCTGTTCTAGCTGCTGTCCCTCAGTAAAAAGCCCAGAAAAGTATAAATATCTCTGAGCAGAATATTACTGAGTGACATCCAGCCAGCAGCGCTACTAGGCTGTTAGATGTTGATGGACCCTCATTCTCAGGGTGTTAGCTTGTTTGTCTGCATGGGGCCTGAACAAACACAGAGATGTGAAGGTGTTGAAAAGAGATGTGCCCCTGATTAGACTGTCCGGATATTGATAGACTGGAAGTGCCTGCTGACACATTTATTCAGCCAGTGACAGCTTTGCTGCAAACATCTCAGATGCAACAGATGGGCACGGCTCTCACATCTTCTACCCTCAACAGTGAGAGCGTGGAAGGGGGGGGTCTTGACACTCCTTATTAAAATAATTCTGATCTTGAGCCATTCAGCACAATCAAGCCTTTGAAATGAAGACAGATGTTTACCCGTAATGTAGTCTTGCTTTCCAAATGCTTTTTAAGGAAAGGTTAGGAAGGTTGTGCTGTGTCTAGATAAATATATTTTTAGTCAGATTGATTTTGCTGCTGTCCTTTTCCTTCAGGTACACCTGTCCCTTTGTTGAGAAGTTCTCCATTGATATTGAGACATACTACAAGCCTGACACAGGCAACCAGGCAGATGTCTTCAACATGTCTGCAGCAGAGAAGAGGCAGAGAACTATTGGTAAGACCATTTGGTGACAATCCTCTACCATTAGGAGAACATAAACATGTATCAGGAAAATGTAATTTTCAAAATCCACTATTAAGGTAAATGTGCACAGATCTTGTTCAGTGCATTTACTGTTTTCAATGAACAGATCGTTATCCAGTGAGTAGTAATTATCTAGTGTAGTTTGCATTGTACAACTTGTACAGAAAGTCATTTCCTCTTCTTTAAATAGCTAATCAAACTGTCAGGTTACTATTAGTGGGTTTAGTCACATTTATTCAGGGCTTCCTGATTCTTTCTGTCTTAAACCTAAGTAGCAGGTGAGGCCCACCTGTGGTGGTTCATTGGCACTGCATCTATTTTTCCTGTTGGTAGCAGTGCAAGTTTGCTCATCGAATGTGAAGCTGCTCAGAAGGTTATGGATTTAGGGCATGCAGTGACCCACTTACACCATTCATTGTCACAGGGTTTTTCTTTTAGTCCGATGGATGACTTATTCTTGTCATCTTGTCAGCTTGAAACTCAGGAAATTAAGTGTTTTAAGTCTGTAAGCACAAGCCCAAATAATTTGTCTTAGCCTACCCAGTGATTCATACATGATATCAATGACATAGTAACCAATCAGAAGCTGTGCAATAAATAAAAAACCTGGCCCCGTTGCTTACTATCACTTTCTAAATTTGAACTCTCTCTGGCAGATCCCATCGACATAGTGACAGATCCCATCCCCCCTCATGAGTACAAAGCAGAGGAGGACCCACGGCTCTACAAGTCAGTCAAGACCCAGAGGGGTCCATTGCGGGATGACTGGATAGAAGAGTACAACAATAACCCAGGGAAGACCCCGATCATGTGTGCCTACAAATTGTGCAAGGTGGAGTTCCGCTATTGGGGCATGCAGTCGAAGATTGAGCGCTTCATCCATGATGTTGGTGCGTATGCAGTCAGAAATGTCAGAGTCACCCTCATGTTGTGGGAATGCATAGTCCGTTACTTTTAATAGTGAAATGTATTGTAAGACTCATACCTGTTTCAAACACACGACCCAGGAATATCATTGGTATACTGATTGGGGTCCATCCCATGCCACATTCACAGGGAGCCTCGTACACGCTAATGTCCCGTGACTTTCACACCACATGGAGTAGAGTTTTACTCTGGTCTCAATCCTTGACTAGGGTCATTTTAAGGGGTCACTACTTTCGACTTACTGGTCGATGTGTGTATATCCAGGGTCACTAGTCTGGTGTAAATTTCAGTGCTAGCTGTGTAACATCTCCCATCCTCTCTCCCTAGGACTGAGAAAGGTGATGGTGCGTGCCCACCGGCAGGCCTGGTGTTGGCAGGATGAGTGGTATGGTCTGACCATCGAGGACATCAGGCAGCTGGAGCTCGAGACCCAACTGGCCCTGGCCACAAAGATGGCCCAGTTCAGCCAGGCAGACGAGGCTACCGAGGCCAACGGAGGTGCCCCATCCCCAGACAAAGACCAGGAGGCGAAGGAGGCAATCAGCTCTATTGAAGCTGAGGAGGTGGTTGTCAGCCCAGGAGGTGAGACTCTCCATGCACGAGGTGTGCTCACAAAGCAGTGGTCCACCTCCTCCCGATCCTCCCGCTCATCCAAGAGAGGAGGTGAGGAGCAAGCCATCTTCATCTGTGTAAAAAAGTGTGTATGTCAAGGTGTGAGATTGGCACTGTTTTAGCCCTGAATGTACTAGTCATACACTCCTTTACACCTCATCACACCCCCATCTGCAAGCAATATTCATTCTGTCTGTCAAAGTCAAACCTTTCCACAATGTTTTAGACCAGGTGCAGATGGTCACACACTGAGGGCTGATGTTCAGCCAGCAAGCCTGTGCATACTGCAGAGTCCAAACTAGGACTGGGAAGTAATAAATCATTGTCATTCAGTAGAATGATGTAATGATATAGTTATTGTGATACACAACTCTGTTGTCTAAATGAATGATTAAAAGCAAATGATAATCTCTCACAAAATGAGTTCAATGCAATGAACAATGATCAATTTGATTATGTAACATCTGATTTTATTATATATTATATATATCTATATATATATGTAGTCATATATTGATAATGAAATAATTTCTTAT
The DNA here is from genome assembly GCA_034670405.1 of Hoplostethus atlanticus. Taxonomy (NCBI): domain Eukaryota; kingdom Metazoa; phylum Chordata; class Actinopteri; order Trachichthyiformes; family Trachichthyidae; genus Hoplostethus; species Hoplostethus atlanticus. Next base: position 8,964,428 of record JAXDDX010000002.1, on the reverse strand, counting down.
TGCGATAAATTAATATACTATGATATTAAATATGTCCATATTGCCCAGCCATAGTCCAAAGCCAATGTAACATGTCATTTCTTCTGCAAAAATGTCCTTTTGGCTGTATGAAATTTCCAAAATTAATTTGTGCAGCAAGTATACCGCCGATTTCTTCTTCTGAAGAAAGGCATTTGGAGCACGACTTTGCCTCTCTAAGAATAGTGAATTGTTTTACATCAACAGGGTGCTTGGTAGGTATCATAAGACAAAAGACAGATGTTGTGGCAGAGATAAAGACATGGCAACTCTGCCTTAATAGTTGAACCACAAAAAAAATGGCCAATCCTTATTGTTGAAAATTTTACAAAGCCTTTATTATGATGAGATTGCAATGTAAAAATAAAAAAATATAAAGGCTTCCACACTTCCAAAATTTCCACACTAAAGGATTGGCCTTGGATTTTTTTTTGGTTTGACTATGCTTAAAACAAAAGTAGAGCATGCACACTGAAAGCTTGTAAAGGCATATGAATCAGTGTCTGATGAAGAGCACTGTGCTCAAAATGTCACACATATTGGTGTTAATGAATCCATGCACCTTGCAGACTCGACCTTTTTCCTGTGCCTGGTGTAGATTGGGATGTGCATGTTTTTACTCAGCTAAACTATATTTACTCATGCCTCAGGATTTGTTCCAGCTTGTATCCAGCTTACCTCAGTTCAGCCCTATAACTTGGTGGCTCTCACCTTCTTAGCGTCAGTATTGACATTGCAAGCCACCCATCTCCAGCGCACCCGTACCTCAAAGCACCGTTCATTCTGGACCCTGACTCCTATCCAGTCTGCCTTGTTTCACCCCTGTAACCCCCCCCCGGTTCTCCTGGGCTATTTTTAGCTGCAGTATTGACATCACAGACTAAAGGAGGCTGACGCGCTTCACAGTGACCCTCCCCTCCACTGCTGTTTCCTTCTGTGTGCTGACAGCTACAGCTGTGCCTCCCTCTCACCAACCTGCACCTTAGAGCATCCAGTGCAACCAAGCCTTTCTAAATGACCCCATCTCCTCCTCCTCGGTAATGATATATGAGGCATAGAATAAAAAGACATGTGATAGACAAGGCCTACTTTTAGTATATCCTTTTTCCTTGGCCGGTAATTGGTTGTCAGTGTGCTTGTAGCTTGTCTGTGGTACATTGGACCTCACTTTTCACACACACCCCTGACCAGCAATCCATCTGTGATGAAGTAATGCACCACGGAGACTGTTGCATGTTTATATAACACTGTTTATGTGTGTGGGCTGGGGGAGATTGTGCAGTGTTTCTTTGTAGTAGTGTGTGTGCGAGGGGGAGAGAGAGAGAGAAACACATGCCCCAAAATGACAGCGATTCTTTCTGTTCCTGTTATGTGTTTCAGTGAGCCCGTCACGTCACAGCATCTCTGAGTGGAGGATGCAGAGCATAGCGCGAGACTCGGAGGACAGCTCGGATGAGGAGTTCTTCGATGCTCACGGTAACCACCATTTTGATTTTGTGTCAAAGTACGTTTTAGTGTGTTTAGTTACTCATGAACCTGCTTGCTCCCTTCTCCCCTGACTCTGCATGCATCTCTTTAATCACAGATCAGTTCTTAAGCTTCCCAGATACCCAGCATGCTTTGAGCCTGCAGTTGAAATAGGTGGGTGTGGTGCGACACACAGGCTCTCTGCCGGATGAGTCTGGGCGAGGACTGAGGCTGGGTAGCTTGTCCTGAAGTCAAGTCCAGAAAGCACAATCGTCTAGCCCCGCCAGTCCCTTTACTGACCAACAGCCTCTAGCTTTCATGCTAGCCACACATACAACTTGTTATTTAAGTCCTTCACAATTCATGAAATGACCAAATTAATCTAGGAAACAATGTGCGAGTGTACGTATGGTTTGATGATTTCATAACTTTTAGTTAAATATGAAATAAGAATAAAATCTTGCATGTTCCTGCTTTTTATTATGGTAGTGATTTAGTTGTACTCATTAATTGGTTTCAACTGGAATAAAATTGTGCATCTGACATTGTGAATTACTGCAATATAATTAATCAGAATTTATTGAAATATATTGTCATCAGTGATTTTGTTTTATATTGCAGTATTCATGGGTATATGGATTAAATCGTTGGTTGAGTTGCATTGTGGGGAAAAAAGTGCAAGTGAAAATGCATTTTATTTAATCTGAGTCTTCCCCATGACTATTCTGTCGTTGTATTTGAATTAGTCTACACCTACCATCTGACTCATATGACAACTAGTAGTGATTACTATTCTGTCCCACAAGCACCGCTCTGTTATTTATGATTTACAGGAGTAGCCCTTTGATGTAGCCTACTTTCTACATTGTGGAAACCTCACCAATAAAGCAAAGTTATTTTATTGTGGTAGATAAATGAAGCTCACATTCCATAGTGTGTAAAAATGTATTCAGTGAGGTACAGTGTATGCACAGTATGTTTTTACTGTTAAGTTCCACCTTGCCCGGTGTGGCAGAGAATTATAATGAATAAAGAGGTTGAGGTTGAAATGCTCCGATCTTAAGAAAACAATTTTTCGGACGAAGGAAGGAAGGAAGGTTCCAGTGACTAAGTGATGGATGATAATATATGTACCTTACATTTCTGTTTCCCTAACAGTAACTGAGCAGAGAGATTTTAATTTAAAATGAGGTTATATGCTTATCTTGGCTTAAAACTACAATTGCAGTTCTTGCCCTATACACAGATAATAAAAACAAACATATCCGCGGTAGTTAAACAGCTGTTAAGCTGTGTGAACATACAAGACATATTTTAGAGTTTAAGTGCTTCTTTATTTTTAAGAGCAAACGACTCATGAAACATTTAACTATACAAGTTGAAATAACCTGAAGATATTTATTGACTTGAAAGTCTATTTCACAGTCATTTAGCAGACTCTTTTATCCAAAGGTGATAGTTGATACTATGTGGGGATCAAACCCACGACCCTGAGACTGAGAGGCTCATGCTCTACCGACTGAGCTGTTCAAGCAAGAAAGAAAACTTGAAAATGTTGTCACTTGAACTGCTTTAAGGGCAGGTCCAGGGTCTGTAGAAGCTGAGCCTATTGTTTAGTAATGAAGTCCCTTCTTTGGATATTCAAAACCGTTTCACTCTGGTGTTTTTGTTTCTGAGAAATTGGCAACAGCCTCCTTGTAGTATTTGTTTGCAATGCTAGTGCGATTCACTGTGAAACAGTTCTGTTACTATTACTGCTTCTCATGGAAGTGAATGGAATGACATTTGCACATGATGTTGATAAAGGGTTTAATTTCACATTTACACAAACAAAGGCTAACTGGAGGCAGGTGCCACTTTCTCAGAAAAAAAGACACAGGCATGAAAACAAAAGAATGTCCCAGGAGAGGGTTGGTTGCACTAAGGGATAGGCTTCTAAAAACCCTCAATGAAAGAATGAATTCTTCCCTTTTAAATCACTAATCAATTTCAATAAATTATTTTGAGGTTTTTTATTTAAAAAACCCAAAAGACTGATGATGGCATTACATCATTTTCTACCCTGTTCACGTTCTTCCAGTATAGATGGACCTGTCATGAGAGATCTGATAAAGCTGGATTATTCGCATTCAGTAGCACTGAATATGGTTAGAAGTTATTGCTACAGAACATAAATTTATGTGCGTAGATTTGGCAAACTTCAGTTCTTAAAATGCATATGTTGCAGTATTCTTGTCACAACAGTAATGGTAATACATCACACCAACTAGTAATAAATCTGACTTACTTAGTAATTTATGTAGCAATAGGGTTTGCTTTTATTTGACTATATTAGTTTGACTAAGATTCTGTAGGAGTATCAACTGTACCATTATTAACAAGAATTGCAAAAAAAATATGAAGAGAAAATATTGACCTAACACACTATTACTTGCCATCATAAATTGGCTAAATGTTAAAATGTGTCTATGGATGTCACTGATTTTCACTTGAGAGCAGTTTGTCTCTGTGTTTAAACCCGATCTTCGATTTAGGCAGTGCTATTTTGTGATTTTAATTAAACAGGTTACTGGCACGCATGACACATGAACTTTCAAACTTTCAAAACTCTCAACTTGGTTTGTCTTCTGTTGCCTTTACCAGAGGACCTCTCCGACAACGAGGAAGTCTTCCCGAAGGAGATAGCCAAGTGGAACTCCAATGACCTCATGGACAAGATTGAAGCCGCAAACATGGAGGGAACTCCTGGTATGACGAAGAGCATGGTGACTCCATGATGGAACATTTTCCATTTCCTCATAACTTGATGTCAAGAGTGTCTTTGTGTTTGCAGGTGAGCTGTACAAGGAAATGACAGTTGACTATGAAAGGGCAACCAGTGAGGAAAGACTAGATGAGGTATGTGTCTCTGACTTCTAGTGGGTATCTACTAAACACACTCGTAACCAAGAAGGCTGGTTCAGCTGCTGTTAACCTCCTGCTTCTATGATGTTGCACAGTGTCTGGAAGTAATCATCCTTGAAGAGCCCTCTACAGAAAAGGATTTCAAGACCCAGCAACTTGTATTAAACTTAATTTAGTTTTAAATGGAATTTTCTATTTTACTATGAATAAAACATTGTCCCATTATCTAATGTTTGCACACAGGAGCGTTTGATATTCCATCTGCAGTCCACAAAGTGCATAGGCTATACAGTTTGGGAGGCTGGAGAAGGGCTTCTCTCCTTCAGCCTCTCTGTCCTCTTGTGTTCAGATGCGTGGCTCTGTTAGCAGCCAAGCCGATAGCTCTGCCATTCCCACCATCACCGTAACCAGACACCAGTCAGTAAGTAAACTTCCTGGGCCCAGTGCATTGCGGGCTGCAGTAGCTCCACAGAGACCCCTTTAACAGACCCGGTATTAACTGCCCTGCCCTGCCCCCGCCCTGCCCTTGCCCCAGCCCAACCCAACCCATGTCTGCTCCTTAAACCTCACCACCCTGTGTGAAACTCCCATGTACTTGTAGCTGTGCCGTGGAGTGTACAGTGCTTCTGTGAAAATGTGAAGTTTTGGGTAAAAGACGGCAAAACTGCTCATTATGTTCTCCTATTTAATGTGACTAAGATAATGTATTGCTTTGTCCTCCGGAAGCATCGTCATTGACATATTGTGGATGTTTTCTATCACTTGAACAGTTGTCCAGCTGAAGCATAGGTTGGCTCTGTTCTGTTCCCCTTTATTGTGCTCTGCCCCTCTGTAGGTGTGAAAAGGAGTTTGTGCAAACAAACACTTCATCATGTGGTCCATATGTGAAGTAATGGACACATATAGAGAGTGTCCTACAAGCAATTTGATACTGATAGCAAAGGCATTATTGAGTATCAGTGTGATTTTTGTCACTCAGGAAGCATGTTAGCATCCTAATAAATGTACCGGCAAAGAGCGTATTTTTCTGAGTGAATGCTGTAACATTTATTGAAACATTGTCCAAGCATCGTTACTCATCGACCCCATCCATCACCCCTCCTTAATTTTCCATTCTCAGGATAGCTCCTCTCAACAGTGTTTACAGCCTTCCAAGATCCATGTGCTGATCTTGGTTCTCCACGGGGGGAACATCCTGGATACGGGCGGAGGAGACCAAAACAGCAAGCAGGCCGATGTCAACACAATCAGTACGGCGTTCGACACAGTCATGAGTGTTCACTACCCTGCTGCACTGGGACGCATCGCCATCCGCTTGGTGCCCTGCCCTGCCATCTGCGCTGAGGCCTTCTCCCTGGTGTCCAAGTAAGGACACACACATTTCTCACATGGACACCATAACTGATCCCAGCATTGTTGATGATGTTCAAAGGGTCTGACCTGGTGGGTCACTTGGCTTTGTCTGCTGTCGCTTTAGGTGCAGCTCAGGACCACTTGCCCCCCTTTTCTGTATTTCTTCCCCATAACTCTCCACTCTATACTGTCTAATAAAGAAGAAATACGAGTAAAATAATCTTTAAAACATGTTGATAAGTTAATTTCCTTCATTTGTGTCTTTGGCGGCAGCCTGAGCCCATATAGCTATGATGAGGGCTGTCTGTCGAGTAGCCAGGACCACATCCCCTTGGCAGCTCTACCCCTCCTGGCCACCTCCGCTCCGCAGTACCAGGAGGCCGTGGCTACTGTCATCATTAGAGCCAACCTGGTGTACGCTGACTTCATAAAGTCTCTGGACGGGGCCGCCTTCTCTGGCCAGGTGAGGTGCGGCCCTGTGATGTATCGATGCTGTTGAGCCCTTGGATGCCATTACCAGTTTTTGGTTGGTTGGCTTTTGCCTTGTGTTGGTGATGCCAGTATACAATACGTTTTTTGTCTCTGTTCCCCAAGATATACATAATCACAATATCACAGCTGAGCCTGGTCTTCAATTTTGTATAAATTGCCTTTTATAACAAAAAGACGATGTAATAAGTTATACTGATTATTTAAAGAGGAACCTGGACCCGATTTTCCCATCATTTTCTTCATGCTTTAAGTGTCACCTTAAAGCTTATTTATTGATACATGTGTTTTTATTGTACTATTGTGGAGGTGTTTGATTAAGCAATGTAGGAGTTGTTTGTTCTCTGCAAATTTGAACCCCCAGAATTTGTGTCAGTGACATTATTCCTGGTTAATATTAACCAATAGCTTTGTTGTTTTTGACCCTTGACCTCTGTAGGTGTGCCTCATTGGGGACTGTGTGGGAGGAATCCTAGGGTTTGATGCACTGTGTAGCAGCAACCAGACAGTAAATGAAAGCCAGAACAGCAGTCGCAGGGGCAGTGTTGTGAGTGTACAGGTAAGAGACAAAACATGCAGTGTAATTCCTCTTTTTATTTTTTAATGTATGACTTCCAAATAGATTTTTGGCAATTTTTGTTTGGTCTTTATGCTATTTTAATGATGAAAACTACAAGATCACGTTTGGGCTCATTTAAGCTAAGGCATGACACGTACCTGTACCTTTCCATACCCAACTGATACCCATGATTTGTCTTACTTACTTACTTAAATGTTTCTCCATCACCCCTGTAGGAGCAGGACCTTCTCTCTCCAGGCATCATTATCAACAGTGGGCACGGATCAGCCTCTCCAACCCTTGAGGGCAGCCGCCACCTCAGTCGCAGTAACATCGACATCCCCCGTTCCAGTGGATCTGACGACGCCAAGAGACAGCTGCCTCGCAAGAGAAGCGACTCCTCAACCTACGAAATGGATACTATAAAACAGCATCAGGCCTTCCTGTCCAGGTGTGTGTAATGCTTTATACACATAGACTTTATGTAAGTTTAATAATTCCTCACTGGGGAGATGCTCTGTGTTTTATGCACTGTCAGTGTATTTTTTATTTTTAGTTCTACATGAGGACATGACTTTGTGCTGTCCTTTCAGCTTACACTCCAGTGTCCTGCGGAATGATCCAACCTCGCGCAGGTCCAGCAGTAGCACCATGCTGGATGGAGGCTCACTAGGGAGGTTTGACTTTGAGGTGTCCGACTTCTTCCTGTTCGGCTCTCCCCTGGGCTTGGTACTTGCCCTGAGGAAGACTGTCATTCCTGTGCTAGATGGTGAGATAATTCAAACAGAGGAAAAGTTATATCGCATATTTTTTAGGGTATTTAGATTATAACAAAAAGCATCTATATTTTAGAAGATGAATTACTCAATACTTAGAGAGTGCAAACCTCTGCCAACAATTGCCTACTTGCTGTTACACCCAAAGACATCATTCCTATCACTAAATTTTAAGTTCAGTTGATTTGATGACCCTGCAAACATCACTTAGGAGTCAAGTCTCTATCTTCATTAGTTTCATAGTTATTTCTTAAAAAGGAAAATCATCTAATGGTGGAAATCCCTGATACCGATTACCATCAAAATGGAATCAATTGTTCCTTGACACAAGGAAAGAAATTTGTTTGGTTTTTCAGATATCCTGCTGACATAAAGACAAACTAACTAGCTAACGGGTGTAAACATTACATACCCTGAAGGTTTTCCTCATAGCATGGCTATGTGTAACTCCATTAGCATAGCGACCTGTCTGATGCAGACCTGGTTGTTTTTCTCAAAAACTACTCATCACAAAAATGTACATTTTGATGACAATGACAAAATACTTTTGGCTTGCATGTAATTTTGTCCAAATGAACCTTACATGTTTTTAACGTAAGATGTCTATAACAGTTAGCTATGTCTCACACTCCATTAACATCATTACTTTGAGACCCTTGTCTGCAATCTTTTACCCACTGCCCCTTCTACAATGACACTTGGAAATGGGAGCAGAGCATCAGGAAATGAATGTTCCTAATGCTCACCTCCATAGGTTTCCCCCCTTTCCTCTCTCATGGCCTTTGGCTCTCTTTCTCCCCCTAGTGGCCCAGCTGCGACCAGCCTGCCAACAGGTCTATAACCTGTTCCACCCTGCCGATCCCTCCGCCTCTCGTCTGGAACCCCTCCTGGAGAGGAAGTTTCATCTCCTGCCTCCTTTCAATGTACCCCGCTACCAACGCTTTCCCCTGGGAGATGGCAACTCAGCTCTACTGGGTGAGCCCCGATGATGCACCGATGATGTACATAGGGCTCATTCATACCAATACAAAACATATCTGATCATGAACTACTATGTAGAATTGTTCATATATTCCTGACTTGGATTCACATGCACAGGCACAAATGCAAAATCCATGGATTGAAATGGCTTTTTAATTTGTCTCGGTAACTTGGTAACTCACAACAACTAGAAACTCAAGAAACTGACAGATTCACTGTCCCATGTTTCTCATGGAATGCATGCCATAGACAACATATGTCTTAAAGACCTGCTATCTGTGTGCTGGGAGTTTTCTTCACACACATCTTGCAAAGAAAAATGAAACATTTTTCTACTGTTTGTGCTTCAAATTCTTTTCTGAAGCAATTTATTCATCTACATGTGGTCATAGTCCTGCTGATGGTTTCTGTTTGGACTGGTCATTACAGTGGAGTAACCCTTAGAGCCTCAGCCTAACATTTTTACACAAACATCTCTCTATGTTTCACCAAGAAAAACTAAATAGAAAATTAGTCAGTACACTACCTGGAGGATAGGATTGAAATGGCTTGAAATCAGGGACCAGTCAAGGACACAGGAAAGAGATGAATGAGGGTTAATGAACTGTATAACCATGTACACTTCATCAAGTTATTCCTTAATGACTGTAGGCCATGGCTTTGATATATGACATTCCTTAAGGCGACAGTTTTCATCAAAGGAGCTGTCACTGAATATCCTCAGGTCTACAGAGCAGAGCTAATTAACAAAGTTTTAAATATTGATAAAGTTTTAAAGACAGAATCAGGTTCATTAATCAGTTTAGGTAGAGCAAAAGATTTGACAACTAGTAGATTTGAGTGAATTAAAATCCTAGAATGGTTTAATACATCTCTGTTTTAACTAGCAGTAGAACCCCAGAAGAAGTGGGCTTGACTAAGGGCTTGACTCTGCTCTCTTGTGTCATGTTAAGTTGTTCTTGTTATTGCTTCATATGTTTTTGTGTCTTCTTTCCTTCTTCCTCTCTTGGCCTCCTGTCCCCATATCTACATACCTGGCCCCCTATCTTCCAAACCCCCTGACCTCTACCCCCTTCTGCCCCTTGACCTCCCTCTCTAGTGGAGACAGTCCAGAGCAACGCTCAGCTCCTACTTGATAGCGGGCCTCCCTTGTCCCTTCGCTGTCAGGAGACCATCAGCGAGACCTGCATCCCTGTGCCTGTGCTAAACTGGCAGGAGGGCTCCCTCAAAGCCACACCCGCCACTATGGAGTGTGTGTAGCATCTCCCATTCACCTGCACCTGTCCCCAGCCCCATTCACTGTGTGTGTGTGTGTGTGTGTGTGTGTGTGTGTGTGTGTGTTTCTTTTGTTCCATTCTCCCTGCTTCTAAGATACTCACATTTGTATCTATGAATCATGTGTACGGTGTCCATAATAGGACATCCTCAGACCTCAGAGTAAACGGCATCGTTCCTCGGACTAAAAGTTGTCAGTTCTCGTGTCTCACTGTAAACGGCATCATTCCTCGGACTAAAATCCTTCAGTTGTTGGCCAAAAGTTGTCAAGTCTCAGGTCTCCTACCAAACGGCATCAGACCAAATGGCCTCAGACCAAACGGCATCAGACCAAACGGCATCAGACCAAACGGCATCAGACCAAACGGCATCAGACCAAACGGCATCAGACCAAACGGCCTCAGACCAAACGGCCTCAGGTCTCCTACCAAACGGCATCAGACCAAACGGCTTCAGGCGAAACACTTTTTTTTTTTTGACGGTGTTGTTCTTCCGAAGTTGCTTTAGTCAGAGGAACGATGCCATTTACGGTCTGAGGATGTCCTATCATGGACACCGTACATGTGTCTTTTTCAGAGTATTCCCATTGCTGTTGTGATACAAAGTTAGAATATAGCCTCCGTCAAGGTTGTATTCTTTCCTGCTCCAGATTAATCCTGTTCTGCATATACCTCCTTCTGCAGTATCTAGTATTTTTTTCTAAATTACTGGCCATAGCTGGTTTAAATTTCCTGTTTGCATTCTGAGCCTCTTAACGACTTCTGGTTAGAAATAGAAATGATAAGAAATAGTTACAACATGCTCTGGAAATACTATGGAAAATCCTATAAACACCTGTTGTGGTATTGCATTTTGCTGTTGCCATCACTTATTCTTGTCCACTCGATGTCGACGCTAGCATTTGTGTTTGTGCTGTGGTTTTTAAGAGAGGTTTAAGTGTGTCTGCATCATTTCCATAATGTCTGACAAGAGCTGGAAAGATTATTGATGTCAATGAAAGGCAGCTCTGCTATCGTCTGACTTTAGAAGAGAAGAGGTTTTGATTTAGAGATTGTGCTGCTTGATTTGTTGTGTATGCAGAGAACTTGGAACCCTGTCTATACATCCTGAATGAGTCCTGTTGTTTCTCCTCGTAATAATGGCCAGAGGTCATCTGATTATATCAAATCTCCAGCACTATTTTATCATTCTATTAAAGCAAAAGGCTATTACATGACATTCCCTGGCTATGAGATTTTAGCTAACTACTTTAGAGATACTCACAAATGGAAATGACTAATAAATGTTGACATTTGTGATTTTTCATTCAGTAAGTATTTGTCGCATTCATGGCACTCCTGTGTTCCCACTCGATCTGTTTCAGAAATCTGACTTTGGCCACCGTGTGTGTGACCGGGTTCACATGTCCTCTGACACCATGGTGCCTGCCGTGACATTTTTCAGCTGTCACCCTAACCCCCAATCCACAACTCCCTTCCCCTCATCATTGTGAGTTCCCCTTGCCTGTGTCTCTGTCTAATGGGATCTCCTTGTTTCGGCTCAATAGCGGATGTTGTTCAGTCTCATGGTGGTGTCTTCATGGACAGTTCGTACCCCTCCTCCCCCGTAACGGGCCCCCACTTCAGGGGCCTACGGAGGGCCAGTGAGGTCAGCATTGCCAGCCAGGTCTCAGGAATGGCAGACAGTTACACTGCCACCAACATAGCCAACAGTAAGTGTTCTCAATACCAACCAGTCTCGCTCTTCCACTCACACAAACACAAATTTCTTTCATTCTAATTCTCTTTCCTTCTCTCGTTTCTCTTTCATTGCACTTTTTGAACTCTCTTCCCTCATCTTTCTCTCACTCTCAACCTGTACTCTGACTCTACACACACCCTGCACTCCAGCTGGAGCAATGTAGTCAGCCGGGTAGACCTGAATACCCAACTCACTAGCTAGCTATGCTTAGCCACATTTAACACATGAATCATAGGGAGAACGTCAACTCAGAAGGATCATGAAGAGTGTTTTGACCAACTACTGAAATTCAAAGTCCCAAGAGATTGTCCTGAAGAACAAGCTTAGCGCCACTTTTCACTAAATGTCTGTCTTACTCTTACCCACTGTCCAAATGTAAATGCGTGCTGCATTTATCTAATGTTGCAATGCATGTAGACACCTGCTTCACTGAGCCATTCCTGCATTGTCCACTCCCTATTGCAATGTTGGCTGAGATGACCAGTTCTCTGTTGTGTTTGATGTGAGATTGTCTTCCAAAGTCACCCCCTCCCTCACTCTTTACTTTTGTTACTAGAGCATTTCTGTTTCATACTAATATGTTCTGCACAGAGCTGTTCCAGCACCTACAGTCCTGGAGGATCACGTGACATGATTATGAAAACTTTCTACTCATTTGAGACAAAGACATCAAAAGTAGTTAAGCAATATCACTCTACCCTACTAACTTAACCATTACTAACTATTCTTTTTCAGTTCTGACTTTTACCCTAGAAGGGCTATCGATCAGCATTTCCTGAAGCTGACTGAAACCAGACACATCACAGCATTATTTTCAAACTGTTACGGACTGTCATACACCTTCATGCCATAATGCATCAATTAATTTCATGGATTTTCTTTCTTTGTGTTTTCTTTCCCATAGCACAATCATGCCGAATTAACCAGTCCAAAAAGTTCAGCCTTTTGTCCCAACTCGCACTTTCATCACAAAACAAATTCTTCGTGAGAAGTCCTAAATCCCGTAGAAAAGCAGAGACTGGACAGAACCCAGGATGTCCCGAGGCAGATCTAGTGGCAGAACTGGATTCTGAAGCAGAGGCTAGTGAAGGTATAAGTCCCTCTGGCCAGTTTGAGAGGTGCCTGTCAGCTGGCCTGGACTGTGCTATATCTGACCTGGTCTCGTTGGACTCCCAGGCTGAAGTGGACCAAGGTACTCTTCTAAGGGAGGGGACTAATTTAGTCAGCCTGAGCCTGTTTCCTCTGTCCACCCTCCTTTTGTACTTTTCATACTATATTACAATCCGTATCCCCAGTGCTTCTTCTTTCCAAAAAGCCTCTGCTTTTTTTTCTTCCGCTTTGCTTCCATGATGGGCCCCTTCATTCATTCATTCAGTATTTGAGGCATTCACTTCCTTTGGTAAGGGATAATGTATAATATCCAGGTTGTGTCTACAAGCTGCACTCTCTTTATAGCTGTATAGGCCTGACAGAGTTGTTCAGGAAATAATTTTACGTATCTTTTCAAATCCATATTCCATCTTTTCTCATGACCATACTAACACCATTAAAGGACTACACCTACTTTTTAGGAAATTGGCCTGTTGGACAACTTACCCTTTATGTGAGGAGAGAGAAAACACCACCATCTCTGGATTATGAAATAGTCTATCTTCTTACGTTATCTAGTTGCCTACAGGCACTTAACCTACTGTGTGCTAACATGTTAGCATTTGTACAGGACAGAGATATCTATCAGAGACACAAGATGATTTTGCTGGTGCTCCTATAGTAACATGTAAAGGGTAAGTTGACCAACAAGCCAGTTCCCCAAAAACTCAGTGTAGTCCTAAAAGCATGCTTGATCGTTTCTATTCATGTTTAATCTGGGTACTTTGTAACAGTCTAACATCTTTTTTCTCCCTTATACATGGATTTCAATACTTGGTTTTGCTGGGAAATAACAATTACCAACTTCTGCCTTGCCTCCCTGCAGCTGAAGAACTGCTGGGATCTGTGCTGATTGTGGTCAAAGATTGGAAACATTCTTTGGAGGTGGTTTAGTTTGAAGGGTGTGTTGCACCTCTGCCTCGCATCATGCACCTCGCAAACAACTCTTACAGTTTCATTCTTACTTCCCTCCACTCCAATTGCAGTTGCAGCACGTTGGTGGGGCACCTAAGCGTATGGACTTTGCCCTGTACTGCCCTGATGCTCTGACCGCTTTCCCCACTGTGGCACTACCACACCTCTTCCACGCATCTTACTGGGAGTCTACCGATGTCGTGTCTTTTCTCCTGAGACAGGTGAGCCGACAGCATAACAACCGTCCATTATTGTCTGTGACTGTCAGACGCCGTCATTGACGTTGAGTCATTTAAATGTCTCCTGTAGGTCATGAGGCATGAAAACTCCAGCATTCTTGAACTGGATGGAAAAGAGGTGTCAGAATTCACCCCGTCCAAACCTCGAGAGAAGTGGCTCCGGAAGAGGACCCATGTGAAGATCAGGGTAGGGATCCGATCTGCAGCTTTACTAAAGACCCTTTCAACATCAATTATTAGAGTACTGGTGAGCATTTGTTTGGTCAGATGAGATGGACAAAAACTACATATCAGTGTGTATCTATATTTGTACTCCTTTGACAGAATGTGACAGCCAACCACCGTGTTAACGATGCCGTGTTCATTGAAGACTGCCAGCAGGTTGTGACAGGCCGCTTCATGTACGGCCCTCTGGACATGGTCACTTTGACCGGGGAGAAGGTGGACTCTCTTTTGTCAGCACCACAACATACATAGACATATGGTATCAGGAATGTCTGACCATGTGCTTTGTGTACGTGTTGGCCTTTGTATTAAATGGTTTTGTTTGTTTTCCAATCCTGTGCAGGTTGACCTCCACATCATGACCCAGCCTCCATCGGGAGAATGGGTGTACTTTGACACAGAGGTGACCAACAGTAGTGGCCGTGTGTCTTTTGTTATCCCAGAGAGCAAGCGTCTGGGCATTGGAGTCTACCCAGTTAAAATGGTTGTCAGGTGAGACCAGTTTGGCAACGTTTACATACCTTACAAGCCTACAATGAGTGTTGGTTTACTTAATGGTTCATTCCAGGAAGCCTAATAATGAGTTTACTTTGTTATTCTGTCGTCTGGAGAGTTTACTCAAGCACAAGGAGGTGCTTCCAGGTGAATGTCAAGAAAAATGTTTTCCTCTGTAATTGTCTGTCTGTCACTCTCTCTCTCTGTCTCCGTCTTTCTCTCTCTCTCTCTCTGTCTTCCTTTTGAATCCCCAGGGGAGACCACACGTTTGCCGACAGCTACTTGACAGTTCTTCCCCGTGGAACTGAGTTTGTGGTATTCAGCATAGATGGCTCATTTGCTGCCAGTGTGTCCATCATGGGCAGTGACCCCAAAGTGCGGGCTGGAGCTGTGGATGTCGTCAGGTAGCAAGCTCTTTTCACCTCTCCTTCCTGGGGATTGGGGACAAAAGTCTCCCTCAGGTTGAAACATTTAAGCGTCTGCCATAGGGATTTATGTCTTGGTTCTGTTCTCTCTTCTATACCTCTATCTTCTTATTTCAGGCACTGGCAGGACTTAGGCTATCTGATTATCTATGTGACGGGACGTCCAGATATGCAGAAGCAGCGGGTGGTGGCTTGGTTGTCTCAGCACAACTTCCCTCATGGCATCGTCTCCTTCTGTGATGGCCTGGTTCACGACCCACTCAGACACAAGGCCAACTTTCTCAAGTCCCTGACGGAGGTCAGTCTGGGAGGATAGGAGGAGTAGGGGGTTTTATGTGCAGTTTTGTATGTAGGTTTTCTCTATGTGCACAGTTGATCCTAGAGGAATGAATAAGGACCATGTTTTTGAAGGTGAAACAAAATGTGTGATAATTGTGCTGTCTTGGAATTACTATGAAAAACATAAAAATGCTGCACAAGAATATACAAAAACAATACAACAAATACACAGTGCAAAGCAATACTTTTCAACGCTATTTTACTGCTGCCAGGCTCACATGAAGATTTTTGCTGGTTATGGTTCAACCAAAGACATCTCGGTCTACACCTCCATTGGTCTCTCTCCCTCCCAAATATACATTGTTGGTAGACCCTCCAAGAAGATGCAGCAGCAGTGCCAGGTACCCGTTTAATTATTGTGTACACATCTTGGGGAAAAGAGCATTCATAACACATTTCAGGCAGGGTCAAGAGAACATGCAAACACACAGGAATTCCATGTCTGTTTTCTGGTGTTCTCAACAGTTTATCACAGAGGGCTATGCAGCCCATTTGTCCCAGCTGGAGTACAACCAACGCTCGCGGCCTGCTAAGACCAGCAGTGCCCGCATGGTGCTACGTAAAGGCAGCTTTGGCTTGGGTGCAAACAGCGACTTCCTGAGGAAGCGGAACCACCTGTTGCGCACCATCTCCTCCCAGCCGGCACCCAGCTCGCCCACCGGCAGCGGCCACAACAAACCGGAGCGCACACAGAGCCAGTCAGACAGTGAGCGGCTGGAGCGGGAGCGACTGGAACGTGCTCACAGCCAGGGACCAGCCCAGCGCAGCATGAGCATCACAGCCAGCTGTTGGGGCCGCAGTAGCAGCACCAAGCTAGAACCAGGCGTTTTTAGCCCAAAATGAGTTTAGAGTTTTAAGAGAGACATAAACGGAGAGTGACTTAAAGATACAGGACCGAGTAAGCGATACATGAGATAAAGAAGGGATACAGAAAGATTCATGTAAATAGAGTGAAAGGCGGTCGAGAGAAAATACCACAATGAGAATATTTGGTGCTACAAACCACTCTTTGTAAAACCAACACCAATACTAAGCCACACTCAACACAAACAGCTATGGACAGAGATTATGGCTATATTTATTTTAAAGGTCATCCAAAGGTTAAATGCATTTCAAGAGACATCTTTATTAAGCAGGAACGTGCACACACAACACAAACAGATCTAGCTAATATTGTAGGAAACCAGACTGTTTCTTATTATATACTATTTAGAATATATTTATCAGTGTCCTGCAATGTGTCATCTTAGCACATGTCCTCCTAAAATAGGCTTTTAGATTGGAGTTGGTTCCATATACAAGCACCCCCATGCTGTAGGCATATATTGGGGCAAATGACAGAAAGTGGTCACAGCTGCCATTGTTAGGTTCCACATGGTGTTGTCACTCCACTGTGTTGCCTACTGTGCTGTGGCTGACTACTGTGGTCAACAAATACAAAATACATGAACCATGCCTATAAATCAATTGTTTTAAAAAGCTATGTCCTGTTTTATGTGATATTCAGATATATTCTAGCCAGAGAGCCGTCTGGATTCATTTTTTTTTTCTTCTGGTTTTGGCCATAGAAACACAATTTATCCAACAATAATATTTTTTTTAAATTTGGGTGCAATTATCTTCATTTATCAACAAAAGAAGTCAAAACAATGGTTTGGTGATATTTATGTTGATTTAACGTTATTTAACCAAGAAGGATTCAGCGTGTTGCATATGCTCCTATTACTGGCATTTACAAATAGCGATGACTAGATTGTGCCGATGTTGGTACAGCTATTACCAGAGACAAATCCACGTTCCAGTTCCACCTGCTCTGTAGACTTATAGGCCAGAGAACCATCCAAATATCACATGAAGAAAAAAGACAAAAATACCCTTTAACTGTGGTTACAGTTGAAACTGTTCCCGTTTAGTTTTTTTTAGCATTTCATCACAGTACACTATTACATTGCACTGCTGTAATTGCCTATACAACTAATGTATCAGCTATAGGGTAAACTCCTATTACTGTATGGTTTATGTGCCAAAGTAAACAGTATAGAATGATATGCTGTATATGAATGGGAAGGAGCTGAATCAAATGTCATGTGTAAACATGGAACTGATCTGAAAACTAGATTGTGTAAGTGTGTAGTTCAATGCCTTACCAAGGCTTGTACATAATGATAGTATATTATAGTGTAGATCTGGTATCTGGTCCATTGAGAGGCCAGTTTCAAGTGTCTTCTTTACTCTTGGGGAAAACACTGCACATTCAGGATACACTATTATTATTTAAGATGATTATAGATATTTTAAACTGTATTGATTTGGTGAACAAAATGTGTTTTAAGATTATTTTAGTTACATTGTGATTCATTTTCCAGTTTTTCTCCTCATACTTCATTTGCAGCAGCCAATACTCAAGAGGTCTTTCCCTGACACAGTATTGTATTTTTATTGTTTTATCTAGCAAATCACCAGAAATGTATCAATGGAACTGCTATCTTGTGTCATATATTGTACGTTTGTTATTATATATTTTGGAAATTTGGGGATACGGCTACTCTGGTTGTCCCTAAGCTGTAAATGAGGCATTGAATGTGCTCATAGATAATCCTCCTTAGGTTAAGATCTCTTTCTCTCTGTTTTGCAGCGCCTTCAGAGGAAGACAACTCTGCAAATTGTAAATTCTGTATAATATGCTTTCAAAAGTAGGAACATAGAGCTAAGACATACTTTATTGTCACTTTATGCTGTTGAGCAATTATTTCTGAAAGGGGTAACAAATGATGGTTTATTCATTCAAATGATTTATATTTGTCCCTGTTTTAGGCATGTATAGAACTGACTGCAATGGACCAATATGGGCTGAAATGTAAGGGAAAACGTGCAATATTACTCAATCATACTACAAGAACAAACTAACCGTGTTGAGAAAACGTCACAATGCATTGACAATCAGGTGAACAGGCACATATACTACAGACGTCAAATTGCAGGGGATATTTGAAGATACATGGCATCATAATATGAGACATGTATAGGTGCCCAGTGGTTGGAGGCAGATAAACAAGTATGTCACAACATTTTTAAAGACCATTACAAGAGTAGAGAGTTTCTCACGACAAAGTGGCACTGATATGCCGATACGGAGACTAGATTAGGATTTATGTCATACACTGTACATTTTCCCCTATGGACGGACATGCTCAACATGAAGTCTTTAGATTTTAGTCTTTAGATTTTAGTCTTTTCAGTGTGGCGTTTCTATACTTGGCCACTTACTCAGGCCTACAGGAATCCAATTAACAAGTGACCTAGAAATCTATACCCCAAATGCAAAGGTACACATAACTTGCTTTTTCAGGAGTGTAGCCTGTTGTCTTGGTTGGGGCAAACAGGGCTAAATAACTGATATTGTGTTGTGTAAACTACTGCCCCTCTGCATTTTGACTTTTTCATTATTTGGCTTAAAACGGTATCGACAACTTTTCTGTTTGTACATGGAAAGTGATTTGAGAAAGGACAGACAATGCTAAAACCACAGACTCTTCTAAAGATCACAACTACTGAAGCATAATTCCCTTCCTCAAATCCCATTAGCCTGGATATTAAAATCCAGAGAATGTAAAGATGTGCAACCTGTGCAATCATCTGTGAAGTTTAGATACCTCTGGGCAGACAATCGTTCTGATTCTGCTACTGATACAGATACTACCACAGGCCTTACGTTTCCCTCTTCTGCCTTACATTGACCATTGTTATGCTAGGCCTAGATTTAACGCTGCTTACACCTTTAATCTGAATTCACTTTATGGAAAAGTGCAGAACATTCAAAAATGTGCTGTACGGAAATAGGAAAAGGCCATATTTTCTTATAAGGCTTTGGTTTGTTATTTAAATGGTAATACAAATTGTACAAAGGAGAACTCTGTTAGATTGAATTTGACATATTTCAGCCACAATTAGGAAAGCCATCACTCTTGTTGCCCTGGTTAATGCAATGCCCTAACTGTTACATCAACAGTTAGCTTTCATGGGCTGTATATACAAAATACCTTAGTAAAAGCTTGGACAATATTTTAATTGTACAGGGTGTGTATCTTAGGTTTTGGATAACTTCACTTTATCCATGCCCTTGTGTTTTTATGTACAGTGTATAAAGAAGATATGAAGAACAACAAAGAAACGTTTGGCTTCCTGATTTCCCCCCCCCCCCCCAGTAAAGAGTAAGGTTTTCATTAGTGAAAAATGAGCTGGTTCAACTGGAAATCAAGGACAGTCTCTTCAGAGAACAGGAATTGTTCAAATATGAATGGAAAAACTCATTGTGGTAACAAGTTCTTTATTTTCATGGGATCAATTCACACAAATGCAAATATTCTTATATCCAAAAAGAATCAATATGAGTGGACATCACACCTAAAAGCGAACAGTATTTAGCCAGGATAGGCACAAAAATAAGGGGGAAAAATCTACGATGTTTACACAATCACATACTAAACACACCTGCTGGCTTCTTAATGTGTGATATTAAGTTAACATGAATTAATTTATCCATTTCAAAAGAGGAAACCATGCTAGTGTAACCATGAGTTAGGCTGCCGGTATCATTTCTACTGATTGATTTTAACTCAACAACGGCTTATCACCAAAAAGGACAAACAGAAGATGGTCCAAGAGACCATTTTATTTATCTTCTGTTACCAATCTAACTAGCTAATCTTAGTGAAATAAACTATTAAATCAAGTTGTCGGTGAAAGTTTCACTGTGAAAAGCCAGCCTTAGAAACATGCACGAAAAAATATGCAACATTCTACTAATTATAGGCAACTGTTTGAATCTTCATGTTAATACATACAATTTATATTTCTGAATATTCTGAATAAGCTTTGGTACATTATTCAAAGTTCATTCATGTCGAAATTTCAAAGTCTGAGCAATGTCTTGAGAGGTTAGCTTCAGTTTAATGAGGTTCTGTTGTTCAGATTGGAGAGAAGAGTTTTCATGTTTATTTTAGAACCAGTGGTTTGCTGAAATTTCATTACTAAAATGTGTTTCTGTGTAATGAGGTGGTACATCCCCCAAGGTAGTGGCAGACATATATTCCCTGTACAAACTACATATATTTGACAGATGGTTCCGTCTTTGGTGACGACCGCCACCTTCAATAGCAGCCCTAGAAGAAAAAAATAACTTCTACCTATTGTTTCCCAGTTTTCTCTGAAAGGAGTTGCCATCTGCCTTGGTAGCTTGCTGTAGGAGGAGAGGGAGTTAATTGTTAGATACAAGGCAACATCATCTTCATTTCAAAAAGCTCAACTTGAAAATGTATATTATACCTTGTTGATGTCTTTGTGTCTTTCTCGGCTGACAATCTCCTCAATGATCTCTCCTTCACCTCTCACCAATCTGAATGAATGAATGTTCTCATATTTAAGAAGGCCAGACAGTAAAAGCCTGCAGAAATCGTTCAATTCACTTGTTATGGATGATCTACTAGAAGGTATTTTCTAGCTCCGACATACCTGGTGCGTCCTGTTTCATGGTCCACCACCCTGCGGATGATACTCTGCCTGGCCTCGTACTCCTCTTTGGTAAGGGGCCTCTTAGTGGAGAGTCTGGCTTTCTGCTCATCTGTCATGGCTGCAGGGTAAAACAGAGCCGAACACACTCATTGAATGCTTTTGTAATTCAATCTCTGATCAATGGTGGTTGTTAAGAAAATCGAGTTAAATGTAAAACCCTAACAACAGATCCTACCAGGTCCGAGCTCAGCGGTGCCTTCATCACTCTGCCACATCGCTAAGAATGATGGAGGTTTTTCTCCTGGTGGATTGGGTAACGTGATTGCAACCTCTGCTTTCTTCTCCCGCTTCTTCAGTTTCTTCTCTTTCTTCTTCTCCTTTTTCCTCTGTTTCTTAACCTTTGCCTTTTTCTTCTTTAGCTTCCTTTTCTTGGCTTTACTTTTTTTCTTCTTTGTCTTTTCATCACTTGATGAAGAAGATGAAGATGACGAAGAACTTGATGAGGAAGATGAGGAACTTCTTTTTCGTTTCTTTCTTCGTGTTTTCACATCTGCCAGTGAAAGAGAGAGGGAGACAGACAAGAAGTTCACCAGAGTCCTTCCACCCTCATTGATTTTCCTACCACAGTAAACTGGCCAATACTCTGACTAGCTAACCAGGTGTAAACAAACCGACCTTGGCTCTTATGTGCAGTTTTCTTGGACGATTTGGGACTCGGGCTCCTGCTGGATGAGGAGGACGATGATGACGAAGAAGACGAAGAAGAGGATCGTCTCCGTTTCTTCTTCGTGTTGTGTTTTTTCTCCCTCCCCTGTCTGCTGGCCCCCTCCGTGCGTCTGTCGGGTGATCTACTGTGGTCCATAACCAAGTCAAGAAAACGACGGCAAGTCCCCACGTAAAATGTTTTTGAATATCATCTACAAGTAATGCGGCTGCTCTCTTACATGTAGGCTTCGCTTTACTTTCCGGTTTACACGGAAGTGTGCACGGACTCAATTTCTGTCCGTAGAAAAAAATCCCAATTCTTTACCGTAGATTAGTTCCGGCATGACATTACTCCTCTGTGAACACGCACAGCACAAGCTATGTGACTACGTTATTCGTAAATGTTTACACAGAAATATGAACATTTAATTTCTAAAACGTTATGACGCATTTGAAAAACACAACCATTAGGTCATCATTAAATATCTCTAAACTAGAGGATCCAGTCGGCAACGTGTTACCATTTTGTCAGCCAAGTACCTAAATTACCTTCGTCGTTTACAAAGTACCATCATTTGTTTTCATTTTGTTCTGCCAATCATTTTGTGTTGTTTTTTCCCCAAATGGTGGATATCTCGTTTTGGAACCAAACTTTTCATATGAAAAAGGGGAAAAGCTAGGCTATATTAAAATGCTTTTTGTGCTTAATGAAAAACAAAATCCAGCAAGGCAGATTTTATCCCTTAAATGTCCACTTAAATGTAGAATGGCTATCAGAAATATGGCCACATTTCTTTTCTTCCCTTGGAATTTAGTGAGTTCAAGTAGGCAATAATTTATAATGATAGCTCTTCAGCCCCCCTAAAGAGGCGTTTCATATTTGGAATATGTTTGTCTATGTGGATACATTATAAAGCTAATGAGTAGACAACATGCTGGTCACATTTTTATGTGGCAAAAGTACTGTAAAATAATAACAAAACATATTTGCAATATTTATTTCAAAAGGTTTGTTTTTTTACAAAGGCATTTGTGAATCCTTAAAGCTTATATTGATAAACATACTTTCCTGATGTTGTTAGCCCTTAACCCTCTTGGTACATAAGACTAAACAAAATGAAGGACGTAAAAGAGACTCAATCATCTTGCTTTAATTGCTTGACAACTTAATATGACAACCTGTAACCTCTTTCTTTCCTATTCCATTCATGTTTAAATATTAAGTTAATGCAGAAATATAAATAAACAATATTTTCCAGATTATCTTGAAAAGCTCTAAAATACTGCAGGAAAATACTTAAAAGCCTGTTAGATAAATATGTAAATGCAGGAGTGATATGTAACAGTCTGACATGTCTTCTCTGAAAGTAAAAAAAAAGGTAAATGCGTCAGCAGGATGAGAGCCTTAAAGCTATCATCTATCCAATCCGTGTGCAGGGGAGCTTGCCAAGTTGCTCTGAGTGAAATAAAAATTGAAGGGGTAGGGGTATATGTGGGGGTTGGAATGTGTCACTGTTGCTGGGATTTAGTATGGCCCATTACGAAGCAGCCGCCATGCGAATCCTCTCAGGGGGATACAGCAGAATGTTCTTAGCGGCCTTTATGGTGTTCTTCATAAGCATTGCCACAGTCATGGGTCCTACGCCGCCAGGCACTGGGGTTATGAAGCTTGCCTTTTGCCTCACACCTAAAGATGGACAGAAAATAATAATAATTATAGAAACACAAGAATTTAGTATATCCCTGTAGAAATATAATGGCAATGTACAATGTTTATTACCACCTACCTTCAAAATCAACATCTCCAACCAGTCTATTTTTGCCAGTCAGTGGGTCACGGACTCTATTTATTCCAACGTCAATAACAGCTGCTCCCTCTTTGATCATGTCTGCAGTGATAAGGTTTGGAATCCCTGATAATTCAGGAAAGACAAATTACAGTTAAATCCAAATCCAAAGAAAGATAAGATTTAAACTTCATTTTAAAAAAAGAGGAAGATGCAAACCTGCAGCAGCCACAATGATATCTGCAATTTTTGTGTGTTGGCGAAGCTGCTCCTTTGGAGTGTAACGGTGAGAGATTGTGACCGTGGCATCACCTGCAACAGCAGAACTAAGGTTTAGTATGAGTTACTAAAACTCTTTGTCTCACAAACATACACTGACAGGCACACGCACATCTCTTTTACAACCCTAACATCTTAACCTACCTCCAGGCCTCTCATGGCGTCCATCTGTATGCAGTAACATGGCAATGGGCATGCCCACATTCTTAGAGCGTCCTGCAACCACAACATTCTTCCCGATGGTAGGAATACCTGTAAAAGAGAGTTTGGATAGTTAGGGGGATGAAACCGTTTTGGGAAATGTTTCAGTAACACAAGTATAAGAGGAAGTGAGGGGTACTTCCTATTCCTTACCTGTGCGTTTGATAATTTCCCAGACTCCCCAGGGAGTGGCAGGCAGCATGGTGGACTGATCCAGGCACATGCGACCCACATTGATGACATGGAAGCCATCCACATCCTTGCTAGGAGATACGGCGTTACAGACTCTACGCTCATCAATGTGCTCTGTGAAAGAGAGTTGTGGTCAGGCCAGTCAACATATTGAAGCATACATGACTATTATTGCCTCTAACAGGGAAAGTATCTGGGACATAATGCAGATAATATTGTGGACTCTATGGAATAAATGTATCATGAATAAAATACTGTTGGTCATAGTTTGGCATTTTCACTACATGATCTCTGTAGGCCATTATTTACAGGCAAATTTTGACAGTCTTTTCTAAGGCTGTATAATTGTCTAATATTTCCCCTCCACTAGTCTAGTGATTCTATACCTGGCAGAGGCAACTGGACCAGCAGGCCGTCCACATGGTGGTCTGTGTTGAGTTTGTAGATCAGGTCTAATAGCTCCTCCTCACCAATGTCTGAAGGCTTCAGAATAGTCTCACTGGTGATTCCTATAAGAGGTTGAAAGCGAGGCAAGTTCATCTCAAGCACAGGTAATCTTTTTTTGTGTTACAGATCCATTATCTTTACTCTGTGCAAGTAGGAGTGTGCAGGTCTTTTCTTACCAACATTAGCTGCAGCCCGTGTCTTATTCAGGACGTAGGAGTGACTGGCTGGGTTGTCTCCTACAAGAACCACACTAAGATGGGGTCTCCTGTGGCCGGCGGAGATCCAGTCCTCCACATCTGCCTGTGCCTCCTCTTGGATCTGTCGTGCTAGTTTCCTTCCTGAGATGACCACTGCCTCCTGCCTGGGAGTTGGTATGCAAAGAGACTGAGGTCAGACGACAACTAGTTGATAATAGATAACACAGTAATACCCCCACCACTTCAGACCAGATGATATAGCATAAATTGGCCAGTCTTAATCTAACCCTCTTAATCATCTTGCGAGCTGTAGTGTCTTTGATTGCTGTGGAATTGTAATCAATCTCAACCAACAAGCCCTTGGCAAGCACCAATACTAGTCTCCAAAATTAGATGCAGTCCCGCGTCACCTGACTCAGCCACGTGTTTTAGTGGCACAGGTGGTACATGACTCTAAACGTGTAAGAACAAGCAAAAAGGGGCCATGCAGCCTTTTGGAGGATCTGCCAAGTACAGTACCAAGTTGGGACACCTGGAGGTTAGCCATGGACAGTTCAGGTGGCTAAAAATAGATGGAAGGGACACTGCCATTACTGACATTTCAGACCCCTCTTGGTTCACCCTGCATTCAGGACATGTTGGCTGCACCGTGTGGATTAGGATGACTGACGGTGCTGCTCTGTTCATATTTCAAAAGCATAGAAATGGTCAGCACTTATGTAAGAGCATGCACAGAGGAGTAATAACTGAAGAGTAATGAGCCATCTACAGTGATGTAATCATCCCTTCATTCTGCCACAAGTAATTAAACCCCCCTAGAAAACCATCACATCCTTGGGCAAAGTAGGTTGAAAGCCATGGGGCCAGTGTACCAGGTTCCAGAGAAAATGTGTGCCACCAACGCCAGGGCATGAATTTTCAAAATATCTCAGACTGGTGTTTAAAACAAACTCAAATACAAAGCTGGTCTATTGAGAAGAAAACCTTTCCAAACTGGATCACAGCAGTTAACTTCTAAAGGTCTGTTCAATCAATCATTAGCCAGGGTCAGTGAGAGGGCAACTGCATCGACCACCTCCCAAAATTAAAAGGCTATTGATGTGGCTGTCTCACACTAATGTAATGCTACCAGATCTATTTCACCAATTGGTGTAATATTTAAAGTTTGTCTACGTGGTGATGATATACAGTAATGAGCTATGTATGACAGAGATTTTTATTCGGACATCCACCTTGGGCTTCTGAAGTAGCAAATCATGTGCAGGGGGCACACGAGGTTTGTGTTTTAGGCGACGTGCGGAGCATTACCCCATTAGTTGTATCTCAATCATGAACATCATGCTGCAGTCAGCGAGTTTCAAATAAAAACGGCACGGGATGTTGCAGATGTGCCGTCTTCAAGGAGACATTGTCTGAGATACATACGCTCCCAATTTGCTATGTGAAGGACCACCTGTTTTCCCAGCAGAATGGCTACAATGCATGTAGCCCAAAGCCCGTTGTGTACTGGTCAACCCCTTCGCCACTAACCCTAAACGTAGAAACCAACCCTGCCGCGCCAGGAGTGCAAGCACCCATTGCGATTTCATCAGCCATTCAAACCACTGCAATGTTACCGGCATAACGCTAGGGGAGCACGAAAATGAGCTCAATGAGATTACCTTTCCACGCACATATATACACATATCATAGAAAACTGCCAACAGACAGACAGAGATGTAGTTGAAATCGGGATATTCAAAATCCTTGTTTAAGGAGATAAAATACCCAAGACCTCGTAAAGTGCCTCTAGCTCAATCAACAAATACACTACAGGAATTGTTAGTTGTTAGACACACTCACCTAGATGCGGACATGTGTAGACTACATACTTGATGTTGCGAATGTTGGCACAGTTTTCTAAGCGCCCTTAGTGTTGCCATATTGATCTCCTGTAAAGACTACTTGTGTAACAGGTAAAGTGCCACCCTTCTAATGCGTCTGAGCCTGTGAGGAACTAAATGTACGGAACGATTATATAGCCCTTCCCCCCTCATAGCCACGCCCCCCAACGCACACCAAGCTTCTTTTTTTTTTTTACGGCAGAGCGACTAAGATAGGAAACGCGCGTTATATAACACCGCGTAACACGAGCAGGCGGGTGTTCCTGAGTTGAATTGTAGTTTCCTGAATAAACTAAACAACGACACGAGAATTAAGTGATCTTGCTCTTGCACGTTGTTACGTTTGGGTGATATGTTGGTGGTCTTAAAGTCCGACAATTCATTTTAAGACCAATTAAGACCCATGTTTCAGTGGAATGATGATACATGTAGCGCTGCTGCTTAAATAAACCGTGTGAGGGCGACAGCGGCCGACTGTCTGGCCGGTGCAGAGACAGAGGGGAAGAGGCTGTGGTTCCAGTTAGCTTACCAGCAGAGCTGACAAGTGGGTCGGAGTGACTAGTTGAAAACCTATCTTTTACTGAACAAGAGTTTGAAGTTGTGTTCTTAGTTCTCCAACGACTACTTTTGCCACGATGAGCTTCCTGTTGTAAGTAGCTAAGTTACAGTCTGAGCTAGCTGTGGTCTATAGAAAGTCACACCAGCACATGTAACGTTATTTAACAGTAAGACAGTTAAAGAAAGCAAGCCAGTTATCAGCAGTGTAAGGTTCCGTTACTAACGTTAGCTAATCATTATTAACCTAACATACTTTGTGATACTATTATTATTTTTAGTGATTTGTGCTAATATGTAGTTGACCAACCATTGGCGTTAACAAGTCGAATTTCAACTTTTTTTTTAACGTTACGTGCTAACCTAGCTAGCCTGTTGGTCAACGCTAGCTAACATCAGGTTAGCTAGCTAACGTTCACACTCTTTCGTTTGGTGAGATTTGGCTAGCGTTAGTTATCGTCTTCATGATTGCTATCTTAAACGCGTATGTGGATTGCTAAATGTAGAACGATGTTATTGCCAGTTGTCTGCAACGAAATTGTTATACTGTCACATTTCCTGCATATTGCACAAAGTCGGTAACTCCGCCTAACTTTACTTGCTCCACGCAGGTCATATTCATATTGCAGTTACACTGAAAACAAGCCATACACCCAAGTTTATCAGTGCCATGCGGGTTTTTTTTATTGAATAACGCCGTGACAAATGTTGTAGCGATTAAAAAGCATATGTAACGTAATAACATCGAGTTCATAATGTTCGCCCGATTGCCTCCTTGTATCTGCTGACTGAAAATGCAAACGGGAAGGATCCTCGACTATTGATAACACGTCTAACGTTACTGGTCAAACCGAGGCACCCACGCCTCCTAACCAGACACTTGCTGTAATTAAATTGTCTGTGTTCAGGCAGATGTTTAGCTCCACTGTTGTTGCTTTGTAGTGGCAGTCGCTCATCCAAGACCTTCAAGCCCAAGAAGAACATCCCAGAGGGCTCCCATCAGTATGAGCTGCTGAAACATGCCGAGGCAACGCTGGGGAGTGGGAACTTGCGGCAGGCTGTAATGCTACCTGAGGGGGAGGATCTCAATGAGTGGATTGCTGTCAACAGTGAGTTGATGTATAAGAGAAACATTTAAAGACAATATCACTGCAAGAATTAGCATTTTAATGCCATGGCCATTGATAAGGTGAAACCCATGGGGAAGTTGGGCAGTTGCAGCAGTGAACAGTAATCGGATACAGCAAAGTAAAAAGCAATACAAATAAGAATATAGCAAAAGAGTGTCATATAAACATAGACAACTGATGATTTAATCTACAACTTGTTAAGGAATGTATAAATGAAAGTGAGAATCTATGGATTACAACAGTAAGAGGTCTTACAAAATAGCAGAATTATTTGAGACAAAGAAAAAAGTAATATACAATTTGAGAATATACCACAAATGTGAAATGTTTTTATATATTTTGGTTTGAAAACAAGTTATAAAAATGTCAATATAGATGTAATGTATAACAAATCAGAAGAAATATGAAGAATGGAAAACCATATGTGAAATTACAGCATCTATACAGTATGTGCAAAGATGTGCTTGTATTGACATTAACAGGTCTACAGAAGGCCATACTTATGTACAGAAAATGTCTTAAGTGCGTAGATGTGCATTGTAAAAAAAAAAAAAAGATTTGGAAACAGATTTGGATATGTGCATTACTAGCTGTCTTTATTAAAACAAACTCCAGATCAAGGCACCACAGGCAGAAAAAAGTGACAATGTTACAGTAGTCAAGGATTGAGGTTTTCCATCACTAGAGAGGTTGACTATATGAGATCAGTGTAGATCCACAGGTGTGTGTGTGTGTGTGTGTGTGTGTGTGTGTGTGTGTGTGTTCATGATCAAGTCAACCCTAATTGTGGGTTTGGCAAAGTATCTTTTTCCGTTGTCTTCATCTTTATGTGGTTTTGTCTCTGAGTTGAATGCTCGGATTTTCCGCTGTGAATGATGGAGGGTCACCAGTATTAGGACAGTCTGCCAAAGAGTATGTAAAGGGGGAAAGAACATTGGATGATAATTGTTTTTAATGTGGGATATTCTCCTCAATCTGATCACCGTATTGATGTTACAAGCCTTGTAGTTGCTCATCAGATAGACTTAAGTCCACACTTGGTGCCAGTCCAGGAGAAAGAAGCTTTGTACTTCGTCCATCTTATGCAATCCAACAGTCTCTTGGTGTGAAAACAAAAATTAAGCTTATGATCCCTACATTATGCTTCACACTGCTCACATGTTTTTATCATTGTATGCTAGACAGTAATTTACACTTTTTGAGATATGATATGTAAAGTTGTATGCATGATAGAGATGCAATCCAATATCCAGTGTCAGAATTGGAGCTGATCCTGATGTGGCGCATGGTTTGAAAGCAGCTGGGTAACAGTCATGTCGACCATCTGGAATAAGGTTACTTAAAATTTGAGACTGAAAGTAGTCCAACAGCTAATTGTAAGGGGTGGGCGCAGAGCTAAGAAACACCATTTGAAGGTGTACAATTAGAAAATGTGCTCTGAAAAAATGAGAAATTACCTCACAACAACAAAAAAGCTGAAAAAAAAAAAAATATAGGATTATTGAGTTTATTGCACTGGATGACCATGTATGGAAAATGTGGGCTTTTGACGTTTAATGGAGCATTTGGAGCCATGCTCTAGTTTGCCCTCTCTACATTGTCTTTCAGACACTGCTCTCACACAACTGTGCAACAAGGTATATGAATACCTCTTGGATTGCTTGAGACATCTGGGGCCTCATTTATAAAACTTTGCGTAGATTCCATCCTAAAACATTGCGTACGCACAAACCTCAGAATCTACTAACGCAAGAAAATATTCAGATCTATAAAACCGTGCGGTGCACACCTGTACGCAGTCTTCTCTTTATAAATACCCACCTGCGGTGAATTGTGCGCTCGTGTACTCCTCCCAGTGTCGTCCCACAATCATCCATAAATGGTCAATGCTAAATAGGTCATGAATATGCCGACGTTGTTAAGGAGCCTTTGTTGGACTATCAATGAGGGAAAGACGGAGAGACGGCAACTGCAAGAAAGGCGAAATTTGCGCAGTGCGAGATCGAGGTGCTCATCACTGAGGTTGAGCGCCGTAAAGGTGTACTGTCTGGGGCTCAGTAGAGGCATCTGGGCCACATTGTGGAGAACAGCACAAGCCCTAATAATCCGGCAGACCTTAATAAAAATAAACTTTAGTTTAAGTTACAAAGTGCTTTAGAAGACAAAATAAAAATAGTAGACAAGCTGACGATGAACAAAATGATAAAAACAATTTAAAAATTATTAAGTTAAGTTATTAAGTTATACAACATTGAGCATAAAGAGCTATGCTATGCTTAGCTCCTCAGTTGTATTTTTGCCCCCTCAGTTTAAGCTTTATGTATCTATAGAAAAATATTTCCATAGGTGTATGCTAGGGCGTCCATAGTAGCCCACTGAAAGAGGAGGTCGATAGACAGACACGTCACTTAGTTCGGTTTCTCAGCCTGCTTGCTTTTCGTGGTGGTAAGTACATTCCCCCCCATTGGGGGGGGAGGAGAGAGAGAGAGAGAGAGAGAGAGAGAGTTTCTACGCGCCTCCCCCTGCTGATTTTGACAGAGTCTCTGATTAATAAATGTATTCTTTGATTTTGAACAGTAGCCTCATGTTGTTATTTAGCCTTTCTGAGGCTGTTGCATGGTTAAATCACTGAGTTTTATTTTATGAAAAATTGCCCCTTCAGTCACTTCATCCTGGCGCCGGCCCGGTAAAATAATCAATAAAATAAGAGTTAAAAGAATGCCTTTGTATAAAAATAGGTTTTAAGTAGTGGCTTAACAGATACAACAGACCACAATCCCTGTGAAAGCACACTTATAAAACTATGTTTTTAAGAGGACTGAGCTTTATTTTGTGATCTCCCCATCGGGCGTCGCTGATTCCCGTGTCTGAAAAACTTTGCGGTGAGCTCTACGCATGGGTGAAAGGATACGTAGAACTGCGCATCATAGAATTTTTCTATAAATCCCGACGTTTGTGGTAAAATATGCGTACGCACATTTCACCCCCGTTAACGCCACTTTTTTGTGCGTAGCAACCTTTATAAATGAGGCCCCTGGCGTTCAGATATCTGCTGAGTTTGACCATCCATTGGATTGATTCAAGCTTGACCAAATGCAATGTTGAAACATATTTCATATAATTAGAAAATATTGGATCGATATGCAACATTTAAACAGGAAAGTAAACCAATAGTCAGTAATTAAGACTTGTATTTTGAGTGGAATCAAAGTGTTAGAATGCATGAATAGACACCAAAATAAACCTTGTTCATCAAGATTTTTCCCTGCATAACCCCTGACCCCCTTATCTGGCTACTTTTTCTCTTTGGCTGGCAACTCAATGTGGAAAACCCTGATAATGGATCTTATTACTTAGTATTGGACATATCATAGGCTATTATGCTTTATACTTAAGTCAACATCACTTTTGGAGGGGGATAGTGATAAGGGGGTACCATCCAACAATAAAAATGCTTTGTTTTGTATCATGGATTAATAAGAAAGGTGCAGTTGAATACCTGTATACTCTTACACTGTTATGTATCATCAATCTGTGATGTTCAACGCATTCCAGGAGTTATTTTGTGATGAAGTCTTGTAATTTACCTTTTTGTTGTACCCACTTTCCCTCAACCTGCCTCGTCTACTTCTACTTCAGGTAGTGATTTCCTACATTTCCCAGATGCCTCTCGACAACCTCCAGAGAATATGCTTGCACATGTGTGAACATTTCAGCTGTGGGTTTTACATGTAGGTGGAGAGAGTCATCGCAATCGTGGAGCGAGAAGTTTTCTAGTTGAGAAAAGGAAAGAGTCATGACCCTTACGCAACATGTTTTGTGACTGCGTTGTATTGTGGACTATTGAGGTTACTGACGGTGGATAAATTGGTATCTCTTCCTCTTTTAAGTTGGATTTTTCCCTGTATGATTGTTGAGCGGAGATACAAAATGGTCGGTCTAGAAAGAAGTCCTCGCTCTCATTCTGAGGGGCCGACACCAAAACCTGACATTTAAAATTGGTATTTAGATAGTTGAACATTTTTATCCTATTAAACTCCATTGTAGGTGAGCTGGAAATATTTAATATATAGTAGTGCATTGGCCAGTTATTCATGGGAATGTGAAAAATACAGCACCAAACAAACATTTTTCCTTTTAAGATGCACAGCCTGGGGTTTCGCCATAGAATGAATAAGAGACAAAATATAAACAAAAATATATATATATATATGTATAATATAATAATACATTAACTTATTATTACTAAATAATAAATGTTTTAACCTCTTGCATTTCAGTGAATATTAAGTCAGTATCCTGGCAGCAATTGTGTACTTTCTGGTGTGTTGGAGATCACAGTCTGTCTTCTGGTTGTCTTCATTTGTCACACTCTACTATTCTGTTCTGTTCATGTTTTGTCATTTATCCTCTCTTTCAGCGGTGGATTTCTTCAACCAAATCAACATGCTTTATGGCACCATCACAGAGTTCTGCACTGAGACCAGCTGCTCTGTGATGTCTGCTGGACCAAGGTAACAGTAAATATTCTCTCCATGCATACTGTTTAATTGTGAGTACATTGTTTCCTACTGCTTGGGTGTTGGATTCTTTAGGTAAGAATTACAACTCTACCATTTGTGTCAATGTGCAGTAGGGAGCCAAAGCGGAAGTTAACTAAGACTGCCCACTGGTTTACTAGTGGCTAGGTAGCTAGCACGATTTTTCAAAGACCATAACTATTGCTTGCAATAAAATTCTTCATGATGCAATGTTAGCTAGTAGGTTTATTAACAAGCTAAGTGATGTCTTGTTTTGTTCCAGCCATCACTTCAACGCCAAGTCAACATGTTAGCTTTGCATGGAATGCAGAATCTTGTTTCTGCATGGAATGCAGAAACATAATGTTGTTGATTAAAGATTATTTGATCAGAATTAGGAAACATGTTATGGTTGCTCTATGACATTTTGAATCAGTGGGGGCTAATGTGTCTCGTTGAAAAGAGAACCAAACCATGCATTGCAATTTCACATGGTTCAGACTCCTCTCAGGCCAAAGGATCATCTGAACGTCACATGAAACGACAAAACAGGAATTATACTTTGCATGCGGTCTCTGTAGAGGCTGTTAGTTTAGACTCTAGATTTAGCACTTCCTCTGTTCTCTTTCCTCCCAGGCTGTCTGTGTTCAGTCTGTAATCGAGAGGAAGAGGCCTGGGTTTACTTCCTGTTGACAGTCACAATCAAGAATGTGACCGTAGATACTTTTCTCTTTCCCCGACTGCTCTTTTTTCTTTTTAGCTTATCTAATACCAAATTATGTTTTTGTGTGCTGACATAAAGGCAGGGTGAGTGCATGTCATATGTATAGCTTTGACTTGCATGTCATATGTAGAGCTGCCATAAATTATGAGTTAAACCAATGACACTAGAGTCGCTAAGTTATTTTTGAACACAAGGATTTGTAGATTAATTTTGAACAAAATACACCTAGGAATGACTTTGTTCAATTTCAGGAAAAAATTCAAAACGCGTCTCATCTTTCGTATCATGGTTGGACCAATAAATTAATTTTTTCCAACTTAAGCTGACTTAAACCAGTAGAAATCTAACTGTAAGGCTGTAGTAACACATGTATTGTTACATAATTATTTAGAGCAATTGGATGCTCCCTTTAGGTTGAGTAGAATGACAGTGACAAGTTATTTGACATAATTTGCTTTTCTCTAACTTGATTTCTCTCTAGGTATGAATACCACTGGGCTGATGGCACCAATATTAAGAAGCCTATCAAATGCTCTGCTCCCAAGTACATCGACTACCTGATGACCTGGGTGCAGGATCAACTGGATGATGAGACACTTTTCCCGTCCAAGATTGGTGAGTTTTAATTCTTGCCACTAAAGGATTTTCATCAACTTTTTGGCAAATAAACTAAAACTAAAAAAATAAACTAAAAACTAATATAAATTTGGCACTGTTTGATGAGAAGATAGGTTGCAGTTTCACTTCTGTGTGTCCAGAATAGTGTCTGCTAATGCTTTAGTACAATCTGTGTGTCAGGTGGATGGTATCAGCTAGCTGTGCATCATCTCAAAAGAAATGTAGTGCACCAACTGTGTGTGTGTGTGTGTGTGTGTGTGTGTGTGTGTGTGTGTGTGTGTGTGTGTGTGTGTGTGTGTGTGTGTGTGTGTGTGTGTGTGTGTGTGTGTGTGTGTGTGTGTGTGTGTGTGTGTGTGTGTGTGTGTGTGTGTGTGTGTGTGTGTGTGTGCACGTGCATATATACGTACACATGCACACGCTTACACTGTATATACACTGTATATACATAAGTACACACATACATACAAAATACACTTAAACAAAAGAAAAATACAGGGTAAGTATCATTATCACTTAGGGTAACTCGCATATCATACCGACCAAAAGCAGTCACCTACCTAGTCACACACTAATCGCATTTATGTAGGGGCCCCATATTTTTTGAAAAGCCTCCTGTCTATGGTTTAATTTATAAATCATTTGCTCATAGCTGGCTATCTTGGTCATTTCCCCCATCCCTTTCGTTTTCCAGTGCTTGAGCACTATCCTACACCCTGTTGTAAGGGCCAGTCTGCACCACAGAGTCTAGACAGGCCTACCCCCTCACATGCATTAGAATTCTTTCAAAGTGCATTTTAATACAGTACCCAGAAGTCATGTAACATGATGTCACTAAACTGCATCCAGAGACAGTATATTTCAATGTATTTGTATTTCACTCTTAAAGAGATATTTAACATTAAATCACAATTTCTTTTAACTGTAAACATATTTGCATGACTTCTATAAGGTGAAACCTATCAATACTGGTCATAAATTCAACATTTCAGACATAGTGCTTTCAGGGCCAAAAAAGTATTTTCTTGCCTCCTTTGGTTGAAAGTTTCAACTCTGCTGCACTGCCAGTTTCACCACGTTCACCCCGAAGATTTAGGGGCAGTATGAGCTGAGTGGGCTCAGCCACCGTCCCTGGCTTCACAGCCCATCTTACTTTATTCTTCACCACTCAAACTGGCTTTTTTCAAAAGATTCTGCTGGGCGGAGACGGGCTGAAAGGTGTATTTCATTACTCTTTAAGTTTCGATTGGTCACTTTCTGTGGGCAGAGAATTTTTCCCACCAGTGTGCATACCTGACACCAGAATTTAATTTGGGCAAAAATGGGGAGAATCTACAGCTTCACAATTAATGGGACGGATGGGACGCTCTTCTTTACTGCAGCCACACTTTATCATTTAGACTGATAAGACAAGGGTATTTTTACGTAGAAATCTTGCCTAGTGCAGCTTGACACTGTACTGGTTATTTGTCTGTGTATGTCTCCTGAGCATTTCACGGGCCTCTATTTCTGAAGCATTTCAATTATCAAGCTGCTACTCCACTCTAATTGACATCAACATCCCCAATGTGTTCTGTCCCCATAGGAGTGCCCTTTCCCAAGAATTTCATGTCTGTGGCCAAGACAATCCTGAAGCGCCTGTTCAGGGTTTATGCCCACATCTACCACCAACATTTTGACTCTGTGATGCAGCTGCAGGAGGAGGCCCATCTCAACACCTCCTTCAAGCACTTCATTTTCTTTGTTCAGGTAAGATTACCCCATGCTCTATTGTAGGATTTCATCACTGCTGTATATCTAAGAG
Source organism: Hoplostethus atlanticus (assembly GCA_034670405.1). Classification (NCBI taxonomy): domain Eukaryota; kingdom Metazoa; phylum Chordata; class Actinopteri; order Trachichthyiformes; family Trachichthyidae; genus Hoplostethus; species Hoplostethus atlanticus. The sequence goes on along the minus strand of JAXDDX010000002.1, from coordinate 8,928,529 downwards.
ACATGTGACAGGAAGAGTGCCCTACAGTAACATAAGTTAATAACATAAATTGAACCCCTAGCCGTGGCATGCTAGCGCTATGCTTTATCCAGGACCACAACACTAGTCATATTGTATGTGAGCTGCAAGGAATGGTCATAGAAATTGTTTTAATCATAAAATTGCTTGATGAAACCGCGCCATGACGATCTGATGACATGTGTGTCTGTCTTGTAGGAGTTCAACCTCATTGACCGGCGTGAGCTTGCTCCTCTGCAGGACTTAATTGAGAAGCTTGGATCCAAGGACAGATAGACACTTCATCACACATCTCCCTTTTTTAACTGTTTGCTTTTCTCCTTCTCCCTCTGTGACTGCTACCTCTGTGACTTCTAGTCTCAACTCTTAAACTCTGTGCCTTGTTCTTTTCACTTCCTTTGCCTGGATGTTTGTACTGTACTTTTCCCTTTCTCCCTTGTGTTGTCTTTCAACTTGTCTCGGAGCCTTTTTTCTCTGTTATAGTCACTCTAGATCAGATAGCAGAGAGTAGTGTAGTAAACATATTTTTCACAGGATTGTGGTTAACAAATCTGTAATAGCGACCTACTGATCTTCTACATTGGACCAAGGGAAATAGGGATTTTGTTTCCTTCAAAAGTTGGTGTATAGTGTTATTGTCTAAAGAATTTCACATACTTTTTACTTATTGATAGGCAATTTTGTTTTAAGTTCTAGCTATTGCAATTAGGTTGACCAAATATCCCAATTTAAGATTTGTATTATTATATCTGCTTCATTAGTGTACAGTAGAGAGTAATAGGGAAGATGAGGAGAAACAGGATGACATAGGTCGTGGGTGGAATTCCCATGACATGACAAGTGCATAGCATGAGTTTTTAATGTAACTCGAAGGCAGGCACTTAAAACAATGCATGTTGATCTTTTAGTGCTGTCTGTCATGAGTTCTGTATCTCATGTATCTCCACATGTGATAACTTGGTTCTTGTTGACATACGGTGACAAGACCTCTCACTTGCTCATTCACATGGTAGGAGATACAATGGATAGCCGATTATTAGATGACTTTATTCTTGTCCCTGAAATGTCCCACAAAAAACATCTCTGCTGCATTTTTGCTATTTGAATTTGGTCATGCAATATTGTGTTTTGCACATTTTTCTGCTACTTTTTTTTTTTTTATACACAAGGGTTATTGAAATAGTAAAATTAAAAATGTTAGGGTAATACTTAGTGATACTTTTCAAACACTGAGTTGTAAGAAAAACATTTAAATGTTTATTTCACCACTTCACCCAACAAAGAGTTTTATGGTGAAAACTAACATGTCAAAATGAGAAGTAGGATAATCTAATGTGAAATTTTAGTTTTACTGTCATTTCAGTCAATTTCTGTGGTGCCGATTTTAATTATGAATCTGTGGATATCTGTCCCTTCAATGCTGGTACTTAATTTTCACATTTTTTTTGTATTAACTACTTTTCCCCTCAGGCATGGAAAATAGAATAGTAACTATTGCACCTGTGCACAATAAGGATGAGTGACATGAGATGTATGTAGTTTTTCCGTGGATTTGTTATTTGTCTTATTGGTGCATGTACAATTGCCATGGTAATTTCCTGTGCTTAATTCTGGCTGTAACAGCAGGGCTGTTTGCTGTGCCATCATGTCACAAACTAATGCAACTGTAATTCCACATTCATCAAAACACATATGAATGTTTTATTTATTTGGCAACATCTGAGGAAGGGAGAAGGATCTGTTCTGTGTCCTAATCCATTTTGAACCTAAATTGACATCAGACAATCATGGTAATGTAACCAGTCAGCATGTTAAAATAGTCAAGAAATGTTGGCTTACTGAATGCTCCACAAAACCCAAACAATGTGATTAGGTGCACTAAAGTGTCTATTTCATAATGTACCACTTTTTGAAAACACATTGTTTACAGACCTAGGCAAAAGAGTAGTTAAAACATTTTGTAAATGTGAAAAAACATGTTTGACTTAGCTTTACTTGCAAGTGATGTATCCACTTAGGGGGCCCTTGAGATGTCTGGAAAGAAAACGAAACTCATCCATTAGTTCAATTGTTTAGGGGCATATTAGTGTATTTTTGCAGGGCTGGGTTATTTTGGTAGAGATCTTAGTTTGAACATGCTACAAATCCTTTCTTTGAATGTAGTCACATATTAGAAATGTGCTTTTTATCCCGTTCATTTTAAAACTTTTGGCTTTGTGACTTGGAGTTACATTTCATATTCATTGTAAAATAAATTGTAGACTTTACCCTTTGGATCAGATAAGGAACAAGGGCTTTCAAATGAATTAAAAGATTTTATATATTTACAGTGAAGCTCATATCATTGGGTGGTGATTTTAACTGGGAAGAGGAGTGTGGATGTTTGTACTGCATCCAAATAATTGCTGTAAATAAGATCAGTGTTTTATCTGAACAAAACTGTGCCTTACAAAAATGAAAATGTCTGATATGGCAGTATTGTAGATTAAAAACGTAATAAACATTGAAAGGAAACGCTGTATCCGTTTGAATTATATGTTGTCTGGATGAACGGTGCGTCTGGTCCGCCCGGGCCAATTTCACAAACGCACTCGAACTGGCTTCCATTCAACCAATCAAAATCAAGCCTCGATAGACAGCGAGGAGGAAGTAAACGTTTTACTTTTCATTTGCTACCAAGCTAAAATTGGGTAGCTGATGTCTACGACTGTAGAATTGGTTACAAATCTATGAGTTAACTAGTTAACATTAACCTTACAACGGTTATCCTCTTGCCTGGACTGGTGGATGGCGGATCCCCGCGTTACGTCAACGCCGTGGTTCGATAGTTTAAAGAGTATAAAGTTAGCTGACGTGAAGTGTTAGCCAACAGGAATACTTGTAACTAGCTACTGCTAAGAGAGCCAACGTCATCCACATTTTAATGGGTTTGTTTCGAGGTGGTATGATATGTAACGGATAGAAATGTGGCCCACATTCAAGCTGTTTGATGATTAAGGTCGAGTCAGAATCGTCTTGCTAGCTAACCCAACGTTGTCAGCTAGCTACTTGGAAAACGGGTGAGGAAACCGAAACTAATTTAGCTAGCTAGCGTTAGTAGGCAGCTAACTTTACTTTTACATGAGTTAAATCAGTTGTTGATGGTGCCATTTTAACTCTGCGCTGACGAAAGTCGCCCACCATTAGTTAACTTAATCCAGAATTTTTTTGGCCAGAACCTCCAAACGATGTCTGGTTGCTTGTCATGATGGCTGGTAACTACAGTGGGAAAGCTTAGCAAATAAAGCCGGACTGGTGTTTATTTCCCACCAGTTCATTACCCCCTGTCTCTGCCATAGACTCTCCTGGGACGCTAGCTAGTTTGTGTCATTAATTTAACCACATATTTCTTTACCCTTAGACATTGGTGAAGCCATGGCAGATGAAAGTACACAGTTCTGCGGAAATTGGTAAGAATAAACTCATGTTTGATGATCAGTCAAGTTGACAAGGTGGTAAACCCTCGTCCTCAATCCTCTTTAACTTACCTCTCTAGCAAGCATGACATTCCAGAGGCTAATTTCACCACTCATGAGATCCACTGCCGAAGAAACATCGCACTATGTGAGTTGTGCCAGGAACCAGTGCCCCGGTCAGAGCTGCAGAAACACAAGGAAGAGGAGCATATGCAGGTAAAGTAAAAACACTGGCGAGTTGGGCATAATGTGGCCTTGAGGACTGTGGCTACGGAATTTAGGCCTCAAAGCATCTTCACTTTAATTTCAGATTAAATGCAAGTGTGGCTTGAAGATTGAGAAGAATCATCTTGATGTTCATCAGGTATTTCTAAAAATGTTGCTTCCCCATTCATAATTGTCATAGCTAACAATCTTGAAACCATCAATTGTGCTTCTTCATGAGTATTTTCTCTTGCAGAGCTCTGAATGTACTCAGCGGCTGGTTCCATGCCAGTACTGTGACCTGGAGCTCGTTTTTAGCCAGTCCAAAGAGCATGAGGATTATTGTGGGGCTCGCACTGAGCCCTGCCCTCTCTGCAAGTGTAATGTAATGTTGAGGGAACAAGCTGTCCATCCAGCATTATGTGGAAGCCTTACACCACCCCAAGAGAGAAACAACAGCCGAACAAGTCACAGTCCAGCAGAACCACAGTCTCCAGGGGCATGGTTTGAAACCCACTCCATCCGAAACCTTTTGAGGGCCCAACAGGAACGTCCCAAGAATAACAATATTAGTGCAGCACAGCGCAGAGCCTTTCCCCGGACACTTGATGCCAGACTTTATAACAGTACTTATGGACCTCTAGGCCTAGGGGACAGGAAGAACACTGCCCCTAGGAATACACCATTTGGCCACTGTGAGTTTATCAATGACTTAATAATCAATAATGCTTTTCCTGTGACAAAAGTAGTACCCACTAGTCTAATTTTGTTCTTCAAATTGCATTTCATTTTTGCTCTAGTGCTGGAACAGGAAGAAATTCTGAGCAGCAGCAACAATAACAGTACTTGGCCACATGTGGACCAGTCACTGGATGAGGACTCATCTAGCCTGGACTACCTGTTGGCCCTTAGCCTGCAGAGTGATGGGGAAGCAGGGGACCAGGGTGTAGAGGGGCCCCTGTGGACTGATGTCTGGGACCACAAACTTGGGAGGACCTCTAACACCTCTCTCATCTCTCCGCTCTCTCCCCTCTCTCCCCTCTCTCCCCTCTCTCCCCCCAACAACTACTACAATTTCGCCACCGGCACAAGTATGAGTGCAGTCCAGGACCATGATCAGACAGGCAAGATAATGTTGATTGAGTCATTCTCTAGTCAGTGTATTCATTTTGGTTTATTTAACAATTAAAGGAACATTGTGTGCTCCTATTCTGAAATAATTATTCTACATTTTTTTTAATAGATGCCATGCTGCCTTGTGAGTTTTGCGAAGACCTGTTTCCTGAAGAAGACCTAATTTTGCATCAGGTTTGATGTGTGACTTTTCAATTATCTACTGATCACATTTTTATTGGAGCTGAGCCTGGGAATTATTTCCTCCATGCTCTTTTTTTTTTCTATGTTCCAGTCCATATAGACCGATTGAAAAGATGAGAATGCATATGAACTAGTCTGAGCAGATGTTTGAAGTAGTTGGAACAGACGTATAGCATAGTTATAGCATTAGTTATCTCATGCCTTCCCATGTTCTGCAGACCTGTTGGGTAGGGCCGGCACTCTGAAGGTCATTGGAGATTGCCCTCCCCTTAGTAAGGTTGTGCATACTCAAATGGTTGTGCAATGATTCTGCACACTCAAATGCACAAATCTAATCAGTATAAATGTGCAGATCTAATAAGGTCTTACATGGCATGCAAACCTTTGCATGCCTCTTATCTTTGTTTCAGACTGATTGCAGTTCAGTTACAGTCTGTCTCTTTTAGTAAACAACCCTCATCTTCACCCCACTAAGGATGATGATGATGTCCAGATCTAAGTTTTCCATAGCATTCAACCTTTTGCATATTGTTTTTCTTTGTTTCAGACTGGTTGCAGTCCAGCCTCAGCCTTTGCCTCTTTCAGCAAGCAGCCCTCATCTCCACCTAATGAGGACAGGGTGACCAGGAGTGCAGGGGGACTGATGCACAGCCTAGCCGATACCCTTACTTCCAACCTCCCTACTTTCTTGCAGTCTGTCTCTCCCGGCTCCTACAGTCCTCCAGCCAGCCCACTAGGGGGCGAGCTTGTCATTCCATGCGAGTTCTGTGGCGTGGCTCTAGAGGAGTCTGTTGTCTTCCACCATCAGGTATGCTCTGTGTCAATGGAGGCAGTAATATTATGTACAATAACCAGTTCAAATCAATTGCATCAATACTTTATAAATAAAGTTTATTTAATTGCTGTAGATATTACTTTTTTAAATATAAATCCAGCACTATTCGCAATTGAAAATGTCTTAACATTGCAAATATTTCCCCCAGGATAAATGTGACCTGCGTCCCCGTACTGCCCATCCAATGAATAATATAACAAAAGCATCTTTTAAAAAGCCCTTGGTCCCTGCAAAAGACATCCTTGGGCGGACTTCGCCAGATTTGCAGAGGAGAATAAAACACCAAGGTAATTTTTGGGAATTAGAGCATGACTGGTTACCATGTTACATTCAGTGTTGTTGGAAATGTGTCTTCACATATCTATCCCCATGACACTTCCATGTACACATCACCAAAGTGATCAGAGCATAGGGTCAGCCAGTAGCTCAAACACCAGGGCAGGGTTGTCGTAGAGTGTGATCTCTTTTAACATCCAGACTATCCTGCTTCCTGCCAGACCCCTCAAAATAAAAAAAAAACCCACAACAGAATTGTTGTACCTTTGGTGGTACATTTGGTGTTGTTGTAATGTGTTTTCCATATGTAGCAGAGCCCTTGGATGAGCACTTTGGATTCGACAGGGAAAGACCACCAGTGCAAAACCTAAGGGAATGGCAGAGAGGCTACAGTGGACTGCCAACTCAAAGGAAGATGTCCAACTTCAATATTCATGTGAAAAGCAGACCTCAGCATGGCAGGGAGGCAGAAGGGGCTCACTCATCTTTCAGTGACACTGAGAAGTGTGGTTCTGCACCTCAAAAGGGGTAAGAGAAGTTAAATAACCTCAGCTGCCAGTTGGACACTACTCAAACTAATTGTTCATTTTTTCTTTAGCTGTTTTTATCCACTTTAATCATTTGTGCTTCATAAGGAATTTCTGGAAGAAGACAATATTAATAAGTAGATTAATAATTTAAAAAAATGTTTGTCTACCAGACCACAGCTACCAGAAAATAAGGAAGGACGTACCAAAATAAGGACTCCTGGGACAAAGGTATACTCTCAAAATGTCTTTAAATCAAATCCTAGTGTTTTCCTAGTGGACAGTATGATGAACATATGTCAGTCTCTAGGGTAAGTCTCCACAAACCCTTTCAATTAAATCTAAACCTAGCATTTTTGACTCAGTCCTCTTGTTCTGACTATGAGATGTGTGAAGGCCCATGGTACAGGGCATAGCAAACGTTACAATCGTGTTTTCATGTTAGAAAATTCTTACCATTTTGCAGTTTGTGGACAGTGGAGACGGTCTGATATTGTCAACATAGCTAACATCATGTAGGCCTACAGAACTTAAGATGTGTTCAACCAACAATCTAAAAACATTATGTTTGGACAGGCAGGTGGGATGTCACAGGTGGCGGATGGTGCTGGTGTAGTTTTCTCTTCTGACGCAGCCTCTTGGTGTTTATCTGTACTGAATGAAGTCAGTCCAATACTTTTAAATGTTTTGTGCACATTGTTTTTCCAATTTTCAGTTGCCTAAGAAGCAAAATGAAGAGCAGCAAGAAGAGTGAGAGCAGGGCTCTCTGGAGAAAAAGATGCTCACCAAATCTCCCTGTTTCTTTCGCTCATCTCACTTTTTCACTCTTTTGCAATCAATATATCAACACATCTGATAAGTGCCTGTGTGAGTAGTAGGTGTCTTGTAGTTTACTTTATCAAGAGGATTAGCTACTAAATACTAAAGTGAATTGATTTAGTGATAAGCATCTTTTTCTTTATTTTTCATCATTTGTTTCAAATGTTTTGTATGTATAACAGCCAGCCTTATCTGACAAATTATTTTAAAATATATTTTACCTCAATTTGATTTTTAGCTATCCAGATTATATTAACACAATAATGTTTCTGTCTGTGCTATTTGTCTGATTTTATCTTATTTAAAGGTCTGTCTCAGTGTCCGGTTCTAGTTTTCTGCATCTATGTAACCTACAGCAGATTATTTTGCTAAAAAGGGCTTCAAAAACAGATTTGATTTAAGAATGCATCATATTTTATGCGTATGGCTAAGAAAAAAAAATCCAACATTATTCTGAATATTTGTCTTTAATTCTTTGAGTGATATTCTGATTTTCTTTTTACACTAAATCATATCAAAGCTATATCAAAGTATAAATGATGTAATTGATGTCTTGATAGCTTTCAAGCAATGCCTCCAGTTCATATTCGTTTGAAGTTGTATGTATGAAGATTTATCTGTGTGGTCCCTATCTCAAATAGAAACCCCGAGTTCATTTATAAGATAGGCAGTATATCCATATGGATGTGTATCATTGGGTTCATTTTAGAAATGCTAAACTGTCAGATTTTAACTCTCGAGACTTTGTTTTGTGCATATATTAAATGTTTTTAATGAAAAAGGAAACAATTTTATGGCTATGGCTTGAGTATTTATTCTATTAATGCTATGTTTCATACTTACAACACATAGCCCATTTTGATTTACCAATCATGATATCAAGATCATGCGAAAGTAATAATTGCAGTTTACCACTTAGGCCATATTTGCAATCGTCCCTTCACCATTGCACGAACCACTGTAGAGTTGTCTTCATCTGGTGCGTCTATGTGAGGGGTGACTAATGCAACAGAGAAGCAGGAGAGGTGTTTACGACAGTGCCACTATTTTGGATTCTCTGTCTCATGTTGACAGCAGCGATTATAGATGGTGAAAGATGTAAGGATTATTCTTACATCTGAGCTAACCTGGTGGGGCAGCAAGTTTAGATGAGTGTGGATAATTGCTGCTGCCTCCAGAGAAATATTAAGTTGCTAAGTGTCAAGGCTGACTATTAAATAATTAAGTTGTTATTGATCAGTATCGACACTTAAACCTACAGAACCCCCACGATCCTCCTCTTCTCTTCAAATGAAATTAGGTCACACACAATGGGTTGTACTTCTGCATTACCGTATATGGCAATATTGCATACACTATATATATTGTAAGATAACATTCTCTGGCATTTTATAATAAAACACTTTGTCTAAGCAGTGCTTCTGTATATGTCATATGTTATAAGCTAGATTTGCTTTTTATTACAAATAGCTCTACCTTTACTGTGTGTTCTCCATACAAGAACAGCTGATCATCTTGTTAGCCTACTAGTTCAAATAAACTGCTAATTGATTAGCTCCACATGTCATTTCCACTGAATGCGCCGTGGGACTGTACAGAATGTTACTGTTACTTATACTTCTTTGCCCTCTGACGGTGGTCAGGGTATTAGCAAACCCCTAGCTTAGTAAACCTAGTTGAGTTAGCGTCTCCTCCCCTGTGGCATTAACCACCCCTCATACCTGAGGGCGGTTCACCGTCCTCGAGCCCACCCAGCGGTTGGCGATTTGAACGAGCAGCGAGGAGAAGCTGGAGCGAGAGGGGCGGGCTTACAACTTTCAGTGGGAAATCGCTGTTCAAAAGCTGCTTATCCCTCCCCAAGTAGGCCTGTTTCAGCTTTCACTTAAACTCCGGAGACGACATAAGAGGATCGAAATATGCTTTCCATCAACGGGACACGTTTATTCTCGCCTTAATTCATTAGACGTTTGTGGCTCTGACTCGGCCGGGGACTGTGCTAAACTTTGCAAAGACAAAACAGCACAGTTAGTAATCGCGCAGGTGGTAGGCTACACGCTGACCACATCACGTCCACACTGACTGTACAGACCTGCTCGTCTCACCTGTGTTTGACAAGACGAGTTAAAATGTCTCTTGAGAGATATTCAACCCTGGACGAGTCCTCTCTCCGAGCCTTGGTGAGTAGATGAATGAGATGCTGGGCTGTCTGAAGTGAAGCTGGGCACAGGCTGTTAAAAAAGTGGACCACTGTGGCATTATAATACTAGGGAGATGGTTAATTAGTTTTTCACATGGTGATCAGGGATGTAGTGGAGGGTAAACCACCTCAACTCACCCTTATTATCCCTTTTTTTAACATGCATTTACAACACACCTCATAGTAAGTTATATCAAACTGGTGTAAGTTATATGAATATTGGCTAAAAAAAAAAAAATTATTCGTTTTGGAAAATATGATTGTTTATATTGTTAGATGTTTGCGTTATGATCACTGATTGGAGGTCATGGTTTTCTGTATTTACCAACTGACTGCAATGCAACAAATTGTGTTGCTAACCTCATAACTAGTATAATATAACCTCATAAGTGGTATAACATCTTAGTCAATATACATTTTCTAGCTCTTCACTGTCACAATTAATGTTAAGATGGCATTCTTTATACATGTTGAGAGATCTGTCTCTTTAATGAGTCTTAAATGACAGTTAAGGTGAGGTGAGAGTGCACAATAATAAAGATAATTCTGACAGGTGGGCTGTGTTAGTCTTGTTCTTCTGTCTATTGAGAGAGTTCAGCAGCGTCCTCAGAGTGTGTTCGTCCTCTAACTGCAGTCTGGTGTAAAGTGAATCTGCAGAACATGAGTATATCACTGAAACGGTGTGGCATTTCAGGGCGTGACCAGAGAAATGGTTGTTAAACTAACCCAAAAGAAGACCTGACTTCTGACAACAGACTCCAGATTCAAGTGAATGTTTTCATGTGATTCATCGTAATGATAATTCACCTTGGCTGTTAGTGAAGTCGACATTATGTCACAAGTGTGAGCAGCAAATGAGTCATTTATATTGACATAGTGAACATATTGTACGCTAGCGACTATCAGACTCTCTACTGGTTGACAGTGAAATGAGTCACCTCCTAATTATTTCCTCAGGAGAAGGCAGAGGGAAGCTACTATGCAACATTAGTCTGTCTGTCGTACGTTGTGACACCTGCCAGACAGACACATTTATTGGGAGACATTAGTCATCTGTCCTGTTAGACGTAGGTACTCTTGCTTTGTCTGAATCACAGATACAAATACACACACCCGTACCTGAAACATCCGAGGAATAGTGTCTTTGCTATTGTACTTTATTCTATAATAACCAATACTTGCAATTTGTGTCTCAAAAATGGAAAAAGCTTGATTCAGTAGTATTAACAAATAGTAGTTGACATGTTATTACAGATTATGACAATGTAGTCACCACACTAACTAGTCTGTTAATATAACAGCCATTATTAATTTGGCTCATATGTCTGTTATTACCTAACTTTTCTAACATGGTTGGAGGTGTGCAGAGCTGTATAGTGATGAGAACTAATAGTAAATAGTAAATAGTAAATACAGTGGTTTTGTTGACCGTCTATCAGCTTGGATCAAAGTTCCCCATTTGTAGCTTGATTTCTCAAGTCATTATCCTCACCAGTTGTTTTCCCAGGTGCACTGAGAAAAATGCCATCTTAGAATAACATTTTGGTTTCCATGTCTTAAATATTGGTAAACCTGACAAGGAAATGCTGTTTATTTTGGATGAAGGTGGGGTTATATGGTGGGAGTATAATGTTTTGTTGACCCGGCTTAGGCTATTTAAAATTTGTTAATGATTGCCAATCCACCCTTTCACAAAAGTCTGGAATTGTCTGGCCAAGAGCTACAGCTATTGTCTTCTCATAAATCCCTGAAAGGGCGAACCTTTTCCACAAGAAAACAGGACTACCACAAGGACATAAACATCATGATCTACATCGAAGCAGAGTATTGGTTCTTTTGCGCAATTCTGCGCTCCCATTTAGGATTTAATTTATAGGCACTAATTTAAAATGCTAAAACGCTGAATTAAACTGCAAGGTTACTAGGAAGGACTCAAAATGGTCACCATAAAATATTTACAGAGGGGATTGGTGACATCCAGTGAACAGAGACAAATCTAGCTCTATACATTTCAGCCCCAAAATATTTTATTTTATTTAATGGTAGATTGTTATTCAGAGAAATAGGGGTTTTAGAAATGCCTGTTCGAGCCTGCTGTAAGATGCTGGCATCACCAAGAGAGTTACATAATAAATAAATAAAACATAAAACTTAATAAAACATCAGTATCACGTGCACATGCAGGTAATGACTCCAGTGGGTTTGTCTTCATGTGACACCAATGTTCATGAACCAGTCGCCAAATAAGCGGTGGAATGCTGCATCTCCTCAGTGCTGCATTTATGGAACAGAGGCCTCACATCTCCCCCAAAGCTTCCCTCTCTCAAACGTGATCACCAACTAGGGTCACCAAGATCCCACATATTCATTGATGATGTTGATCTTTGTGGTGACTTAAGTGTCATGTTTTTCCGCAGTAAGTTCTGTTTCACACAAAGATGAATGGCACCTTGTTTTTCTACAACATGTGCACTTTAGCAACTGTTGAGCTACAACGCCAAGACGGGCCTTAGTATGATCACTGCTCATGGTAGCAGTTTGTGAATAAACTATTGCAACTCAGGAATGTGGTTTAAAAAAAAGGTGGTGGAGCAAGTTTTGTCTATAATTAGTAAAGAAAAAAGTAGTAAAGAAAAACAACTTGTAAAACAACTTTTGCAAACCCGGCTGTGTTGTACTTTATGAACTAAACAGTCAGAAGGTCATATGGCAGTCTCTGTAACGCCACTAAACCCATGAATACTGTTCCATTCAAAGCACTGGCTGCCTGCTATATTGCTCATTTATTCCCCTCCATGGCAACCAGGAAAAGCATTTTTTCTCTTGGCTGCAATTACTTAAATACACACAAAATTGTCAGTAGGTGTCCCAGTTTCTTTGACTCTCGGCTGCTGGACACAAGCTGAGAGGGGACGTCCGTTGCGAGTCGTTGGTATGAATGGTGCTTAATGTTTTATGAGCTCTAGCCACAAAAGAAAGTGAGACAAAAGCTGCTGAAGTCTGTTGGAGCAAACCCCTACCCCGCCAAATCGCTCCAACTCCCCACCAATTTCACTTAAAAACACATACACACATTCAGATTTTGTACTCAGCCGATTGCCCACTCTGAGTATCATGATTAAACAACCCCTGGTTTCTGCTGTGTAGAAATGTGGTAAACCTGTCAGGTCTACAGGTGTTTCTCACCTAGCTACTATAGGAGGCTGTGTCACACCTGCACTGGTAGGCAGAGTGCACCTGTCTGGTTACATAAGAGGCTGGTTTGACCTTGGCATCTGTCAGCCTCACTATCAACCCCCTTTCTATTACCTCTGAACATTCCCTCCTAGTTTGCAACATAGAACAGGAGGTGCAAGAGGAGCGTAGGAACAGTAGAGATCTTACCCCTCCAGACCCTAAGCCCTTCGAAGAACATTTCTATGGGGTCCAGTAAATATTACACACTATTAAGCATGCCCAGGTGTTAAATGTTTGCATGAAATCTTACTGTCTTTTACAGTGTGAGGTTTGCTAACCCACATGGTTTGTCATGATTCATTGGAGGAATCTCTGTCCTGGTGCATGTTGGGCTGATTTTGCATGCTGGGTGTCTCACATAATGATTTGTAGCTGGTCTTGCTGGCCCTGTGACCGTCCTTTCTCCCTGGTGAGCAAGAGGCATTCACACATGTTTAAAATAGAGCAATTTCATTCTGTGGTTCAGGCTGGGCAATATATGGGCCCCCTGGGCCCCAGTGTTATGCTTCTCTGGGCTCTTTTGTATGTTGACAAGGGCTCAACGGTTACAGTTGGACAGAAAGAATGGGTTTGTTTTGGAGGCTCTCACTACAGTCCCCAGGTTCTCCCTACCCCCCAGAGACCTGGTCCAAAATGTCAAGCTCATCATCAGGAAAAATTACCCCAAATCATATAACTGCCGTCTGGGTTTATTTTCAGATGCTGTGGGTATATGAGGATTTTGTTTTTTTATCTTGTCTTGTTTTTTTTTAAAGGCCATGTGTTTTGATCACACCTCATTCAGTGAATTGTGAAGAGCCTATTTGTTAATAGTCAACAACACTGCAAGGCCAGACATGAGCCTTGTCAAGTATCATAAATCATAATCATTTCTCTTTCTACAAAGAGGTTGCAGTTGACGTGAGTGTTTTCCAAGACATCTTGGATGCAAGCTGTTGCATGCAGCACAGATCGTCCCAAGATTACACACACATGCACACACACGCACGCACACGCACACGCACACGCACACACAAAAGAAGTGAATATTCTAGGTGTTTTTGTGCTGCTGATCACCCATAACACCTGCTGAGTCTTGGTTTATTGCAGTACAACGTGTTGGTGGTTGGTGAATATTATTGCCTTTGACCTCATTGGCTGTTGTGGGGTGTTTTATGGCAAGTGTTTCCCTCACCTGGAGCGAGAGAGGCCATTGAAGCTCTGAAGTAAAGTACAGAGTTCACAGCACACACCTGATTCATTCTGCTGGGCCTGTCATCATTCTAGGCATTTACTCATTCACATGTTCATAAAGCATTTCATGGTCATCTGTTTTGCTTAATAGCACATGATCAAACAATAAGAATACAAGTATAAAAAAATCATTTTATGGCATCAAAATTTAAAAGTGTCTATGTCCATGATTATTTCTAATACTTGGCTGTTTCTCCCACTCTTCAATTGCAACCCACAGTTCTTCAATGTTCAATGCTTTTGGATTCCTTGCACATTTCAGTAGTCTGCGTAATCCATCACCGTGACCAAGAACAGTTTGCCTGTCTGTAATCTGCCTCTGACACTGAATATCCAAATACATAGCCAGGGAGCAGGGAGATAAGAAGTAGCGAGCTTGTTTGATAAAACAGGAAACTTGTGTCACTGTACAATGCTAAAAATAGCATTTTGGCCCCTCAGTGATGAGAAAAAATGCAGTGAACTTTGAGATGATCTACATATAAACTCCAGCAAAGTATACTGTATGTTTAGTCTATTGTCAGTAAGTCATGTGTTCTTCTTGAACAATGATGTTGAGTGAATGGAACAGAACTTCAGATGTGTTTTAGTAAATATTTACTTTGTTTAAGTATGAATTTGAAAGCTGAAATATCACTGGAAACATTTACGCGGTCTTTTGAGCGCGGCGGTGTGCAGTATTTCATTATTAAAGAGGACACCAGGGATTGCTTTGACATTTTAAAGAATTAAATATAACATTCAATATAGATATCACCAATGTGACAGTTTTACACTTTGAAGTTATTATAAATGAAGCACTGAATAAGGTTGATTGCTGCCTGTGTCAGGCTCAGTGCAGTAATATGCTTGCATTCAAGTTCTGTCAACTTGCTTTGGATGGCAAGCTTGAGAAGACACTGCTGATGAGATGCTTTTCACTACCTGGTGAAGAGTTTTTGAGACTCAGTCCTCTGGACACTTTGACATTTGTGTGCATGCATGAGCATGTGTTCCAGTGTATGAGCTGGATATGCTCCTACGTATGCTCCTCCTCTGTGTCTTTCTGATAGAAACAGAATTACAGACTAATCAGAGGGAGGGCAGAGTGTTACAGGTTGAAAAATGGAGAAGATGCCTCACCACAGCCACTCCCTGGTGTGAGACACTCACCTCAATTATGTGATTTGTGTGGCTTATGCAATATAGCATGGAAGGTTCAAATAAATAAATATAGTATATTCTGTCTTGAGAAATGGGCCAAGGAGTGAACTAATTTCTCAGATATGAGAGAGATTCTGCTGTCAAAGCAGCTCTGGTGTCTTAAGTGATCCAGCAGACAGGGCTTCTGCGACTGGTCCCCATCTGTCTAGAGTGACTCTACCAAATGGAAAACTCTGGAAAAGAGATTGAAGGTGGGCTCCTTACCCTCCTCCTGCTCCACCAGCCAGGGTCTCTGTGTGCCCAGTGAGATCCCAATTTGATCTCATACTCCTTTTGGTAACACACACTCTAAGCTGTAAGCTTTAGACTGTTTTCCAGGTGTCTGAAGTGTACATGTAGCTCTTTGTGCCCAGTCTATACGCCCCAATATACTGTAAGATCCTGGAGATGACGGTGTACATTGTCGTTAAGTATGCTGCGGTTACATTTGGTAAGCCTTTATCAAATTACAGAGGCGATTCTGTGTGTTCAGAGATAGTGTGTTCCATAGAGACAGTGAACTGTGGGCCAAGGCTACTATATGGGAAAATGTTAACCTTCAACCTTTTTTTTGCTGTTTAATATGGTCAAAGTCAAATAGGGCAAAGAGCTTTAATATTTGTTTGATATGAAATCAGGAGGCTGTGTGTCCACTGAGAACCTCTTACCAGTTGAGACTCACCATATTAAAAACCCATTTGAAATTCACCTCCCTTTTGCTAAGCTCAAATAGGGTTTGTTTTTCCATGAACTAGGACCTATCTGTATCTCTACTAGCCCTGCTTTGGTTATGGTACAGTATCAGCACTGGAATGCTGGCCAGGTGTGGTCCTGTTTGTGTCGGAGAGCAGCATACAGAAACCAGCATGCAACCCTGTGCCAGGATCAGATATGTTTGCGTGCTCTACCAGCATACATACTGAACCAAACCGGTAAAACAAACATAATGGAAAAATGTATCATATTGCACCAGCATGCGTAAAATGTGGTACACTTGAGCGGTTGAAAAAAACATAAAGATGACCCTGAGGATGGTTTCCTCCAGAGATGAGCAGAGAGGTGTAGTCAACAGGGATGGAAAAGGGCTGTGGGTTTAGCCTTCCTATATTGAATCCCTCAGGAAAGAGGCACTTCCTGAGATCCACCAGAAATTATCCAGCGGATGTTGATGTTTTGCTTTCCAACTTTTCCTTGTTTTCAAACCCGTGGAGTTCTTGAGATACACAAAGCTGATTTGTTAGATTCTGTTTTGCTTTGTCTCCCGCAGTGTGCACCTCTCAGTGCTGTAGTTGCTGTGGATAAGGGGAGCCGGTATGGCTGGGTCGCATGGACCTAGTGGAACAGAGTGTTTGTTTTTTGGAGCCTCCCAAAGTGCTTTAACCCCCCAGTTCCATCCCATGGGACGATCTCTCTCACCTCCTGGCTCTTCCCTCATTAAGCCAAAAGAGCCGGTCACGCAAAGCTTCAGTCTGACCAAGCAGCAATGTCCCATATTTGGAGAAGCCTCATACACCTCTTGTGTAGCCTACTATGGAAAAAAGTGAAGATAACTATTAGGCAAGGTGACAATAATGGACAAAACTATGAACAACAAAGAAAATGTAAATGGAGAATTTGTTGCTTTTGTAAGGGAGTACATTGATGTGGTAGAAAGAGAATTAAAACCTTAGATAAAGCGGTGGGGTGTGTTAAGAGCTGAACTTTTTAGAGACACAATATAATGGCATGGAACTAGGCATTGAATACATTGTACTTAAATTTGTTAAAAATTATTTTTATTAGTAAAAGGAATGTAGCACTATACTATATCTTTGGACTGATTGAAATACAATAGTGAGACTATGTCTGCCTCCTTTAGCCTAGATGATGACCCTCTGATGAAGCCAGATCCCAAATGTGGGGCACAATTGTCCTGACTAGGCAGCGACTGACCTGGATCCTCTCTGTGGTTTGACATGCAGGTCTGAAGAGGAACACAGTCAGAAGGGACAAAGTCTGAAAACATTGTGTGCAGCCAAAAAGCAGAAATGGGTCAGAATCAAACATCTTATTGAGGCAGTCGCTCTAGCCCAAGAGAACCACATTATACTGTGACTGGAAGATTTGAACTGTAAGCAGCCGCAGATGCAACCATGAGAATAGATTGCTGGAGGTCCCCCACAGAGTTGAACTATAGATATTTTACAGTTCAGATGAGGGCATTGACCCCATGCCTGCACATGCCGGTGTGCCTCATTGGTAATCAGTCAGCATGTGGAGTCACCTGCAATAATGCAACAACAGTCCTGGTGCTGTCGGCCTCCAGTGAGAGGGTAGCGTGTGCAGTACTAGCGTGAGATCAGATCTGTCTTCAGTGCATCATTACCGTGCTGTTGATGTCTGGTACCCCCCCCCCCCCCCCCCCCCCGACTCACATGCATTCCTATACGTGTCCTTTCTTTATGCCTGCTCTTTGAAGTGTGAAGGGGGACACTGTTTTCCCAGGTCTGGTCCGGGCTTCTGTCCTAACGTGCTGATACTGAGTTCTTAGTAAGGAATAAGCTATCCCACACATGTAGCCCGACTCAGCCCCTGCCTGAGGAGGAGAGCATATTCCCAGACTGTTTCTTTCTTTCCCCCGCTTGTCTATTTCACACTCCCACTCTTATCTCACAGGTTCTCCCTCTGTTCCTCCACCCGGGACAATGGATGTGCAGTGTGCACTGTAACAAGATGCATTTTCACCTTGAATCTGGTTCATTTCATTGTGTTGTTTTTTTTTTCAGTCCTGGAGACTACTGAAGCTCTTCAGAGAAACCAGGAGTCTCATACCACGCAAGGTTCTCATGTATCCTGATTATAGTCCAGTTTGTTTGGTGGGTGTGGTGTGTGTGTGCAGGCCTACTGTATCCATACATGGTTGACAAATGATTTTGAGATTTTCACCTGAGTCTGATGATCGAGTTCCTAAGACAACAGGTAGCGAAGGGATTTAAGGTTAATGAAGTGATTTTAGAACCGCAAGGCAACACAAGCCCATCATCTGATAATTTAGCAACTTTCTCACCCTTTCTTGTTTATTCATGTCAGCCTGTTTCAGCCTGTACCAGTCAGGCTTCCTCAGTGGCAGCTGGTTATCCACTTCAGCTCTGCTATAAGGAGTGTCCCATGTCCTTATTAGGGCAAACACACTTGTGTGCTTTGACACAGTTTGAAGCGCTGAGCCGATCTGCTGCCTGGCTGCACTCTAACCTCAGCTAGCTCTGGAAATTATTAGTCTTTACCCTCATTTCTCTCACACACACATACACACACACACATATTATCCCCTACCTACACCCTTACCCCTACACATGCACACACACACACACCGTATCTTGTAGAAAGTATACATGGTTCAAGGCTTTGTAGGTGTTTGGGTATTCATGTGCATAATGACAGACATGTCATACTGATGGTGCTAAGTAAAAAGCACTAAGTACAGAAACAGCAACTGAAACAAGCACATGCACACCCCCTGTCAATCAAAAGGTCGGTACTCTGCCTGAAGGGCTCCCAGACAGGACTGGTGGAGGAGAGGGGGGATTCCTTCCAGACACCAGGCTGTTATGTAGAGTGACCTGACCTTTCTAACCCTCAACACACAGACTAATAGACACACATATAAAGACACATAGAGTATGTGAACTATTCAGCCAGAGTATGAGAGATGGCCCAGATAATCTAGTCAGAGGCCTCTTGTCTTTCTCATCAGCTGACTCTGGACCGCTCTAGTCTAAGTATGCCTCGCTAGTGTGGTTCGGCTCGCTCTGTCCTGCTCTCCTTGTGTGCTGCTAAACTGAAGGACAGACCTTGGACAAGTGTAACATTTTAGTTGCTAGAAAACTAACTTTTAGAAACTTTAATTCTAATGTTATAAAGTTGTATTTGCTTTCGAGTTTCATAGTAATTGATCCATTTTTACAGGGTTAACGTAATCCTGTTTCACTGTTACACCCACAGGTAGCCGTAGGACACAGGTTTTAGGATGAGTATCTCAACTGTGGATCACAGACCTGGGTAAAACAGTAGCTGGGTACATTTTGAATACTCAAAACCTTGAGTGCTTGACATATTTTGCCACTTTTGAGGCTGGCAAGATAAATGAAGCAAAACTCACATATTTGAAACCATATTCAAATATGTTTTGCCTAGTCCTCAGGAGTCCCCAGCTGGGCAGCGTTATGGTGAGCCAGAAACACCCTCTAATTAACAATGATTGATCGATCTACTTAAGTTTGATGTCTTTTTCCACAGAAAGCTCTTTGGTGGAAATCCTGCTTAGCAGGAAGTGAGTCAGAGACATACATGCCTTAACAGGCATGCTTATGAAACATTAAAATTGCTTTTTTGTTTCATGCGCGTTACCACAGTAATTCACATTGC
Organism: Hoplostethus atlanticus; assembly: GCA_034670405.1. Taxonomy (NCBI): domain Eukaryota; kingdom Metazoa; phylum Chordata; class Actinopteri; order Trachichthyiformes; family Trachichthyidae; genus Hoplostethus; species Hoplostethus atlanticus. Next base: position 8,908,825 of record JAXDDX010000002.1, on the reverse strand, counting down.
TATTTGTCAGGATTCCTGTGAGTTTCTTATATCAAAGTGATGAAGTGCATTTGAATGAAATAAAAAAAACGTCCCTATGTAACCATTTAGTTGAAACGTTGAAATGGCATTCCTTCAGCTTTCATGGGATTGTCTGTCTTTCTTTCCCTTCAGTCTGTCAGGCATAGCCACCCCTACATCCTGCTTCCTGTTGCCGTATCTCACTGGCTGAGTCTGGTGACTGTACCAAGGCTAGGTGTGACAGCAGCTTCCTTCCAATGACTAGTCTTAGTACAGCAGACTGGACTGGACAGGACACTAGTGTGATTCAGGGTGCTGACACCTCAGTGATGTTTTGATGACCCTCTTCTTCAGTGAAACCTATTTGTGACCTATTTGTTATCTGAGTTACCTGAGTCATACATGTTTCCTCTGTCTGTCATTATTTTTGTAGAATTTCTGCATGAACAGTATTGTCTTGTCTCTTGTCTCTTGCTGCTTTCTGGGACACAGCGCTGTTGATTTGACCATAGTAACAGCTGGTTACCCAGAAGTCAGTTGGGTTTGAAAAATGCCCATGGGGAAGGGCATTGGTGTAAGGTGCTGTCACTGTGTAACGACTCTCTTTCTCTCTGTATACGTCCTTTCTCCCTCCTTTTTCCTCTCCCCTCCTGTGACATAGTTAGCTCTCTGTATTGGTCACTCTCGTCTGGGGGTTTGTCAAATGGACTCTGTGTCTACATGAGTATGTTTCCGTCTCTGGTTCTTTAACAGTTATTCTGTGTTTTCTTTGGCAGGCGCCCAAGTTGCAGGTTAGTTTTATTCGGCTACGCCCACTCATTACCTTCCTGTGTAGGGAAGTTATTGGTAGATTTTTTTTTCCCCCCTCCCCAAATACATGAAAGGAAAGTCAGTTACAACTCCTGGCCTTGTGCCAATTGGCCAGTTTTATCATGAGCAGACACATGTCACAACCAATCAGAACTGGCTCAACATGAACCCATGTCCACTGATTGGTCTATTCAAGGAAAGCATCAGACCCCATTGCTTTAAGATGTGTTCACAAGTAGGGATTCTGTTTCATCTTTTATCATCACCGTATGATCTTAATTGGCTTTGGTGCCCTCATGTTTGGAAAGGTCACTGTGATTGATTTGGACAGCTAGTAACCGGCGGTCTATCACATGCTCTGAGAGCGGTCTCTACTAGATTCTCAGCCTTGCTTATTCTTGTTTATTGGTCTTTTGATGTTTAACCCTAACCATCCATATGTAGGCCTAAAATGTAGTCTGTTTTGAAATGTTAAGCAGTAGTTACTGTTCTTTTGAGTAGAGGCCCAGGCTCTAGGCTGTTCACTGTAATATCTCAATGATGATTAAATACATCAGTCAATCCTAAGACTTGGCAGCATAGTGGACATATAATCACATAACATTCATGCAGCAGTAAGCTTGACAGTGCGGTAACGGACAGCTCCCTTGAGTGTTTGGTCTGTGAATGTATGTATGTGTGTGTTCTTGTGTGTGTCTGTGTGTGTGAGATCGAGACCGTGAGCAATGATGGAAATGAGCAAGTGTGTTTTCATTTCCTCTCTCCTCTCAGTGTTGCTCTCTGCCCACGTATCGTCTCGCTGGGTCAGACCCTATACAGCTGATTTCTACACTGTTTCCTTGTGAGTCAGCAGGAATGTGAGGAATGACCCGTGTGAGGCCTGGCGCTTTCCCACCCTATTCTCATCTGCCCATTTTTAGGCATGGTCAAGTCTCATTTGTCTTTAATTTCTCTGTCATCCTAAGCCTCTGTTAACCACTATATTTTCCCTCCCGCCCTCCTCTGTCATATCTTTTCTTCTTTCCTTTTCAAAGTACCTTCTCCGCTTACCCATTCCCTTTTTAGTTAGCTCAGCATTTTTAATTTCCACAAATTACAGTACATAGGAGAGCCCCCTTGAGCGAGTGCAGCTTGGGCTGCATATTTTATCAAACCACAGTGAAACCTCAAAACCACTGGCCCTCTCGCTCTCCCATGAGAACCCCCCTCCCTGGGCCCGGCAGGGGGATAGACTATCCCGCTTTCAACCCATCAGAGTGCAAGGCTCTAGTTTAGTTTAACAACACAGCCCCCCCAGGTTGAAGTCAGTTAGCATACAAAGTTCTCTGTTTTGCAGATTTTAACTTGGGTAGCAAGAACCCTTTAAGCAGATTGTGAGTGTGAGGTGTATCTGTGCAGTCTGCCAGAGAAGGTGCTCCTCATCTCTGCATGTGTTGACAGGTTCCTGCTGTCAGTAGTGGAGTAGACCCAAATCTGTCTGCCACATGACAGGAGGGGGCTCCCTCTTCCCTCCCATGCTTACCGACATGAAAGCATCTGGCTTACTTAGGTGGTGTGTCTGTCGGCGGACATGCTTTGACGCGCGCGCGCGCGCGCACACACACACACACACACACACACACACACACACACCTACACCCCTGTTTGAAAAAACACCTCCAATTTACGGAGTCACTCAAGCAGTGAAATGGCTCAGTGGTTTTGAGCTGAGTGTTTCTAAGTGGGCCACTTCATCATCTGAGTTTCAGTCAGCAAGTCCCCACAGCAGCCTGGCTACTGTTCAACCAGAGAAAAAATGCAGAGAGCGAGGATGTCTATAGGTAGACCTGTACTGAGCTGTATGGTAAATCTAGCCTCACTCTTAGAGCATAGTAGCTCAGCTGTTTCTCATTTTCTGCCCCATGCTCAGGTGGTCCTGTCTTTGCGCTTTATTGAAGCCAAATCACTTGTCATCACCAAACTATAAAACCTTCCAGTTTGACCCCACGACTCCCTACCTGACACTTATTACTCAGCCAGCTACTGACACATCTTACTTATCAACCATGGCTCTGATTGTGCCTCCGTATTTATAATTCTACCCAAACAAAGAGAAATCACAAAGAGAGCTCTTCTGAAGGTGGATTTAGGAGATCAGTCCCGAACTGTTGAGGCCGGATGGCCGTGTGTCTGGTAGGGCACAGTGGCGATAAGTCTGCCCTGTCTTGTAAAGGAGTGCCTTAACGATCTTGTTAGGCAGAGTTAATTACAGAGGGCGAGAGAGGGCTACCATGCAAGAGTAGGGTGGCTGGGGAGCTGGTTTCCCATGAAGAGCTTGAGTCGGGCTTGAAGAAACCAAGGAAGGACTCTGACTTGGACTGCCACAGTGCTTTGACTTACCAAGCAGTGTGACTGGCCAAATGCTTCGGCAGCACTGCCATCCTGCTTCATTACCACTCTCTTGCACTGAAAATAGGGCCTGTGACCTTCTTAGTGACCCAATCTTTTATTTTCATGTGGCCGTTTCTTCAGCGGCAACCATGCTCGTGTGATGTAGTTATTCATACGTGCGGATGTAAGGGTGACTGGTGACTAATCTTTGTGTGTGGTCTCCCACTGTGTTGGCATCCTGGTATTCCTCCTCATTTCTTTTCTCATTTTTTTTGTCTCTCTGTTGTTTGTGTAGTTGGATGGAACTTTGGATCTGGACGAGAGACGCCTGATCCGTTCAGCTATCCGGGAGTTGAGGAGGAGGGAGATAGAGGACATGGAGGCTGCTCTGGCTAGCAAGCGATTCCGCCCTACACGCCTCAACCAGCAGGAGGACAAGGAGAACCAACACAGGTGAGACCACACACACACACACACACACACACACACACACACACACAGTTATATGTAGTCCTGTCCTACTATAATGACAAACTGCACCAGTCCACCAGTCCAGGGGAACTGAGACACTTAAACAACACACACAAACCCAGATGCAGCATTCCTCAACTCTCTTATGGGAAAAGAGGTTGCCGAGAGCAATCTGGAAAAGTCACACCAGGGAATCTTAAAGCACAGAAGACAGCAACCACAGCAACTTTTCCATTTTTTCATTATTAATACACACACTTTTAGATTTTGTCTTCAAGTCAGATTACCATGCTTAACCATACACAGACATCATGGTTTTGTGCAATTGATTTGTTTGTCTTTATTGGCCCATTTAGAGCATTCTTTCCATTTTATGAGTTCAGCAATGCCCTGCTGCCAGTACCTGTCACAATGCTGAGGTACATGGAAAAACTGACAGCTCAGCCTTAATTTCACCATTGTCATCTTGTCATTAAACACGCTTGTTTTTTGTTGGCTAATCTAATTAGACAGGACCAACAGGCTTTAAATTAGCTGACAACGTTCCCTTTGTTTTACTGTAAACACTGTTTTTTTCTTCTTGTAAAGCGACCCTTTTATAGGAATTCAAAGGTTTTCCTCTTTTTAAATACATATATGATGTAAAATGTTCAATGAAGATATTGTTGAATTTTGATTTTGTTTAGTGATTAAATTAACAGTTATTGCATTTTCAAAAATCAGTCATTTTTTTACAGGCAGTGTCAGGATAACTCCAGTTAACGCACCATAACTAGACTTGGTCCAGTATTGTGACTGTTCTGCCAGTGACAACTTTGTCTTCAAATTCATTAAAGAAATACCCTTTTAACCGAACTACACTTATTTGGAAAACCTCACGAGGAACATTATTTTAATCCTGAGCCATTGTATATTTGACAACAAAAACTGAATAATATGGGACCTTTAAGCTTTGACGGTCTCAAGTTGCCTCTCAGTGTAGATGAAAGCTGCAGTGTCTAAGCCTGTGCTCTGCAGACCGTGGTGGATTAACTCTGCTACGGGTGTTAATTAATGACTGGCACTATTTCAAGTTCAAGTCTTATATTGTCATATGTACAGTATCACTTACAGTCATACTGGACAATGAAATGTTTGGGACGAGGCATGTTTCAACTGGGTAGGTATACATTAAATCACACATCTCTATATAAAACACAAACAAAATGACAATAAGGCCAGGGCACGGCCCTAGCATCTGGTCTGGGATAGAGCAGAGGCTTGACAGGGTGGATGTGAGGAGGACACCATGCCTGTCTACCCCCCTTCTCTCTGCTGAATCCTATTAAGACCAGTGGCTGGGTCTAATCACTTCCATTTGCTGCTGCTGTAAGATGACTTGGGTTACAAAAACAAAGGAGGTGCCTCACTAAAGCTGCTAGAGAAAGTGTGTATATAGCAAATGCATGCACGTGTACACATGTTAAGACACACACACACACACACACACACACACTTACATACACTCGCACACAAAGCCCCTCTGAAAGTTGCATTATCCTGTGCTTCTCAGTGGTGGAATGTGAAGTATTCAATGTGCCACACATCCTTTAATACCAATGAGGCGAGGAAGGGGAGGAGAGGGAGCCGGAGAAGCATATGAGTAATAGAAAGCAACATAAAAGCATCAACGCAAGCAGTGAGATGGAGAAATATGAGTATGAAAAAAAGAGGATAAGAACCTTTGCCGGGGCACTTTGCGTCCTCTCCATCACTTCTGTTATGCTATCCCTTTTTCCAGGCTCCATTTGGTAGTGTGCTCTCCTATAGGCTGATGGGTTTGATGGCCAGTCATTGTCAGGGATGTAGTGAAGGCTGAACCCACCTAAACACAGGGTATTCAGAGTGGAAGTAGTATCAAAATGATATAACTTATATGAGGATAGGATCTTTTAAGTAAAAAAATGATGTTTCGTGTTTAGCTTATGATGATCCATGACTGGTGGTCATAGTTTAGCCACCTTTTTATTTACCACTACATCACTAGTCATCATTAACTAAAGGCCTGCAATCTGCAACACCTGATCTGTCTGTGTGTGTCTTTCTCAGGTCAGAATCCAGTGACACTTTAGACGTCCTGTCAGGGAAACTGCAATCCATCCAAGATATCGACGAGCTCACAAAGCTGGTGAGTGTTAACCGAGGAAAACGATTACGTTCGGCTCAGAGTGGGCTTCACTTCACAGCTGTGCTTTTCATCCTCACTGCACTGAGCTTGTTGTGTGTTTGTGTGTAGCTCCGTGAGGCCAGTGAGTATGAGGAGAGGAAGATGATCAGAGCAGCCATCCGCCGCCTTCGAGATGAAGAGCAGCCAGGTGAGTCACCACAGGAGGAATGGAGGTGACGGGAGGAGGAGGAGGAGGAGGGGATGCAGCTGTTTAGCATACTTTGGCGGGGGGAGTGTGTTCTGGTGTTGTAAGAAAAACCATTGGCATGAGGCATGGTACACACACATCCAGCTATTCTTGCAAATTACACTGATTGGCCTTATGGGGGCGCTGTAATTAAACGGAATTAAACTCAAACGAGATATCTCAGACACCGCTGATCTGATGTTGACCAAATGTGGAGGGTTGATGCATTTTGGCACTGTTCTGGCCTGATGCTATAATTAAAGGTCAGAATTTCAAAGTTAAAAAAACAAAAACAAAACAATTTTAAGCCTCTACTGGTCTGATTTCAATTAAATTTGGAGGCATAATTGTTACTGATTGGCCCAAGGCCCAATCATTTGGGGCAGACAACGTATTTCACGTCTGTGGAGCATACCGTGCTACTGAGACAGCGTCTGTCGGAGGGGTTTGTGTGGTGTCTGGTGCAGATCCTACCTATGATGCTGGATCTGATTGTGGATTCCTGTCATTCCTTAGCGCTGTCTGGTCTGTGTGAGGCTCTTGTCACACTGTGATGCGTGGAAGGGGTGATACATACAGACGCAGACACACGTACACACTTTCACACATAACCCCCCCCCCCCCCCCTCTGTCCTGCTACCTGATAGGGGGCATGTTGGGACAACAGATAATCCTGTCCCCTGTCATCTTACTCTCATGTGTTCCTTTTCTCTCATCTTTGGGTTTCTTCTTCTTCTCATCTCACTAATTATCATGATGATGTCGGGACTTTGTCATCTTGTGGGACCTGAAGTTAACAGGTTCAGTGTTTGTAACCTGCCTCATCCTCCTTACACAGTTAGAGTCATTCCTTAAGTGTGTGTGTGTGTGTGTGTGTGTGTGTGTGTGTGTGTGTGTGTGTGTGTGTGTGTGTGTGTGTGTGTGTGTGTGTGTGTGTGTGTGTGTGTGTGTGTGTATGTTAGGGACGGTGGAGAGGGGTAAAGCTCCTGGTCGCTACCTGGAGCCTGAAGGCCTGGAGCCCCAGAGCAGCAGAACAGGGGTGAGTACACAAGAGAGGTGGATGTGATTTATGGTTGGAGTAACTACATGTAACAGAATCACAACGTTGATATTACAAGTGATCTCTAAAAGTGAGACTAAGATGCACACATATCAACTTCCATTTGTGAAAATGAACCGAACACAGGCCAATTAGTGGGTGTTGAGTTAATGTCTGCATGCCAACAGTGACCATAGAGGTTTTTCTGCTGTCCCAATGAAGAATGCAGCAAACAAAGTATTGTGACATGAGTCACACACTGTGTCATGTGTGTGGCTTGGCTGCGCACACACACACACACACACGCATGCATGCATTGGCTGCTACGGAGTAAGGAATGTATTTTCTTTCTTCGATCCTCATTCAAATTTGGGAGGGAAGTATGGGAGGGAGAGTGAAAAAATGTAGTGAGTCTGCCGTTTAGCTAGGCAATAAATTGTTTTTGATGGGGACGTCTTCGAGTAAGCCTGGTGATTTTACACACTGTGTGTGTGCGTGTGTGTACGTGTACCAGAGATTTGAAGACATTTGATTTAATTTCATTATGTAAGTGCATTGAGGTGGAATTTTCTTCCTGAGGGCCTGGAGACGTCACATCTTCCCTAAATCTATCTTCAATCACTCCCTTGACTCCTTTCTCCTTTCATCAAACTCATATTTGAAACTTTAATCTTTCTCTGGTTGGGGCGTCCTGGTGGCTCAGTGGTCTAAGGCGCATACCACATGACCGAGATGTCCTGGGTTTGAATCCGGCCCGGGACTTATGTTGCATGTCATCCCTCCTCTCTCACCTGATCTGGTCTCTCTCTACTGACTGTCAAAAAAATGCCACAATTTAAAAAAAACAAAAACCCCATCTTTCTCTGGTCGACCCTCTAGTGGATGGGACAAGGATTGTGTTTTGCCTTGCTTTTCTAATGTTATTTCAGGGTTAAACGTGAAGGTTTATCTTTGAAAGCCTAACAGATTAAATTATATGGTTGCCACAGGGGGCATCACTGAAAGACATCTAGAAGTTTAAGGGCTTAATTGTTTGAGAAAGCATGCCAGGGGCCAGATGCTATCTTATCTGTGTTGTTTGATCAGTATTTGTCTGCACCCGCTTTGATGAATGCTCTCTTTCCTGCAGACAGGATTTCTGTGGGAAAAGTGAGGTTAATTCTTTCTGTGTGCAGTCATTCTGTTGAAATCATGCCTAATGGATGATGGAAGTTGGTGAACAGCTATAAGTGCTTTAAATAAAAATACAGGAGTTTTTCTCTTGTTGTATTACCACCTCAATGATATGAGGGGAATGAATGAATGGCTCTTAGTATCAAATCCATTGTCTGTTGCAGCCTGTGCCTATAGTCTCCTCAGGAAGCAACGATATCATGTTGGCGTCATAGAACGCTCAAACACACAAGCCTTTTTTACCTCACTTCCTGTAAGACAGATGAAGGTGGGGGGGGGGGGGTTTCAGACAGCCAGGCAGCCCACCAGCTGTGCCCCAGCAGTCTGGTCTGTGGTGGAATGGGGACGTGGCCAAAACCAACAGCAACCACCAGCAGCAGGGCTCCTTCCATTCACATCACAGCAGCGGATCTCTTTGAGCTGTGTGCAATTGTCCCTGTGCAGATGGAGGTCCTAGATAGGGGTCCGCAGCAACCAAACACACACACACACACAAATCATACACGTACACTGCCACCAGCTGCAAACAAACACTAGGTCAAGAACTGCTGACGTATTATGACAAAACTTAGTAGTATTTACAAATGTGACACTACTGTTCTCTGTGTAACACCAGAACGTATATCTCAGATATGTGGAGGCTGTGCATGCTGGATTAGTGGATTAGTGTTATGGCATTTGGCTGTTGATCTGCGCTTTTACCAGGACCCAAGGGCTATTAGTAGTTATTGATGACTCGGACTTGGTTGAGTTGAGGGGATAACTGAGGTTAAAGTTTCCATCTGCGTGCGTTACACAAAATCTTAGTCTGAAATCTAAAATTTAACAAAAGAATCTAATATTCTAAGTTTAGTTATTTGGGGTTAAAATATCTCCTCTTGACTTAAGTAATATAACAGTTCATACTAACTCATTTCTAAGGAAATTACATTGGAAGTCAAAACAAAGACGGAGTGTCAAAAGTTAATGAGTCAACCAGGCAACATGTCAACGTGTGTGTGTGTGTGTGTGTGTGTGTGTGTGTGTGTGTGTGTGTGTGTGTGTGTGTGTGTGTGTGTGTGTGGTGTGTGTGTGTGTGTGTGTGTGTGTGTGTGTGTTGGAGGGGGGGGTGGGTGAGAGCCCCGTGGAGACAGAATGGGAGGGAGGGGAAGTCAAGGGAGTGGCTTGTTGGTATTATGTGTGTGTGGTTGTATGTGTGGTTGTGTGTGTGTATATGATGTGGCTGAAGGAGTAGAGAGTCAGAGTAGAGGACGTCCTGACTACGAGAAGAGGTTACAGCTGAGAGAGAGAGGGAGAGAGAGAGGGAGAGAGAGAGAGGGGGACAGGCAGCCCAGCCAGGGAGAGAAGGTAAATTTCATTCAGATTTTCCTCCTGTCGCCTATCCCAGACCTGGCACTCCTCTCTGACTCTGTTCATCTCTTTTGCATTGAAAGGCCATCTAGACAAGTTTCAACATCAGTCTCTGTTTCTGTTTGCCTGATTTGAAGAATGGGACGTGCCTGCCTTTCTGTTTACCCTTCAGGTTTGTCTCCGGAATGAGTAAGCATTGGTTTGTCATTTATAACAGTTTAATACTTTAGATTTAGATCTGTGTGGGGAATAGCAGAATATCGGACATGATAAGAATATGATGATAAATCTTGAATGTTCTGAATATATTTAGTCACTTAAGCCTGTAAGTTGCGGCTAGATGTGCATGGAGGCGAGGTGTGTTGGGAGAGGTCAGGTAGGCTGTTAGGTGGGAGGGGGTTGGAGCTCTAGACAGAGTCTTGTTTGTTCTCTGATCTCATCATAAACATGTCGTAAGACTCCTGTGGAAAGAGTAGCTTAAGAGATATCAGACTGGGAGATGAGTGGATTGAGAAATCTAAAAGTCTGACTGGGAGGAAAAGTACAGTGTGTCATTTTGAAAAAAGAAGTGGCGGAGAGTAAGCTTAGATTGGCATTTGATGATGCAGTAAGTGAAAAAAGGGAATGAGGCTTGGGGCTGAGTGCTTCTGTGGGTTGTCTCCTCCAGACTATGTGTATGTGCAATGTAGAGATGATTGCTACTTCATTCTAGCTACTGTATTTCACTTATTGGAGGTTCGCCGAGTGTGTGGTTCCTCAGGCTATAGCCTGCAGTAATGGAAAATGAGCCACCAGGTTTCTCCTCTCATCCACGTGGAGGCATGGAAGACCCTGACGTGGTCTGACCTCATCAGTGGAGTGATGGATTTAGCTTCCATGGAAAATGGGACCATTGGAACCCAGCTAGTTAATTCATAGTGGATCTCAGCAGGCTGAACTGGCAAAGGGAGGTGTGCGCCTCAGCACTGGCTCGGCCTCAGCCTCATTGTTGTTTTTCTGTGGCTCTGAGGGTTCAGAGGAGTCCAGATGGTCCACGCCTTGCTGTGGTTGGGAGAGAGGACAGTCGCTGTTTTTGTGTTTACGGGTCTGAGCTTTCGCAATTACAGTCCGACACAAACAGGCTTCTGAGGCCAGATGGGATGATCTGTGTTGGAATCCGCCAGCCCGCCACAGGAGAGACTCTCTGAATGGCTTGGAGCGCCAGAGTGGGACGGTGTCAGTGTTGGTTCCACTCTGTCAGGTCTTCACTGTCAGGCCACAGGCCAAAGAGAAGCCGCTAATGACAGCATGGGGGTTGGCAGCAGGTCCCGAGCTCTGCTCTGGTTCTCCAGTTCCACTTTATCTTTCCTTTTTCCCTCTGCCTCACTGTCTGTGAGAAATATGTTCCCTGTGGTTTAGTGGGAGCTGTGAAATTATTGTTGTCTGTCTGTCTCTTGGTGGCAGCAGAAGAGAGGAAGGGGAGAAAAGGAAGAGGGGCAGGGCAAGGAAAGAATCCTTCTCTCTAATTGCGTTTGTAGCTCAAACACATTAGCTCTTTGAAGAGCTCTACTCACGAGGAGTGTGACCTCTCACATTATTACAATTTAGTGCCTTCTGTCTTTTGTGTTCTTGCAGCACATTGTTTGTCATTTGTGTTCTCTAGGTTCATCAGATACTGTAATGTCTCATTAAAGGGGAATACTACCTGAATTTCAGCTTTGAACTATGGTGTCCGTAAGTCCTTGGACAGTACAACCTGTATTTGAGCATTTATGCGTCTCTCAAAAAGAAATAAGAGAGAAGAGTTTGTGCTGCCCCCAAAATCAGTGATGCCATTTCAATGTGTAGTTCCATATGGGGGAAAAAAAGTGGAAGAAATGGAAAAAATGACATTGGAGCACCTCCAGGTTGTACATTGGTATGACATCACACATAGTGTTTCAGTTTCTCGATTCTTTTGGGAGAAAGTTGTGTATTTTCACAACCAATTGGACTGTCCTGGGCTATAAGAACAAGATAACATCATTGTTATGTTATTTCACAAGACACATTATTTGAAATGTTACGTGGTATCTCCCTTCCTACGCTGAACAGCACTATTCCCGATGCACCTTTCCTGTGTTTGTGCTGTTGTCAGTGTGTCTGATTACATTTTCTGCGGGTGTGATTGAGCCGCTCTGCCCTGTAATCTGCTCAGCCTTGCTCAAGGTGGGGAAGGTCACAGTCAACAGAGCAGAACGCATGAGCTCTTTCTCACCTCTGCCTCTCACTTGTGTTTAAACTGGAGCAGGCTTTGTGTTTGTTCGCCCCATTAACTGACCAGCTCTGATCACACACTGCATTGATTAAAAGCCTGTCAGAGCACAAAGGTGTGATTTATAACATTTTCACACTGCTGTTGACAACTGTGCCAGTCACTCGTCTGTTCACAAATGGAAAACTGATTGTGTGTGTGTGTGTGTGTGTGTGTGTGTGTGTGTGTGTGTGTGTGTGCTTTCACTGTTTGCTTGAAAGATTGTGAATAAGTTTTCAGAAGCTTTTGGAAGTAGTCGTAGTCTGTAAATCTGGTCTAGGTATAGTTACATTGTTGAGTTTTAATAGTTAAGGTCAGTTCTCAGTATTTAAGGTCATGTCCTGTATATTTTTCCAGAATCAAGCCAGGGCCCAGCCCAAACTTTGGTTTGACTATTCTTACACTACATGCGCCTTGCCAAATACCATACGGTTTTAAGTACATCATGTACTGTACTATAGTTAGGTTGATAATTTCAAATGAACTAAAGAATGATCCACACTGTCTGATGCTCCACACACAAGAGCCTTTTTCATAGGTTGCAAATGCCCTTTAATAGAAAGGTTTGTGAGGCCTTGGAGCTTTGTGGATTAAGAATATGCAGGGGAGTGAGTGAAATAGTGTGTGTGTGTGTGTGTGTGCGTACGTGCGTGCACACGTGCTTGGGGAAGGCTTAGTGTTTGTGCAGCTGATTCTCCTGTGGAGTAACTCAAGGTCAGGCACCAGAGGCCCAACAGTAGTGGCAGCATCTACATCTTTCCCTCCCTTCGTCCTCCCCTCCCCACCTCTCCCATTTCCTTTCCATATGCCAAAATACTGCTGTCTCCCCTTCAAGTTCTCCCTCCTGCTGTGACTTTCCTCTATCAATGCAGATTAGGGCCAGACTGCTACACTTTTGTCTGACTGAGTGCTGCATTTTGTGCTGATGTCAGACTCCAGGTAAGCTGGGGGATTAGGAGGCCTGAGGAAGGAGCTACCCAAATCAGGCAGATGTTGGTACATGTCAGTCCATGCAGCACAACCATAACACAATACTGGACCAACACTGGATGTATATGTTGGTTCACTTGATACTCTCTCACAAAGTGAGACCTCCAACTCAAGGCTGTTGTGATTGCCAGTGGCCAGCAGATGATGGTGGAACTGATGTTTTCACGGTCACTGGACTCTTTATGAAATGACTGGGGACATTGTGACCTAAGAAATTAAAACTCTCAGTGGCTTTGAGACAATATTGAAATGCACTAAGCATGTGTTGTTGTTTTATCAGCAGACAGAACGGGAGAGTCTTGGTGAGCGAGAGCGAATCCGATCCCAGATCCGGGAGTTGCGCAGCCAGCAGACACAAGGCACAGAGCTGCACAGGACAGGTGAGGAACAGCCATTCAGCACCAAACACTGCATGTGACTGCTCAGTTATTCCATCTTTAAAATGACCACATAATATATATTGCCTGCGCACTACATAGCCACACCAACATACACCCCTCTCACGATTAGTCATGCCACACTGTTGGGATCAGTGTACTTAAAAAAGCATGTGTATACTGTAAACCTTCACCTAAAGGTCAAGTTTGCGTAGGCACTAATAACTCAAACACAACACTGACCACCTCTATTGAGTGTACCTCCCACCACATATATGAGCCTCTTGATGCAATTTCCTCTGGACTGCTTGTTAAAATAGCCCGCCAAAGGAGCCATTCTCCTGAGGTGGCGGTCATGAGGTCATATCAGTTCACAACTTTATTAACTGTTTGGAGACACTCACACCTATAGGCTTAATGACTGTGACTTTTTAACTGTAAAGTCATTTCATTAAGTTCTCGGTTGGCCCAACTATAAATACAACGGTATGAATACTTGACTTCAGAAGGGAATGAATGTGCTCCATTCACTTGAAAGTGCAGACACACTTACCTAAATGAAGATGAATAGCTTGTAAAAAGACAAAAGTGCATTGTAAATTTCATTATAAAATTATTTTTAACTTGTCCAGTTAAAATACGCCTGGCCCAAAGTATTAATAGCACAGCCCATGACAAATACCACTGCCAAGCTTATTTTGATCATCCGTGGTTCAAGTTGAAAGTTTTCCCTCTTATATAAGCCCAACCCTTGATGACCTGAACCCGGCCTGAGGCTGATGGGATCTTGAGGCCATAATAATGTCACTCTGTGTGGTCTAGTCTGCCCTGGATTTTGTTCTCAGTATCCTGCTCATGGACCAGGGGTTGGTAGTGGGGTTATGGGATGCAACAGAGGGAAACCCACAGCCACACCTCTGCTATATAAAGCTGATACCAGAACAGAACCAAGGCCTGCTTGACGTGGCCCAGAAACTCCCCACTCTCCCTGCTTTATCCCTTCCTTACAATTTAGGCTGGGTGAAGCTAGGGCCAACAGAAAAAACCCACCTTAGAAGAGCAAAGGAGTTGTAGGAAGGAGCTTAAACAAAGACACAGGAAGCTTGTGGTTGGGACAGGACAGGATATGCGTTGGGGGCCAGTGGTTCTCGAGGAGTGGTTGTCGTTTGACCGGAGCGAAAGTGGCAGAAAGAAAGAGATAGATTTAGAAGATTGGTGGGTTCTTGGGCCATAGCATATACTCATACCTCTACCTCACCCTTTACCTCAATGACCACGTGTCCATACTACATTCTAGCGCAAACTTTAACTGGCAAGTCTGTGATTTAGGAAATGACTTGTTTGCAGAGTCTTAGTGGAATGTGCTGTGTCCCTCAAGTTCCCAATGGAGGTAAACTTGCTCAACTTTGAACTTAACACTAAGAAGACCCTTGGGTGTTCTTTGTTTGTGTACTATATATTGAGTGGTGGAAGGGTGCACAAGTTCAGGCTGCTTGTGTAGTTATTTTAGAGCAAAAAGCAAGTCTCTCATTATCCAATAGCAGTGGGGATTTCCCAGAAATTGCTACACAATGGACATGAGGGTATTCCAGAGGCCAAAACGGGAGCAATAACGTGAGCGTTTGTGGGCGATTCAGTGTTTTTTGTCTCTCGTGTCAGCTACAGTTGACCTGTAATTGGGCTTGAATTGTGTACATTATTAGATATAGCCTCTGCCAGTGAAGCGGTCCATTCATAGTGTTACCTGTGAGAATCGCAGGCGTGTTGTGTTGTGTTTGTTCATCACAATCACGTTTCAGACCGCATTACATAAGCATCTGGTCGATCTAATCAACAACCTTAAGCAGAAATATTTTCTGCTGTGGTTTCTGAAGTGATGGTGCCTGATGAAGTAGGCATCTTCTTCGGGTAGTGTTACGCAATCATGAGTTTAAACTCATCAGCTGCTTTAATTACAGCAGTGAATGGGCACCCTTGACCCTGTCTTTGAAAGTTGAGCGAGATTGCTGTGGCCGCCTCCAGCCAGGATGGAATTTTCCCTCCCAGATTTGGTTTGTAAATGACAGGCATGCATACTTGAGAACATACTTGTGAGCCCGATTTGGATGTAGAGATGGTGCAATCACTGGTCATGCAGAATTGTTTTCATACAATGGTGTGTACATGTAATGTAGGATACACTCTGTTTTTTCTGTGCTTTTGCTTATGTGTGGTATGTACGCAGCCTCAGATATTTCATCTCTTAAAGCACTATGGGGTGTGAGAGGTGCAGACTATCAGAGGGGGAGGATGTGGGCACTGCTGCGTTGTTTGGAGTGTGGTTTCCTCAGGAGAGAAGGAGGAATGAAGGAGCTTGGACACAGGGGAGGGGAAGTACTTGTCACAGTCTGTATTTCACCCCCACTTCCTCCTAGACGTCCTGTACTTGCTTACCACCTATGGCTGTGCTGTGTGCTCCATCCCTCCATTTGTGCCCTTTCCTTCTCTTTTACGCACATCCACAAACACAAACTCACAAATCTTGCTCAGGAACTGAGGCCAGTCTGGAGGAAATGCCTACATCCCTTTATGTCTCCACGTGCCTCCTGTGTGATCCCTAATGATATTCCTGTCTCCAGCCCTCTTCTCCAGGGGCCCACGGGCTGCGGAAGCATTTCAATTCCATCAACACTCAAACTTCACCACCTACTGCTTCCTTTGCTGATTTGATTAATACTGATACAGAGATGTGATAGGGAGCACAGGAGTAAAAGAAAATCCCTTTTTATGAGTTATTGAAGCCACAAGGTATATTACAGCATATATTGCTCATCGTATTATTCTGTTTCCTGCTGCAGGCTCCTCAGGCATGGTGTTAGTTCTCGACCACCTGGTAAAGGATGAGGGCTTGGGACCTGTACTGACCCGGCCTCAGCGAGAAGCTGTGACCATGGAGCCTGACCTAGTCCTGTCTCACCGTCAAAGGTCCGATTCCACAGCTTCAGACCGCAGCCTGTCCTCAGTGCTTTCCAGGGCCCATCTGGACTCTGGGGCCTCAGAGAGGAGTGTGGGCTCAACCTTCCGGACCAGATTGGACTCTGGAGCCTCAGACAGGAGCCAGGGTTCTTCCCAGCGCAGCCGCCTGGACTCTGGGGCATCAGAGCGAAGCATCAGCTCCCAGTCCTCCATCAGACAGAGACTGGACTCGGATGTCTCCGACTCCAGTGTGGGTCCCAGGCCCCACTCGGGCTCTGGGACTTCAGACAGCGCTGGTCTGTTGTCTAGGAAACGAATGGACTCAGGGACATCTGACCAGAGTGTGAGTATGTCCTCTGAGGGGAGGGGTCATGCGGAGGAGGTAGAGGTGTCAATGAGTGGCTCCACTTCCAGCATAGACTCAGAAAATGAGAACAGTAACCAACCTCCAGTCAGCCTCCAACCTCAGTCCAGCCTCGACTGCTCCACCAGCATCAGCCAGGAGCAGCCCGATGGGGCTGTTTTGTCTAAGAGAGATCCAGGCTCCGAAAACGGCCTGGTCAATGGCAGCGTCAAAAGAAAAGCTGACATCGAGGAACAAAAGGTAGAGTATACAGTCAGTCATATACAGTCATATCAGATGAATAACTCTGAGTGTGAAGGTGTGAGTATGTAAACTTTTGGTCAGGAAAAAGCAGATGGTCTGTGGTCTGTATAGTTTATTTCAGCTGTAAAACCACAACAGTGTACAATATTTATCCTTAACTGCACCACTAGAGTGGGTTGTTGAGCTACAAAGCACCCACCATGTGGCTCTCCATTTCATGCTCCCTGACAAAAACCCTTGACACCCCATTCTTCAACGACACCCAGGTCCCCTCGGCATCTATAAACATCTCATGCTGAACGTGTGTTAGGTCCTGTTTAACTTTGGTTACTTGGCTACGCAAACAAACTGCACCTCAGTGCTGTGGACAGAGTCTTTGTGCTCTGCTGGGTCGGCTCTGCTACACCTCAGAGCTGTGTCAGCCTCACCTACTGTCAGAGAGGGATAGACACCATTACTGGCTAGAGGCTCTGTCTCTCTTCATCCCACAGCACCTAGCTCACACAAACACACAGGAAGCTGCTGTGCGGCGGCTCTCTGGTTTTGAGTAAGACGTTCTCATCTTGGGGACTCAGGTCGCCATGACGCCACAGTGTCGCTCCTCTAGATGTGTTTACCCAAAGCAAGCCCTGAACTTCTTTTATTGTTCCCTGCAATATACGCTGATGCTCGGTCTCCTGAAAGTAATGTAAACACAGGGGCCCATCATGGCCTCTCTGCCAAAAAAAGAAGCGAGGCCCACTGCCTCCCTCCAAACAGAAGTGTTATGTAATGAAAACACCACCCATGGATTCTGTATTTATGTTTGTGTATTTGTGTGTGTGTAGATGTCACCACAGATATCCATGTCCCTTATGTCAACTCTAGCCCCTTATGAACGTGCATTGCTGCCCTGTTAAACATAGGGCTGGTCAGCATAGCAATTCCATGGCTGTCAATCCAGACCTGGTGCATGTTAACCCTTAATGTCACTGCTTTGATCAGACATGAGACAATACTTACTGATTGTTCTGTCATTGTTTTCTTTCTTAGGTCACAGTAAACAGAGATCAGCCCTTCACTGCCCACGGCAAGGCAAAGGATTCTGGTGAGCAACTAGTACAAATACAGAGCGATAGACAGATTAATTTGGTTGAGTTACGGGACAGCTTATTAGTGCCATCTTCAATAGTGGCTCTTCATAGTATGTGATAACATCACACCAGATGATTCAAAGCCTGTAGACACTTAGTAGTCCACCTGAGTTATAGCTGCTCCCCCAATATCAAGTCACCCTGCCCTCACTAACAGTGTAATGCCATCCATGTGGAGCCCTTGCAGTCACAGGGCTAGCATGACCGTATAGGGCCAATCACAGGAGAGAGGGTTGGGAAGGATAGGGGTAGAATGAGTGGAGAACATGCTATACTATACAGCATTTTCTCTCTCTCTTTCTCTCTCTGTCAGACTGTGCTCTTTGCTCGTGTACTGTAAACTGTGGTTTTGTTACTAAGCAACACATCTTTTGTCTTAATAAGAGTTGACCTCAGTGAACATCTTCTCTAATCACGAGTGTTTTTCCACTTCGAGTGGAAAAGGCATGAGCTTTGTGCATATTGTGGATGACATTATCTGAAAGTATTAAGCATCAGTGAATGTAAAAAAAACAGTGGAAGAAACATGTCCTCATAAGTCCAAAGAATAGGAACTGAAAGATGGGGCAATGGGGGAGGTGAAGTCAAGCAAAATAAAGGGGCTGGAACAGAACACAGAGCGAGGGGAAAGAGGAAAGGGATTTGTAGAGGGCTTTTTAGGAGGAGGAGACAGGCATGATGAGAGCAAGATGCTTCAAGACTGAATTCAGTAGAAGAGATTTGTAGTTTTTAGACTGAGTGTCTGCTGCACTATTCTTTTCTGTGTTTTTCTGTGATTTCAACTCACCTCATGCATTCTGTCTCTGCTTTACAGCACCTGAGAAGAAAGATGCAGTGTTGGCATCATTCAGCCGCACTAACTCTGTGCGGGATCCGGATGCGTAAGTTCACAGAGCCCAGCCACAGCCCAAATGTCCCGGCCTTCAAGAAGGAATCTCTGAGGAATGGGAACACCTCCGGCAGCAGTGGCCAAACAAATCTAGCTAGAGCTGCTGAGTTGTTTGCAGGCACAGCAGCATCCCTCAGTACCCGTGGAGACAGGCCAGCAAGATCCACATCTCACACCTCTTCAGCCTCCTCCAGCGCAGGAAACACAGCCCAGAGTCAGGCCACACCTCAGCCAAGGGGTGTGGCTAACAAACCTCTGTCCTCAACTAGCCAATCCCAGAGCTCCACGGGTGGGACGAGGCATCCAGCTGAAAAGCGTGAGCACGCCTCCGACAACTCAAAGGAAGATTGGACTCCAGGGAGAGCAGCTGAACAGCAGGACACCCAGGGAGAAGCAGACCCTGACATGAAGACCTTCCTCACCATTGAGATCAAGGATGGGCGCACCACCACCACCTCTACATCTGCCCCTCGGGGCAACATTGTACCTATCACCAACATGAACCCACGCATGACTACCAACGCTCTGGGACAGAGAGCAGGTAGGAGCATCCACCTTACATCAATACTTCAGGCTCAAGGTGAAGTGGTCGTACTGTAGCTTGTTTAATGCTCAACTAACCAGGTAAACAGTTCTGTCTTTTGCTTACCATCCATTCAGAATTTTCTTGTCAACTGTATACACTCCTTATCTTGCTGACCCTGCTCTAATGCACTCTGCTTTTTGGATGAAACTCAGTTGATTAAACAGATCTAACTTTCCAAGCCCTCCTGCTCAGTGTGCACAGTGCAGTGTAACCGCTGTGAAGGTGGTGCAGTATGCAGTACTGTAGCTCAGTGTATAACTAGGAGTATAAATATTCATCCAGCTACGCCTTTCTTTGCGAATCTCAATTTTTTACATTGCACTGGAATCCTAGTTGCCGTGGGAGACGACAGACACCATGGAGTCATTCACAAGTGGGATGATGACAAGGGGTTTGGTCAGGCCAGGCAAGGCCAGGCTCAGCCAAGCCAAGCACATGGATGTGTAGGAATAGAGGTGTGGGGTGAATAAGAAACAGCAGGGTCATTGTAATGGGTATTTGTTATAGAGTAGGACATGTTGCTGTAGTGTGGAGGGGGTGAGGTCAGCGGTTGACAGTGGACAGTCTATCAGGACAAGGGAAACAACAATTGGCTGTTGTCTCAGATTGAATAATACTGTGCTGTATAACAGTCCTTTGGAACAAGCTAGCGTTCACAATACACTGTTTTGTGTGCCACATGCTGTAGATGTGGATGCCTGTCTTTCTCTTTTTCTCTGTCGCACACACACATTTATGTAATACAAGCTTGCCCTCAAACGAATACGCCACGTTTTTGGGAGATTAGCCAGATGGTCAATTTACATATTAAGAGATGACAGGTTTTTTATTGTGAAAAAAAAGACAAAAAGGTACAGCCCCAGCAACAAAAAGTACAACTCTGGATCTTATTTTCTGACAAAGTCATCCATATGTCCCCAGGAGATCATTCCCGCTGCCCCATGCTAATATCTTAGCATACACTATGTTGAATGTGCATTATCTCAGAAGTGAGAAAATTGGAACTTATAGCAGCTCTAAAGCTAATATCTTATAGTCTGGCAGCTTTGTGTAGAACATTAAATTTACACAAAATATAATATAAAAATAACACCCTGTTTTGAACTAGCTGATTCTGATGTACTTTCCCTGTTTACGTAGGAAGTGAACGTGGGGCTGCGATGGGTACAGCTAAAAATCACTGCGTAGTGCATGAATATATAGTTGCTCACCTGAAATCGTTCAAAAAATAAACACTCAATACATACATAGTACATACAGTACCAGCAGGGTATCACTACTTGAAAGAAACAATAACATGGAAGAATACAAAAATGACGCCACTGAAATGCCTGCTGGAAAACATTTGCGTGTGTGGAATCACGTGTGTTTCTACAAGTGTGTGAACCTCCGTTAGTTTCAGAAGCACCATTGCTGCAGCTGCTGTAAAGGTCGATCCAAACAAGATGTCTTGGCCTTCAGCTCTTCCCAGCAACCGGGACCTCCAGCCCAAACAGTTTACTTAAGATCTAGGCTGGACCTGTGCGATTGCAGCCCTTGTGCAGCCTCTTACAACCCCCCAGACACAGGCTGACAGCTCCACTGGGCTCCTCAACAGGGTCGCACGGTTACTTTTAAGCTCAATTTGCTTTAATGGTTTTGGGCTCCTTTTTTGGGAAACTCCCTGTCTCCCTCTGACTGAAGGCGGGCTGGAATTGTGTCTTAGGTTCCCTCAGAAGGAAGAAAACAAGAGTCCTAAAGAAAAAAATCCACCTTAAAACACTGTTAAAAACCATCTATTGGTGATGTACTTTGCATTTCTGGGTCCATTTTGAGACACTAATCTCTCCACCAACTGTAGCCCCAATAGACCATAATGCACTGTAGCCACAAGACATTATTTTGTTTTGAGTAAGTGGAGCAACTCTCACTTTTTCCTGACTGGAAAAAGTTGCTCTTACCGTTGCCGTCATTATCACTATCACTATTGCTCTCTCCACCTATAAGTACTGAATGCAAGAAGTTCATTCACGTTCTCTATGGGTTGACAGAAGGCATTCTGGAAAATGTAGGAAATCACCAACTGGAGCAGAAGTAGATCAGGCAGGTCGAGGGACAGTGGGTACGCTGATCACAACACTTCATCACAAAATAACATCACATATTGAAGATGTATAACAGTGTTAGAGGATCCAAGGGTGGAATTTTCTTTTAAATGTACAGTATGCTGCGCTGATCCTTTGTTTTATGAGTGGTGTGTGTGTGTGTGTGTGTGTGTGTGTGTGTGTGTGTGTGTGTGTGTGTGTGTGTGTGTGTGTGTGTGTGTGTGTGTGTGTGTGTGTGTGTGTGTGTGTGTGTGTGTGTGTGTGAGTGTGTGCGTGTGAGAGAGACAGCAGGTCACATGAAAATGGATGCATGTACTCTTCCAGGCAAATGAACAGGACTGTTTATATTAAAGGTGGCGTCATCTACATTTAACACTCTTTCATTAGACATGAGTCCCTGTTGTTTATGAGACTATGACAGCTTATGTAACTGACTAATGGCTACCACTGACACACTGTGAGGCCTTACACACATCTCAGCTGTACAGATCCACATAGGTGTCAGATTTCTTAGGCTTCTGGGGTTTGTTTCTATTCAACACAAAACTATGGGCTGTGTCTACCTGAATTTACAGTTTTCTAAACAATATTTGATGTTGCAAATCTGTATAAGTCTGTGTCTTTGTCTCTGTCTGTATCAGAGTTGACCCTGGGCCTAAGAGCGACACCATTCAAGATCTCCTCGCCCAGCCTCTCCTCAGGATCCTCCTTCAAGGTACTGTCTGGCTTTGGAAATGTTTTATACAGCAAAGTGGCTCTCCAGCATCTTCAGAGCCATCAGCATTGACAAACATTACTCAAAAATAGGCTCTTGTGGCTCAGTAGTGCATACCACATAACCGCAACGTCCTGGGTTCAAATCCCGGTTCATCCCTCCTCTCTCACCCAATCTTTCCTGTCTCTCTCTACTAACTATCAAATAAAGGCAGAAAATGCCAAACAAATAAAATGGGTTCTCAGTGTCTTCCAGTTGAACTCCCTCCATTCTAAAATATGCAATGATTTATGTTTTGCTTTCATCTACTAATTTCCGACTTTCTCAATTGAATTCCGTTATATTTTTGTTGTGTTATTCTCACATAAATCACTTCCTATAAAGGCCCCAAAAGCAAGTGCCTGACAGACTTAATTAAAGGGGGAGAGAGCCGGGAAAGTGAAAGAGAGAGAGCAAGAGAGAGAGAAGGGAAGAACAGTGTTTATCAAACAGAGTTGGTAGCCAGTCACATCTGTCCTTGTAAGGTATGTGAAAGAGACAGAGAGAGAGAGAGTGAGAGAGAGAGGGAGGTACTCCGGGCATTCCTCATTTTCCCTCAGTAGGCCTTGCCCACTGAGAGTTGTCTCGGAAATGTTTCCTAAATCACACCTATCTGTCCTCATCCACACCAATTACTGCCCAGCTGTTGTGGTTTAAAGGCTAAAGCATTAGAAAGCAATGTTAACACAAGTTCATCATCACATCTTTTCTCTGGGGGTCTGAAACCAGGAGCTGTGACTCTCACCCCTGTTTTGGGAGCTCTGATTGGCTAAGAGATAGCTCAGATGTTGATGGTGGATAATGATTGTTGGTGATCTCCCCCTGCCAGGTGGTTCAAGTTGAATGAGTAGAGCGTACCAACCAGTCCCCTCCTTGCCCACAGTGACCTCTAGGCCTGTGAAGGTCAGCAAGCTTGCCCCTTGCTTCATTCCTTACCCTTCTCTATCCTCCATGAAAGGAAGCGTCCTGATGAATGAAGAATGGGGATTGAGTCGAGGGTGGAGAGCAGAGAAGTGTCCTGTTTACTCTTTAATGTGTATCCCCCCACCCCCCACTGCGACGAGCACAGCAGTAATCTGGTTATGGGATCAGGGCGCTGGTTAATTAGGGCTGGGAGGCTCCCTGAGGCTGCAGGGTGGATAAAGGTGCTGGACTGAGACAGCCTCCATCAGTTAGCCCTGCACTGACACACATGCACACAGTCAGGGACAAACTCGACAACGGTGGAGCGCTTCTTATACAAACCTGAGTCTCCACTGATTCTGCAGGAGATGAGGTGCACACTTGACTGAGCTAACCTCTATAACGATAACTACGGACAGGTAACCTCTTTATGGATTGTGTATAATATAACAAAGCAAGTTGCACATGCTCAAAAAATATTATGCCAACTTACAAAATGCAATTGAAGAATGTTTCCCTCCTGCTGCGCTCTTTCCTTTTGTAAATCATCAGCGCTGATCTTGCAGCTGATCTGTCAGGCTTGCTCAAGTTTTATCATGCAAACATGGAAGTGACTTTGCTAATGAGATTGTGGAAACACTAGCAGCCACTGTTGGTTAGTATCAAGTGGGGAAAGACTGATCCAGAGACCACCTGTTCTCTGACTTTCTCGTCTCGTGGAAGTTCAAGGTTGTGTGAGCGCTGGCGCAGAGGGACACACGTTGGAGGGATTTGTATTGGATCTGTGACTGACATTTCAGGACATTGTCTGTAGTCCCTTCACATTTATATATTCTTTATAGCGAGGATGTGCTGATGTGAATGGCGTATACAGTATAACACGTAAGGTTTTAATGAGTTTTTCTTGTTATTGTTGCTGTTTGTGTACTGAGCCGGGTAGTTCCTTTCTGGGACTCTGTGATCTGTTTGGGTGGTCTAAGCTTCTCCTTGGTGGTCTGTCTCTTTAAGTAAGAGAGTGTAAGTAAGTGCATTTGAGAATCAAGGGAGAGAAAGTTTTTTTTTTTTTTATGAAATAAACATAATGAGGGAAAGATAAAGGTAAAAAAAATAAATAAAAGGAAGAGTTTGACATAGAGAGTTTGGAGTTGGATTAATTGAATGGCACAGTCAAGATGCTGGTAGTGTTTCAGCAGAGTGCTAAGAGTATGTTAAAGACAGGTGAGACAGGCTGCTGCTTATTGATGCCCACAACAGCCCTTGTGTTCACAGCTGTTCTTGCTCGTCTCAGCTGTCCATCCAAGCGGACTGCTGCCCTCAGGCTTTGGACACAAATATACATAATGTCATCTGGGGTGATGACAGGACAGTCAGTGCTTTCCTGTAGGGATGGAGATTATTGCAGAGCCCTGGGTCACATTGGTAAGGTGCTGTATGAACAGGGACACACGCCCGCAGTCAGCGATGGATTGTCATCCCCAGCCTCATTGTGACACAGAGGGATGAGCACCCCATTGTTAACACACAGCTGATCACTGACACATGCTGGTTACACAACCAGTTCACATGGGTCACATACTAAAGCCTGGTCCGCAGACTGGGGTGCAAGCTGGAGAGTAAAGAGTCTGTCTTTGTTTTGGATGAGACACAATAAAAGTCTGAACCATCATGTTTTATCCCTGGTGTTTTATTACCAGCTAGATTTAAACTTCCCTAAGCACATTTTCCCCCATTGTGCTGTTGGCTCTTCTCTGGAGTGGTGCCAGACCGAAATCTCTGCATCGCTTTATTGCCGGGCTCTGGAGGAAAGCTGCACCACAGTATTTTTAGAAAGTCTTGTAAATAGCAACAGAGGGTTCACAATAGCCACAGGCCTTGTCACTTATGTGAGATGGAAGACATTAATTTCTGATTCACACTACCACATTAGTAGACTACCATAATAATAATAATTATAGGCCTACATGCAGAAAGTATGGCATGGTGTGAGGGTACACTATCTAATCTCTCTCTGTGTCTCTCTTTCTCCATCACTCTCACGCTCTTACTGTAGGACAGTGCTTTGATGCGTGGTAAGACTAAAGCCATGTCCTTTTTGGGGTTTGACCCACTTCCCCCTGGCCAGTCACAGTTCTCCCTGCCCTCCATAGAGGCCAGATTCTTTCTGGGAACTAGCTACTCTGCTTTCCTATAAATCCCAGGAAAGACCACTGTTGTCCTCGGTCACAAGCTGTGTCACTCACAGTTTTCCACTGAGGGATAAAGTTGATTAACAGATGCTTGATGAGAACTCTGCGCCATGCCAGTCCTAATTATTCTGAGCTTAGGAGATTGACACACTATGTTTATGTGTACAGAGAAATAAGAAAACCAGTGGCCTAATGACTGAATTAGGTTATTTGGATGTCTACAAGTTACAGTTAATATCCACTGTTTTGTGTGTGCTTTTTTCAACCAGTATAATGCTCATGTAGGATCGTATTGGTATGTCAGCAAGAAGCAACACATTTTGGAGAGCTTTCAACTTGACACACAAAGCACTTGAGGCATCCACTCTGAGCAGCAGCTTGAAGGATCACTGTTCTGTTTTATGTCCGTCAGCCCAAAACAAATCCTCGAAGGGCTGAGCTGTCCTTCCGAAGAACTTTGCCCATAGCCTGGCAAAACTGGGCCCCAGCTCTCCCTCACCACACTGGTCACCAGGCCTGCTCTGTCACTGCCTCAAACACTCTGTCCTTCATGGACTGACCTTCCCTCTGGAAGTCTGCCTTCTGAACCAGAGTCACACAACTGAGCTGACCCATTTTATCAGGCCTCAGATGTTCCAGTTTGTGTAATTCTTTCAACTCAGACCAGGCCCAAAGCCACATCTAAAGCCCTAGTTGTCTGCCAATCGAGGTGTGAAGGACAAAGGCTTTAAATAAAAGAAAAGTTGAAAGAGGGAGGGGGGAGTTTTCTGAATTGTTGCCACTAGTATTCTCCCTTAGGCCCCCACCAGTCCCCCAGGCCCGCCTGGCTCAGTGGAATAATGGCTGGGCCAGTGATAAATAGACATGTCTATAGCACCTGAGAGAAAAAAAGGGGGGCAGGGGCTACTGCTGCCTTGGAAACGGGATTCCTTGCACGCTCATTGGCTGTCAGAGTGTAGGCCACTGAAGAGGGGAGATTTGCTGGGGGTATAAAGAACGTGTGTTGTTTTGGAAGGTCTCTGTAAACAGGCATGAGGAAACCTTTTATCCCTCTCATTTGAGACGAAGGCCACCAGCTTGTAATTTCTCCGCTCTTAGATCTCACCTTTAAAACTTTTGGACACTTAAGTGGATTTGAATATAAAGGACCTTGCATCTCTTTCTAAAAGGACCAGAGTTTCAGTGTAACTGGTGACAGTAAGTGCAGCTGGCCTGGCCATGCCTGGGGTGAACCTGGGCTTCCTCCCAGCCTCGGAGGCTGCAGACGCATTGGGCAGCCCAGATAGCCTGTGTGCTGAGTCTGGCCTGGAGGAAGTGATTGGAGATCTGCTTGCCCAGGAGCAGGTGGAGGATGAAGAGGAGGAGCTTGGAGAAGGACGTTTCGAACTAACATTGCGCTGTGCAGTGGGGGAGATCCACAGTGACTTGCAAGCCTTTGGAAAGCGAGTGGATGCCCGTCTGGGGGAGGCAGCAGCCCAGGTGGCTCCTCTGGCCAAGGCCCTGGCCAGCCTGCAGGAGGAGAACCTGAGGCTGCAGATTCAGCAGGAGAGGTTGGTGAGGCAGGTGGAGGCCCTTTGCCAGGTGATGGGGCTACCACAGCAATCAATACACATAATGCTCAGCCCTGAAAGCTCCCCTTCCATTCCATGTGGAACTAATACTCTAATCAGCCTAACCCAGGGTACTCCATCCAGCGCACCCCAGGGTACTCCATCCAGCGCACCCCAGGGTACTCCATCCAGCGCACCCCAGGGTACTCCATCCAGTGAACCCCTGGATACTCCATCCAGTGCACCCCAGGGTACTCCAGCCAGTGAACCCCTGGATACTCCATCCAGTGCACCCCAGGGTACTCCATCCAGTGAACCCCTGGATACTCCATCCAGTGCACCCCAGGGTACTCCAGCCAGCGAACCCCTGGATACTCCATCCAGTGCACCCCAGGGTACTCCATCCAGCGAACCCCTGGATACTCCATCCAGTGCACCCCTGGATACTCCATCCAGCGAACCCCTGGATACACCATCCAGCGCAACGCCAGAGCCTAAATCATGCCCCCCGCACACAAAGTCTATATCCAATGGGACAATTGCACCTCCGAATCCCGACCTTGAGCCTGCGACTGAGTCGGCACCTGTCCCTCACCCTCCTACCTTTGCAACATGCCGTTCCTTCTCTTCTCCCTGTCTGATGGGAAACGTTCCTTGCAGCAACAGCATGGTACAGCTCTCTTTTAATGCCGTCATACTCCTATAACCACTAAGGTTCTGATCATGACCCATCTGAATCCAGATAAGCTTCTTGAAATAAGGGAGTGGTAGTTGTTTGAATGTTCTTAATATCAGTGAGTTTTCTATACCATGCCTAGTAACACTTTCTGGTCTCGTCAGCTAATTTTTATCTGTTTATGCCAGATTGTGTCATTTGTCACTGAAGTATTCCAATCCTGGAATCCGGTGCCTTCCTTTTTTTCTAAATTATCTCCCTCACCGGGCACCCGCTACCATACTTTTTTCTTTTTTCTTTTGAGTTGTGCGCACTTTATACGTTTTTCAGTATTCCAATCCTGCCATGGGTTTCTGATGTCCTGGCTAACACTAGTGTGTATACGTGTGTGTGCATGCAAGTATATATTCTGATCAAAACAATGTTAAGAGTGGACACACTTCCTGGTGTGACAAAGGTTTTAAACAGTATTTTGGACTGTCTGTCTTTTTTTTTTTTTTTTTTTTACTTTCTTTAACCAACTATTTTATAGTTCAAAGAACTAAATATAGATTAGCTGTTACAGACATTTGTTATAGAGGCTGATGAGGAATTTTTTAAAGATTGGCAGCAGTTGGCACTTATGATTAGCCATGTTGCTTTATGCTTGTGTCGCACTATACTGTACGTAGAAGTCAAATGACAAATATACCCTGTGTGGGTGTGTTTGTGTGTGCATTGATGACATTTTTAGGGATATTGAGTATTTGGCATTACTTATGGCATTATCTTCAGTTATTTAGCTGGACAGAGTTCATAGTCCAGTCTAATACTGCAAAGACAGTTGGGTCTGTCAATCAACTGCTCCAGTAAAAGTGATTGGCAGACAGATGACTATGATGCACGAAGGATGATCTTATATGACCCTTCTTTTATGTGTGATGGCAGATTGACATAGCTCTCCCTTATCAGCTCTTTCATAAACCCGTTGGAGAAGACTTTTATAGCTCACCGTGTTGATGTGAAAAGTGTTAGAGAGTTTGCAGGCCTTCACCCTTAGACAAAGACAACACAAATAAATGTTTTATGCAACAGTGCCTCCGATGATCAAGACAATGTAGAAGCTTTATTAATCATGACTCTAGCTCCATTGTATCAGGAATTCTCTCACTCACCCCACACACACATTCTCTCATTGCTTGATTTAGAGGCCTTGTTTGGCTGTGTTGTGTCCAAAAACATTCCTCTGCGGTCAAGTGCCTCTCAGTGCAACCAATCCCATGGGTCCCATCCTCTGTGTCCAGAAAGCCTCAAAACCAGGGGCCACCTTGATCACATAGCACTGACTGCACTGGGCACAGTCCTTCCCTGGTTAGACCTGGCTTGGCTGGGGCTCTCAGAGATGAGGGCAGGAGCCAGCTGTCTTGAGCTATATCTGGACCTGCACTCAGTTACAACAAAAGCAATGAAGCCAGAGTCAGCCAGAACCCATAGTCTGACACAGGCATTCAACACCATATGAAAATTTAAGAGGTGTTATGTATTGGCTTTATGGTCCCTCAGGATAAGCTGGTAGATAGCCAGGCCTATCGTAATGAACTATAATGATATGTTTATGATCATCTCCTCCACTTCCTCTTCAGCAGTGGATGTACAGTACACATTACTCTGCCTCTCTCTTTCGTTCTGCTCCTTGCACAGCTGCTCTTTCTATGGTGTACATTCCAGCACCCTGAAAGGAAAGCCTGGGATGTTTCTCCTCAGAGTTTATGTCTCGTAATGCAGCACTCCAGCCTTATAGCCATAGTGGTGCATACTCCTTGTCACATAAACTCTTGGTTCACGGCAGCCTTTTGCCATTTGGACTCAGCCATAGTCAGTGAACTAAGTAACTGTAACTTGGCAGTGATATGTGGAATTATCATTTTTTTCTCTTGTATCTTGCTCTCGCTCTCTCATATTATATTTATGATTATTCTCAAAAACGTTCCATGTCAAAAGACAGAGTATTGAGAGAGAGGGAGAGAAAGATGGAGACAGAGATATGAGCCACCAACTTTACACACTCAGGCCTATTATGGTTCCAGGAGGTTTTACTGAAATCCTGTTCTGTTCACTATGTCCTTAATGTCAGCAAGCCTCAGTGTTTTTTAGCCATATATTGGTGTCCAGTTGGCAGACCTCCAACCTTCAACCTCCCCCCTGTCCTTGTTTGTCCTGGTCTCATACGCGTTTTGGCTACATGGTTTCTCATTTGCTGCAGTAAACTTGCCCTTCAGGTGTTGTTTGGCTAGGAGATGCTACTGACAGTAACCCTCAAATGGCTATGCACACGCATCCAACCAAGGTCATAATTCTCAACTGGACATGAACATGAAATACAGACAACAACTTCAACATCTGTGCAGTCTGAGACTAGTCTGACATCCTGCCTCCATCTGCATGTGTGTGCTCTTGCTCATGGTGTGTGTGTGTGTGTGTATGAATGCACAGATGGAGACAGAGCCTGTTGTGGCCTCGGAGTCGGTGTTTTCAGCGCGGCCGCCTGTCCAGGTGGCCTGTCACGTCCCAGCCATCCCCAATGGCTCCACCACCGCTCAGCCTAAACCTGACGAACGCTCCGGAAAATTGACTGCTGACCAGCTGGCTGCCATCGAGGATGAAGAGCTCCTTGACAAAATGGTACTTCACACCCTGGTATTATTCCGTATCACTTAAACATAAAAGCACCAGGGTGTAATGGATACAACCACTTAGTCATGTTGTGAGTTGTGTATAAAAGCTAAATCTTGCCAGCTATGCGAGAGCGTTTTGGAAGAGTCACAGCCCAGCGTCGGTGTGTCGTGTGAATGCACAATGCTATTTTAGCACCGCGTGCAGAAATACAGAGCTATGCCACTGTGGCTTTTTGTGAGGACTCACTTTTCTCATTGTTTTCGTTTGTCTTTTCTTTTCTTCAACCAGCTCGATGAGTCAAAAGACTTTGAGGAGAGGAAGATGATCCGGGCAGCCATGAGGGAACTTCGTAAGAGAAAGAGAGGTGAGAGTGAGGCAAAGGGAAAACCAATCTTCTATCCATCCCTCCTGCTACATTTAAACGTTTCACCTTGTCTCTCACTCTTTCATGACTAGTTTCTCTCAAACCCTCAAAGCTTTCAGTCTTATTCTTATGTAGACTCCCTCATATTTCATCAGCCTTGGTGCCCTTTATTTTAGTAGCAGTGCTGTTTTCTGTCTTTCCTGCTACAAATTAAATCACTGAATGAATCATCCATTTCCATTCTCTCATTCTCTGCTTTCATTTCCACATTATTTCCATCATTTCTGCCCTCAGAGGTCAAGCTGGGATGTACTCAAGAGGAAATAGGTAGGACAGGTTGGTGTGCAGTGTGGATTAACATCTTATATGTGCCTGCATTTGTCTTTTTGTGTGTACCATCCTGCCATCGTCAAACCAGTGGAATCATTTAACTCTTATCACTCTTTGCTATCAATCAGCAGAAAACTGTAAATCTGCAAAATTGTAGTAGAGAGCTTAAATACTTCTGAGGAATCTGTTTGGTGGACGATGAAGGATACATTGATAGTTAACATGCATGAATCTGGCTTTTTGTGTGCATGCAGGAGTACCTTGCATTCACCTCAGCTGTACCAGTAGTGTTGAAATGTCTCCCAGTTCAGTTCATTCTCTGTCCGGTTATGTCGAGCTGACGGTTGAGACTCCTAAAAGGATTCTAATCTCTGAAACAACCTCTAAAAGTTAATAGCACTCAGTGCCACCCAGCACACAAAGAGTCCTGTTCCTGTATTTCCTTGTATTGCCTTATCCTCTGTGGGTATGGTACGAAGATCTTAGACAACACTAAATGAAGAGCTTTGTGAGAATAACTTTGTATGAGCTATTTTAATTCCTGATCAAGGTAAAACAACAGGTAAGACTGGGCCATGCGAGAGGTAGCAGTGGAGGTGTTAAGGTATTAGCATGCTGGACATTGTTGGTTGGACTTGGCACCGCTCTCCACAGGGGACGATCAGTCTGTTTGCTCTCTTTGATGTGTGATGTTTGTGCAATACATATTACTTGACAGCCTTGGCTCGGCTGCCGGCCTCCCACCTGCGAGTGTTTGTGTGTGCTGAGAAATGTAATGGTACTGTGGAAAGAATCCTGAAATGTATCGCCTCAAATTTGGAAGCCCTGCTTAATCCATCTTTGTGGCAGTCAGATGAGGTGCTGTCAGCTTGTTTAGGGCCTCCTGTCTTCATCGACCTTTTTTCCACTGACATCATCTCTCCATTTTCCCCATCGTGCCATCCCTTCTCTCCTCCGTCCCAGACCAGAGAGAAAGGGAGCGTGAGACCCGTCTACAGGAGCTCCGGCAGCAGAGAGAGGAGCGTGCACAGAAGGGTCGCCCAGGGGCCGGAGCAGGAGAGGTGGTGATGAGGAAGGTGGAGAAGTCGGCAGATGGCTCCACCCTCAGCCAAGTCACCAAGACAGACCGCTTTGCCCAGTCTGGTAGGCCAAAGCACTGACTTAGCTAGTACATACAAACACATATTCTAGATTTTTATTTTATTTTATTTAACCAGGCAACTCAATTAAGACCAAATACTTATTTACAATGTCTACCGGGCAAGAGACAAAAGTCCTCTTGATGGGGAGTTGGGGGAAAGGAGACAAGACATGAAGGCTAGCAGATTGCAGAAACCAACAGAAAACACAATAAAAACAATAATGTTGAAAGAGAAAGAGTTGAAATAGACTAACTAGGACAGGCACAAGCTGGATGGATACACATAAGAACTTGGAGACAACAAGGGCACCACTAAAAGTAATTAACGATGAGCGATGTTTTAAGGTCATTGGCGTCCATTAAACTAACACTGTCCAATATCATACAAATCATTTGAAATGCGGTTGTGTTGTTTAGATGATGGGAGCAGATCATCTCGCAGCACCATCATGGAGGCCAGTTATGTGCAGAAAACAGACAGTGAGTCATGACTTAATTCCCCTCTTCTTTTAAATCATCAGTGTTGTCATTACTGTGTTAACACCGTCTCTTGTTTCCAGGAGGGACAATGCAGTCCAAGTCATACAGCTACACCTCTTCCACGTCCTCCTCCTCTAGCACAACCAAGAAAGTGGGCAGGTGGGTAGTGAAACCTCTGCATAGTAGTTACAATAAAGTGCCTTGACAAGTGAACTCAGCTGTGTGTCTCCCTGCAGTGTGTTTGACCGCGAGGATGACTCGTCGTCTCGTGGAGGCAGCGGCGGGTTGGCTGCTGTGGAGCGAAGGCAGGCCGAGAGGCACAAGGAGCTGATGAGGGCTCAGACTCTGCCTAAGACCTCCGCCATGCAGGCCCGCAAAGCCATGATTGAGAAGCTAGAGAAGGAGAGTGGAGGGTAAGGATAAACAGAAAAGTAGTATGACCAAAGACAGAAAGGGAACATGTCAAAGCACGTAAATATTAACTCAAACCCCTGACTTTTCTTTAGCCCCGGGAATCCGGCTGTCGCCAAGGTAAACAAGGTTCAGCGTTCCACCAGCTTTGGTGTGCCCAATGCAAACTCCATCAAGCAGATGCTGCTGGACTGGTGCCGTGCCAAGACCCGTTCATATGAGGTGAGCCACCACCGTGTCCTCACTCTTTGTATTGTCAACCAGTAAAGTTGTAGCTCATCCTGCGTAATGATTCAGGCAGGACAGCCCTGACCGGAGTAATTTGATGAGTTAGTTTTGAATATTTTTCATTGATTCCTGCCTCTATACCCATTCTCTCTGTTTGCCTTCTCCCACAGAATGTGGACATTCAGAATTTTTCATCCAGTTGGAGCAATGGCATGGCATTTTGTGCCCTGGTCCATAATTTCTTCCCTGAGGCCTTTGACTACAATTCACTGAGCCCCAGCAACCGCAGGCAAAACTTTGAGGTGGCCTTCAGTAATGCAGAGTGAGTACACAATACACAAAACCTGTTACACAAATTGGAATACACATTTTGTCCCACATACATGTGCACTAACCACAGTTTTGACTACAAGTGAGAGCTTCAACCACGTGACTTTCTCCCCGGGAGAAACCACATCAACTACAGTGGACCTGGGTGTTTTTAAGCTTGGCAGAGAAAATGTGAAGAATATGTGAAGAATATGTGAAGAAAGCAACAGAAGAATATCCTGCAAGCTCCTGCAGGCCTAGTTTCCCTCTCGTGCTAGAAGATATAGATAATATCTTACAACCCAGATACTCACGCAATGAGCACAAAATGAAAATGAAACAATCCAAGCCAAACAGTTTTCCCTCGCTGCTCCCTGCCCAAAACAACACATCACCATCTCTTTGTATTGTACAGATTTTATCCCATCTCTCGCATTCAATGTGCTGAGTACATTTGTTTTACCTTTGTAAAATCCACCTTCAGCTCTCATTCAAGATTCAATGTTGCTGCATGCCGAAACCTACTTTCCGCCTCAGTTGCAGCTCACAGTGCTTCAACTGAGTACCAGATGCAGCGTGGAGATCCAACTTTAGCTTGAATGGTGAAAAGAGAAACACAAAAGTCTGTTGATCACCGTGAGAGGCCTGAAGTGTGGAGATGGACCAATAAGACGTGGAAATCGCGCGGCCCCCGCTCCCATCCTCTACTCACTTCCGAGTGTTAACTTTTCCTGTCTCTCTCAGGTGTATGAAGTTACCTCAAGGCTGAGCGACCCCAGTTACTACTACTGCACTAATTACTCCTCCTCTAAACCTCCTCTCTCCACCTGCCCTCTACTATGAGTAACTGCAGTGACACCCTCCATCTCGCCCCTGCTCTAACCCAGAGACCTATGAACGAACACGGCAAGCAACGATCAGGTCAAAAAGGAAGAGCACTCAGCTGTGCCTCAGATATTTTCCCCTCCTTTTTACTCCTAATCTCTCTCTCTCTCACTCTCTCTCCTCCCCTGTTCTTTCGTTACCTGCTCGGTCATCCCTCTTGGATGTGGTCACACCATTCCCCCACCTGTGTGTGCTGTGTTCACGTGCTCACAGTAGGATTGTGACGATGCTGATGACGATGATGAAAATATCAACACTGGACTGTCACCAAACCCCACCACCCATCTTTGTGTTGCACTGTCACTCACTTCCCTGGGCACCCCCCACCCCTCTACCAGTTTGCTGTGATCTGGAACCCCAACACACACACACACACACACCCACACACACCACCCTGTGCACCAGTGTGTTTTTCTCTTGTAGAGTCACCCTGTGGTCATATCTTTATGTACTTGCAGGACCCTTGTTGTTTTTTTCAGTGTGTCTTGTATTTGCTTGTGACAATACAAAGCCATGTTGTACTGGTTGTGCCCCTACCCCATGTCTTAAGCCTCTTGTCTCCGTGCACAGAAAAAAACAACATCAAAGAAAACAAAAAGGCTAAATGGGCATCACCTGACGCTCATTTGACATTTTGTTTTGTCTTGTGTGTGCGCCACATACGTATCATGATGTTCATGAAGCATGTCAACTCATGGATATATCTGTCAACACAGAGAATGTAATGTCATTGTGTCTTTTTGTGTCTTTTCTCTCTCTCCCTCTCTGTCTTTTCACCCTCAATCCCTTAATTTGGCTGCTCACCGCTTTATCTTTTCTCCTTTCTCTCTGTCCCACTTTTCTCTTTCACTCTGTTCACTATCTCTGTCCTCTTTCCCCTCCCTCTATATAATTTCCTCTGGTTCTTCTCTACTTTGTTTCTCTCTACGTTGATCTTCCTTCCTCTCTCTTGTTTCTCTCCTCTCTTCCTCTTCCCTGGTCCCCCTCTCTCCCTGCTCCCTCTCCTGGGCGTGGGTGCAGGAAACTAGTGGACTGTCCCCAGCTGTTGGATGTGGACGACATGGTGAAGATGCGTGAGCCAGATTGGAAGTGTGTGTACACGTACCTGCAGGAGTTCTACAGGGGTCTGGTGCAGAAGGGCCTGGTTAAAACCAAAAACTCCTCCTAGAGTCGCACCCCACCTAAACTGAAGTCATGGTGAGAGAGGGGCAAGCCTACGAAGGAACCTCCCATCGGTTCTGAGAGACTTAAGGGTGTGTGTGTGTGTGTGTGTGTGTGTGTGCGCGCGTGTACGTGTACGTTTTTAGTTATGATTAATGTCAAAGGTTGATGGGGCAAGAAACGTATACTATCATTGCATTATGAGTGTTTACATTGCTTCATGTTAACCTGAGGCTACTGAGTTCTGAAGAACCAAACATGGTATGCGTGTGTGTGTGTGTGTGTGTGTGTGTGTGTGTGTGAGAGAGAATGTGTGTGTGTGTGCATGCACGTGCATGTCTGCATAGCCATATTATGGCCCAAGCAGACAGCCAGGCATCGGCATTCCCCAACTGCAGCTCCACACTTTAAAAGGAACTGCTGTATCACGACATTTCAAACAGAGGGATTGAGAAACAAAGCAGAGAATGGAAACGCTATGTGTTGTCTCTTTGTATCTAGTGTGAGTTTACATGTGTTTATGTACTTGCCTTTTAAAGCCTTTTAAAGTTGTGATACTATAGTTTAAAATGACCTATCTCTTCAATATCTAAAATGACCAAAGAAAAAGATTTTATGATGTTGACATTTGCACAGGGGACTTAGTCATCTGCTCTTCCTGTAGATTTTGTCTAAATAACACTACAGTGGGTTTAATTAGTGCATCTCTTTACCTAAGTGCTGCAGGGTTTATATGGAGATAATGCCACCCTGTGGTCACTTTCTGCATGGCTCACATGGCTCGATTCATTGTTCCTAAAAGTGTTTATTGGCATACAGTGCATTAGTCAAGTTTATTTATAGAGTTCTTTTAATAGGTTTTTCGCAAAGTGCTTACAGAAAACAAGTGACTCAAAACATAACAAACATGACTCCACCAAACACGGGCCAGAGCTTGTCATTGCATGCTAAAGTCTGTGCACGCCCACAAGCGTGTGTGAGTAGATATGGGATTAGTTTAGTTAAGACTGGAGTTTTAACACTAGTTGTTTCCAAGTATTGTCATTGCGCTGGTTTGGTTAATGCCTGTGAGTAAGCATGATGGATAGAGGAGAAAACGGTATGAAGGCAGGAGAATATTATCCTCCTCGTTCCATCTCTCGCTCTCGCCTATCCCACTAGTTCATCCTCCTCTCTCTCATAAAAACTATCTCTTGTATGCCTGTCCCTCAGGACCTTTGCCAACTGCATGCCCCTTGTGGAGGTGGAGGACATGATGATCATGGGTAACAAGCCTGACTCCAAATGTGTCTTCACCTACGTACAGTCTCTGGTCAACCACCTGCGCAGATACGAGATGTCCATGGGTCGGCCCTCTGATCTCTGACCTGTGCTCAGTACGTGTTTACCCCTGTGGTTGCATTCAATGCAGGGTCGTAAACAGTCTGCACCCGTCTTCACAAGCCCTGACCCCCAAACACCATCTTCACTTGACGACAGCCATGACTCTGAGAAACAAGGTCACAGATTTGCACTTCTCTGATGGACAAGTTGGGAATAGTGTGTGTGTGTGTGTGTGTTTGTGTGTGTCAGTTTGCTGATTATCTTTGTTGGCAGTGGTGATGTGTTAGATTAATTCAATTCTCTTCTGGACACACATTCTTAATACAAAGTCCCACATTCTCCAGAGAGAGAGCACCAAAGTTTTTATGAGAGTATATTTTAAGCTTTAACATTTTAAAATCTTTTTATGCTCCAAATCAGTTTTGTACCCGGTAATATTCAACATGTTGCAAGTTACTGGTGCTTACTGAGTCTCCAAAAGAAATGTACAAGAGAAAATATTGTTACAGTACTCCCCTTTTTAAATTATTTCCACTTACATTGTATCTGCTACACTTTTGTAACTCGTAATTTGTTAGCATAGCTGTTGGTGATGCCACTGAAGAAAAACAAACAGATGTATACCATATGATGCATCTCTCTGTCTCCACTGTGGTACTGTTGGTGCATGGTTTGAAAACACATTTACTTGAATTATTTTAAGTAGTTCTTATTATTCTTGTGTTGCCATCAATTATCATATTACTATTTAATTTAATTCACTCATGAGCACTGGGATGTTTTTCCTCTGTAGTTAAAATGGATGCAACATCATTGTCTGTGCAGTCCAAAGCTGAGTAAGCTTGCCTTTCTGGACTCTGCAGTGCTACTGAGAACCCGGTACAGTTTTTTGGGATTTTGTAACACAGTATACTATTGTACTATGATTTTATTCTAACACCAAGTTGCTTGCATGGTTCTGTATTTTTAAGTGACCCTCTTCATGATCTATAATCTTTTCAGGTAGAAAAAAAACAGTAGAAGAGTGGATCAGTGTTTTACTTGTTTTCTGAGATCATACAGCAACATTATATTCTTGTTAGATGTTTCATACTACTTAAGAGTGTTTCACTCTGGCAACAGGACGTAAAAGACTTGGGCCGTCACACCAATGTGCCCATCACAGCTCTACCCCTGCCAAACACACTCTCACACACGGCTCTTTATTTATGCTTGGGTAGAGTTTTGGAAATATATAATTTTTTATTTTGTTAGTGTGTACATTATGCTTTGAAGTTTTGTTTAAAAAGAAGTCTGAGCCCAAGCTAGCATAGTGATTTATCACAAGCAGTTTGTGGGCCCAATGAAAGCTGGCTTTCAGCTCAGTCAATTACAAGCAAACCTGTTAATCATCAATAGTCAGGGCTGAACATGAACACTTTATTGCCAATGTATATTTCTAACCTAAAGCTAAAGGAAAATGTGTGAGAAGACTTTTATTCCACTTGTATAATTACGGTTCCTTTAACAAGATTTCTAAAATGCGGTTGCTTGCAGAGCTGATTTTGATGTAACTCATTTCTTCATGCTCTAGTTTAGTGTATTTAGAGTAAATATTAGAGAAATATTCCAGTGCTGCCAACTCAACATCTAAGGGCTTCCACAAAGCAGTGAATCCTGTACATATGAGCTTAAAACACATTGTCATAATTTCATGTTTCTGTGCACCACAGTTCAATGTGAATTAACAATTAAAACATTAAGAAGTCAATTTGTTGGGGATTATTGCTTTGAATCATCACACCAAGTGCACAGTCTCATCTGAAGTATCATATGTGAATTGGACATTATTTCTTTAAAGAAAAAAGAAAGTTTGATTTTTTTTCCCAGATTTTATTATTCTTTTACAGCCCTTCCACTTGAATCCTCTTACGTGTATAAGCCCCACCCACCAGGATATGTAGCATCAACCCCAAGCCTGTCAAGCGATTTGCAGCCTGGGGCTTCATTAAGTTTCACAGTGGGCAGGAAGTCATCAGACACACAAGAGAGCTGAAGTGAGGAAAGAGGCCTGAAGACATTTGACACATGATGGATAAAAAAACCAAAACACATACACTCACAGTCCTGCATAATATAAAAGTGCTCACCCACTGGCCTGTTGTGTTATTATTAACCTTGCAAAAACAAAATGGACAAACAGCAGTAACAATGTATGACAATTCAGAGTGTGGACCCTCACAGGCTTTTTGCTTATGCTAAGATTGTGTACCTCCACAAGGGCTGCTCCATGATCTGCTGGCCTTATTTTCAAATAACATTTCTGTCATGAACTGTAATTACCAACTGGTCATGGAGCAGCTATGAAGCAGAGTGGTATTGTGTTGTTTCTACGTTGCTCCTCCTCACTGAAGTTATAGGTCAGAGCGCTGCGCCTCTGAGGAGGGCTCTGAGGAGGGCTCTGAGGAGGTGTTCTCTGTGGGAGGGGAGGAGGACTGGGACTCTGGCGGGTCCTTAAAGGGGCTGTCTTTGGCAGGGGAGAAGCGGAACTCCTCGGGCACCTCCTCCTCAGGTTGAGCCTTCTTGTAGAAGCCCAACTTCCCCAGCAGCTCGTTGATCTCAGAGCGGGTCATGTCAGACAAGGCTATCCGCTGTGGAGTCGCACACAGACCCGGGTTAAACTTACTGCGACTTTGAGTGGAGCTGTTCCAGAATGGATGCTTAATATACTGTGTCACATTTCCACCCTTCTAAAAATAGTATACATAAATCAACGAAGGGCAGGATTTGTGAGATAAAAGGTATAGTGCAAAACAAAGACTTACATCCAGCTCTTCGTAATAGTGGTTAAGGAGGACAAGCTCAGGGTCAGCGCCAGGCATGTGCTTCATCACCAGGTTATGGCTGAGGTGGCAGTGGTCAAGGAATGGCACAGAGAGAAAAATGGTGGAATTTTTGTCTTATCATTTTGTGCAACTCTTCTATATGTAAGAACAAGTAACATCACACCCGAGGTAAAGGATACTAAAGAGGAATATCCTGGTTCACGAAGTCTTTGACCTGTGGAGAGAGATCGGAATTGATGTTTTTCAGCAATTATGGGTAACCCTAGATTTAAAATGTTTCCCACTGCACAAACGCTTTCATGCTTCAGATGAAGACTAGGCTTAATTCTGCCTTGGAAACTTGGTCTTAGTGTGCTGATGTCTATATTCTTACTGTTTAGCTGCAGCACACTGATGATTACAGGACTGTACAACTTACCTCTTTCAGCCTGTTGAGCTGTCATCCACCACATGTCTGAAATGAGCCAGGAGATAAAACAAGAAAGACAAAATGGTTACAAGCAGCACTCATTAAATCAGGAAAGAGGACGCCACCAGGATGAAGAAAAAGATTACGTGTCAGTTTCCAAAAGGCAACTGAAACTTTCTGCATATTCCCTCTAGATGAGACACATCATATAACCTCTATAAAGATGCATTTCTTTGAGCAGCTCCCTTGCAGCAGTTCGGGGGTTCAGTGCCTTGTTCAAAAGGCACCTCAACTTCACTGGTCTCTCTGCCTCTAGGTCAGCCAACATAGTGTCACGTTGTTGATGAAATGGTGCACATTTTGTACAAAGCATTAATTTATGGAAGTCCTGGGTTGGTGGTGTATGTATACTGAGAGGGATGCTTAACCCATTTTTATATAAAAAGAAAATCCCCGGATGCCCCAGGTATGAGGCGTTAGTATTCAGTAGCAGGTGTGAGTTACATTAGAACAATGATAGATAGATACATCCTGGTAGGGTGGCGCTTCAGTGACGCCCTGGGGAGATAACTGAATGGATGTTCACAAAGAGGAGAATAGTTTCAGTAGTTTCAGAAACTTTTGTGTACTTTTGTGTATAGGAATGCAACCCGACCCTGCAGAGGAGTCTCCCAGTTCGTCTCAGACAATGTTCGCCAAGTCGCTTTGTTACAAACGTCGTTTTAGGTTATCACATTGAATAAAATACAACATGTACGTTTAACCGAGGCACCACAGCAAACACATCAAGGCTCCATTCAGGATACTACAGTTCTGTTCCTGCTAAACACTCACGCATGCGCTAAACACAAGAATTGGGGGAAGAAAACACATACATTCACATATTCTTCCAAAAACGAAATCCTACAAGACTCGACCTGCTGCCATTCCGCAGCAATTCAACCCACTTGACATAGTTTGTATGAATCGGAGTATAAGGCTTACTGTACCTCCACCTTCGCTTTTGCGAGACCGTCCAGTTTCTTCAAATCTACATCGTAGGTCGAAGCACAATGAAGCAAGCTGGTCAAGGCGAACAACCACATTATCTCTACTGGTTCTAACGTGGACGGAACGGTTCCTCTCGACGCCAGCACCTGCAAAACTGAGTAACGTAAATGAAGAGGGAGAGACGAGGCGATGATGTCACGTCCGGACCACTTGCCACGTCAATTGTTTCTCCCGGTCTGAGGAAAGAGGCGGGGACAGGTCGCTCATTGGTCATCTATCCCCAACAATATACACGTAATCATCAAACATGTTATAACGCGAGTTCACTATATGAGTATCAAAATGGTAAAAATATAGTGAAATTAACTGTTTTTTCTGCTAATTTGATTTGATTTATACGCCCTGATAGACGGGGTGGAGGGTGGGTTAGTTTTATCCTGTTTCCTTTACAACCCAGGATCCTTACCGATAAGGACTATGATCCTGTAATAAAACCGTAGGTCCTTATAGGTAGGGGGAAAATACATCACATACAAAATGAATCATGTGATCATAGATTTAAGTGGAGCAATTAATTCCCCTCAATCTGTGATGGAGGAGAGCACGTGGACAAAGTGGTAAGAGAGCCAGGTCAAAAAATGCGATTTTCGCTGTCAATTGATTTCATCATGGTCAAGATGATTCTTGTTGAATAAAATCGTTAACTAAAGATTAAGAGTTCAGAGTCAAGTCGTGATTTACTTGAGTATATTTATTTGCAATAGCTGAGCACTCAGAGATCTACACACAGTATAGGGTATACAGATCTCTGAAGAAAGAGCAGTTGGGAGTGAGTTTTCATAGAGACACAAGGCCATTTGTCAAGTCAAAACAACACCTGCATAGATAATAATATGACTAAACATTAGCAGTTCCTTCAGAAACAAAACTAAATGTAGGACAACAAACAGAGGAAATCATAGTGAATGGTTGATCGTAGTGAATTACACCACAAGACTACAAACACAAATCAAACAGGTGTTCAGGGAAGTGGAGGGAACAGAAGGTAGAAGACAGAACGACACTGAAGAGGTTATGCAGACTGATGAGGACCCCCTCAGGTGTTACCAGGGCAACATCTTATCCCAACATTGGTATCCATCACTTTGGCCATCAGTTTCATATAGGAACAAAAGTCGGTTGGTGTCAAAATAAATGAAGGTAGAAATTATATATTATTTATTTATTATATTTTGGAATATAATAATAATTATATATTATTTTGGAATGATGAATGTAACATAATGCACCCTATAAGTCAGTGTGTGGTCCCAGTATATAGTTTTTGGTTAATAACTGCATTTTATTATCTTAACAAAATACAAATCTGCAAGGCTTAAGCCTTAAATATCTGTTTTAATTTGTTAATATCTATCTTTGGGCATTTATCTGACATTTTAAATGATTTTGGATCACCTTGCAGTCAACACAGATCAAGTACAAGTTGTAACAGGTCTTGACTGGGACCTAGCCAAAATCTATATTTATCTTCAAAAGCATAAATCTAGTAAATCTATAAATCTCTCAGAATCACTCTACTTGATCTAACTGTACCTTGTAATGTGTGCCGTGAGTTATTTTGAACACAAAACGTGCTGTTGGACCCTCTTACATCGGGCCAAAGTGATCCTATAAGCCCACTGAAGCTGCCTACATATTGCAAACACCTTAATATTTAATAGCTAATGTTTACAACCCTAATGGAGGAGCCCCTTAATGGTATGTCATTAAGGACAATATTACTAATCAAACAGCCTATATAAATATATGTATTGGCACTTTACAACTTGCTGCACTTATTTTAAATCGGAAAACAGTAAGTATGTTGTTGATTTCCAATGTGAATTGTTTATGTTCAATTTATTATTGTATTAAATTAAAAAATTAAAAATTAAAATAATTTTAAAATGTATTAAGAGATTCCTTGAGGGCTAAGGAGCACTCTATATATAACCATTAATACTGGAAGTATATTGGAACCACTTGAATCTCTAAATGCTTCATTGCTGTTATAG
Source organism: Hoplostethus atlanticus (assembly GCA_034670405.1). Lineage (NCBI taxonomy): Eukaryota > Metazoa > Chordata > Actinopteri > Trachichthyiformes > Trachichthyidae > Hoplostethus > Hoplostethus atlanticus. The sequence continues at coordinate 8,865,692 of JAXDDX010000002.1, read as the reverse complement.
CACAGTGGTTCCACACAGAACCATGTTTTATTGTGGTTCAGTGGTCTCACAGAACTACAAATCGTTCTTTGTAGAACCACATACACATATAGAACCACATATAAAACCACTGATAGCACACATGGTACAGTAACAGATCCATATATCAATCAGCATTTAGAGATGCTATTTGACTGTGGTTGGATGAGTAGATGATTAATTGATCAGCTTTGATGCAGAGCTGAATTTGTACTGTGTAATGGGTGTGAAAAAGTAAAATACTTAAGTCAAAACATACTTAAGTAAAAGTAAAGTTACTTACTTCAAACAATACCCAACAATAACAAGTACACAAAAAGCTATTTAATTACAGTAACTAGAGTAACTACATGTAATTCGTTACTTCCACCCTTGTAGAAATGGCAATTTGGACCAGAGGCTTCTCTCCCCACCAGTCCATCAAACAACAGCAGATGGGGCCCTCAGGCGACATCTCATCAAAAAGGGGGTCCGTGGATCTCCAAAGAGTATCTATTTCACATGAACGTGTTTAGAAACCTCGTGTACAGGCTCCCACCCTCACGGATGCTCTGTAAAAAAAAACGTAAAGCACTTCTCCGTGTGAACCACTGTGCGGCAGCAGGGCTTCACTGTCTTCTGTCTTCTGTAATCATCAACCGAACATAGTGTTTTCGGTGCGTGTCCGTTTACGGAAGCGATCTCGTCCCGTGCGTCTTGTTAATTTGAAGGACACGGAGGAAACGCGGGCTGCAGCCGCCGCTCGTCGACGCTACATGTATCGCAGCAGCCCGTCTCTTTAACGGAGGAGGAGGAGAACAGGAGAGGATTTTATTTCTTGAAATGTAGCCGAGGATATATATCGCCAATAACCTATTGAAGCCCCACCTCCTCCTGCTCCTCCCCCTGACGTCGCCGGTGAGCAAGGCGCTGGGATGCCGATGGTTTCTTTTGGGAAGCGGCTGGGAAGTTCAGCGTTTTAACACACAATTACACCTTCCTCTGACCAAGAGGCCGCGGTGGCCGTCCAGACACCCACACCCCCTCCTCATCTGCACGGAAGGTTGCGCCGAGGAAACAGCGGCCAGTTCACCCGAGACCCGTCAGCTGTTTTATATCCAGCATATTAAGCCGCAAAACAGGTAAAGAAATTCCTGTGGCAATTAATTATGAGGCAGAATTTTGTTTTGCAGTGAAACCAGTGGAAGTACAGGTCATAAATCATCAAAGTCGGACAATAACAGCTCAAAAACACAAGAAATTAAGTGTTAGCGTTTACGTTTATTGTTTTATTGTGACGTGTACAGGTTATTATAACAAAGTTAACTAATGGCACGGGAAAAATGGCTCAGTCGTGAATTGGTGACCCAATTAGGAGCGCCACCGTATCGTTCATAAAGACATCATGCCGTGTATGTCTTGGTAATATGAGCCATTTCAGAGGAAGGAGAGAGTATCTGTGGTCCAGACTGTAAATAAAGGGCAACAAGTACAAATAAGAAGGGATGTTTACACAGTAATCATGCCTGTTTGGTGGGGTTGTGCTACAGTATTTGTGTATTTTTGTGTTAAATATGCGAAATAAGGAGAAGTTTAACCTATTTATCACCTTTTTCACCTTTATTTTATATTAGAAATCATGCTCATTTATCATAATCGTGTTGTCACACACCACAGATACTGTCTATCCCTTTTCCCTGGGTTGATTCACACAAAAATGCATGACACACATGCACACACTGTGTCTGAGATAAGATCTGATGGCAAAACAACTATTAAAATTACCTTCATCTTCTTTTCCCACCAGAAATAGTTCCTGAGACAGGAGCATAATTAGGCCAGACCAGATATTTAATGCTGCTGCCCTCATTCAGCCAAGACATGAGTCATTTTGTACTCACTCAACGTAAATATGTACCACTATAGTACCAGTGACCACTACAATGACAATGTACAACTTGTGTACTATTGTTTACACATCAAGGTATACCAGATAACAAATGACTTATCCCCTCAAAAAGCTTTTTCTCATCTTTGTCAAGCATATTTGTACATTTGTCTGGTCATTTTAACTGATTTAACTTGTGGTTCATACATACATTTGTTATACATTTGTCATCTGTTTTGCTTACATACTGTAACATAATATGCCATGGATGCTTTTATCCGAAGGGCCTTAGTGCATACATTTTGAGTACTCAGTGGTAATTTACATTCATTTATATCACACTTTGTTGTGTAACAATGTAATGGACTGGGTAACACACTGCAGCAGAAATGTTTGAATGAAGCTGAATTGAAGGAGGATTTAGCTGCTATTTTGAATAAAATAACCTCAATAATCTGTGGCTGGAGAAAATCCAGTAATACGATTTTTGGAATTAAAATTAGGCATTTTTACTACTAATGCACTCATTGCCACTAACAGGTTTAACAGTAGTTAACAGATGGCAGGCAAGTGTAAAAACATTCAATGTCTCGCTCTGTCTTTCTCACAAACTGTCCCACACACACACACACACACACACACACACACACACACACACAAACTAATGCATAAATGCAAAAATATTGCAACTGGGCAGGAAGAGACACTTGGGCATTGGATTGACTTGTCTTTATGATTGTGTAAGCTTTTAATTTCACGCATATGCAGGCATTAACTCTCTATCCATTAGGCGTGTCTTATGTAAGCCTGATTACTTTGCTTGAGATCAGTTGCAGTTTTTTTTATATCAACATTGTGACTATTTTGAACTACAGTATGCATTTTAAATTGAATGAAATGTTTCCACGTGGCTGAGAGTTAATGGTAGAATGTAAATGTACGATACACGATCATTCAGGATTAATTGGGCAGCCCTAAGACGATATGTTGTCAGCACATGTTAGTGAGGCTTGGCTGCCTCTTAACCGTTAGTATCGTAAGCAAAATCATTTTGACAAACTGAGTCCTGGGATGTGACCTGATCAGAAGGTTGCAGGCCCCCAGAATATAGGGAGTGATGTCTTGTGGCACTAGGACCTAGAGGAGCCATCTACAGCTGTGGCAGCAGCTGCCTGTGTCATTTCTGTCAGGGTCATCATTAGTATCACTGTCAGAGGGACATATGGCCCTGGAGGCCCTCAACACCAACAGTCTCCTTGGCTGTAATTTAAGCATTAAACACTGGAGATGTGGGCTGAATGTGATCAACTTCATGGCTGGAGTCACTGATTCAACAGAACATGAATAGAGCTCAGGATATAAGATTAAATGCTTACGACATGAGGATATAGATGACTTTCCTTGCAATAAAAAGAAAAAGCAAGATAAGAAAAGAAAGTCATAAAAAGAAGGCATGTGATCATCTGACTGAACCGATTGTATATTGCATAACCATCTGCGTTGTGAAATAATCACATCAGAATATGTGAGCAGCCTTGTTGGGGGCTTTCGTTTCCTGACTTTTGCTGCTCTTTGCTTGTGTGTCTCCTGCATCTTCCCTGGCTCTCCCAGCTTTCTCTCCCTCTCAGGAGGGCGCATGTAAACATCCTGACACATTTGTTATTATCAAATCATTCCGCTCTCTCCTTGTAGAGCGTGAGAGGAATGAGAAACAGGTAGCTGCCATGAGTGTTCCCAGAAAAGACGAATATATGACTCTTGCAGTGTATTTACATTGACATGCAGGGAAATATTAAAGAATGAGCAAGAATTTATTTAATGTACAATGAGAATATATTGTACATTAAATACATACTATCAAGATGTGTTATCCTAAATACTAGAGCAGTCTGCATAGTGTACTTCCACCTGTGCTATAAATCAGTGTTTATATCTTATTATTTCTTCCTTCTTTCATTATAAATTTCACCTTCACCACAACCCTACATACTTCCAGTCACCCAGCTGTTTCACACGTTTTTTGTCCCATATCCCATACATGTTTTTGGTCCCACAACATACTCTCTCTCTCATTTACTCGCTCACACACACACACACACACACACACACACACTTTCTCTCTCTCTGTCTCTCTTGTACACACCACTGATAATGATCTACCTCCAGTTGTTGTGACGGTGGCCATTGGGACTGGCACGTTGACGTCACCGACAGTGACTGTGAGGTGGTTGGCTGAAGGAAATTACTGAGCAGACCAGTGGAAGAGCAAAGGTGTCACCTCAGCGAAAATGACAAGCTGAGAGGAAAGGAAAGAAACGATTTTAGATTAGGAATAATATAATATAGTCAGCCTTTGAATGTAAAAAAGATATAGCTAGGGAAAAATGTAATTGTTGAGGAAAATAGAAGAGTAATTCAGTGACCATGTAATGAAGGTGGTTAAGATGAAGAATTGGAACAACAGGGTCTAGGAAGTACAGAGACTGAAAGGATTAGAGGAACGGGGAGATAGGAGAGAGAAGGGGATTAAACCTTGGAAAAATAGACAGTGCCAGAGGGAAATGAGAGAGGATCAATATGGAGACATTCTGTAAAGACAGTGTCACAGAATGGGCTGTCTTGCCTGTCTCTCTCTCTCTCTCGCTCTCTCTCTCTCTCTCTCGCTCTCTCTCTTGTCCTTCGGCTTGTTTTGCACCCACCCACTCCCATGTGTGCCCAAACACCCTCCCACCCTCCTCTCCATTCCTCCATAAAAATACCATACATGGACCATAGGCATACGTACAGGCAGGCACCAGGTTATTGGTCGACCGAAAGACCAGCATGTTACTGGGCACACGTGGGCAGTACTGACCGCGTAGAAGCAGCGCTCCTCTGCATGAAAGTCATTTCCCTGTCGCTTGAAGGTCGTCTGAGTAATTATGAGACAGCTTATTGTTTCCATGTCCCCAGGCTTGAAACACCTCCCTCCCTACTGACCAAAAATATGTCCACAATGTACAGGTCTAACTACTGAGGACACCAATGGGAAGAGGCAGCTACATCGCTTAGACCTTACAGTAGATGTAAATGCATGTGTTGTCTACAGGATGACTTGGTTGGCCTTGCAAGGTTAGGGATCTCCTCGCCCTGACAGTATCAAAACTGTGAGACTACCATGTTTTGGTCCTTCCTCATGTGCCTCACTTCTACTGCTGCCCATTGATGGATCTGGGTCACGTTGCCACATTGTGCCCAAATCAGCTCTCTAAGGCTCAGACACATTTGCAAGCACAAGGTCACATTTGTTTTTGGATTTAAAGTGGCAATCCACAAAATCCTTGTTGTTTAACATTTTGGTGGCATCTTTGGTGATAAGCCAGTACTGTGACGTCCTTGGATTTTCTGTTGATGAAGTTTGCGTTTCTGTAGGTGGCATTCTTTTCTAGCCATGGTGGCTATCGTTGCTCATGCTAACTACCCAGTTCTTTGCTGTCGCTGCTGCCGGAAACATAAACCACATCACTTCCTTCCACATCATCTACCTGACACTGGGTGTTTAGAACAAACATAAAAGCTTTCATGTACTGAGTATAGGTTGAATCACTAATGTGAGATAGAGAGTAGCAAAACCACTCAACCACACAGCCATTTTTTTAAATAATATTTTTTTAATGGGTTAAATTCTGCCTTTATTTCTGTTTTCTTTCTGTGTCTGTCTGATCTTGGTGGTCTTAGTGTTGTTTATTCCATGCTGTTGAGTTGTGATGTTATGGACCCTACAGCAGTTTCTCGGGCTAGTGTCTGACAGGTGTTCTGAGCTGATATGAACTGACTGAGCATCTCCGTGGTTACCAGAGGACTGGCAGACAGCTTAGGTACAAATAGAGAGGATGATAAAGCTGCGCCCTGGCTTATTTCCCCCCATTCTACTTATGAGTTAGTCCAAGAGCTGTGGGAGATGTGAAGAGTAAGAGAACGTGAATAAGAGGGTGAAGTGGCCACCATCTTATCCTCTCTGGCTCTCTCCCTCTCGCTTCTCTCCCACTTTTCATGTATTTTGAGTCTCCCTCTCTCATTATCTCCTTCTGGAGAACATAATCACCTGTTTCAGGGCCATGAGAAGGCAGGTAATTGAACTGTCATGATGCTGATAATCTGAATGGCTCATTCACGTGTCCCGCTGTGTCAATAGGATCTCATGACAATCCCAACCTCCTCAGTGGAATTGACATTTGTGAAAGGGCGACTTGTTGTGCTAATAATGTTATGCCCAGTGTTTTGTGACATTATGTCCAAAGTTTTGTGACAGAAATCCCTTCAATTTCTCTCCTTAGCCCCTAATTTAGTTATTTTCCTAGCACGTCTCTCTTACATAATGTTTATATGGTCATGGGAATATCTTAAGGGCACTGTGTCCCTGACCCTTGCACTCCTTACTATTAGTTGCTTGTCATTTTGGTCGTGTAGGAACTGAAGGTTACTCTACAGTGTCACTCATTGTAAAATGAAATAAATGGCTAAAATATAAATGTAATGTAATGTTTCTTGCAAGTATAAAGGTGCCTATTGTTTTCTTTGTCACAGAGATTTGGGGAAATGGATCCAGGTAACCAGAGCCAAAGCCAGGCACAAGTAGACAAACCATGTGGAACAGAGATTTTAACAGCCACCCCAGCACCACCACCAGGAACAGGGACCCCAGCCACCAATCCTACTACCACCCAGCCTGCAGGTCCTGTCAGGCCCCGACGGCCCCAGAGAAGCCCCAGAGTAGAGGGCTCCGTGGACGTCTGTGAGACCAAACCTGAAACCACACCAGAAGCCAGCCAGGACCAATCCACCCAGGACCAGTCCACACCTGATGGGGCTGTGGTTAGTCATCCCAAGCCCTTGTGCCCTGCAGCAGCCAAACCCTTAGGGGAGCCCACCGTGGCCAACGTGAAGACTGGCCCTAAAGGCCCAGGCCACCATACAGTTAGGGCTGCCTCAGTTCCCCATCCAGCTGCTGCCAGGCCGGAGCATCCTCACCTCAACCCACATGGCCAGAGGGCCTTCTCCGTAGCAGGCACTGCGGACACACAGCCCCAGACTGTGGAAGACTTCAGGCAAGTTTCATGTGTGTCCCAACTTGCATGTCATAGCATGTCTCCTCTAGACAACCATCAATTCCCAGACAGCTGAGAATGATTAATCTTGGCGCAACCAGTGGATGACACTGTATGTATTTATATATTGTCAATGAAGATGGTGATATATCCTGTAGATTATATAGATATATATTATATATATGCATACAGTCAACGCCCACACATTGTGCTAGAGGATGTAGAAAAAGGGACTGTGTAATTACCAGCATTACCAGTACAGATATAGCATAACATCCCTTTGGCCAACAGGGTGCATATAATCACATGGAATGTGGGTTCTGCCATGCCACCTGACGACATGACTGCCCTGCTGGGCTTGAATGTGGGTGATGGAAACACAGACATGTACATCATTGGGTGAGTGTTTGGTGGTGGCAGTCAGCCAGTCTCTTCCGTGTGAAATAGAAATTTTCCATTTAGGTTCACTTGTCCCACACTGACACTGCAGACAATTTCATTAATGATTGGTCAGGCTGACGTTGGAACCACAGTGATGTCTCTCTCCCCATGGCTATGGTTCCTTTCCATTTGTTAATCCTCCCTTTACTTTATCAAAGCTCTCTCTAGTCAGTTCCTCCCACCCCTCTCTCTCCTGCACCATGTTGACCTACGTGCTTTGTTGTGTGTTGTTATTTTTCTTCAAGGCTACAGGAAGTGAACTCTATGATTAACAAAAGGCTGAAAGATGTCCTCTTCACAGACCAGTGGAGCGAGGTCTGCATGGAAAGACTCAGCCCCTTTGGTTATGTGCTGGTCAGTAATGGCTTCTCTATATGCACACATGCACATTCCCACATCTAAATGCTAAATGGCTTACATTCATTATGGGAGTGTTGACGAGATCTCTGCTTCCTGCTGCTGTTTCGGCTCATTTTGTAGCCAGAGCAACGGATGGGGTGATCATTTTTAACAGGCGTGCGATGTCGGCTTATCTGGTATCTCCTGCTGTCTGCCAAGCTCACAATACAAACTCAAGCTCTCTCTGTCTCCCAGTCTCCCTCTCTGTCTGTTTGCTTGTCTACCTGCCTCTTTCTCTCTTTCTGTCTTTCTTGCACACACATACCCAATGTGGAAATTTGTATTGTAAGAAATTGGTTTCATGTATGTCTAAATATAGGTCAAATGATACTGTGCTTATTTATACTCTGTCCATTCACACCCACTCCAGTGTGTGTTTCTATGTGTTAGAGGGCACATAGCTGCTGCACTGTGGTTAATGTTATTCTGGCAGAATGTGAAACGATGCTGTGCTCTGTTGGAGCGGTAAGCCAGAGAACGTGAATCAGCTGTCGAGTGCAGAAAGCTAGACAAGTGTCTCCCAGGGTGCTGTTTTATTTTTGGATTGCGTTGTTGTCAGTGTTGATGGGCCTCTGACAGTGAGACTGATGCTGTCCTCCAGCTATCGCATGGCCTGCTTGGCTAGTTAAAGCCTATTCATTATCGTCTTCTTGATGTGAGCTTTTTCTGTGCATTTCATGTTAGTTTGAGTTTGGCAGCCTGTCTCCAATAGATACATAACAGTAGATAGATGATGACATGACATGAGATACATGACCAGTGTAATACTCTGCCTAGCCATGACATGGTGGACAGACATGCGGTTCTTACGAATAGGCAGTAACCTGACACCCCGTCTTCTCTTTCCACTCTCAGATAGCGTGCTCACCACGACTCATTGTCAGGTTCTCCCTGTGTGCAGGACAATCACAAGTTAGCGTTCTGCCTTCACTGCAACAGCAAGTTGCCAACAAATCACCTGCTGCTTTAGCTTCCTGCTATCCATCACACTGCTGCTGACTGTGGCCAATACTTGTAAGCATTAGTAGAGCAATTCTCCACAAATCAGATCCACCAATCAGCAGAGGCATTTTCTTTCTGGTGATGTTAACCCCCAGTCTGTAATTGCAGTATGGCACCCCCTGTTTGAAACACAGTTAACTACTACCACTTTTTTCTTTACAGTGAGCTGTATTGGATTTATCTTTTTTCACCAATTTATCGACCAAGCTTTTACACTGTACATGTTACACTATAAATCAACTAGACATGCATTTTACATACATTTTCAGGGTGTAAAAGGTTTGATTCAATTTCATAGTGTTTGTTATCACTGTAATAAAATTGCATTTGAGTTAAATGCAGGTTAAGGAATTATCAAAAGGCTTATTTTTAATCTACAAGACCAACCGTTTAAGCACATATGTGAATATACCTAAGATGGTCACATGTATCTTTCTTCCATTCTTCCAAAATCTGAAGAATGAAGCGTTACGTTAATGAAATTAATGAAATTAGCAAAATTAGTAAATTATGTCTTTCTGAAGGCTGAAAGAAGGCATGGATACGGAGATGCCATCAGTGTTAGAGACTGGAATTACTAAGCCTTTAATTTACACTTGACTTCATCTTCCAAATTCCAGGGCTGCCCTGTTGACACAGCACTTGTTACTCACAGCTCATCTCAGGCTTAAGTCATGTGTGTGGTGTAGTACAAACAGTACAAACATACATGAGTGCACACACACACACACACACACACACACACACACACACACTTGTCTTTGGGCTTGAATGTCTGTTCTGTTCAAGGCCAAAAATGTAGCATGGCAGCCTTCAGGAGCTCTTCCAATGTTCACTGAAATGCTTTTCAACCCCAGTACACAAAGGCAAAAGTACACTCTCCTATACTGTACACACATACTCATTTACAAAGCCATGCACACACACACACACGCACACACACACGTACACACTCTTTTTGTGTTCAAGCACAAACCACAAATTACCTAAGTCAGTCCAGTTTACGGTTCAGTGGAGTCCATTATGTAACAATGTCGTCCAAATAGCCAGTTTTTATACAAGCTAAAGGGTCTTCTCTCACATGGAGATGTGTGCCTCCATTACTGCCCACAGGGCATTACAAGCAGGGTGTGAACAGGCTTCTGAGTCCTGTGGTGGGGGGTCGCGAGTGTAGGCTGCATTGGAGAAAGGGAGGGGAGCACCATAAATATCTGGTAAGGGGCTACTTATGGCATGTAAGTACCTTGACTTCCACATCAACAAATGTACATGTCAGTTGCCTGTCCCCCTTTTGCACAGTACGTAGATGTTACTATAATAGACTGTGCATGCCTTGTTTATATACCAATGACATACAAATGCCATAATATGCATGATATACTATATTGTGTAACATAACATGAAGGAAGGGCATGGAAGGAGAGAGGAAGGGAGAGAGGAAGGGAGAGAGAAAGGTCTGATCCACAGCCTACAGTGCTACTGTATGCTGTATATTGTTTTGTGCAGGACTGTCAAGTCATGCATCACGTTTCCTCCACACATGGGCTTACTGTTTAGACAGTGAGGGTGGACCGCTAGCTATGGCCTCCTTTATGTGCACTGCATCATGCAAACCAGTGGGAGAGCTGGGCCACAGGATCCTGCAGGGCACAATGGGAATGCAAGGGGAGAGAGAGAAAGAGAGAAATGAAGCGGAGCAGCAGAAATGGACAGTAAGCTGGACTCAGGGCAGCTCAGAGAATTTGCTTATTGAAGCGTCATTGTCAGATAAAGAGATGTTCGTTTGCAGAGCATACAGTAATCCTGTATTTTTACTGCTCTCTTTTCAGGATTACGCAAAACACTTCCTCATACTTCTCACTGTGCATTTCTCATCTCTTCATCTCTCTGTCTCTCCTCCCCTGTCTGTCTCTCAGGTGACATCCCAGCGGATGCAGGGTGTGTTGCTGCTGGTCTTTGCTAAGTACTACCATCTGCCCTTCCTCCGCGGAGTCCAGACTGAGACCACCCGCACTGGCCTGGGGGGTTACTGGGTGAGAGGACTACTGACACCATCTCTTTGACCAACACTGTGTAATGCAAATTCAACACATTGGAAACGATCTCTCTGGGTTTGACAGAGCACTATGCAAGCATCATTGTCAACATCGCTGTTAGGCATACACTGATGTATACTTGAGAAACACTGTTCTGTACTCTGCATTCCAGTACTGCTGATTTTACAACAGCTCAGGTTATTTCAGGCTGTGTTCGTACATAACTGGTGAAGATGTCTGTGGTGCTCTAGAGCAGGGGTCCCCAACCACCGGTAGCGGGCCGTGGAACATTTGCTACCGACGGCCGGTCCGCGAAAATATTGTCAATATGAAATCCCAGGAGGGCAGCTGAGATGCTGGAACCACCACGTCTGGCACCATCAATCAAACCACGGTCAAAGTCGCTTAGATCAGCATCTTGTCCATTCTAATATTTGGTCGAACAAAAAACTATAACACTTCACCATGTCTGCAGGCTTTATATATTGAGTAGCAGCCACACGATTCACTGTTGGGAGGAGCAGGAGTACCTAATAAAGTGTCCGTAAAGTAAAGGCACATTAATGAATAGAAGGTATTTGTGATTACTGGAAGAGGAAGAACAATTTAGAATTTTTTTTTTCAATATGTGAGGAGATACCTTTCTTATGCAACCTGCAGTTCACATGGGAAACAACCTGAACCTGAAATTTTAATGTGTTTTATACAGGAGGAAAATATTCACCGTGCTTTTCCTTGTTTGCTTCAGAAATTATTGAAAGTATAAAAACAGTCCACTGTATATCCAATATCAAGGTAACTTCACTCTTTATGTGTATGTGGAGATGGATGGTTAGTCCAGGGATGAGTTGTATAGTCTGATGGCGGTGGGCAAGAAGGACCTCCGATGTCGCTCTGTGGTACACCGAGGCAGGATGAGTGCTGAACGTGCTCCTCTGCCTGGCCAGAGTGTCGTGAAGTGGGTGAGAGACGTTGTCCATGATGGCCAGTAGTTTGACCAACATTCTCCTCTCAACCACCTTCACTGGGTCCAGGCTGGCCCCCAGGACAGACCCCGCCTTCCTCAGCAGTTTGTCTGTCCTGTTTGTGTCTGCAGCTTTTATGCTGCTGCTCCATCACACAACCGCAAAGAAAAGGGCACTTTCCACCACCGACTGGTAGAACACGTTCGGCTCTGGCCCTTCTTGTATGTAGCCTCAGTGTTCCCGCTCCAGTCCAGTTTGCTATCCAGGTGCCCTCCTAGGTACCAGTAGGACTGCACCAAGTCTACGTCCTCCCCCCGGATGGAAACGGGGGTGATAGATGCTTTAGGCCCCCTGAAATCCACCACCATCTGCTTGGTTTTTCCCACATTGAGCTGCAGATGATTCTGGTAGCACCACTCAACAAAGTCACCAACCAGTCCTCTGTACTCCCCCTCCTGACCCCCCCCCCAACACATCCAACAATTGCAGAGTCATCCGAGAACTTGTGCAAGTGGCATGACTCTGAGTTGTATCTAAAGTCGGATGTGTAAAGAGTGAACAGGAAGTGAGCCAGGACGGTGCCCTGTATTACTGACTCTCACACACAGCCCTGCAGCCTCACATACTGTGGTCTGCCAGTCAGGTAGCCTATAATCCAGGTCACCAAGGAGCCATCCACCTGCATTGTCCGTAGCTTATCTCCCAGGAGTATGGGTTGAATGGTGTTAAAAGCACTGGCTCTCCCTGATCTTCACTTTCAGCTCCTCCCTATTTCCTTCCCTAAAAGCCCTCTTCTTTTCATGCAGAAGGCCCTTAATAAGGCCCTTATTATTAGGAAAGCAGCGTACTTTCCTGGTTGGTGCAACATTGTCCTGACAGAAGTTTGTGTAACCAGTTGTGAAGTCTGTAAGCCCATCTATATATATCTATATAACAGAACTCATCCCAGACAGGTGTGTAGATACAGTAAGACCAAAAAAGTGGTGTGTTACACTATATCACTGAAAGAGAATGACATGATCTGAGACTGATCTAAGAGGACAGTGGATGCCTGTCTGTGCTGCCGTGGTCACTGAGGGCCGTAGTGGAGGTCCATGCCGGTATGCAGTGCACAGTCCTGTGTGAAGCTCTGTTCTTGTCCTCCCGGTATGAACTCAGATAGGCATCAGCACGTTCTGCAGATCTTGCACTGATGCATCTTTTGTGTTTTAGTGGGTCAGAGCAGTGGGGAGAACAGCGGGAGGAAGTGCAGTCTCTTCCTGTGCTCCCACTGTGCACTCTACTGCTAGCGTTAAATATTGATAACGTTCTTCACCGGTCGTTATTCTGTGAACTTCCGGTTTCTCTGTTGCCCCTGATAGATTTACTCACACCACACACTTACAGTGAAACCACTCTGATGTACTAATGTTCATTCCTTCATTCCTTCCACTCGCTGTGCTTTTTCGTTCCCACATTGATTTCTGTTCTTGCATTTCGGAACATTTAATTCCTTCATTCACTCATAGATAGATAGATAGATACTTTATTGATCCCCAGGGGGAAATTCTGGGGTGTATGTACTGGGAATGTACAAAATACAAAGGAATGGTACAAAATACAAAAAAATGAAATACTTAAAAAAATACTCATTAATCATTCATTTATTTTTGAATTCATCCATTTCATTCTTCATTTAACCAGGAGGATCCAGCCACTCCCAACCTCAGCAATTATAAAAATCATCTCTCTCTCTTTTCAATATCTCATTGATATTGCTTTGCCTTCTCCTCTGCCTATCCCTGTTATAGGGGAATAAAGGTGGAGTGAGTGCCCGCATGTCTCTGTTTGGTCACACCATCTGCTTCCTCAACTGCCACCTGCCGGCTCATATGGAGAACTCAGATCAGCGCATGGAGGATTTTGAGAGCATCCTGCAGCAGCAGCAGTTCGAAGGCCAGGCCGCCACAGGGGTACTTGACCACGAGTAAGTCAACACACATGTACACACGACTGCACAGACATACAAATACACACGTGCCCACATACATTAAAATGATGTGTGTCTGTATGAATATTTTTAATTAAAAAGAGACCAGATATGAGTTCAAGTGTCGTCGTCCCCACACACACACACACACAAGCCCTTTTCACCCCGTTCCCCTGTTCTTATCTGTGAAAAACAATGCCCACTTGTAGTACTCCTGTTTGGTGAATATAATGTCATAGTCAGCCTTGTGAAAGTGGATTATGTGCTTGTATTTGTTTGATAATCTCTATCATGTCTCTGTCTCTTTCCATCTCACACACACACACACACACACACACACACACACACACACACACACACACTCAGACACACACAGGTTTATTGTCACTTAAATTGTGGTGTGATGTGAAAACACTGAAGATACATGAGGTTACTCTGTTTTCACAGCGTGGTGTTCTGGTTTGGGGATCTCAATTTTCGTATTGACGAGCTCGAAATGCAAGTGGTAAAATCAGCCATCGATAGCAACAAGCTTGCCATGCTGTGGGAAAAGGACCAGGTAAAAACAAAGCGTGTCTGATATATAAAGATGGTAGATTGTGAAAACCCTTCTGCATGCGCTCTACTAGTCACAGCAGCTGATCTGGTAGACTTCTGCAAGACAAACAAAAAACAAGTCTGAAAGCTGCTGACTGCTGTTTTTTACATTACAGTCATCTTTAACAGAAAGCCATATGTCTCAACATGTCTCCCATTCCCGCTAATACATTGCTCTCTTTCCCGCCACATGTTATGTCATGATGAGAAGTCAGGAAGTAGGGGCAGGGTGGAATGTCTCTCTTCCCCTTCATCTCTGATAAAATGTCTTCTCTGGTCTGTTAGATATTGTAATGTGTAGCTAATGCCACTAGAGGGCAAACAAGTCATACTGTATATTCTCACAGGAACCATCAGTGCATAAGACAAATCCTCAGTGAGTGCCATGTAGTCATGAGTACATGAACTTTTCTCACTCTCATCCCTACAGTTGAACATGGCCAAAGACAGTGAGACAGTCTTAGAGGGATTCCTAGAGGGGACACTTAAATTCCCTCCTACATACAAGTTTGACGTTGGGACGGATACATACGACACCAGGTTTGTGATGGCTTGGAGGCTTGTCCAGGGGCTCTGCTACAAATTCTGTGCCACTGACAAGATGTTGTGGTCCCCGCCACCCCATATAGCTTAGTACCTCTGTGAAAGGTCCCCACTAGCTTGGGGACACACATACACACAGTGTGGTGCCCCTGGGTTTGTCTAGCCTTTCTGATTTGAATTTCATTTTGAATAAGATGGTATTTAGGTGATTTTTTTTATCCTCCTATCTCTCTCTCCCTGTGTGTCTCTCTCTCCAACTCAGTGGGAAGAAGCGTAAACCAGCGTGGACTGACCGGATCCTGTGGCGCATGAGGGCCACTGCTCCCGCTGGCCCCTCCCCCAACACAGGCAAGCGTGGCTCCATGTCGGGGCTGACCAGCGGGACCAAGGTGACGCAGCACTACTATCGAAGTCACATGCAATACACCGTCAGTGACCACAAACCAGTCTCCTCCATCTTTACCCTGCAGGTGAGACACTCCAGGAAGCCTCTATGAGGGGGTCATGTTGTAAAGATCACTTTGTCTGATGTTTCATCGATTAGATTGTTTTGGAAAATTTGTATTGATAAGATGGCTGGTGTAAATGTTCTCTCTAGTTCCCGTATAAGGTTGATATCCCCCTGGTCACACTCATAGTGGAGGACGAGTGGAATAGCATTGCCGATGCCACAGCCAGTTTCAAAGTTGTGGCCAACTATGCTCGCAGCTCGTGGGACTGGATTGGGCTGTACAAGGTAACCAGTCTCATGTTCTCACTAGACATGTTCACCCTCAGCTCTACCGGCCAAATGATTTGTAATTTATGAGGAATCCATGTCAACAAACCACTGGGCGTCATATAATTTGGTTGCATTAACAATTTTATTCAAGTGATGTGTGCCAGTGGCTTTGCCTTTATTTCCCTAGGTGGGTTTCAAACACCACAAGGACTATGTGGGATATGTATGGGCCAAGCAAGAGGAAGCTGATTACCATCGACAAGAACACGAGGTAATCTAGATGTGTGCTGAACTGTCTTCAGGGATTATTTCAATTCACATTTGATACATCATGGCATCTCTTTCTAAATGTTTTCCAGGTAACCTTTACTGAAGAGGAATTGCCCAAAGGCTCAGGGGACTTTATCTTGGGTTACTATAGCAACAACATGAGCACCATCGTGGGTGTAACAGAGCCATTTCAGGTGATGATAACCATAATACTGTTCCTCTAGGATAAAACAATTAAATATATTATCTTTTACATACTTATATCTGTGATATAGTAGGTGTTCCCATCTTACTACTGTCCCATTCTCAGTTTTTGAACGTCATTCCCTCTACTATCCTTTGGCTGCTCTCTTCCTCACCCACTTCTCTACCTTCTTCTTCTCTTCTCCTTATTCTACCACCTCTCTTCTCTTCTTCTTCGTCCATCCTCAGATCCAGCTTCCCTCCTCAGGCCTCGATGCCAGTGCTTCAGACAGCTCTGACTTCAGCTCAGAGGACGACAGCACCGTTGTCCTTATGAAGACCAGGTCCCGCAGTCCCAGTCCAGGAAAGGGGAAACACCGCAGCCATCACAGCCCTAGCCGCAGCCCTAGCCGCAGCCCTAGACGCAGCCCTCGACGCAGCCCTAGACGCAGCCCTAGACGCAGCCCTAGACGCAGCCCTAGACGCAGCCCCAGCCATGGCCGCCGTGGCAGCCCTGCACAGGCCAAAATGAAAGGGCTCAACCTCGGTAAAGGCTCCCCCTCCAGCACCACTGCTGAGAACAACTCCACAGATTGCCCATCAGGGGGCAGCCAGGCCCCTCCCACTGGGGACAAAGCTCAGGCTGAGGCTGGGGATTCAGGGTTGTGATAGCCAGTGTTGTGTGTTTTATTTGATACATGCACTGAAAATGTACTATTTCTGATGCCATTTTTTCAGGACTAGAGTCAGCCCTCTGGTTTATTAAGAAGGCTTACTTTGCCTTGAGTTGTTTTCTGTAAGCTGTTCACGTTGTCTTTCTTTAATTTGTGTACCTTTCCCCCTGTCCTCTTGTTCTTCTTTTATCTCCGTCCCTTCTCAGGCGTCCACAGTACAGGAGCTCACACCTTCCTTTAACAAACACTCAGAGCAGTTATCTAACGTCAAACAGATCCTAGTCAGACAAAAATGTTTAATAATTGATTTTAAAAGCCGTGTTCCAGACATTTCAAATATACTTTGAAACTGAAACTGTGTATTAACTGTCAGCAGACAGCAGAAGCATTGTTCATGACAAGGAGCATGGCATATTTTAATATTTGACTCTCACAGAAAACATTCCTCACAAATAGGATTGTTCCCTGCTTGCTTTAGTTGTCCTTCATTTCAAAAACATGTTATAACCACTGCTATAAATAAGATATACAATATAAAACAAATCAATTTGGCCAAAGCATGTGTTTAAGGGAGATGGAGAAATTGTGATGATCATAAAGTTTATTTTATTTCAACAATATCCTGTCTATCAGTGACCTTTGGTTAACGGCTCCTCTGGGTAATAAGATTTACCAGAGGGCCGATTACAGCGGTAACAACAAAGGCCATATTTCACTCTTGTGAAACATTTACTTTTTTTTTTTTTTTTTTTACACATATACATTCCTAATGGGCTTTTCTGACTCTTGTTTTTGACAGTAGCAAAGAGACTAAGTTACTTCTTGAAAACATTTATTCAGAACACAAAAATCATTTTATCTGGGTTACGTTTTCATACTTCATAGAAGTAGGAAGTTGTCAAAATGGAATGAAGTAATTAAGGTTGGCTGACTATCACTCTGCATATCGTTGACAGACAACTCTACTATGTAGAGCTACTAGAGAGCTTTGTATCATACTAGCCATAGTATAATACAGAGCTAAAATGTTCTACTTTGGCAAAATATCGCCCAGTTTTTCTATTTGCCATTAACTTGCTTGTTTCTTTTTTCTTTTTTCTTTTCATCTTTCCCTGATTTCTTTGTGTGCTCTCTTCCAGCCCAGATCCTCCTTTATTGGTCCTTGTGATTAGCTGACAGTACTCTGTGACGAGTTGTGACGTGTTGGATAGTTAGCTTGTGACCTCCAAAACACCATCTTAGACACTTCGTACCTTTGCGCTGTTAGCTTAGGACAGTGTATACTGTTGTACTGTAACCTCATTGTGTATGTATGTAATCATGTTAGTATGCCTGTCTGTGTGTGTTTTTATGGAAGTCATTGTGTGTACATGTGGGTTTGTGGAAGTGTGGAAGTGTAGCTAGCTATGGCCGTGAATGAGGTGTGAATGTGTTTGCATGGTCCGCTGCTGGACATACTGTACATTCCGGTACTGTGATTTTGTGCCGTAAAGTGCTGTTTTTGACTCCTCTTTGTTATATTTGTGGCTGTGAAAAGTGTTAGAAAAACATGGTATGGACAGCGTAAAAAAAGGGAAATGTTAGGTAAAGAAAGTGCAGGACAGTTTTGCTTGCATAAGACTTAATTTATTTGATTGAATTTCATTGTGCATTTATGCATTTTCTTTATTTTCAAATGAAAAAATGTACTGCATTTGACCTGTGTTTAGAGTAAGTTTTAAAAGTTTGTCTGAACTTTGTCCTACTTTAGGTAATCAATTAAGATCAGTGCTGTACTACTTGATATGATGAGTTCAGTGGCTACTCTCAATATGTGAAGTGACATTCTGGAAAAAATGTGATGTCTAAAGAATGTTATCATGTAATCATTATGTGTTTAAGATGGATAAGACTATGTATGTAAAGGACAAATATAAAATACAGTATGAAATACACAATAGATGACAATCTACGCCAAAAAAGATTATTATACTTAGATTATGTATTTATTTTCTTATTTAATTCTGTCAAATAAGCCTGAATTCTGCTGGCCAGTGAGGGAGCATTGTTTCAAATCAAATGTTACAGTGATATTACAGTATATTAATAGTTATTTTTTTCTATTTGGAACTATTAAGAGATAACTTGATTTCTCCAGTTTGCAGTTTTAGTAAATTCAGATCAATATTGATTTTATTGTCTACAGTGTGGATTGTTTAGTCTCTGCAAGTTTGTGTACAATTATGAATGGAATTGACTTGAAGAAAAAATACAGCAAGTCTGTGAGACATTTGAATTGAGTGTTGGCACCTGAGGATAGTTTTTCTGTGTGAAATCATGTAATGGATCAGGTGTGAAGGATGCAGAGGCTGATCCCTCTGTGCTCCGACCCAACACTACTGTGTTACTTTCCAAAGAAATAATATAACTAAATAATATAACTCCCCTTCTGTGTCCTGAGTCTTCATAGTTTTCATGAGCAAAAACAAACATTTTTATTTTTATTTTTTACAATTTTCTGCCATTCTGGAAGCTATTATAATCAATTTTTCTTGTGATATATATATATATATATATATATACATACAGTACTGTGCAAAGGTCTTATGCACCTGAGATTTTTTAATATAAAATTGGTCTTAGATGTTTATTTTTTTGCTTTACATTACTGCTTCTTTATAGGAATTTCTTGGATATTTAGAAACTTTTCATTTCATTATTTTTGAAAGCATCCTCCCTTTACAGATTTTTTTTTCCACTTGCCTAAGCCCTTTGCACAGTAAAGTATACACATATATATATATATATAGCTTAAGTGTAGAAAATGATTTAATGAGACTGATTAAGAGTGGAAAATGATCTTCTCTGTGGAAAGGTCAGGGCGTGTGTGTGTGGGTGTGTCAGGAGTTACTGGAAATCCTGAGACAATGCCTTCTGAACTGCGTAAACCAGGTCATTTCCATTGTCCAATCACCATAAATGGTCACTGATGACTTGTGCATCACTAAATATACATTATCTTCAATTATGTAATGGAATTTCATTTAATCATTTGCCATGTTTGGATCTGACCTGAATGAATCGGACAACTAATCAGCTAACTAATCAGGTGTCTGGTGATTTATAACTGTTAAATGATGGCATACACAGTTTGCTACTATGTTTTATGATGTGCTGCTGGAATGTGGAAGACAAAGGTTATGAATACAGGCCACAATCCTGCAAGTGCAACAGCAGATGTACCTTGCATCATGCTTTGGTTCTCTATAAAGATACTGCCCACCTTGCAAATTCAGGGTGGCATATGAGTGTACCTTTCTGATGCAACAGTAGCCAGTTGTTGGGTTACTTGGTTTAGTGACACAACACCACAAGCACAATCAAAACTAACTAAATGAATTGACTCAAATGATACAAACTGACACTACAAATTACATTGTAGTGTTGTACATATATTGTGGTTTTAATATATATGTTTCTTCCTGATTTTCTCATTCAAATGGTGAAATAAAAGCACCATTTAGGCTTCTCTGGAGTTTTTCTGCCAAGACAGAAACAAGACAGTTTGTGACAGTCGACAATGAATCAGATCTTCAGGCTTCCTTTCCATTCCCCTGTGTCATGATAATAAAAGTTGCCTAACATGATATTACATAACAAGCCAGTGGCAATGTTTTCCACTCCCATAGTGTGACCTCTAGTTTCAGATTCAGTGGATTCAGGGTGTTCTGTTATGTTTTGCCACCGTTGTTCACATGGAATGCCAGTTCTCCATGTTTCATGATGCAACACTGGGTTTGGATTGAGACAGTCTGAAACGTGGCATCAGAGCATGATTATGCTGCATGCTTTCAAAAATGCTGTGTCACCGTGAGAAGTGAACGATACGGAGCATTAATAACAGATTATTAACAGAATGATAAACTTTTGATTATTTGTCCTGTTTGTGTTTGCAGTGTATCACATATTTATACTGACATGCACATGCATCCAATTCTGCTTTTGTCAGTTAGTGTGTCTTCACTTCACTGGCGCACATACATTGACATTCAAAACCAGTGCTGATATAGGTTTTCATGGAGTACTTAAAATAAATGGGTGTGGCAGCATCACACTTTACATTATCTAAGGAATATATATGCAGAAGCATCCAATGTTCCCAAACTCAAAAACAGATGATGTTGGAGTCATCTTAGCATCAGAACTTTGCTCTCATCAAATAAATGAAATGGTCCTGCTTTAGAGCTGAAGACACAGCAAACCAGATATTATTTAATGTCATATGTGGCCTAAAAAGGTACCACATGTTCACAAACAGAGCTTTTGATTAAGTTAGAAAACAGATAATTATTAGCCTGAAGGATAAGGGTGAGATAGGAGCTTTTTGAGTGTAGTATAATTAAGTTATGTAAAGAGATAATATACCCAGCCCCTGCTCTCTTTTCTCCATTGTCCAGTTTTTACTTTGTTGTAAACAGGTTGTTTCACTGGGGAAGCACATGTTCTGATGTTCTTGTGATGGCTACGGTGGGCGCATCTTATCAGATTTATTATGCCGGTGTTCATCATTGCTTGTAGACCCAAAAAAAAAGCAGTGTACATAGTCATCACAAGAGCCCGATAGTGAGTTTATTCACAGCGCCGTTAGAGTGCCACAAGTAACAAATACATGGAGATTCATGAATTTTAGGTAATCTTAGACAACCCTGGTTCAACAAAGAATAACAATCACACTATCCAGAGTCATGTGAAAATTCAATAGCTGTTTGGTGTGGTTAGTATTACATCATTACTTACGCAAGTTTTGAAATAGAGCACTTCAGGCATTGATAACATTTCATGTAAATTCAGACACTGGACATGTAAACGGGACAATTAATGACACAAGAAACACATTTGAAAAGAGTCGTTGTTTATTACAGAACATAAGGAAACTGTATCCAATCTCTACATATGAAGCATAATACAGTATAAGCTACGTGCTCTTCTGGAAGTTGGACGCATGTTGATAGGAGGGGAGAAAGTGATTGAGTACAGGGGTAGAGGAAAGAGGAACTAGCACTCTTACACTCACTGTAGCCATGACCTCATGACTTCAAAAGAAAACAAAACAAAAAAACAAAATATGAAACCCTATCAAAGACAGGATGGAACAACAAGAAAGAAACAAAGCTCTCAAAGAAACAAGAAAAAAAAACAAGGCTGGTTTCTCTGTACAACACCAACCAGACGTTGTCATCCCATTCATGAAGATAGGTGAGAGCCAGGAAAACTGTACCAGACATTTATGGGGATTTCAAAACTAACCCACCCAAAGTGCATTACATTACATTACATTACAGGCATTTAGCAGACGCTTTTATCGAAAGCGACTTACAATAAGTGCATTCAACATAGGTAGGCAAGAAAACTACTAATCACCAGAAATCTTAAGTGCATTTCCTTCTTAAACAAGCAACTAAGAGCATAACTAGCAGGTAAAAGTAAAAGTAAAAGTAAAAGCAAGGTAAAAGTGCAATAAGTTAGCTACCTACTTTTTTTAAACAAATAAGACAAATAAGAAAATCAAATGAGCAAGAGCTAAGACAAATAAGTGTATCAAATAAACAAGATCCAATAAACAAGAGCTCATACAAATAATTGACGATAAATAGGCAAGGCTAAGAGGAAGGGTCAGGGTAGTGTTTCCTGAAGAGGTGGGTTTTCAGCCTGCGGCGAAAAGTAAAGTAAAAAGTAAAAGTAAAAAAAGATCTAGTCAGAAAAAAAGCTAAATATTCACCACAGTGACAATTTTTTTGTGGAGGCACACCAAAACTGTACAACACTACTTTGGAGCCACAAGAAGAAGATTCATCAGTGGGCAGCCCTTTTTTCTTTCGGTGCCTGGGGACCAATTCCAGGTGTTTATAATTCCGTGGGTTTATAACTGGTTTAACTAGTTTCACATGTTCTGACTCAGGTTACTTTATTTGAGATAGTCAAGGTGTTTATTCATGACCACTGAAAGCACTGACAAGTAATGCGTGACAATTTCAGACTTCACAAAGACAGAACTAAATAGGGTCACTTTGTCAAACAATGTTGTGTTACGCACATGAATTGATTATCAACATGCACAAGCAGATGATAGTCAAGCAGCTCTACTTTCAACTACCTAAAATACCACAGAACATGAAGAGGCAAGCATGATCCTACAGATGATAAGGCTAAGGAGCATCAAGTGACAAGCATTCAGACCAGGACCTACTATTCAGCAGCAATTTGAACATGAAGGAATACTTAAAGCAATTCAATCACACATTTTCTCATACCTTGCAGTGTGTGCACATTTGGTGAATGTGTGTGTGCAGGGTGACGTGATGAGTGTTTGGAATGTGATTCTAAATCCTCTTTTTTAGAGTTGCAACAAACGTCACCTAGCTAGACAACACAACACAATGTCCAGCCATGCAACCACAGACAACCCTATTTGATTTGACAAAATGTCAGCATTTTTATTAATCACAGTTGCTCTCTCTCTCTCTCTCACACACACACGCGCATACATATTGATAAGGTGAGGGCTGATGTAAGGATGCTGACTAAGCAAGACTTCCTGATCACTGTAACCTTTGACAGCACATGGTCCCTGCCGGAGGGCTATTGTACAGTATTGTATTGCTATTGTTCTTTACTGCTATTTGCATTACTGGTTAGACACCAAACTGCATTTTTGTCTCAGTACTTGCGATGACAATAAAATTGAATCTAATCTACTCTAATCTAAATACTACCCCCTCGCTGGCTTCAATGGTATGGTCTACCTACAGTGACGTCAGGAGAGTCTGCCTCCACTGGATAAATACTGGAGAGCTGCGCTGAGAGGCTTATGTATCAATGAGAGACTGGAGGTAGTTAACTCGACTTGAAGGGAACACCAAAGCAGCGCTACTACAGCCTAGTTGGTTTGACGAATACGTCGTGAACACTTCTGCATTTCCTATCAGTAAACGCCATTAACAATGATGAACGGACAGATGAACGGTTTCCATAACTCTCTTATTGACGAGGACTGCTTCTTGTTCACCTCGGAGTCGGTCGGAGAAGGGCATCCCGGTAAGACGTCAGACGTTTATCAGTTTGCCCTTAATGACAAATTAAATGCGTTCGATGTTTTGAGTTGTGCCTACCGACTGTCGTGAACTCGACAATTCACTTTGACAAGGAAGCGTGGGGTAAAGAGAGGCATTCAAATGTTACGGCCTGGTCGGTTATGTTCACGTCACTGGGCCGGCGGAGGTCTTAAAAGCACGCGCTACTAGCTAACGCTAGCTAGCTAAGTTTACCTAAACTGGCTATCCTGCCGCGTGTTTGGGCCACTGACAACGAAGATGGGTACGAGAGTATGGGCATAAGAGTCGGTTATTCACTGTACTGCAAATGTATATGCTCTGTCCTACTTATTCGTATATCTTTGAAATTGGTTCATGTGTTTATAATGACAGTGACTGCTCATCCGGGCGTGTTCATGAAGCTCACGCGCGTTGCGGCGTTAGATGTTTCGTAGTATCCGCTAGCATGCGTAGTGTAGAGTTTACGGTAGCTATGTTCTCTTAAAGCCTTATGGTTGCGTGCGATCATGTTCTTTACACGTTTGGATTCGGTCCTCTGTTGGGTGCGCGCCCCCTTCCACCACACGTGAAATGGCGACGGCTAAAAGGCTACGGGCCCCTCCCACTGAACGCAAGCTGGTGGCGCTAAACTGCCACACTTCACTTAAACTCTTTGTTTTCTGCCACTAACTTTCTGCAGTGTTTTTGAATTATTCATTCCTGATTTGACTTTGCTAAACTTGTCTGCAATTTCATTGTCTGTTTTACAGACAAGATTTGTGATCAAATCAGCGATGCAGTGCTTGATGCCCACCTTAAGCAGGATCCTGACGCCAAAGTTGCATGTGGTAAGAAAACTTATGTTAGTAAGTTGATTTGAAATAAGTTGCATGTTTTCGTTTAGGGTAAATTGTTTACATTTTCTCTTACCTCATGCAGAGACTGTTGCCAAGACTGGGATGGTCCTGTTGGCAGGTGAGGTGACATCACGTGCTACAGTGGACTACCAGAAAGTTGTTCGTGACACCATTCGCCACATCGGATATGATGACTCTTCCAAAGGTGCGGCATGTTTTGTGGTCACATTCTGTAGTTCATGCCTCAATTGTCTTTCTCTCAACAGACCGAATCTAATTGTTACTGTTTGTGCCATGCACAGGCTTTGACTATAAGACCTGCAATGTTCTGGTGGCCTTGGAACAGCAGTCTCCTGATATTGCTCAGGGTGTCCACATTGACCGCGACGAGGAGGACATTGGGGCAGGAGACCAGGTTGGTAATAGAAGTCGAAATTTGAGTCAGGTGCCTTGCTTGAGGCTTGAGGCGTGTTTGAGGCTACGAACTGCTCTACTCAAATGAGACTACTTTTTTATAGCATCCGGATAGTAAATCAATCTCTCTCTGCAGGGCTTGATGTTTGGCTATGCCACTGATGAGACTGAAGAGTGCATGCCTCTCACCATTATCCTTGCCCATAAGCTTAATGCCAAGATGGCTGAACTGCGTCGCAATGGCACCCTACCATGGCTCCGACCTGACTCCAAGACCCAGGTACAGCTATTCTGGTTATTATAACTTCATTTTGTGCTGGTGGGATTAAAACTTTATATAGTGTGCATATTTACCCCCTCTATATTTTCACCTCCTGTACAGGTGACTGTTCAGTATCGACAGGACCGTGGCGCAATGCTTCCAGTGCGTGTGCACACCATTGTCATCTCCGTACAGCACGATGAGGACATCTGTCTGGAGGAGATGAGGGACGCCCTGAAGGAGAAGATCATCAAGGCTGTGGTTCCATGCATCTACTTGGATGACGACACAGTCTACCATCTGCAGCCTAGCGGACGCTTTGTCATTGGAGGCCCACAGGTGAATTGTTTGTTAAATGGATAAATCAAAATGGCTAATGTTTAATTTATGTAACTGCATTTGCCTAACATCTTCAACCTGTTACTTTTTATTACAGGGAGATGCTGGCCTAACGGGGCGTAAAATCATTGTTGACACTTATGGCGGTTGGGGCGCCCATGGTGGTGGGGCCTTCTCTGGGAAGGATTATACAAAAGTGGACCGCTCTGCTGCTTATGCTGCCCGCTGGGTAGCAAAGTCCCTGGTGAAGGCTGAGCTCTGCAGGAGGGTGCTGGTCCAGGTGAGGGATAGTATGAAAACCTGATGTTATTACTTTGGAGAAAAGGGTTTCATCCGGTTCCTGCCTGAAGTTTTCTGTTTTTTGGTATGCTTGATATAACATGCATATGTGCTGTATTAGGTGTCCTATGCCATTGGAGTTGCCCATCCCCTCTCCATTTCTATCTTCCACTATGGGACCTCCCATAAGAGTGAGAGAGAGCTGCTTGACATTGTGAAGAAGAACTTTGACCTCCGACCTGGGGTCATTGTCAGGTAATGTATATCCTCTGAAGCCGCCTGCCACTAATTGAATCGGCAAGACCTGACTCCTTCCTGTTTCTTGTGCTTTAGTCTTGTCATTTTGCTTGAGTTGCATCAACCAGAGTTCAAGGCTAATTTTACCCTCTCGTGTGATTCAATGATAAACATGGCAGTGGGTTGAATGTTATTTCTTTTGCTACTCCTGGTGCTTTTTGTTTTGTATTTGATCATTTATTAGGGTAGACATGCAAGATACTTAGCATGATTGGAGCCTCAGCTCACATTCAATAGACTTAAGTGCCTTTTTTTATAAATGGCATCAGTGTGCTTTCCATCTGCAAGCTGTAGTCGCCACACTACTCAAGGATGAATTTGGTTGGCTGGGTAAGTGTCGAAGCTTCACAAGTTTTCCCCCTTTTTATCAGCTGGTCTAACAAACCTCTGATTATGGTTTTCTTTTGTGGCTCTCGACACTCCCCGTTGGCTGATATGAGAGGTGTGGCTGTGTGGATGCGTGCGTCTAAGGCCACTTGACGTGACTGCTG
Organism: Hoplostethus atlanticus; assembly: GCA_034670405.1. Lineage (NCBI taxonomy): Eukaryota > Metazoa > Chordata > Actinopteri > Trachichthyiformes > Trachichthyidae > Hoplostethus > Hoplostethus atlanticus. The sequence goes on along the minus strand of JAXDDX010000002.1, from coordinate 8,838,911 downwards.
CTAAATGTGTTGATTATGTATTCCAGGGAGCTGGATCTGAAGAAGCCCATATATCAGAGGACCGCGGCCTATGGCCACTTTGGCCGAGACTCCTTCCCATGGGAGATGCCCAAAAAACTCAAATACTAAACTTGTTAAGCTTTTCCCCCCAGGCTTGTTGGTGTATACTACAGAGAAGCCTCCAAGGTCCCGGGGGTGAAATGCACTTAACTTCTCTCATAATGGCATCACTTAACCCCATGACTATCCCTTCCTCACTCCACCTCCCTTCTTTGTCTTGTTACCTGTTGTTGGTGTTGGGTATTTTTTTTTTTTTTTTTTTGCTGTTTGCAGTATCATACTAGATCCTAGGAGACATGCCTCAGAAACTTGATGTTTAAAGAATAGGACGGGTTCTAGATAAATCCTACTCAACTCAATTTGTGCTTAAGGTTCTCCCACTTCTTGAGGGTCCCTCATTTCTACTTAGGTCAGTCTGTTTTGGCATTCCATACTCCGTCAATATCAGCAGTCTTCTATTCAGTGGCATGGTGGTAGCATATTGGGCTATATGAGACTACTTTTAATGTACTGGTGCTAGTGAAGTAATGAATCTGTGGGGTGTCTAAAATTTGGAAGTCTAAGCGGAAGCATAACTATTTCAGAAATGTAGTGTTTTCTGATCTCACACCATCCCTAACTAGTTTAGCTTTTCTCTCAACATTCCTGTCAGTCTGGTACAATTATTTCCTAACCCTACTTTCTTTTAGCTTTATTCTCATGTCTTTGTGGAGGATGCTAGACTGGCACTAAAGGTGAAGGGTGGTTGCTGTTTAAAAATCAAATAATAAAAAAAAATGCTATGCATTGCAGGCCAAGGGGCGAGCCAAAAAGATTGCCGTTCCCCTACAGACCTTTGCTGTTTTCTGACGTAATACAGAAAAGTCAGAAGCTGCTATGTCACTGCTCTGGTCTGGAGGGTTATTGGTAATACTTGTTTTGGAGGAAAAATTGGATTGTCCATTGAAGTTCCGTTTTTAAACAAGTCCTTTTTTATAAATGTAGTTTAACTTGTTTTATGATGTGACTAAGGGCCCACTTACTCCTTAAGTATATTGATGGCAGGTGTAGCTACAGAGAAACCTGGTTCCCATCCTTATCCTAAAGGAGCATGTTCTTTGCCACAAAGAAGTTCTTGTTGGATAACTATAGAAATCAAACCATCACACTATTTATTTGTTTTCTGAAACTCAGCGTGGCTACAGAGAAGCTGAGGGTTCAGAAGGCGGCTTGAAACAAATTTTAGTTATCGAATCTTGCATTCTTTGACATGATGATCATGAATCTTCAGTGTTTCACTTGTGGCTCCAAAGTGTCGTACAGAAAAGCTTTGGTGTGCCTCCACAAGGAATTGTCACTGGCAAATGTGATGAATTCTTATATATATTTTTTTTTTTTCTCTCTGACTATTTTTACTTCCTTTGGGTGGGTTAGTTTTGAAATCTCCATAAATGTCTGGTACAGTTTTCCTGGCTCTCACCTATCTCCATGAATGGGATGGCAACGTCTGGTTGGTGTTGTACAGAGAAACCAGCCTTGTTTACATAGCCATCCTTTCTTTGGTAGGGTTTCAAGTTTTGTTCCCTTTTACCACTCAGAGGTCATCCAGTTGGCTAGTGAGTGTAAGAGTGCCTTTTCTATTTCCTCTTTCCCCTACCCCTCTGAACCGCTTTCTCCCCTCCTATCAACATGCGTCCAACTTCCAGAAGAGCACGTAGCTTATACTGTATTATGCTTCATATGTAGAGATTGGATACAGTTTCCTGTTCTGTAATAAACGACTCCTTTCAAATGTGTTTCTTGTGTCATTAATTAAATTGTCTTTTTGTTGTTGTAAAGTCTTAGAACAAATTAACCGAATTACGTTACAAATGCAAACTACAAAGTTGCTTCGCCATGTTTTCTTAAAATCTTGCCCGAGTTACGACGCTGAAGTTAGCTTCGGATTCGGCAGTTAAGGGGAAAGTTAAGGGAACCTTAATTTACATTGCGGAGCGACGATCCTTCGTTTTTTGCACCGTTTACAAAAACCACTATACCTAGACCTGTAAAATCTGGACTAGATTATCCCAGAGAGGCTAACGATTCTTTAAAACAGTTTCAGATTTGTGAAACCTTTATTCTATTTGTGAAAATGCAAAAAAGGGACATTTCACTGCTTTTTTTTCCACATCTAGACCACATTGGACCAGGACCGGATCCAAAACCACTATACTTAGACCTGTAAAATCTGGACTAGATTATCCCAGAGAAGCCAGAGACTCTTTAAAACAGTTTCCGATTTGTGAAACCTTTATTCTATTTGTGAAAATGCAAAAAATGTTTTAGGAATACTACAGGCAACAGTGTCTCTATGATCCTCCTGCTCTTCTGCGACTACACGTTGCTACTTGTCACTTTGATCATGAAGGTGACACTATTCTATAGAGTGTGTGTGTGTATATGTATATGTATGTATGTATGTATGTATGTGTATATATATATATATATATATATATATATATGGGGCGCCGAATGTAAACTACATACAATTTTCTAGCTGATATATTTTGAATATTGTTAGTGGACAGAAACGAAATGAATGAAATGATTTCTCAATCAAATGTTGATAATTGTGACAAAGTATTGACAGACAGCTTTTCACAAACATGTCTTCATATATAGATCAAATGAAGAACAAGCACACTAATGGCTGAATTATGGTACATGGTAATACAGGCCATGGTGAAGGCTTTGGAAAAAGTGAGGAAACTGACATTGGCAGAAGTAGTGACAGAGGTTGACCGTGGCCAGTTAGAGGAAAGGTGATTTTTTTTTTTTTTAAATTTAATTTTTTTTTTAAAAAGAATTTGAAGAGTAAATTCACCAATCTATGAAGATGTTTTGATTGTTTTTCAAAAGGTAAAAATTATTTTTCTACTTTTGTTTTGAAGTGAGAAAGACGCGATCCTCATGGCAATACAAATGAAATGGAGAGACGTCAACAGCAGTTTCATATCCATCAGCACTGCTATTTTTTGCATTTTCACAAATGGAATAAAGGTTTCACAAATCTGAAACTATGTTTTAAAGAATCTTTAGCCTCTCTGGGATAATCTAGTCCAGATTCTATTTTCACAAATAGAATAAAGGTTTCACAAATCTGAAACTGTTTTAAAGAATCTTTAGCCTCTCTGGGATAATCTAGTCCAGATTTGACAAGTCTAGGTATAGTGGTTTTGGTCCAGATCCAAAACTTGAATGATTTGAATGACTTAAGCACAAAGCAAAATAAGCACTAAAACCACACACAGCAGAAAAAAATTAATCAATGTTATGTAAACATGCTGCCTACAATTCAACACTTAAAGTAGACCAGGGGCCTGTTCCAAGAAGCGGGTTTAGTGAAAACTCTGAGTTTGTTAACCCTGAGATGAGGGAAACTCTGGGTTTTCCGTTCCAGAAAGAGAGGTAACTCAAACTCTGAGTCAATTACCATGGTAACTGACTCTGTGAACCTAACCTGCTCGCTAGCAGGTTTTCTTGAACAAACCCTGACTTTCTCCCTGTCTCCTCCCTCTGCTGAACCTTAAGCAGCTGTCGGACATGGCGTGTCCTTTCCTCGGTAACCCGATCGATATTCAAGCGGAAGTAATTCGCATAGCCTTATGTCGGGAGAGGTCACGCCAATTCCCTCTCCTTTACGACCCTTCTGCTTGCTGGTTGCCATGGTGAATTGTAGTATCGGACCTCCATTGATGATGGCTTTTTATTGTTGACGCGCACGCGCTTAACTCAAGGTGAACATACTCAAAGTTGATTGAACTAACTCAAATCAGCCGTTCTGGAACCGAAAACTCAGAATTGGCCATCTCGGAATGAATCAACTCAGAGTGCAGGGTTAGACTCAGAGTTTGCTGAACCTGCTTCTTGGAACAGGCCCCAGAGGGGTGTTCCACGAAGCGAGTTTACCACTTATCCAGGCTTATTTCGCTTAGTCTGGCTCATTTTCAGGTTTATTCGGTTCCACAAAGCAAGCTCAGCATAGTTCAAGCCAAGTTGCTGTGGCAACTTATGCTTCCAAACTAGCCTGCCTCGGGGCAGGCTAGATATCAGGCTGAACCACAGTTGAAGCTGAATCGGTACTCCCGTAACACTGATCCGACTGAAACGCAATGATTTTCAAACAAGGTTCCGCCATCCTAATGTTCAACACTATTACCCTAGACCCTACACTATCAGACATAAAATGTAATGTTAATAGAAAATAAAAAATATAAAATGATGTAGGCTGTATCGGGGATACAGTCACGGTTCAGAGCGTTGTTAGGCAACCCCATTTAACCATGAGTGTCCAGCGAGACCTCAAGTGCCGTATTGCTTTTAGAAAACGGTTACAACTTACAGAAATAATTATTTGATGACACAATATTATTTTATTTTCTAAATTATTTTTATTTAACAAATTCATTGAAATAATAAAGTATCTTGAATATCTTGAATATATGTCAAGATGTTTCCACGGTTGCTAGGAGACGCATTCACTGTTTCTGTATGGGATATACAGTCACTGTAGAACACGCTTTCAACCGATCAATTTCCAGGATGGAAACAACCGATTTCATAAAAATATAATAAAAGTAAGAACCAGCCCGAACAGCTCAGTCAGTAGAGCATGAGACTCTCAGTCTTAAGGTTGTGAGTTCGATCCCCATATAGGGTCCAGTACAGTACGATGATTGTAATGTAGTAAGATGAAACCTTACGTACAGCCTTTACTACATAATTTATGGCGATAGATAGTACATTTACAGTCTTGAGGTTTCATAAATGGCATGGTTTCATTTATAATATTTTTAGCACAGCTTTTCAGTTCTTTAATATTGTTGGAACACATAATATTAATAAGGTCTATACAATTTGTTCGTTTTTAATTCAACAATTACTTACGCATTCAATCTAGCAGCAATTCTTTGCCAATCTTTCTCTCTCCCTTTATTTATGGCAATCGTATTTCCCTTTTCATTGTAATATGGCTGAATTCTCCATAGACCTCCACTAAAAGTCGCTGTTCAGTGGCCTGAACATTGCGGCTCTGTCTTTACCGTCATTTTTCGCCACGATGAATTGATCAGATCCATGAAATAAACTGTGTATAAATGTGCACGCGCAATTATCTGGATTGCTTGAGCCTGGCTCGGTTTAGCCCGATCACGGTAGCTTCACTTGGGCTTCGTGGAACCGCTTTAGCCCCGATTGATTTGTTAGGTTAATTCAAACCAGGCTTGCGAGGTTAATCGCCGCTTTTCTAAGCCTGCTTTGTGGAACAGCCCCTAGAAGTGGGAAGTAAGGTAAACAAATGGATTACTAACATTTGTTGAACATACTACTCTCAAGAACATACTATTATAATGAGTAAATATGAGCAATACAAATAATAAATATTTGCAGCTGCCAAAGCTAGAGGGGTGACAAACGGGTAATGTTACAGTTTTTCTCAGTCACTTTAGTACATTTCTCGAATCATCCTTAAGATTTGCAAAACAGTAAGCGCATTTCTCGAAACAATTGGTACAAACAGCACCACACAATGGATTACCTGCAAAAGCCTGTAACTTGCTCAAATCCTTAGTTCATCTCTCAAAAGTAAATCTTTATGTCAATAAACATGTCAGTCCATCAGAATGACAAGTCCTTGTGTCATTGAGTACAAACAAGATAGTCAAAATAGCTTAGCCATGTTGTCAATATAACAGTTACTCTGGTGGAAACTAGCGAAGGGTTTGATGACAATGATTGAAAATGCACAAGGCTGCACTTTTTCTGTATGGCATATATCAATTTCAAAAGACATATACAACCAATATTTGTTCAAATTGTCAGTCATAATTGTTATTCATTTTCCTAAATGTGCTAAAACATTTGCAAATGGTAACAAAGAGAAATGCTCTTTCTGTTGTGCACAGGTAACAAAATGTTGTGAAGAATTTCACAGATTGTTTTGACGACTTCAACTGTCATTGGAGAATTGAGCCAAAGCAACTGAGAAAAACTGTAGTGAAAGTCAAGATTCATCAATTCAGGAGACATTTACAAAAAAAGTGTAATAGAAAATATACTTGACAGATTACTGGTTCAACCATTTTGCATGTAATGACTTATGCAATGAACTAATGCCTAGATGTTCTGGGGGGTAAGACTATTCAACAGAGAACCAATATAATACATTTTGATCAACATGACATAAACTATTGATAATGTAGGAAACAGCAGACAGTTGTACATAACCATTTGCATGAATGTGCCAAAGCATTTGCAAGTTGTTCAAAAGAATGAGAAGCTGTTTTTATGATGTCCACAAGTGACTAGATGATGTGGAGGTTCAACAAGTAGTTTTGAGAATTTCAATTCTGATATGAGAAATGTACCAAAGCGACTGAGAAAAACTGTAATAGATTGATCATTAAGGCACGGTGGGTGTATATCTCATTGTCAGTACAATGCACTATACATTTCAGCACACTTAAATGCAACAGTAAATTTCATTCATTAACTATATCCAACTATTGTAAGCTACCTGCATTTTGATAGAAGTCCTCTTCTATAGCCAGTTACACACATATCTGATAAACACTTGTGTAAACAAAGTTCTGTTAATTCAATAGTATCACTCTGTACACTTTCATTTGATTGCAATGTTTTTGTTCATATCTAGCTTTGGTAATGGAATATTTACAGTACTAGTGTCAGTCGGTGTTAACAGGGCGGAGTTTTTGCGATATTGTGAAGGTGGAAAAACACTGCCATCATGATATTTTTGATATGTGAGTTTCAGAGAGTCAAGCAGTAGATCGCTTGCCATCCATTGTGAGTGCAGTCTCCATGTTGTGGTGAGGCCTAAAACTAGATTGAAAAGGTTTGCATAGACCAGTGGTGTCCAATCATGTGCCATGGAGGGCCGAGAGTATGAAGGTTTTCACTCCAACCAAAGACTACACCAGGTGATTTCACTTGAAACCACCTGCTTTTCAAGTATGCCAATGGCATACCATTGGCTACTATTCTTTTGAGGACTTTGAGGACTTTGGCCTGTAATTATTAAGGACACAGATGAGGCTTTTTGAGCAGGCGCTTAATTATAGGCGTTTTATAAAGCTCTGCTTCATAAAAGTACAAATAACTTACCTGTTGCAATTCCTGCAACACTTTCATTCTATATGTTTATTTCACAGACTGACTCATTCAGACATTTTAGAATCACAGACAAATCCTGTTTAAGGATCTCTGTCCTTTCTGTGCTGAATTGGAAATCCTATGAGCTGCTTTCACATAATTGGGTGGCTGCTTGTTACTTCACCACATATATCCTGCCAGCTTTGTAAATGAATGAATGGAATTTGTGTTCTGCATGATATGTATGTAGTTTCAGTGTTATGAAGAGTCCTGTGTACTTAACACACTCGGTTGGAATGGTCATGTGCCTATTCAACTTTGTTGATGTTGGAAGAAAGTAGCCTTTTGTCTTTTACAATGGCTTCTTACAATATATATTTATGTCTTGTGTTTACTTTGAGCCACAGTTGCTCCTACATAAACTTAGGAAGGTGTAGCACCTGCCTATAGGGTGGAGTGGATGGCAGAATGTGTCCACCTATGGAAACAAAACATCTATGCATTTTATGACCTTAAATAATGTCTGGAAGTTACGGAGCCCCTGAGTGGTCACGTCATATTTTTTCTAGGACGTGCGCTAGTAAAACGAGCGCACAAACCAGAAAAAAAATATGACGTGACCACTCAGGGACTCCGTAGGAAGTACTCCTTGTCTTAGAAAGCTGACATGGCATATCTTTAAGTACATTACTGTAGTTACAGTGTATCTGATACAGGCCATGAATAGTATTCATGCTCAAGTAACATCATTAAATACAGAGCCCAAGCCTTTTCTGAACTTCAACTGCAGCAGCTGTCCATTTTCACTACTAGTTTGGCTCACTCAAACTTCTATATTTAACTCTGAATGGTGGGGGGTTGTACTTGGACTACACTTCCACAGCCTTGAATGGGCAAGATCAGCAGCTGTTGCAGTCATTTGTATTAGTAATGTTATAAAGCACTCAGATAAGGTTTAAAGTCGAAGAGGAGGAACAGACAGAAGAATCACTGTGCTGGAGTCGTAACAGTGTATCCTCCCCACAACAAAGAGCTCAGAGGACACCACCTGTGCTTGGTTTGCAGATGAGACCAAACTAGGCGCTATAGATACCAAAGGACAACATGATGTTGAGACCAAGAACATTCTAAAGACTTATGGACAGAAAGATAATGCCTTGTGGTGCTGTGGCCTTTAATTTGTTCACAGCTAATGCACGAGCAGAAATGAAATTGCCGAGTGGGCTTTCAGGGGCAGTTGAGAACTGTGCTACAGTGAGAAGGGCAGAACCAGGCTAGTCAGCTGTTTGGTCGAGGTTAATGGAGGTTACTCCGTCAGGTTTGGGGTATCCTCTTTCTCTACCGTACATTTGTAGAAAAGTAAAACCAAAATCAACCACTGCTTCTGCATCATCTACAACAATTTATATTCAGATCTAAGATGTTTGAGATTGTTCATTTCTTATTTGAAGCCTGGGATAGGAGGAAACGTGGACTTTGTCTTGGTTTGTTGTATGTAGTATTTTGAGAAGGGTGGGATGCATGTGTGTTTTTATGTTCAGCACACTGATACAAATTTCTAGCAACTTTGCTTAATATGGCGATAAATTATTGAATATTGAAAAGCATGCAGTAGCCTTTGCAGTAAGGCAGTATTAAACATCCTTATATGTTTAATTGCATTATGTACAGTGCATAACTTTTAAGATTGTGAGAATATCTGAATGTGTGTAGTGTGATTTGAGTGTATTGAATAACACCTTATCATCAGGACTATCTCCTATCACATCATATGGTGATAAAGGTTATAAAGGTACATCTGCTTATGCTTGTACCTTTGTGTCAAATTGTCTTTTTTGACTGTTGTCTCAACTTATTTATGCATCACCTGTCTCTGAGATTGCTTCATTTGGTTAGTGAATGTTCAGGATTAGGCTAATTAGAGAACAACATACATAAGTAGTCGAAGATGAAAACGTGGAAATGTTAGAGGAGTTGATCCAGATGATTAGCCTCCAAATCTGTATTTATTTTTACATTTACTTGACCATTTTCCATGGCTGGAAAACTGTAATGTGATATGATGCACCATAAATTCCAGCGTGCCTGTTACAACACATACGTCTTCAACAATTTGAAGATCAGGTTAAACATCATTCATTCAAGCCCCCAAGGCCTGTTACACAATATACCATGCGAAACTACACTGAGGATGAATGAAGGTGTCAGTACTGATTGGGAAATTGGAAATGTTATGGCCAGCGGCAGAGTAGCTGACATGGGAATATGGTTACACTCTTCTGGTCTCCCCTCTCATAATGTCAGTCACATGCTGACTGAGGAATCAAGAAGTCAGTTGGGAAAGGGGGTGTGAACCCAAAGGGGAGTGACACTACTCCACCAATAGCACCACAGAGACTGCTGCTCTTTAATCAGGGGTTTATGTAACAGTGTGAAGATTTAACAGCCATGTGGCCCCAGGGTGAGGTATGCATAGTTTTATGGATTTAAGAACAATCACTGGAGGGTGTTTTTGCCCTCCTGTCAGATTTTCTTTTTTTCACCGATGGCAAGATTGTAGCGCTCTTCTCACACAGGAACATTCTGTTCCACAAGTGCTGTGAAAAAAACGTGCCTGTTACTTAACTTTTGGATAGGACACCAACACGGTTAACCTATACATTAGTACCAGTATCTGAGTTATTTGTGTGTCTGTGTGTTGGAGCAACCCTATATGGCCATTTACCTTCTCAGGGCTGAAATTAAAATGCACCATGTAACTATGCTCCAGAAAACTAAAACCGCACATCAGTTGGTGTTCTCAAAGCATTCTGTGCTTATACAGAATTTCACCAAACCTGAGGAATGGCTGGAAGAACAGAGGAGAGTTCAGAGGTAGTAGGGCGTGGGTTGGCCATGGTCCCCGGAGTTGGAATACTAAGTCTTACTGCCACCTAGTGAAGAACTTGGTAGCGCTTGGCATTGCATCATGTTTTAAGTATGACAAGTCAATTACAGTAACTGATATTTTCTGTGAACTTCTGTGAACTTCTTTGTTAATCTATTTCATCATAGAATTATTGTGACTCAGTAAAATGTTTCCCTGAAGTTTGAGTGTTTCTGCTGAGCATTGCCACTTTGCATTTCACTGCACACCTCGTGTGTGTATGTGACAATTAAACTTCTTGAATCTTGAATCTTGAATCTATACATTAAATAATGCAGAAACTAAGAAACAACCGCATACACTTTATATGGCTTCAAATTCCATATACACATAGACACCTTTGGAAAGTAATAAATGGCTTTTATATGTGATGCTGAGACTAATAACTCATCTCTTCAAAAAAACATTACAGTATCAAAAATAGAATTCTCTTGAGCCTAAAATAAATTATGATATAGGAAGCAATACAGTTGCCGCACCAACGCATTACAATGGCTACATCTACAAAACTCTCCAACCACTGAATAAGCTTGTTGACATGATAGATGACATTAAATGTAATTCAGTATTAAAGAATATGAAATTCTCACATTTATAAGCATTAACGTTTGTAAATAGAACGATGCTCCATTCACAGCACTTGACCAAAAAGTTCAGATCCTACCTATAAATAGTATATCCTTGTAAACACAAGAAACACGCACAGCGCATGTTCCGTGGAATAGGTACGGTAACTGTGTTCTGTGAACGAGTACCTATTCTTCTCTGACTTTTACTCAGTGAGAGAGCATCAATGTGTCTCCGCCAACAACAGTTTACAGGTCCAGTCAACTTGAAGGTATACAAAGTGTCCCTAAAGTTGTGGCTCAGCGTCTGAGGTAACAGTCCAATGTATTGTAGTAAACGTCAGTCCAGCCCCCAAAAACATCATCCATGTTAAGTGCTGTTTACCAGGGAGTCATCTCGATCGCGTGATATCACTTTAGATCTCAGTTGACAGTCACTCTACACTATCCCAGAGTACTCATTCTTCCTCCAACACTGTCAGCGGTGGCAATGATTATCAGGAGCATAGAACAGGAAATAACATATCGCTCCACTGGCCTTCCCTTCTAGCTCCTGTGTCATTGTGATCTTCCTTTCTAGAGAATCCTTCAGCGCTTGTCTCGTCGCTTGTCCATTTCCTTTCGAATCCGGGCCTCTAATGCTGCCCTCATGGCTGAGTCCAGCATGTTCTTCTCTGCAACACGTTCCACCACCTTCTCTGGCTTATCCTCCTTAGAGACAGACAGAAGAGGATATGAGGGCACACAATACAGGCCAGTGCAAAGTAATAAAGGGGCCAAAGCACACAGAGAGACAGAAACATCAATCAAAGGGATGTGCAAACCTTGTGGACAATGAAGGAGGTGATGGTACCAGAGTCAGCCTGGTAGTCAAGCCAGAACAGTTCAGTTCCATGGGTCTCCGTCTCCGTACTCGACCCACTCTCGTTCCACTCTTCAGTCTCAGCACCGGCCCCTGGCTCTGATCCATCTGGAAACCAGCACACGCACAATGAATGGATGACCTGTCATCAGCAAACATGTAACAGCAAAGCAGTTAACCTTACATCTCCGTTGAGGATGGTACACTTGGATGTCAGGTCGTCGAGGGCGTCTAGGGGTTGTAGTCTGCCTCCGCCGTTGAAGCTCTTTTGCTTGTTTGACCTCCTTATCATAGTCATCTCTAAGAGAGACAGGAATAAACATTTTGCCATTGTCTGGACTGTTGTATGTATAACGGACAGAGTATTCATAATACCTAAGGTATACTTAAAAAATACTTTAAAATTCTGGAGCAAATTAAATACTTTGGCTCACCACAGCGTGTAACCCCGAGCTTCTGGTGAGTTATTTCAATTACAACAACAATTAGGCCATTTGGGACAAGGACCAGCACAAGGCCTGATCAAGCTGATCAAGCCCTCTCTTCCTCATGTTTTGACATTGTGTGCATGCGCAGCAAGAGTAAGTGGGCGTATTAACGTTAGCCGGTCTACCAATGAATTATCCTTGCATTTTCAACATTGGATCAACTCACGTTTAAAATGTATACAAATAAATTTGGCCAAATGTCAGGAATTAGCATGCTAGCTAGTAGCATTAGCTGAGAAGAGAGATCACCTGGCAATCTGGTTCCTCCGAATATGGTGCAGGAAACCGTGGCTCATATCTAAACGACCTCCACGTTTGTTCAGCTCATCGTCCCTTAAAATATCCATTTCAATAAATACGTTGAATACACTATCTTTATAGTATTATGAGTAACGTTAAAACCGCAACAAGTCTCGGAACACTACCCCACACAAAGCTGTATAAAGTAAGTTAATGTCCAATTACATTGCTTCCGGGGTTTACAAATTGATAATACATTAAAATAGCAGCTTTTTCAAAAACAAAATTTACAAAGCAATTAACAGAGCATTACATTACACAATTTACAGACTTTACATTAAAACAAGAGATAATATAAAATTAGTCATTCATAAAAAACAAAGACTTAAGAACCTTAGCATTTACCAGTACACAGGATTTGATGTTACAATCTTTTGTGCCATAATCCAGGGTGAGCCTTCATACAGAAACCTTATTCAGATGTCAAAAGAATAATGTACTAACAGGCATATGGTGACTATGGAGGACATCAGGCTACTCCTTCATAAATCTACAGGCTGCACCATTCATTAGCCACCTAATCTAAATGCTACAGGGTTGAGTGTGTGAGAGCTGGTATGTCACGGCGGTTATCAAGTGGGCACCTAAGCACCTTGAGAATTGTTACAGAAAGCAAGTTTATAAAATGGGTTTATGGAACGATTTAAAAGACTAAACTGATATAACTACCCTAAGCTCCTTGGGCAGGTTGTCCCACAGTGTAGGGGCCCTTTGGTCCTTAGTCTAGACTGTGAGGCAGACAGGTGGGGCCTCAGGGTGCGGTCTGGCTTGTAACTGTTAACTGTCGGTAATGTAACTAGGGGCTAAACAATGCTGTGCTAATCAGGTAACTTGTGGAGCAAGTTCTTCGCTACAGGTTTCACGTTTGCAGATAAGTTCCCCAGTTTACTGGGTATCACATTTACAAAGTCAGGGGGGCGAAAAGAACAATGGTACATTTGTTGTCATTGAGCTGAAAGAAATTCTTGGACATGTTATGATATGTTAATGTTAATGTTAATGACAGGCACTCAGGCAGACTGTCGAGACAGTTGGGGTCATTGGGGATGACGTACTCACCATTGGGGATTAATGGGACTACTGTGGAGAGGGTGAGCAGGTATAAATACCTGGGAGTCCACATCACTGATGATCTGACATGGACAACACACACAGACACTCTGGTGAGAAAGGCGAGGCAGCGCCTTTACCACCTCAGGCAACTGAGGAAATTTAAAGTCTCCCGGAGGATCCTTCAGTCCTTCTACTCTGGAGCTGTAGAGAGCATCCTGACAGGAAGCATCACTGCCTGGTTTGGCAACAGCTCCGCTCAGGACAGGAAGGCTCTGCAGAGAGTAGTGCGTTCGGCTGAACGCACTATTGGAACTACACTCCCCACCCTGCAGGACTTGTACACCAGGAGGTGCAGAACCAGAGCCTGCAGGATCATGAAGGATCCTCACCACCCTAACAACGGACTGTTTCAGCTGCTGCGGTCAGGCAAGCGCCTCCGTAGTCATGCTGCCAAAACAGAGAGACTGAGACGGAGTTTCTTTCCTCAGGCCATCAGGACTGTGAACTCTGACCTCACCAGGGCCCCACCAAGACACACACACTGCCCCTCTTATGCACACACACACACACACTTAGGTAAAGACTACACATAATTTATAATTTATATTATATTATACATACAATTTCCCCTTTTCTACTATATTTTTTTATAAAGTGCTCTTATTGTAAATATTGTGTTGTTTTTTATATAGAGCTCTTAAAAAAAAAAACTGTGACATTGTAAATATTGTGTTGGTTATTGTAAATAGTGTGAACCTGTTATTTTGCACATTTCTGCTGAGCATTGCCACTTTGCATTTCACTGCACACCTTGTGTGTGTATGTGACAATTAAACTTCTTGAATCTTGAATCTTGAATCTTGGGAGTTATAGCTGGGTGTCATGCATATAACAATAGGACACATTATTCCCTTATAATAACAGTTATAACACAATTAATAAATATAATGAACATTAAACATAAAGCTCATTATTAATCAGATCTGTATTTTAAAAATACATCAACCATCAAGTTAGAAGTACCAAAATGTACGTTATCACATCGGCAGTCAAGGATTATTTGTGGTCAACAAGGATGACTTTCAAAATTCTGGCTCTAAACTCCGGGTTGGGTTTTAGTCGACCATTGACTATTTCAACGTTCGCCAACGCGAGATTCGATGCGCCTGATGTTTGAAGGAGAGCTAGACTCATTCAGCACACGGGATTTTCAGCTAAAGTTGTTTCTTCTCTATTGTTTTGATATTTAGCTAATATCGCAGTTAACTGCAGCGATGGTCTCTTTGAAGCGAGAAAGAGACTTTGAAATGGATGATGATGACGAGGAAGAAGGAGGCAAGTTTATGTACCGTTAATGTTAGCTAGTTAGCCGGCAGCTAACGTTAGCAAAATTAATGTGTGCTCGACTGGGTTTATGCTGCATTAAAGTTATATACATGCGCATATAGTACCACTTGTACGCAAGTTTAACCAGCATAACCAAGTGCACCGTTTACCTAATGCAGCGTGATATGTAATCGATCCCAATCAACTTAAATGCTGGGCACCTAGCTAGTTAGCCGCATTTAGTGGCGCACACTTCTGATTGACTCTGCTGTAACGGTTATTTGTTTTACTTGATGTTACAGTGGCAGCTAAAATAGGACGAGGACGTGACACAGAAGACCGCAGAAGCCGTCACTGTCCTTACCTTGACACCATAAACAGGTAAGATATCATTATCTTAGCACAGGTAACGTTACGGCTACCATTAGTCAGCCCTGTTTTCACCATATGTAGGTAACGTTAGCTGAATCCCCTTCTTGTTTGCTAATCCTCTAGGAGTGTGCTGGACTTCGACTTTGAGAAGTTGTGCTCCATCTCTCTCTCTCACATCAATGTCTATGCCTGTCTCATATGTGGGAAATACTTTCAAGGTAGGCGAATTATCTGATGATTTGGCCAAGGATCAAATGCCTAGTCTTGTTTTGGCTGTCTATATTCATGTATATTTGTGTCCCTCCCAGGCAGAGGTCTGAAGTCCCACGCTTACACACACAGTGTACAGTTTACTCATCATGTGTTCCTCAATCTACACACACTCAAGTTCTACTGTCTGCCAGACAACTATGAGATCATTGACTCTTCGCTGGAGGACATCACCGTAAGTGATGTTTTTTTTTTAACTTAAATCACATATTATGTATCTTTTGTTTGTCTATAGTTTGTTGATGCTTCTTTTTCTGCAGTATGTGCTGAAACCCACTTTCACCAAGCAACACATCTCAGGGCTGGACAAGCAGGGCAAGCTGTATCGAGCCTATGATGGTACCACCTACCTGCCAGGCATTGTAGGTCTCAACAACATCAAGGCCAACGACTACGCCAATGTGGTGTTACAGGTATGAATGCTATCTGCCGCATTGGACCTTACCTGGACTGAGACTTGAACTTTTTAAGTAATACTGACAAATTTGTCTTCTAAGGCCCTTTCCAATGTTCCGCCACTGCGGAACTACTTCCTGGAAGAGGAAAACTACCGGGGAATCCGCAGGCCACCAGGAGACATCATGTTCCTCCTGGTGCAGAGGTTTGGTGAGCTGATGCGCAAACTTTGGAACCCAAGGAACTTCAAGGCCCATGTGTCTCCCCATGAGATGTTGCAGGCTGTGGTGCTGTGCAGCAAGAAGAACTTCCAGATTACCAAGCAAGGTGGGGCACATGTTGCCAGACATCGGTGTTACACAGCATACTTCAGTTCTCAAGAACATGCTGTCCTATGTAAGCTGTGTTGCTGATTGATTGTTCATTGTCTTACAGGGGATGCTGTGGACTTTCTGTCTTGGTTCTTGAATGCTCTGCATGGCGCTCTTGGAGGCACAAAGAAAAAGCCATGTGAGTGAAGGGAGATGCAGGGGGTTTAAATCTCCAATTTTTGCCTCTTAATATGTGCTTTACATATAATTAAAGAACATTGTTGCTTTTCATGTGATATTCAGATGTTTATGTGGCATGAGAGTAGTTTGCGAATCAGGTGAAATTGAAATTTCTGGCTTAGTTCTCTGGTAGTAGCCAAATATGTGAGCAAAATTTAGCCATCGCTAATGATAAATTAATCAGAGTCAGAGGAAAAACTACAATACTATTTTATGCTACATGGGGATAATTTTTCTCCAAATTTGCCATATAATTTACTTGCACCAAGACTTCAATTTAGCACCAGCTCTGGCAAAATTTTGCTGGTGATTTTATGGCTGATAGAGAAACAACAATTAACCTGTCATATGTCTTTCTGCAATTACAGCTATTCTTACGAAAGTATTTCAAGGCTCCATGCGGATCTTCTCCAAGAAGCTTCCACACCCAGATCTAGTGAGTTTCTTACTTCTTACATTATTTGAAGATTGATTGACACAGAATGAGTTATTTTACTAATAGTCAAGTTTATGTATAAACTTTTTGTTAAATTTTTCCAGCCACCAGAGGAAAAGGAGGCCTTGCTCCTGAAGGAGGAGTACCAGGAGAAGATGTCTGAGTCCACCTTCCTGTTTTTGACCCTTGACCTCCCAACAGCACCACTGTACAAGGATGAGAAGGAGCAGCTTATTATCCCACAAGTCCCTCTCTTCAGCATCCTGGCCAAATTCAACGGCAACACAGAGAAGGTACTGCTTGCGCCCTCCAGTGTTATATTCACCTGCAAACATGACTTGATGAGTTCCGTGACAACGATCAGACATAAAGTTAAGACATTGTGAACCTCAAATAATGACTAAAAATGTTTGAATCTAATTTCATTGACAACAAAATGACTACATTAAAGTTTACAAAATCTGTTTTATATTGTGTTTTCAAAGTTTAGAATCCTTTCAGCTTAAAAGTCACAACAAAAAGCTATAACCTTGTTGAGGAAAAAATGTAGTGGACATGGATCTACGTTGAATCCTGCTATATCATGGAAGATTTTTTTAGACAAACTGTATCAGATGTTTAAAGTGTGACTGCAATACACTTTTAGTCAAAACTGAAACAAAATGTATGTATGCAACAGTTAACACTGCTTCCTACAGACGCCAGATTGACGTAACTTGTAAATTCAGTGAACCCTTTTGTGTCGTTTCTTTTCAGGAATACAAAACCTACAAAGAGAATTTTCTCAAAAGGTTCCAGTTGACCAAACTGCCTCCCTACCTCATCTTTTGCATCAAAAGATTCACCAAGAACAACTTCTTTGTGGAGAAGAACCCCACCATTGTCAACTTCCCTATCACGTAAGTGCTATTGATATGCCACAAGACACAACATATGCCCAATGCAACAATGGTACTCTAAATGAGGGGCAAAAAATACCCCTGATAATTACGTTTTCATGGGCATTTTATGAACTATGAAGGGAATCTTTCCTTGAAAGCCCCATTCGTTTCTGTATTTTATACATTTTATACTGTAATTGTATAGTGTAACTATTATATGAGCAATGGTAATGTCCCTATTATTAATCTGCATTTTCGATGTTGCCCCTTTTTTATGTTTGCTTCACCAGGAATGTAGACCTTCGTGAGTACTTGACAGAAGAAGCCCAAACAACAGAGAAGAACACAACTTATGACCTGGTCGCCAATGTAGTGCATGATGGGAAGCCCACTGAGGGAGCGTACAGAATACATGTATTGCATCACGTAGGTTGCAGCCAAATATTTGTGTTTTTTTTTATATGTTTGATATGATATGTCTCGGCCTTAACTACAAATAAAATAACAAAATAATGTGTTCTTGTGCTTCATCAGGGCACTGGGAAGTGGTATGAGATGCAGGACCTGCAGGTGACTGACATTCTCCCCCAGATGATTACGTTGTCAGAGGCCTACATCCAGGTGAGTTCTGCCACTCTACATTAACGCTAAATGACACATTCATAACCATATATGTGTGTTTTTACAAAGGTAAATCTTGAGTATGCGGACAGTGACACGTTTGTTTTGGCTCCATACTCTTGCATTTGACATGACATGACACAATGACTTTGAAGTTAAAGTACAGATTATCATCTTTCATTTGATGGTATTTACAGCATTATTGGATGAACAGTTGCAGACCCAGAGCATGACCCAGAGTGGTTCATGGGGTTCACTCAGCTCTTTATATAATAATAAAAACTTACAGGGAGGTGTGAACTGCCCTAATATAGCTCCATTTTTTTTAGCTGTTTTTCTAGCAAAATCTACTTTTCAAATCTGTACGGTATGATGACACACTGTAAGCACAATGAAGTGGCACTGGCAACATTCATAGCTGTGCATGCATGGATGCTCTGGGTCAATATTGGGACTGGTAACCAACGGAAAATGTTACACCAGTAGCAATATATAGTCTGGACAGGCTGAGGGACGGCTGAGTGAAGCTATCTGTTGGCAGCTTCAGTACAAAAATGATTGGTATTGGCCTTCAAAACCCAATCTTACTTAAGACCAGATTTCATTTGAAGTCATAGTAAAGTCTGTATGGTCAAGGGGCATAGTGAGGGATCCTGCACTAAGTCTCATGATTATGGGTCCTCTTTTGGTAACAAATGTTTCTTTCTGTTCTAGATCTGGAAAAGACGAGAGGGCGACGATGACACAACCAACCACACAGGGGCGTAAGTGAGGCAGGAATTTCCTCATAGTGATAGACCTGAAGTGGTGTCACCATATTGCAAGTGCTTGGATATCCAGCTCCGAGTTTGTACCTGCTGAAAATAACAGAATTCAGAATGAGACTCAGTGAGAGGATCATTTTTGTCTATAGACACAGCAAAGGAATTATGTAAATGTCTCAATTTTTTTTCATTGTTTATCTTTTTACTGTCTGGAATTTGCTAAATAAACTAGCCCCAGGACATCTGGTTCATTTTGCATTTGTATATTTTGTATTTCACTATTCACAGAACAGAAACAGTAGAACACAAGACACTACAGTACATTACTCAGAGGTCAATGGTCCAAATAGTCTTTAATACATACAGTACACTCATCTGATGGGACAGTGTATGAACAGTTTCTGCCATTTCTCACAGTCACATTGACATTCTTATGCCTATATACAGAAGAACTGTTCACAAGTCTGCTAACGACTGAATCACAGCCTCAGTCTTACGTGCTGTCACACAACATATGCAAACTGTATAATTTTAAGATGAATGTTTATGGTTGCTAGATGTAAAGAAAATGTGGTATGGAGTAGTGCTTTAGAAAGTAAAAACAACATTGCAATACATCTGTAAAAAGTAAGAGTTGATCACTGCAATACATTTGTGAAAAGTAATATGTTGTTGCGGACACACTTTCAGAGCATCAGTCTGGCAGGTTGGTTCCCTCTCTAGCTCCACATGTATTTCTCACAGAAGGCCAGATTCTAGGGGGGAAGAAAGTCAGATTTAAAACAAGCTATGTTTCTGGTAGTGATGCATAGGGTGACACATTCAGCCCTCCAAGTCACCATCCCAACAAACATGTTAAAGATTTCTCCCAAGAAAATAGTATGGCGTGGTATTTCTGACCCAGTCCTCAATATGTGGGCTATCTTATTGTGGCAGAGAGCGTCCTATTGTTATTGAGAGCGTCCTGACTGCCTTAACGCAGACACTGACACTCAGAGGATGGTTAAACTATTACTCATAGACCATACACCAAATCAAATCCAGGTTGAGTAGCCTAAAAATCTCTCCAAAAGAGTCACTGGATATGGAGGACTCAAAATGTAAAGGAAAGGACTTTGTCGCGAGGTGGAACAGCTCAGGTAGCCTATCCAGGGAATTTCTGGTCGAAGGATCATGAAAAACTGTTAAAATGTACGGTGTGGGCTGCGATTTTAAGGTGACAGAGCTGACCTGCGCATCACTTAAGTCGAGCTGAGCTGTTTGTTAAACAACATACTAAGAGTTTAACTTACACCACACTTCTGAGCAATTTGAAGGTCTTTGCACCAGTAGCTGGGACCCAAGGTACAGCGCTCCTTTCCCAGAGGCTCCAGCTTCTTCATGGCAATGCACAGATCAGCTGTCTGGAGGACAGATGACAGAAAAAAAAGAATATAAATTGAACTAGGTGAAATAAAGATATGTGAAGATGACAATGAAAGTCTCTATACAGGTGGTCATGATTGTTGATGTGGAGTTGGACTGTCACAGGGTCTGTGGTCCTCTATGAGGGCCCAAGTGCAAGTAAATCACAAATACTTCATTGTTGAATGCATTTTTGAGCCGCCTAACCAAGTTATGGTCCAAGTGGTGGTACACTCTGTCAGCGGACTCACATCAGACCTGGTAAAGTGGTAAACGGTCTTGAATACAGTTAAATTCAGTTTTAGAAGTCTTAAAATGTTATGCAGATCTTGTTCTACAGGTTTTATTTTCATGAAATGAAAGTGAAACTGGTTTTATTTCATTCTGACATTAAAAAGGTTTAGAAAAGTCTTAAATTTAAGTTGATGAACCTTGCAGACACCCTGATTATAGACAGATCATCTTTTGTGGAGCAGTAGTACTGTGCAGTATCTGAATATCTTTACCCAGCACCAGTGAGAGACGTCAATGTACGTGTAACCTATCCTTACTTCACAAGCATCTGGAACATCCATCTGGTTTCCCAAAACCTTTTGCAGTCTGGAGCCATAGAGTTTGATAAACACCTCACACTGAAAAGAGCACGAGGAGAGGAACAGTGAGTCACTTTACTGCTCGTCACACTGAATGACAACGTTTCATAGCTGCCTGCAGACCGCTACATGGATGATCACAGTCAGTCAGAAAACCAAATTGCTCACGGTGTTAACGTCCTGTTAGCGACATCAACACATTTTTACCCTTCTGACAATAATAAAACACAAATGTTCAACGAATCTTGTTATTTTTCCACCAAGCAATATAGTTCTTTAACAGAAGCTAAACCTCATAGTTGCTAAGTGACTCTGCGATGAGTGGTGATTTTCTGTTTAATATTAATATATAAATTAACAGTTATGCTGGAACAGGTGTGTGTTTATTGGGTATTTTACGACGGCTTTGAAAGTGACTCACCAATCAGAGCTGAGGACCAGAAATATCAAAACTATGTTGGAGTTTAAAGTTACAATGGCCTGTGAGGTATGTCATGAGCTGGAGGCATTGAGGGATTGTATCTGGGACTTGTGGGTTTAGGAAGAGTTTAGGGTTAGGCAGACCTTGGGGATGGCATTGGGATGATGGAAACAGACAGACTGGAGGAAAGAGGAGGTCTGAGGTTCAGTGGAGTTGAGACCCAAGTGGAGTCTGCTCAGGACAGCCAGGGTATGACACGACTCACAGTCAGAGGGGAGGAGCATCTCTGGGGAGTCAGCAGAACATTAACTTGGAGACACTGAGGAAGTGATAGGCGCAGGTTTAACACACATTAACTAAATAGGTTCCCAAGTCCCATGCCACTCACCCATATCAGACGTGTCCTTGAACAGACAGAGGTGCAGCATGGCACAGATTGTGTGAGGTGCAGCTGACGACAAGAGGAAGTCAATGAGATCCTTGCCATATTTGTTGATGAAATCATCACATTCTTCCTTATAGCTCTCAGGTATAAGATCACACACCTCTCCCATGAGCTTGACGATAGCATCCTGCAGGGCAAGAAAGAGAAAGGAGAGTGGCATATAGATGATGTGATGCATAGTGAAGAATATGTACCTGATACAAAATTATATGGAGAAAAAAAGTCACCTCGGTCCTATTTTTAGGCAGCAGGTTCTCCAGTTTCTTGAGGACAAACAAACACAGGGTGCACTGCGGGCTGATCTGCACCTAGAGAGAGTTTAAGCTGGTAAGACAACCATAGAGCATTCTTATAAAAAGGATCACATGAGTTTCACTTTAGCCACTGAAATTTCCACTTCCGCTTTCTCACCCTAACACGGGTGCTGGTGCCTGTGCTCAGTGCAGAGCTCAATACATCTTTATCGGTGACAATGTGGGGAGGTTTCAGCAGTTCCCTCTCCACCTGGACGGCACAGAGTCCCAAGGCCATACAGGCCTCACCCGGCTTCTACGAAAGGAGAGGAGGAATGATAGAGACAATCTTGCAATAAAGGTATCATTCAAAAGTGTGTATTGTGTTTCCATATGGATAAATCCAAGCAGCAGCCTGAATAAAGGGCTAAACTCTCACCAAGTAACCGGTTATGTATTGCAGGACTTTTGGCAGATACATCTTCACCTGTGAATTACACTCTGATACCCGTTCTCTAGGGAGGCGCAGGCACAGAGTACGCAGAGTTTCATAAACCGTCTCCTGCAGAAGCACAACAATGAATGCAATAACCCACTTTCTTTATTTTGGCAAGGATACTGTGTTTCTATTCCTGTAAAATTAAGCGGATGTGAAAGAGGAAGCAGAGAGATGTAAGGTCACAAGTTAATAATTCACCTACTGAGTTCCAGAGCAAGTCGACACTGTTGCAGTACATGAGAGACCACACAAAATAACTACATAGGCCTGAACTTTATGATGAAAAAATTATATTACAATGGTCTGACATTCGCCAGGAAATAAACTAACTACTGTTTCTTACATGCATCCAACTCAGGTTTTAACTTCTTAGACATTAAATGGATCCCACCTGCTACGTACTGCCACGGTTTCCCTAACTAACTATGCAGCGTAACACTCAGCAACATTCTCACCTGAGTGTCTTGGTAGGAGATCATGTTTGTGAATGACTCTACGATCTGGCTGCATTCTGAACAGATGCTGGACGTCTAATGAGGAGAAGCCACATGTGAGAGAAGGTCTGAGGACATTGAGACTTGTCGATGTTCATAACATTTTCTTTAATTCATTTAATTAATTATTTTTCGCTCTGGTTATGTTTTTTGACTACTTATATGAACTTTTATAAGAATAAATGTAAGGAAATGTTTGTTAATGAGGCCCATGTACTTTATCACATCACCCCTAATGAACAATGCGGACCATTTTCTCATAATACATATATGTGGAAAAAGGGATTTGAAAGGGATTTGGGCTTGTTGGTGTGTATATGCCATATATATACACATGTGTATTTATGGAATGTAGTTTCAAATGTAGGTATGATATCCTATGTCATCATCTGAAAAAAATTGTGACATTGTGTAGATCAGGAAATAAAAACAAGACTCACCAAAGATTCCTGTGTGATGCCCCACTTGGATGAGATAGGTTCACTGATGAACATGGAGTCTCCTGTAGTGAAAACACCCAGGGGGAGAGAGAGAGAGAGAGAGAGAGAGAGAGAGAGAGAGAGAGAGAGAGAGAGAGAGAGAGAGAGAGAGAGAGAGAGAGAGAGAGAGAGAGAGACAGACAGACAGACAGACAGACAGAGGGAGATTCAATGGTCCACAAAATAAGAATATTTCAGGATGGGTCAGAATATACAGTAGTTGGAAATGCTACAATAACAACCTGACCTATGACAACAACATCAATGGCGACTGATCAGGTGACAGTGGTGTAAACATTTAGACTGATAAAGGTCACTGTTAATAAACCGACATCTTACCAGGAAACAGAGACATCATGAAGACGACCATGATAAAGCCAAATCCTGCCATCGTGTAAGAGAACACAGTACGATATGAGGAGCGCGGATCGGGGTAGCGACACACAGGCTAGAATAATTGTTCACATCAGTACTGTTATTAGGGCGGACCGGAAGCGCATATTTATTGCCATCCAATCAGAAGGAGAGATGTAACGCGCATGCGAAATTAGGTGCGCAAATACTCAAATAAAATCGTTCGAGTTTTTTTTCAATTCAAACTACATTGATAGGTGGCGTTTATAAATAACGATTCTTCCGATGTATTGGTAAATAAAACGGTGGATAAACTATGACGTCCAGCCGGTGATCATAATAAGGCATCACGATCACCAATCTAAACAAAAATACATGAAAATTGTATTTTCATTAAATCTAACTTTGTAAGACCCTGTATTCATATAACATGCCTCAGTTTTACTACATTTTGTGACGTACGTATGATTTTAGGTCACACAAATTTTATGTGAGCCTAAAAAGGTAGATACTGAGTTTAGGCGGGTTTACCCTTCACTGATCCCTGGGTTGAGTTGTTTGATGCCAAAGAAGAAAAATACATTTTTAACCAAAAAGACAATAAAATTGGAAATGACACCTTGCCACGTCTAAATATGACAATCATGTTGATAGAACTATGCCAACATATTGTATGGGCTATCATGTCTAATAAGTATGTATTCCTAATTTTACAGAAAAATTACGAAGCAATTATTTTCTGACGTCCTCTTAATGAGCCATACCATATGACCAGCAGATGGCAGTAGAGCTGTGGATCAATAGAGCTGTGAATAAGTCTTCTGGCAGGTTTAACGCATCTGGCTGGCATTTGGTGGTTCTTTGGCGTTTTTTTACAGACGCAAGAACAGTCTCAAAAGTATACAGTCAAAAATATTAAAATATATTTGTATAAATGTTAGTATTTGTGTACAAATCATGATATATGAATGAAAAGCTAATGGCATTTATTCACAAATATTGCTGCATATTTACAAGTCAGTTTACATTGTTTCAACTGATGGGTTACAGACACAAATCACTCTGCATTTATTTGTGCATTGTGTTTTACGTTCGAGTCGTGTGACATTTGTTTGTGTCTCCTTTTAAGACTGTTTGATCTCCATAGAGCAGCCCTGTTTTCATTAATTTTTTCATTTTGTTATAGGATCCCAATTAGCTGACTCCTTGGAGACATTTAATACTGGGGTCATTTAATACTTTTAATGTTGCTTAGGAACACGGGAAAAGGAATGTAAAATCAGATAACTCACATATTAGCGCAAGTGTGTAAGTGCAAGTTTGCTGAACTTCCCTCAGAAACATTCTTTCCATTGTACGATGACAACTGATGAGACAACTGTCGGTATGGTGTAATGTTAATGATGTACCTGACATTGGAAAAGGGGTCTGGTAGTAATTAATGAAACATGGTTCTTGAGCATATTGGCAAGGAAGTGATTTGTGATGGCGCTTAAACCGGCACTTCTTTCCTTTACCTTTGAATCTAAATGTAAAGAGAAAGGTGGCCTTGACACTGAATATGAAAATATAAGGAAGCTAGAGGAAAAAAAAAACATTCTTAAATAAATGAAAACATATGCGTGATATACTTCGTGGGATAAATTTATTAAGACTTCAGTTGAGAACATTTTATGATTCCCGTGGGGAAATTGGGTCGTTGAAACAGCAAATAGAAAACTACATAATAAAGGAAAGGCAAACAAAGACAAAGAAAGAATGAATGCAACATGAACATAGAACATATGTGCGACATGAAAATATATCAAAAATTACACATTTAGACTTGCTTATGTTTGCATTGCAAAATTGGAGCGAAATAAATTAAAAATTCCAGTTATGATTTGGTGAAGAAGTAACAAATTACTCAGAAAACATTGCAGCAGAACTGCCCTCAGCGTCTCAACCTATTTTGTCTTTAAACATATCTTTCTGTTACACTGCAAATGGAACGGGGAAGTTATTTCCACACGTCAGTTTCCTCGTGTGCGACGCCTCACCTGTCGGTAAAGACACTTGTTCCAGGTATAATAAAACGCCTTTCGTGGGAACTGGTGAAAAAAACTTACCGCTTACCGCTTGAGTCCCATTGCACCTGACAACTCCTTTAAAAATAAGCCAAAGCAGTGTACCAACACAGTGAGTCTATGAGGCAACAGAGAAGGTGCTGCACTCCGCATTACAGACAAAGATAATCAGTACACTCTTGTGCAGGTAAACGTAAAATGAATATATGTATATAAAATAAACAAACAAATAAACACAATTACAGTATGTAAATCTAACATAGGCCTACTTTTATTTTGTTTTAACTGTCAGTCTTCGATTTGGGTGCGCAGCTTTTCTTCGCATTGTGGTTTGGTTCACTCTCGTCTCTATTTTAAGTTTTTTTTAATCGTTATTCGATGGCTAGTAGAGAGAGACATGAAAGATTGAGTGAGAGAGACGGGATGACATGCGACATAGGCCCCGGGCTGTAGTCGAACCCAAGACGTCGCGGGTATGCGCCTTAGACGCACTGAGCCTCATTCTCTTCTAACAAAATATTCAAAGAAACTTTATGATCATATTATCATGCGTGGAAAACTGACATTCTTAATTGGGAAAAAATAAAAATAAATGTTGCTTCTTGACTAGTGACAGTGAGATATCACTACAAAGTAGCAGAGCAAGAGAAGACAATACATCAAAAATACTACCAAATCAATCAATACAATTATGTTAGAAAGGAATGTTGCAATGCTTTACAGTGGTAGAATATGAGTCCTTCCATAACTCCTTACTCCTGATAGACTCCTGATAGAGCGCTGTGCAGGGGAAAGTCGCAATTCAACTCCCCGTTTAAGCTAAATAAATAAATAAATAAATACAAGTATTTTTTTTATAAAAGATGCTTCGGTTGCTCAGGGAATAATACATGTTAAACAATTATTCACCAAGACCGCTGCACACTCTAATGACGTCCAACGATTTGTTGAATGCCACTTATCCAGTTCCTTCATCTTTGAGTTCCTTCTGTCATTCCCTTCCAGCAGCATACTGGGTTGCCGGCACCAGTTGTCTAACTGCATTACGACGTCCCTTGTTTGTGGTAATCTGTTGACAGGATCAGATTTACAGGTTGCAGTACCTTCTGAGACAATGAGATACTTTCCAGTTGTTGTTATGTTGTTATGTCCTAGTTATAGAATCAACAGAATGGCCACCTCTTGATGGATCAAGGTAATCTCTTCAAGGTACACTTTGCCATGGAATGTCAGCAACTAAACACTGGCATAGTGTCTACATAAGTTATATAAGAGTTTGCTGTGCACATATACTTTAAGACTGTTGTATGGTTGTCAAAAGAAACTGACAATACTGAAATCAATCACTGCTAATACTGCATTTTAATCACTTAAAGGACTACACCACCAAGGAACCACCAAAATCATCTCTGTCACTGGTAGATGTCTCTGTCCTGCACACAGGTTAAGACGTTACCATACAGGGGTGAGTTTCCAGAAAGTAAATCTTGAAGTAACTCTGAAGAAACTCTTCAAGACATATGTGAATTTCACATTCACAATGACCTGGTGCTAGTCATGAGATTTCAAGTAGGCAAGATCCGTTACTGCAGGCACAGATCACTGTCTAACTTTCACTAACCTCCACAACATGTCAAAAGCGATATCTGCATTATCTTTCGTCCCCAGCATCCCATACTTTGTCCTAATCCTATCCTGTTCTCTTTTATCTTCTGTCATGTTGATGTAAGCAAGGACCTAAACTTCAGGTGAACCTCTTTTTATAGGCTACAGGACTCTGCCAGTCTAGCTGGATAATTTATATGGCAGGATTTTCACATTTACGTTGATGTGCAAGTCATGGTTGAGGTAAATTATGTTGGACAATTTGTTTGCAAGACATTTTTCTGTTTCTTTAGATGAATTCAGTTAAAATCAGATGTGTGCCGCAAAGCCCCTTAATCTACAATGACAAATCAGGAAGTATATTTTCAGTTGATGCTATCGGGAAAACCACCACAGTACGTTATGTACCTGAAGGCAACTAGCATTATCTGCCCTAAGAAGATAGACTTTTTAGTAAACCAGAGTTGCTGGTGGGTTTTTTTCTGCCAATTCTCTCATCACATAAAGGGTAAATTGACCAATGGGCCAATTTCCAAAACGTTGATGTACTCATTTGAAGACGTGATACTGTTGCAAATCCACAGATAAACTACATAGGAACTATCATCCAAAATCCATTTTGAATTGCACATCAACATGTTTTAAAAAAAAAAAAAAGATTTGGCATAAAATATAGTTAAATTCCATGTAAGTGTTCCAGTGTTTATTTGACTATAATTCCTGTTTGTCACATAGACTGGAGCCAGGAAATATCACTCAATAACAGGAGCAAATTAGGTACTCTCTTGGCAGCATGTTAGTTATGCAGATATAATTCTATCTTCATAATTGGATAACAAAGATAAACCAAGAGGTGTGGCCTGAAACAGCAAATACAAATACATAAAGTATGTTGTCCTGTGATCTTTATTAGTTCACTATTATCAGCTAACAATAGAGTGCAAGGGTCACAATTTCCAGACAACACATGTAGAAATTATACCTCTGTACCTAGAAGGATCATGTGGGATAGAGAAGTGGCAAGTAAAGAAATAAGAGTAAATAAATGTATATATTTGTTTAAATGAACAAGACAGGACCACGATCAGGTGCAAAACAATGTAATTTACTGGGGAGAAGAAGGTAATGGAGAAGGGATGTAAAGTATTGCCAAATGTAGAAGCAGATTGGCTGTATCAACAGTCACATATTCACACAGAGCAGCCAGACAGGGAATGGTATCGAATTACAAAATGGCTCATAGTCTGCCAGGTGACTGCCTGTTAGACTAGCAGTCAAGTAGAACTAGAATAGAACTGATATGAGTGTGACAAGTTCTTCTAGTATCAATTATAGATTATAGATAGTAGAATTATAGATCCAATAATTTAGATTGGAAGGGCTCATACTAGACTTTTAAAGAATTGACAAAAGCACGATAGAGTAATCAATGTGATAGAGTTGTGTGGTACAGTACTCTGAGTCGGATGCTGCTCTCCTGTTATTGCGTTATTATATGTATATTGTTATTGCTCACCACTAATGGCACTGAAAAATGGGGAGAACTTTCAGTGGGTCACAAATTGGAGGTGCCCCTTCAGAGGTACAACTATACTAAGTTAGACACGTCAGGCACCTAGTGTCACAACTTGTCTGGGGGCCCAGCATTCCCAGCAGCACTCCTGCTCGCCTACACCGCGGAGTTTCCGTGGCAGAAAAGGGTTTTTCCATTTTAGCACTGAGGGATGATGATCTACTGACATTCAATTCTTGTGTTTCTTGTTTCTTTCTTCCCTGTTGTGCGTTTCTGCGGTGAAGTGTGTTTCTGGCATCAACCAACCTCGGACACAGAGGTTTAACTTTGAATTGATAGTTTATGATATTTTATAATTACACTGTTAAGCACTTGTTTTGTTCTGTTATTGTTCAGTTTCTACGATATCAGGAAACTGCAGGCAGCACATGAGGAAGAAGGACACTAAGCACCCCTTACTCTGTGTAACACACATCAATAGCAAATTCTACTGTCTATTGGGCATTTCAACTCATCTTGACGTGTTATTCTGCTGTTCCTGAACGTTCCTCATGTCGCACATATCCTATGGATCCTATCTATGGATGATTCTACACAGCACCATGGCGCATTTGTGGCAATGACATACAGATCTAATTAATTATCAGTTTATTCGAATGTGAACTCAGCTCAGCTGCCTCCATCTCTTCTATATCTCATCACGTTGTTTTGCATCATACTGTTATATCTTAAAAGGTAGATGAGTAACCAACTAGCCTACATGATCTATGTGCATTTTGTTACCAGACCAGGGTTAATAGCAGACATGTGTTTTACCTTTCCAGCTTTTACTATGCAATTACTACTTCTGTTGTGCCTTAAATTAATAAGCTGGACTAAGCTTTTTTTTATTCATTCATTTTAAATACTGGTAATGTACCACTGTTACTAACGCTGCTACATGCCTACCTGTGTTGTCTATCCAGCTTTCTGTTTCTGTTGACAGAAAGGGAGTTCCCTTAACTTGAGTTAACACTTGTAGAGCTCCTGAAAAGTGACACTGTACCCAACAAAAAAAACAAAAGTAGTGATGAATAGAAACTGACTGATGGAAGAAGCTGTATAATTACTAATAACAATCAGTTCAATTGAGACATTTTTGTCTTCGCAATCATCTCCAAAGATCAATTTTCTAAAGAACATCTTTGACCCCACCATAGTCTTTTCATCTTTGTGCGTTTCTTCAGAAAATGTTGAGGTAAAGTACTCTCTCAAGTTAAAAGAAAGATCCCCCTGGGCAGGATGAGTGTAAATGCCTACAAATTCCAATTAGTCACACCCTTTTTCGAAACATTATAATTATAGTTGGTTTAATGGACAGAGGGATGGGTTTTCTATTCTGCAGCTTGTCAGGCAATCATCCATCAAAACAATACTGGTGGAGCCACATACTGTGTGTGGGTTCTACCTTTCATTCTGACCTATTGTTATTTTTGTCCAGGAAGAAACATACAAAGCTCATATTGGTTAAGACTTCTTAATGTTTCTTGGGCAAAGTGAGGAATTAGTTTTTTCCAGTGAGTATTTGCTCAATCAACAGAGGTGGAAAGTAGATGAGTACTTTGATTGAAGTACTGTACTTAATTATGATTTTTAGGTACTTTACTTTGCTTTACTTGAGCATATCCAGTGGGTTTACACATTACCCCCACTCTAGTTTAAAGGAAATATCCTACTTTTTACTCCACTACATTTATTCAACAGTCACCGATTAATTTTAAGAAAAAGTTTTTGCATACAAAATATCTGATTAGTCGACCATCTTAAAACAAAAGCAATGAGAGTTCACATAAATGGACCACCAAAAACGTATTTACGTATTTTTAACAGTAAAATACAAGGACCATGTGGTGCATGGTCCTTGTACAATGGAACATACAGTATGTCCGACACACGCCATTGAAACCTTTAACAATGGAGATTTTAACAGGCTATTTTTGTTTTCAGTGTTCATGGAGGAAGATGTTTTTGTTTCCTTGACTAGTCACGCAAACCACAGTGGTTCAAGGCATTGTCTTGACAGTCAAAAATTTTGAAAAGTCTTTCCACAAGGAAGTTCTGGGCGCTTGTTAATTGCATTGATAATAAATGTTTTTTTGTCATCATTTACACATTCCAGCACAATTTAATTATAAGGGTTGTTTTTAGTCATCTTTATATATTTATTGATTTATTTTTATAATATGAAATGAAATGAGAAGAGGTATGGGATTGCCTCAGACAATCATTAAAACTGACTGGTAAAATCTTCAAATCAAGTGTGAACATATAGACAATGAAAGTGATGGGGCGTAGCACTAAGCCATGGGGAGCACCAACATTTGTGATGTGGAAGATGACACATTGCCTTTTGCAACTAAAAGGTTCTGTCTGTGAGGTAGGAGGAGAGCCATTTAAGGCCTGTGCCTTTAAGAAAAAGTTTTTGCATACAAAATATCTGATTAGCATTCATTTTTCAAGATAGGAAAATCTTGTTTTGTTTTTTTGTTTTACTCATCAGAAAGCAATTGATTTGAAGCCACTTTCTTTGAGACTTTAGATAAAAAAAAGACAGTTTGGAGATGTCAGTGTCAAGAGCCTCTTTAAGGAATGCTATAGCTATAGCTAAAATTGGGTCAGCAAGATTAGAATTCTCAAAGATATCAGAAACCAGAAATCTATTTAAGATGAACAACATTTGTCAACATTTTGATGAAATGCTAGGCTGCGGCCTAGGGCTATTATTTCCAGTTAAACGGCATCTTCGTTACCTTTGTCTCAACAGAGATGCTCAAGACGTAGGAAGAGGAACTAGGAAGAAGGAAATGCATTCATTGTCTGAGTTCTTCGCATAGTTACAACAGGGAGTCTCCTCCTCATAACTGTATATAAATAGAAAATCTGTGCACATCGGAGGAAACATTCACTTTTGGGTGCAGGTACAGTAGACATGGGCTCTAGCTGTTTCAGCATTTCTTGCCTTTCAGGGCTTTTAACCTTCCATGTAGTTTTTCTTTTTGGTTCTAGCTCAAGATGAATGTATTTGCCAGGGTTAATTTGTCACATTTGTTTATTTGCTGATATTGAAAGAGTCCAAAAAACAATTGTTATTGTAAACTGTATTGCAACTGTAAACTGTTATATATCTTTTAATTTTTTAAGTATATTTTGGGGCGATAATTCAGAAACTTTCATTGTATTATATTGGTTTTATGTGACAAGGCAACAAGTTATTTGACGTGGCCGGTGTGTGTATGACGGGAGACAATGTTTGTGTTTTTCAGAGATGAATGGTTTTCTGTGCCTGCTAACTGTAGGCCTGTGTTTGCAGAGCCAGGTGAATACTGGTGAGTGCTACCTGCTACCTGTGTCATTTGTGCGATTAGAGGATTAAATAGATTCATCTTAATCCAGACAGTTTATATTAGTGATAAAATTACTGTTGAATAAATTCATAAATTGACAAAGAGTCTTTGAGTCATGAATTACTTGAGTAGATTTATTCACACAAAATACTGAGCTCAGGAGAGAGGTACACACACGGTATGCAGATACGGTATGCAGATCTCTACCAGAGATTATAAAGAAGTAGAAAGACAGGAGGGGGGGGTAGTTTCTAAAACATCTACAAGGTTATTTCCAACCTAGACTAAACAATATGTACGGTATTGAAGGTTTCTTGAATCTCTCACCAGGTCGGCCTTCAGTATGGGCTCACAGTAATGTAACAGTTAGGATTACCTCATACTAGCACTAGAGATGGGTACAACACAATTATATAACTCAGAAAGGTTGGGATATAATGATTAAGACATAAGACACGGCATATAGAAATAAATTCTACCACAATTACAAATAAAGTTTTGTAATTTGCTATAATTTATGGATTGACATTGTATATATGAGTGAAAACTGAAAATAACTCACTAATATACTAACCAAAAACAATAGTATTACAGTTGAACCCAAAAATAAACAAAACATTGAGCAATTGCTGATATAATAGCAGATTGTAACATGATTGACTGAAAGACTTTTTTCGTCCTCAGAGCCAAGCTTGAGCAGGAGTCTCATTGAAGATGCTGTGAATGAAGCCATGGCCAAAGTAAACAGCGATTATGACTACTCCAGGAGAGAGTGAGTGTACAAACCTGTTTAAATGGTGCAAAAGATTAGAATGACATCAACGCCGATCAAGGCATCACACGCCGATCAAGGCATCGCACGCAATGAATATGTTTGCATTCCTCTGTTCTCAAGGAGCTTAGCGCGTGTACAGAGGAATACAGCCACACCTTCTGACATCCTACGGCTGATGAAGCAACCTACAGGTGTTGCCCGCTCTGTGGTGCGTGCTGCAGACTATATGGACAACTCCATTAAACTGATCCGGAAGAGGTCTCTCAGCAATCACCACATTCAGAAGCGCTCCATCAATGCCACAGGTATGTCCTTCAATTGTTTCCATCTCTCTATACTGGCATCTGCAGGTCAGATACAGCTCAGTTGCTGATCATTTGTCTCTGTGAATCAGATCTGATCTCCGTAGAGGATCTGAAGGTCATTGCTGAACTGACGGGCTGCTCTGCTAGAGATCCCATCCCTACTTGCAAAACAACTTCCAATCTAAACAAGTTCCGCACTGCCACCAATATCTGCAACAACAGGTGAGGCAGCTTGCAAGCAGTGATTTTATTGTTGATGTATGAACCAGAAAAAAAAGTAGTAATAACTCTGGAGCGAGCTGTAAGCTCCCGCTGGCTCAGAATCAAATCTCACCAGAGCTTTCCCTCCTGTGTCTAGCCTACTCTCCTTTCCCACTGCCTAAATAAAGATACTCAAAATGTGAGTGGACTGCCCAGTCTCATTTGAAATATAAACACTGTCGCTAAAGCTCAGTACTGCCATCCTTTAGTATCAAGTAAAGATTTGTAGACAGTGTAGACAAAGAGAGAAAATCATTAATGACATGTTTCTCTTCCATAGGAAAAACCCCCGCCTAGGGTCCTCCAACATACCCTTCACTCGCTGGCTACCTGCTGAGTACCAGGATGGGATCACCCTGCCCAAAGGCTGGAACAGTGAGCTGCAAGTCAACAGGCATATTCTTCCCCTGGTACTATACATAGTAACTGATGATTAGATACACAGAAACATTTAGTCAGGACATCTGCAGTAATGTTTTTTCTCCATAGTTTCGCCAGTTAGACAATGTAGTTGTATATATCACTCTCACATAGTGTCTGTCTGCATGCTTCTCTCTAGGTAAGGGAAGTGTCCAACCGGATACTCAGCACATCCAATGAAGATATAGAGAGTGACTCACTCTATACCCACCTGGTGACCATCTTTGGCCAGTGGACCGACCATGATTTGACCTTCACCCCTCACTCACCTGTCATCCGCTCATTCAATAGTGGCATTGACTGTGACAAGAGCTGTGATCGCACAGAGCCCTGTTTCCCCATCATGGTCGGTATCATAGTATCACACAAGTTAATAAATGAAAGCACACAAAGCACACCCACACACACTGAATCTAAACTATTGCTTGTCACCTTAATACAGATCCCTAGGAGAGATCCTCGTTTTGGCAGAAACTCACATGAGTGCATGCCCTTCTTCCGGTCAGCAGCAGCTTGCGGTTCTGGCAACACCGGCCACCTCTTCGGCGCAAGTACTGTACGTCAGCAGATGAACACCCTTTCAGCTTTCATTGACATAGGCCAGGTTTACGGATCAGAGGAGGCTAAAGCTCGTAACCTCCGCGACCTCAGCAATGACAAGGGCCTGATGAAGGTCAACAAAATGTACACTGACAATGGCCGTGAACTCCTGCCCTTCAGCACTATGGCTGCCAACATGTGTGCCAAC
Organism: Hoplostethus atlanticus; assembly: GCA_034670405.1. Classification (NCBI taxonomy): domain Eukaryota; kingdom Metazoa; phylum Chordata; class Actinopteri; order Trachichthyiformes; family Trachichthyidae; genus Hoplostethus; species Hoplostethus atlanticus. The sequence continues at coordinate 8,803,910 of JAXDDX010000002.1, read as the reverse complement.
CGAGCCCGTATTACTAATGATACTAATGCCAAGGAGGTGCCCTGCTTCCTGGCTGGTGAGTTTTGTTTTGTTTAAGCTTTATTTAATGAACTTAGTTTCAGTGAGTTCAAATATCTTTTCCAAGGGAGACCTGGCCAAGTCATTCTCTGACATACTGTTGTTGTCAATGTAACCAACATTTTTTGTAAGTTAGGTATGCATCAGCCACCGATGTTAAACGTAGCCTTCTGTTGCTGTGTCCCAGGTGATGAGCGGGTCAATGAGAACATTGGGCTGTCCTCCATACACACACTGATGCTGCGTGAGCACAACCGTCTGGCACGTGCCCTGGCCAAGCTCAATCCCCAATGGGGTGGAGAAAAACTCTACCAGGAGGCCCGCAAGATCATGGGCGGATACTTCCAGGTTAGAGGGGGCATTAACGGCACACATAACAGAGATTTTACATTCATGGTTTAAGTGATGAAGTGGCATCTCCGTATGTGCAGTTGACTCATTTGTCACTAATTCCTTTCCTCTTTTAGGTTCTCACTTTCAGGGACTATTTGCTCCACATTGTCGGCCCACAATTCATTGCCAAGCAGCTGTCCAAATACCCGGGATATGATGAGAATGTGGACCCCAGCATTTCCAATGTGTTCGCCACAGCTGCCTACCGATTCGCTCACCTTATGATTCAGCCATTCATGTTCCGTCTCAATGAAGAGTACAAGGAGCATCCCAAGTACCCCAGCCCACTGCTACACAGAGCCTTCTTCACGCCATGGAGGATCATCTTTGAAGGTATGGCCAAGATATTTATGATTTCAGCATTCACCTTACTTAAAATTAATAAAATTGTCCTAAAGTTTTTTTTTTAAAAACAGCGCTAACTGTGCCTATTTCTTGTACTCCTCAGGTGGTTTGGACCCAATAATGAGGGGGCTGGTGGGTCGCAAGGCCAAGCTGAACACACAGGATCACATGATGACTGATGAGCTGAGGGAAAGGCTGTTTGAATTCTCCTCTGACTTGGCCCTGGACCTGGCTGCTCTCAACCTGCAGAGAGGCAGAGACCATGGACTCCCTGGTATGTGTCTTTTCTCTTTATCTATTAGTTAGCCTGCATATCTGAGAATACCAGGCTTTACAGATTTTCATTTCATACAATATCTTCACAAGTGCAACAATTTCACACTATCTGCTCCTGTGTAGGCTACAACAAATGGCGTAAGTTCTGTGGGCTGTCACAACCCCGAAATCTGCAACAGCTCGCGGGGGTTTTGAACAACACTGATTTGGCCAGGAACCTGCTGCAGCTCTATGGTACACCTGACAACATTGATGTGTGGCTGGGGGGAGTGGCTGAGCCCTTTGTCCCCGGAGGCAGAGTGGGGCCCCTGTTTGCCTGCATCATTGCCACTCAGTTCCAGAGGATCCGCCAAGGAGACAGGTAAGCAAAGAGGAGGTCTGCCTGAAATGACATAATTGAAGACATGTATTACAGATGCACAGATACCTACATTAGCTACACTTGTACATTCACAGGGCCTCTAAATGTTAACAAACTGTCCATTGCAGACTCTGGTGGGAGAATGAAGGAGTTTTCACCGAGGACCAGAGGGAGTCCCTAAGGAAGACATCCCTTGCGCGCATCATATGTGACAACACTGGTATCACTGAAGTTCCAAGGAGACCCTTCCAATACCGTCCCCGAGGGTCTGGTTACACCAAGTGTGTTGACATCCCTGCCTTTGACCTCAGTCCATGGAACACAACTGGTGAGTGGATGTTCTTAACCCTAAAATACCTCAAGTTCAAGTTGAGTTTATTGTCATTTCAGCCATACATGTAGCACAAACGAAATATTGTTCCTCACAGGACCAAGGTGCAAAAAACAGAATGTAAGACAGTGGTGTCAGGTATAAAGTGTAAAGTGACCCGTGCAGGGTGTGTGTGTGTATGTCAAATAAGGCATGTAATAAGGCACCTGGCGGACCTATTTGACTAAAGAATTGCAGATACTGATTTTTCCCTGTCATATTCTCTAGACGTAAGTTCTCGGGTGGATCGTGATGAAGAAAAAGGGCCACGTGGACCCCGAGGACCACGGGGTAAAACTAGCCTTTCTTTACTATTCCCCACAAATATAGGAATGGATATACTATTAAAAGTAATATTTCAAAATGTCACAATCAGAAATTTGTGTTGGTATAATTATAAATAATTGTGTCTTTTGTCACCCAGGACGAAGAGGCCAACGTGGCTTCCGTGGACGTCGAGGCTCTGCCGCGATTGCAATTGCTTTCGCTGTGCGACTGGGCAATAATTTCCCCAAGCCAGGCCAGCCCATTCCCTTCCGTGAGGTCATCTACAATGAACAGGACAGCTATAACACCAAGACGGGCCTGTTTACCTGTGTGCAACCAGGCGTCTATGAGTTTGAATTTCACTGCACTATCTTTCAGAACACTGGCAGTATAGACCTGCTGCGTAACGGACAGCTGGTGCTGCACTCATTCACCACCCAGCAGAAGGGCTACGTCACAGCCACTGGGGGCACTTATATCAAGCTCATGAAGGGAGACAAGGTCTGGCTGTCAGCTAACTATGGTGGCAACGGCTTGACCGCTGACAGCTACATGTCAGGGCATCTGCTGTTCACTGTTTAACACTGCTGCTGACCCATATGACTTCCTCACAACATCTCTGAGCACAATATTTGAAAACGGTGTTACTGTTTGACTTGGAATGTTTGCCAGTTTTGTTGTTGAAATATTGTTCCCAATGCACTAATACTTGCGCTTGTAAAAAGAAGGGCTGAAGCTTAATTTGCCTTTCTTCCTTTAACCACTGCTAACCAGGCTATAGGCTATGGCAATCATAAGTGATAGCGCCTTATGAATGATATTTTCTCAGTTTCTTTTAAATCTGTGAATTCTTGTTAAATCTATGCATTTATCTCTTCTTTTAAAACAATGTACATGTGTACAGCATGTGGCAGACAAATTAATGTAAACCATCAGGTAATCTGCACATAAGCTAAATTACAAAATGTGTAAAACACACTTTGATTTGTGTCAAGACTTGATGTGAATAAAATTCTCACGCAGATCCACCTTTGACTCATTATTTAACTTTTTTCAAAATGATGTAGCTTGTTTGAAGTTATTATAAATTATCAATTGATTATCAATCAATAAATCAATCAATCAATAATAATTATGTAACAGAAACTTTCTATGATGGTACAGAATAATACTTGAGAAGATAATAAAATGCTTTCCTCTTTTGCTAGTATGATTTTACCCAGAGAACCACAGACCAGCAGATGGCACTGGCATACAATTTCTTTCAGGACAGGACAGCAGGCAAGACCTGTGGTGTTTTATTACACTGTATCAGGTGGAAAGACATTCATTACTCTGCATTGAGGTCTAGTGGTGATACTCATGTATGGCCTGGTGAATTACACATGTAGACGATTGCCATTTCCTGTATATCTAATACGTAGTGTTCATTAAATGTTCTGCATGCACCCAAAGCAGAAGAATCAAATCAAATTGATAAGATGATATTTTTGGTGCATCACTGAGCAGTTCGCGTTTTTATCTGCATGTGCCTGGAGCTGAGATGTTTATGAGGCATATTTATTTTTGCTATGTGGAAGATCTCAATTGATGAAGTTTCTCTCTCCCCTAAGGCTCTTCATACTGACGGGAAACAGCCCGTGGGGCAGAGAGTCCATCATCGGTTTGTCAGACCACCAGCCGCTTGTCATGTGTGGTGACTCATTTCTTGACTAAAGGAAGCTCAGCACTGCTGCCAGAAAACATTAACTAGAACTACTTGAAGTTGTAGAAATCAGCTTGAAAGACATCTGAAGAAGCACCAACCTCAGCTCTTGGCTTCATATCAGTTAGGTAGTCGGCTATAGCTCCCTCTCCTCGATGGGAGTGGGAGGCAGGTCCTGTCTCCTAAGCAGTGATGTAGCGGTAAATAAAAAGGCATGCTAACTATGACCTCCATTCAGTAATCACCATAAACCACCACCAATGTAAACAAAAGTCAATTATGTTTTCAGAGGAGCATTATTTTACATGGTTTCCTTAAAAGGCACTATCCTCAGTTTGACACTACTTACTATAACGTATAGTTATAGAGTTTATGTCAGAAAGATTCATGTCAACCTAAAAATGTGGGTAAACTCTATAAATAAAAGGGTGAACTGGGTTTATGTGGGCTTACCCTCCACTACCTCCCTGCTGCTAAGCCAGGAATCAAGATGAGTTATTGTGTGGGGGTGTATTAATACTCAGCTCTCGGCTTGGCTCTCAGAAGTGAAGCATCCTCTCAAACTTGGAGAACTGATAACGCAAGTTCCACACTGTAAAAATATTAAGACAAACATAAGTTTCCTTGCTGCCTTAAAATTGCAAGTTGACTGAAATATTGCAAAATAGTTGGCTCAAAGTTCATCTTTCTGACGTAGTAAAAATCACTGAGGGAACTTAAGACAATAAGTTAAATCAGCGAATGTCCAGTAATTTTGACAGGTGTTTATTAGTTGAATCCACTAATTGCTGAACTGCACTCCATTGTTACTCACTTTTTTTAGTGTCATTTTCTTCAGGTGTCACAACATTATTATACCATTCAACATTAAGCAAGCAGCTCACTCTGCACTAATGCAAGAACAAGTGGTAGATGCTGCACATGGTGTCAAGCTGAGTTTCTGAAATCTATTGTGTAACAAGAATCGGGATTGAATTGGATGATAGTTTTCATCACGGTTATCATGGTTTTCATTTTTAATCAGATGTTGATCTATGATTCACATAAAACACATACCAATTCTCTATGCTATACCTTAACCTTAATCCAAACAACAAGAAGGAAGGGTTTCTGGAGAATTATCCCAAATGCAATGCATGCTGGGAAGTCTCTAAATAAACTAACACTGTTATTTATTTAACTTTCAACTGAACTCCTGAACTTATGATTTTAAGATCTGAAACTGATAACTAGCAATCATAAATTGAAATTGACAAACAGGAGTTGATTTCACTAAATTGGGTTGTGTTTCTACATAGTTGGGCAAACGTCCTCCTCACCTCACTTAATGAGAAGTTCCGAGTTGTTTAGATGCTATGGACTCTGGACTCTGACTCTGGACTCCATTGCTGAACTCACTGGCTGAGTATCATCGTCATCATCATCACCCTACTGAAGTCAAAACTAGTGCCATAATCCCGATCTGTGTGAAAACGGCGACGAGCTGTATCTCAAACCGTGATGGGGTCGTAATTATAACCACAGGCAACATCTGCACTGCCATCATTTAATGGTGAATGTCGGCTTTTAATTACTTGAAAAGGCTGAACCGTCTTAATTTCATCGAAAGGTCCTATAGCCTACTGCATTTTAATTGAAAGTGAAGTAGTTTGGCACAATGTGCAAAATATTTTTTCAACAGACAGATGTTAAATTAGAGGAATAACATTGAATTACTTCACCAAGAAAAACCTAAAGAGTCTCTTTTACCAACAAAATGGATGCAAAGCACTATAATATTCCTAGTCGTATAGTGAGTCTATGGTACTAAATAGTGAGTTGACCCTGACGTCATCTGTGATATTTCCTATCTACTACAGGTAGGCCCATTAATATAGGATTTTCTGTGGTACATGTTTGGATTTAGCCTGTAGTAGCTGCATTATATTTTACAGTTTTGCTGTAATACGTGGAGTGTTTTCGCAAGGGCAGGATTTAATCCGAACTCTTAACCTCAAAAGGCCTTGTAAAGAGTCAACCAAATGTTTGGAAAAAGTTGAGCTGCTTATGGTTTGATAATAAGAAATTAAGCTGAATACCCCCCCCAACTTCAGCCCCTTTTTTTTTTTACTGAGAATGCCGATACTCCCCAGGGGGTCTCAGCGTCCTTACTTAAATAGGTAAACAAATAAATGAGCGCAATATATGGCGATCGATAGGAGACGTGGTGGGTCACATTAGCTCTGTTGTTTTCTGCCCGGTGGAGAGGAGGGACGGGAACCAGCTGCTGCGTCTCTAGGCCCTCCCCCCGACCCGCCCCTGTGACCTCCGGACCGACTGCCATCCACACTGAGTGGCGCTGGGTCTCCCATGGGAGCAAGGGAATGCTGGAGAGGACGAGTGGCACACGATACCCTATTGTTTGGCTTAGCAGTCACTGATTCCCCCCCCCTCCCCTCCACACACACACACACATACACACACCACCCACTACCCACTCACCCCCCAAAATACACGGGCTGCTCAGCGGGTTAAATTGATTAGAAAGACGTTTGTGGTTTAACTAATCCCCCATTTTCGCCCTGGCTCTCCGCTTCACCAAATTGCAAAAGCCACAAATGTGTATGGCCACCAGTGTTGCGGGACATAATAATCACTGCATTGCAGACACGCACCTGTGGGGTTGAAGTGAAGAGTCAAGTTGCTTTCTTCCCAAATTGGCTCATATTGTACCAGAACCAACCAAGCCTCATATTAATGAAAAGTTATTGTAATAGAGGTTTTCCCCGCTTTAAATTGCTAAGTACTTCAACTTTCGATTTTGGCAAAGTTTGATCTTTCTTTAAAAGTGAATTCAGATTCAGATTTTTTAAATATCACTTCTTAAACATAGTAGTAATGAATGGATGGAATTGTCATTCAATAACCAAGACCTAGGCTGAACAATTAGAGTTTCAAAGGGGAAGAGAATGCATGGTTAAGAAATGGAAAACTGCCCATTGACCGATATTCAACTAGGTTTTTAATGATCTATTAAAATGATCTATATAAATTATTCTGATGTGCCAGAAAAATGCGTTGTTTGATTAAAACCGAACCTGGAGGATCAGATTTTTGCATCTGCAAAACGTTGAAAAATTGATAAACGCTGTCCAAAACCCCACTTGATCAATACTCAGTAATATCAGCTTGATAGTACTTACTTATAGGCTACTGTGAATATAACAGAAAGACTTAAACTAGCCTAACGGGTAGGTAAACTTTATTCCGCAAAAGGGTCGATAACTGAGTTTATCTCTGAGTAATTGTGGTGCTAAGTTCAAATCCAAAGTTAAAAAGGTGTCCTTTCTTTTAGAATACAGAGAATATACATGCACTCAACTTATTGTTTATGTTCATTTTTACTTTATGTCTTACACATAGGTTTCTGGGTTGAACAATGGAGCCTATGAGCACATGTGCATTCCCTACATCGCACATATGGAGCTTCTTCTACATGAGACAGTCAAAGAACCAATAAATGCACTAAACATCCCTTATTCAAGAGTGCATCTCCCTGGTTTGTCCTATTTCAAAAAGGATCAGGGCACGGATGTAAAGGAATTTTTATCCATGTAAGGTGTGTGTGTCATCATGCATGTATAGATCTTTCATGGTATCGGGTTAAGTAGAGCTGTCAATCAGAATAAGCAAGGGGAAGTGTGTGAGGAACACGGCGACAGGGCGGAGACTCAGCGGCAGGATTCCCCAAGACTGTTCTCATAATTGGGGGAACATCTGACTTTGTCCCGCGCTGGCAGATGGTGGGTTGAGGCGGGATCCAAGGGGGGAGATTTACATTCATTGTCCAGGCGCTCAAACCCAAACAGAGACAATAGCCTCGGTAAGGAGCATGGGACCATGGCTGAAAAAAAAACTTTCCTTTTCAACGCCAGACGATCAGGAACGGAAATTCATTTTAAAGTCTGCGAGAAGTGCGTCAAAGCAAAATGTTTCGTTTTCTAACCCAAACCCAAAATATGAAAAACAATATATTATATTCAAAAATCACGAAAATTATTCAGTCAAAAATTTGGTCTAAAGTAAAAAATACACTCTTTACCAAAAGATTGCCGGGTAGCCTACTCTCAACAAATAAACATTGTACCAGAAAATGGCTCCTAGGTCTGTACCAAAGCAGAACCTTTTCTGGTGCTGTGAGGAACCCTTCTAGAAAGGTTCTTTACAGCACCGTGCTCAAGTGGCTCTACATAGAATCTCACTGTCCAATAAACAACCTTTTAAGAATATAAACGAAATGTTCCAAATCAGCAACAATAGGATCTTTTGAAGAACCACTCTGCAGTATTTATTCTGATTTATTTTGACAGTTCTCTAAATCATTACGGCTCTATAAAGAACGACTACACAACCCAAATAACCTTTAAGGAAGAACCCTCTGTGTGTATCAGACTTGTTTCCAAGTGGTTATAGTGTATCAAGTTAGAATTTGATCATAATGACAGTCTAGCCTATTGATTATGAACTAATTTTGGACACTGTCAAGCTTTGGCCCCAAAGCCAATCAGAGCGCAGCACTGTCTGCCTCTGGTGGAGATTGATGGACCAACCAGACGACCATTGTTAAGCATGACACTGATTTGATGCCTCCTCAGCGGAATCACTGCGTTCAAAGAGAGCAGACGGCCAAGCTGCTGAATACGCGCCTGCCGAGAGACGCACTTGTGTTAAATGATGACTCGAATGAAAAGACCAAACTAGATTTGCTATAGGCAACACACGGTCGAAAGAAGAAGAGAAAAACACAGCGCAGAATTAAACAAAAGCAAGTGAAAAATAAAAATATACCTTGCAGGCCCAGAAAGAAGCCTTAGAACTAGGGAAGCATTTCTATTGCTGTGCAGACTAAAAGCTTTCATTGATGTTTGCGGCCAATAAATGTGGCCATTGATTTATTTTCTGGATTATAATCCTTAGAACCCCCATATATACATACATATATATATATATATATATATATATATATATTGCTTTAACATGTATAGATGTTTATCTTCTGTTTATCAGTTACAACCACAACTATTTATATGTTTCCATTTTCCGATGCTAATAATAATAACACTCTATACCAGACTTGATCTGGGAAAAGTTTGAAGAGCTGTGAGAGTCATCGACTGGATGCTAAACCTGGCAAAAGTCCTAACAACGGATGCACTTTACACCAATGAGAGCATCCATTTCAACAATCGGTCCCCCATATGGCACTAAAGCCCCTCCTCCATACTCTATCCCGGCAGAGGGTCTCATTCATGCTTCACGACAGCGGTTCACTGCAAGCCTCCTGGCCCTCAGATCAAGTGTTTGATCCGATTCGGCCGTTTGACCTAGGACAGTGTTCTACAAACACATATTTTCTGCTGTATTTGTGTGACAGACTCGCCCCAGACTGTCCTCGGAGTTGTGTCCACGGAACAGGTGATAATTTGCGCTCGAACTGACGCTGGAGACTGCGCTTGGACAATGCTTGCACTCAGTGGGGGAATACATCTATAATCTTCATTTGAGGTTTAAAAGAAAGTCAGAGAAGATTTCCAGAGAGAAGCATTCTAAAACATCTAAACCACTGGTTATTTATACCTGACAGCTCTCTGAAAGCTCAGTATCTTGCAGCGCTCTAGAGGAGCGCAGAGCCTTGGGGCGGACCTTCTGTTGTTTGCCAAAGTGCTTTAGCTCTCCAACTCATTTTTGTCTTGAGTTAAAAAAAGTGCTCCCGACCGTTTAGCATAGGGCTTAAATGTTCGGGATTCAGGAGCATCTGATACGAGAAGTGAGCGGATTAAAAGAGAGGAGTCTCGGAGAGGAGATGGATCCAGTCCGGTCGTGGGTGCGTAATGTCGGGGTTGTGGATGCCAACGTAGCGGCGCAAAGGTACAGTATAAAGCACCTATTCTCCTAATTGACATTACCTTCTCAGTAGACATCATGGTGTTTTCTATCAGCTGGGGTTGAGCTCGTCAGTAGGCAACCAGGTTTTCATTTTCATGTTCAGTAATCTAAGAGTACACATTGTAGTTTGTGATTGAAGTGATTGAATATGTAACAAAAACAGTCTTTAGTCCGTACAGATGGACAGACAATTGCCGCAAACTACTTGTTGCAAAAGATCACTCGATTCCCCCTTAAAACCCATTGATCCCAAACTTGTGTAACTTCTTAAATGTGATGAAAGAACAACAGGTTAAAACAGAGACAGGTATTATATAATCCAAAACAGAATAGAAAAGATCTGCCTGTGCACAGGAGCAAAAGGGGTAGTGTTGTCAATAATGGCACCAAAAGAAAAACAAACAAACAAAGACAGCTATTAGACCTAGACATAAAATCATGCCACAAGGAGCATCTGCTCAGAAAAAAATAATGTTGCGCAATAGGCCAATTTACAAGTTGTGTCCAGATTGAATTTGACATAATCTTTGACATTATGTGAAACAACCTAAATTTATTTTGGAAGAGTAATTAATGTAGACTCCTAGACATTTTTAATAGTCTATGCTAGTTTAAAATTATTCCTCGGCCAAACACTTTTTGGCCTGTACCCACATTTTCCCCGTCAAAATTAAGAATTCATTTCAGATTTTAGAGTGATTCCTACGTTTAGTAGTCTGTTTCCCACATTCCTCTTGATGCCTCCTCATCTTCTTCTCATTCTCAGCCGATTTCTTTACCCAAACACACATCTAAGTATCCATGTCCCAGCCTTATTATTATGCCCAGAGTTTAGAGAATATTATAAGCCTGGTTTAAAAAGCGCGTTGGCATCTTCAACTTTAGATCTGAACAATTTGTAAATTATTCTTTAAAAGCAGGCAAAATGTCCATTGCTATAGTGAATAGATAATGATAGTTAAAATAAATGAATGCAACTAATGGGTGACAAATACACCAACATTAGGATATATGTTATTGAATGTTATAAATGTCATCAAAAAACCTGGATTGAATTTAGGATGAAATAATTTTCTCGGTTTTATTTATTCTTTGGATAGGCGGAATCTGCTCAGTTTTCTGAAAATAAACATCTTAATTTATGTACATTTTATAGTACAATTAAATTAAATTAAACTATCAAAAATACATAGGCTCTTTCTATAGGGCAATTTCTATAGGTTACACTGATGTGGTCTAACTATTTGTTTGGGGTGACTTGAGCTAAACGATCTGGGATCCAGGTCTGCTTTTGATTATGATTATTAGGATTAGGATTAGGATTATGAGGCCTACATCTTTAATTAATTTAAATTCTGTAACTTTTCTGTGTATAATTTAGGCTTCTAACTGAGATCCGACGCCAACAGGCCTACTCAAAAATAACTGTTTCTGTTGCCTGTAGACTATTTGCAGGCTAAATCATCTACAGTTTTCAACTAGATTTAATTAGCGTCTTTTATTCGGGTGAAAAAAAATTATGCCTATCGGGTTTTGGTTTTGGGAATATACATAATATTTTACAAATTGTCAGGATAATTGCGGTAAACTCTGTGAAGAGTTGAAATATTAAAAAACAGTAGGCCTCCACACTTAAAGCAAATCAAACAAGACGTTAAATAACACTGATTTGTGATTTCTTTATCGATACTATTAAAAGCTCGGCTATTAACATTCATAAATGCAAATAGAAAAAAAAACACCCATTGGCTGCAATAACGTCCTCTAAAGCCTCGGTAAAGCAAACGTTTATTGAGGTGTAATATATTAATTTATATGAATTAGGTTTCATATTTTATAATTTATCTGCAGGCCTAGCAATGAGCCTGCTGTTTATTTAGAGAAATTTAGAAAACCCATTTCGTTCATTATAACTTCACCAGTTGAACATGTTGAAGAAAGAATGCTCAATAGGTTCATCAACAAGATAAGTATAATTACAAGAATGCCATACATTTAGCAACATAAGTATGCCTTTATCAACACCATATGTCTCTGATGCCAGAAAAGTCAGAAGATGTGAGCTGACTGTCTCTTCCTGTTGCATCCTCAGTGGAGTTGCTCTGTCAAGAGCCCATTTTGAGAAGCAGCCGCCCTCCAATCTCCGCAAGTCCAACTTCTTCCACTTTGTCCTGGCACTCTATGACAGACACGGCCAACCTGTAGAAGTGGAGAGGACTGCATTTGTGGACTTTGTTGAGCATGATAAGGTGTGTATGTGTGCATCTGAATATCTGTCTGTCTGTGTTTGTTTTATGGCACCAAATCACCATAAAGTCTCAATACATATGCTATAGATTCTCAAAGCCCACCCACACAGATTATATATATTATATAATGATATGGAAGAAGCCCTATCTGCTGATAAATTGAGAATATATCAGTAGTATATTACTGTATGGGCCTGTCCTGTAACCAGGTGCTCAACTTGATATTCCCCGTTTCCCGATAAAGCCAACCATATTGAACAGCTGACGGCTACATGTTTACACAAGCTGTACCCTCAATGAGCGGATGATGTGGGATTGAAAAAGAATATCTAATGACTAATTAGCAGCTTGCCTCATTAGGAGGACATCACTACTTTTTAAAATGCAAATGATGCTTGCTCTTGTTAAGTTATACAGTGAACTAATCATCAAAGTCTTTTTCCTTCATGCCCCCCCCCCCCATACTCTAAATACTGCTGAGGAGGGAGCTGAATTCCTCAGGTTGGACAAGACCAAAACTAGGATAGGCATTCAGATTGAGAGAAAGAGAGACCGATAGAGAGAAATACAGATAGAAAGACAGAGACAGAGAGAAAGAGATAGAAAGAGGTGGACATGGTGGAGAGAGAATTACAGAGAGAGAGAGAGAGAGAGACGGAGAGGGTAGACTGCCCAGAGTGGAAGCCTTATGCCCAGTGGTGATGGATATTTCTGCCTTGTGGTCAGTCGGAGGGGAGCGTGAAACTCCTAAACTGGCAACAGCAAAGAGGACACCGTCCTGTCAGCTGAAGTTCAAACATTGTTTTACTATGACTGTCAGAAGGGAGGGGAGAGGGAAAGGGAGAGGGTGGGCGGCAGTGCTAATGCCAGGGCTAAAAGCTGTCAGTGTGTCCCCCCCCCCCCCCCACCTCCCTTGTGCCACACAGGCCAATGTACAGTAATATGACGGCTGCAGAGGAGTTCATTTTCTGCATGGTTACCCTGGCATCTGTTTTTGTTTTGCTATTATGCAGAGGCAGAGCAGCGGTATGGTAAAGTAAATGTTCCTCTGTGTGTATTTACAAAGCACACTTTCTCTCTTGACGCTGGGTCTCGATCCCTCTCCCGATATTAAGTCTTGATCTCTCTCCTGATATTAAGTTTTGATCTCTCTGTTACTTAAGTTCATCTTTCATAATTCCCAACACTTCTTTTTCTCCCTACAACTGTCTCCTTGTTCCCAGTTTCTCTCCACCCCCCAACCTTCTCTTTCTCTCTCCTTCTTTCTCTCTCATCTCTCTGATGCCGGCCTCCTGGGTTATTGGACCAGAGAGCATTCCTTTGAGACCACTTAGAAAGACCAGTAGAGGTAGAGAAAGAGAAAGAAAGGGGGAACGAGAGAGAGAGAGAGGGAGAGAGGGAGAGGGTGGTGGAGAGCCTGGGGGAAGGAGTGATGGAGGAAAGGAAGTTTCTCTGTCAAGGTCGACTGCTGCTCACTCTCACAGTACAGTACTTTCCACTCACTGAGACACGCTTTCTACACACACACACACACACACACACACACACACACAGACACACACGCACAAGCTTGCAAATGCACCTGCACACACACTTATCCACACACACACACACACAAACGCATATATTGTAAACTGCCTCGTTGCAGAGAGGACGACTGTATTTGATCGCCAGGCTTTAGGATTTCTTATTAGACATGATAGTTCAACCTCTACAAAGAGCAACCGACTCAAGGTTAAGCACTCAGCTTATGAGCGCAACCCGGGGTCCCATATGGGGTTTGAGCCTACAACCCTCTGATCTCCACGCTGCTCCCAGGGAAGGGTGAGCTGAAGGATTAGGAGAGCCTGACTGTGCTTAACTGTGCTTGGGGATGCCCAGCTGTACTTAACTGTGCCCCCAATGTGCTTAACTTAATGCCCTGCATTTGTCTGTCTCTCTGTCCTTCCTTTCTAAGGAGCAGACAGGAGAAAAGACCAACAATGGCACGCACTACAAGCTACAGCTGCTCTACAGCAACGGTGAGTAGAGCAGACCGCTGAGCAACCACGAGTTATTTCGGAGGCGCGGTACAGTGGCTCGTGGGCACCCTGCACCCATGCCCTTTGATTATCCAGGAGACGATCCTGAGTCGCATGTTTGTATAATGGGAGCTGGAAAAGGTTATCAGTAACACGGCCCCGGTGCCCTAACATGACTTGTACCTTTCCACTTAAATAATCTTCCCTTCCTCCTGCCTCCCAGCTCACCCTCCTCCCCTGCCTCACTTCACCTCTCCTCGCAGTGCTTCTAAATTACAGTTCACTCATCATCTAATCACCGACTTTGTACAGCTCCACGTTCAGCTCTGCGAGAAGCCACTTCTGGGCCCATGTATGGGGAAATGAGGTACACGATGCCCCCCGCCAGCCCCACCCCACCATGTTGTTTCAACATCAGATAGGCGATACAGAGAGAAATTTGGTTCCCATGAGCCACTGCTGCCCCTACTCTGCCATCGCTGTGGCACCCATGGGAGAGAAGATAAAAGACATGTTCCAGAGCAACCCCCCATACACCCTCAACATACACACGCACACACACACACACATACAAGCACACCAAAAGCACTTCCTCTGCACCCCCTCCTCTCAACCCCGTTCCCCCAAGCGATATCAAAGGCATCTCAATCGAGACTTTGATGAGAGGAACACATTTTAAAAGCAATACTCTCCAAAGCCTCTACAGAATCCTTGGATAAAGCATGCTTCTCTTGAGAAGCAATTCATTACATGTTGTTTCCCTCTCTTGTGTGATTTATAGCACAGGAGAACTAAAGCCTGTGGATGTGAAGCATCCAGAGGTTCAGGTGTTTCTGAAAAGCTCAGTCACGCCACATCCCAAAGCAGGGAGAGACACTGTAAAGCCCACCACTGCTCCTCAATAAAACCCCTAAGGTTCCCTTTCTGATCAGATGATATTTCACCTGTTGGTGTGTAACTGTGGTCTCCAGTTTGTGAAGTCAAGTGGAGAAGAACTGAGAAATTAAAAAAGAAATAACCACACAGAGGAGAGTTTGACAGATCGTGAGAATTAGATTCAACATTTTGGCCATGAACCAGAACATGGCTATAATCATTCAAACATCAAATAACTCTCAATTCCCTCAGAAACCATCAAAGACAAAATATAAACTGCATACTGATCTTATTCCCCCATGTTGGGTGGACAGGGTCCAGTGCTTTCTCTGAGAGCTTGTCCAGCATTGTTTTCCATCTGAGTTCGAACGATTCTGTAATATTCTTTAGTTTTTATTTGAATTTTAACTTCTTTATCTTTATTGCCGTTATAGCTTACTTTTAATTTAAAGGTAGCTTTAAGTAGTTTTAGTAAAGTTTAGTTGTATTTATGTTTTTATGTTTAGTTTTGTATATTTTTAAGTATTTGGCAGTTCGACACAATCAATCTTTTTTATTTTTATTTTTTATTTTTTATGCCAAAAATGTTAAAAATGAAATGTATGAGAATACAGTATTAGGGAATTATTTTAGGATGTTCATATGTATCAATGAAATTGTCTTTATTTCTAGATAGATCGTTCCTACTCCAATTTTGTCTTTAACCAAGGCAGGTACTGGAGGCTTACCCACAGGAAAAATCTTTTGCTCAGTCGTCTTTTCTTCGTCTCTTAAGAAACAGGGAAGATCTCAATTTTGTATCATTTTGTGATCACCTGCATCTGAAATGTTTCTCCCAAAACCCCCTGAGGAGCAAGGAGGAGACAACAGAGAGAATCACTTTATGAGAGAAATGTGAAGATGCTAACATGTGACATATATAATGGTAATATGACTGTTGGCCCCTTAGCTTCAATAGGAAAATTCAGCAGGATGTGAAAACTGTGCATGTTTGAGAAGAAGCATCCAAATCGTAGGAGTCATAAAACATCACATTGAGTTTTCTTTGAGATATTTCTCTAAACTCATGGTCTCATGTTCACAAGAGTTAAATTACACTTATTTCAGATCATTTGGAGATCTGTTGTTTTGATCAGTGAGATCAACATGGGCTGATATGTGATTGTTTCTCTTGAGTTGAATTTTAGAAATAGGAGAAAATGTCTTTAGTGTTAGTGTTAAAAACAGCTGATTTGTGTCTAGGAGAAATAAAAGGTATAAATATGAGATTTCTTCTTGGATTCTGCTTTCCTATGGGAATGGAGGATTATGGGTTCAGTTGTCTGACAAGTCATTTTGTGCCCTAACTTCAGTCTAAGTTTTAGTCATCTGTAGGAGCCATTGATCTGATCATGTGTGTGTCTTCATACAGGGGTTCGTACAGAACAGGATCTTTATGCAAGACTTATTGACTCCGTCACTAAACAGGTTGGTAACTTAGTCTTCTTGAGGGGATTTGACCTTCAAGTATGTAGCCAGAGTTTGATTGATTGTACATGAAATGTAATCTGTCCCATTGCTCCTTCTTTCTGCCTCTCAGGCCATATCGTATGAGGGACAAAACAAGAATCCTGAAATGTGCAGAGTTCTGCTCACACATGAGGTTATGTGCAGGTGAGTCACATCCACACACACACACACACACACACACACACACACACACACACACAAACACACATGCAAACACACACACCCATACCCACAGGGACAAAATCCAAATATCCATTACTCTCCATCACTCTGCTTTGTCTCAGCCAACCTGACATGTGGTTTTGGGACAACGCTCAGGGCCCTACTATTTGAAAACTAGACTGGGGTTGAACTGTAAGTCTAGCCTGTCTGTCATCATCCTTGTTACAGTGGTAGCCCCCTGCTGCTTTCTGCTGTAACGCAGCATGTCCCTGGCCAGCTCCTGTTTCTTCCTGGAGCTCCACTCAGGCCTGGAGTTTGGAGCCAGACCTCCTCTGACAGTACCAGGCACACGTTGGGGGAATAATCTCCCTTTCCCCCCCACATGTAACCCCAGAACTTCTGTTTAGCCAGCACAGGCATGAGAACTTTGTCAAAAATGTAATGGCAAATCTACAATCTTACGGCCTCTTTCAGAGTGTGCTTGAAAGCACTGAGAAAATCAAGTCTAAGAACTTTTCATATGGCTTAATCATAATCTTTACAGGGCTTTGGATGGGTACAACCAAAATAGGTGAACAGAGGGATGCGGACAGAGAAAGAGAGCGAGAGAGTGGTCTGGAAGTGGGGCAGTGACCCAGGATTTGAGGGCAGCAGGGGGAAGGATAGGGGGTTGGGACATGGGGAGAGGGGCTAAGACGGAGTGGGCTTTGCCATTGTGTAGCCAGCAGATGCCCGAATGTGACTCACAGCTGGCTAATAACAGAGCGGAGGAGGCAGAGGGCAAGCGTCACAGCTGGGGAGTGAGGCCGTCTGACAGAGGGGCGGAGGGGGGCAGGGCAGGGCCAAGCTGGGACACGAGAGGGGTGAGGCGAGGTGTAGGGGTGGCAGATGGTTAGGGGTGGGGGCACTTTTGTTATGCAGTGAAGGGGACTTAGAGGGGGGGCTGGGTGGCCAGCAGGCTCCTCGGACAGGACTGCTGACGAATTGTAGGATGTTGTGAGATGTTTTGTGTGTGTGTGTGTGTGTGCGTGCGTGCATGTGTGTGTGTGTGCACTGAGGCTGCGTGGGGGTTGAGTTTGATTTTGAAATCAATGTGACAGATTGCCTGGCTGGCTTTTCACTTTTGAATGGTCTCTCACTGTTTGTAGGGTGTGTTGTTGTACCTTTTCTCCCTCTTTTATTCTTTTGTCTATTCTTCCCCTCCCCTCTCATGCCTCCTTTGTGTGCTCCTGGATCTCCGCCGACTGCGGGGCAGAGTAGTCTGGGCCTGTGGATGTGGATGGGCCAGACAAATGAAATGTCCTCCTATTTGGCTTTTTTTCACTGACTGTGCTGTTATGTTTTCTATCTCTTTTGTATTGTACTTTCAGCCGCTGTTGTGAGAAGAAAAGTTGTGGTAACCGCAACGAGACGCCCTCCGACCCAGTCATCATTGACAGGTAATGACACCGAATCACTGGCAATGTCTACCAGCTCAACCAAACATCATCCCTCTGTACCCCATGTTCAGATTGAGCCCGCTGCCCATTCATTTCCTTGTGCACATGCACTCACACACTCACATCTTTTACACGTACAGAAAAGAGAGAGAAAAGAGAGAGAAAGAGAGAGAGAGAGAGAGAGAGAGAGAGAGAGAGAGTAGCATTCTCATCAGCAAAGGCAGAGAAACAGCTAGGAAGTATATGTATATATTCAGAGGAGGGGTGAATGTATTTATACAGTAGATGGCAATGCTTGTGTGTGTGTGTGTGTGTGTGTGTGTGTGTGTGTGTGTGTGAATGGTGATGACATAGGGCTATTTGCACATATTAGGGTTTCTACCATATCAATGCGTCAATTCAAGACTCTGGATTCAGGCTGTAATGCACACAGTATCTCCAGTCCATTTTTCTATCCCATGTCTTTCTGTCTCTTCAGCTCTTCTTGTTCATCTGTCGATCCGTCCTCATGCCTTCTGTGATCTGTTTCATTTTGGTCACTCATTACACTGACCACTTGTTGGCTGACACGGCACTCAAAACCCAACAACAGCTTAGATATTCCTCTGGCCGAAGCATGTGGAGGCCTCTGCCATACAGTCCGACAGGCGCACATGTGCGGTAAATGTTCACCCTGACAGCCAGTTATCAGGCTTTACGGTGGACGACCGTGGAATCGGCGTGTACGGGGGGCCTCCACGTCCAGGGGATTTTGGAGGTCTCCCGGTGTCTGCCCGGCATTAACCACTGTGATGAATGCTCATAAGCAGACCTCATGTTAAATACTTTCTGTGTGATGTCATCTACACAACCTTCATCACCTCTTCCTTCCTTCGCGCTCTTCCTCCTCTTCTCTCTCCCTCCTTCCCCCGTGTCTGTCCCGCTTCCCACCCTCTCGGATTTTCCCTTTCCAGAAAACGCTCATTTCATATATGTCAAGGACCTTTTCTCTCTTCAGTCTTCTTCTCTCCAACTCTTTCTCTCTCTCTCTCTCTCTCTCTCTCTCTCTCTCTCTCTCTCCTCCTCCTCCTCAGTTCAAGCTGGCTGGCTGTTGACAGTGCGTCTCAAAGGATCTCTGCTGAAGATAGTTTTCATATAATGGAAAAATTGGGCTGTTGTCTTTTGAATTTTCCCAGAATACCTTGGAGCAGCTGCTTTTCTCATTTAGCATGTTACGTTCCCAGTGACCCTCGCTTATTCTTCCTCCTTCCATGGCTGAACTTCTCTTAAATGTGTTCATGAGTAATGCAGCGGGGCCGGTGAGGAAGGAGAGATCTATATCCCCGTGTTGACTGTGTGCGTGTGCAGGCGGGTAGTGAGTGTGGCTGTGAGGATTGATTTAAATGGAATCATTGACCTACTGTATACTCTCTAATCACACTGGGCATATCCCGTCCTGATGGGGGCTTCTCCCTCTTGACAGGCCTGAGGAATCCTGTCCTCGGGGAGCAGCCTATTAGCAGCCAGTTAATTTGCGATAAGCCGATGGAATTTGGTCTGGCAGTGTGCCCTTTCATGCCACCTTTCCCTCTCATGTGTTGGCTCATTTCTTTGTTTGTGTGTATGTAACATGTACATAGAGAGACACAGTAAACTGACAGAACAAATACGTGTGCATGTGTCTTGAATATGTATGCATTGTTTGCGTGCACACTAATAGATGTATATTTTCATGTATGTGGGGATCGTTGCGTTGTTTATTTATGTATGTATATGGATGTGTGTGCGATTGTCTACGTGTCTCTGTGACCCCTACTCTGACCTTTTCCCCCTGTCACTGCTTGGGTCTTCAATTATTCATGTGTGTGTGTGTGGGTGTGTGTCCCCGTGCGTTTGCGCATGTGTGTGTGTTTGTGCGTCTGCGTGCGCATGTGCAGTTGGGTGTATGTCTATGTGTCTATGTGGTGTGTGTGTGTGTGTATCTCTATATGCATGTGCGTGTGCGTGTGTGTGTGTGTGTGTGTGTGTGTGTGTGTGTGTGTGGAGAAGCCGGTTTTTGTGGCTGCAGTAATCAGCCTCCTGCTCCCAGCCCCAACACCTGTTCTCCAATTAACATGCAGTGTGCTGGGGCCCACCCGCTCCTATTGCCCAGACATTGCTTTCTACCTTTTCTCTCCCCCCTCCTCCCTTTTTCTCTCATTCTCAGCCCTGTGCTCTCGTTCATATCTATATTGCTGCCCACCCCTCTCTCTTTCTTTCCCTCTCTCTCTGTCTGTGCTCTCACATGTTCCTATTAGTGTACATTTGCTTTTTGCTCCCCATTCCTTAGTTCCTCCTCTCTTCCTTTCCTTCATTTTACCAATCCCTCCACCACCCCCTCCCTCCCTTTAGCCTGTCTAATTTTGCAATAATTAGGCGGTGTCATTAGGACACCTACCCAAGCACAAGGGAGTTTGCAATTCCCCAAACGGCCCAAACCCCCTCTTTTCTAATCTCCTTTCCATATTGTTTCGGTTTTCAACCCCTCAACACCCCCCTCCTTCTCCTGCTGCTGCACTCCCTCCTTTTCCCTAATCCTGATTTGAGTGAAAGGGGAGAGAGGAGATCACAGCTGATCCATAGGGAGGGGTGAATGGGATGGAGGGGTGGAGGGACTGAGGGATGAAGAGGGCAAGGGCAGTCGTTGACACAGAGATAACCTAAAGTTGCCCATGTGTTGCTGTCGGCTTGAAAACATTATCTAATGCCCCGTCGCCTACAGTGTCTAATAGTTTTACAATCGTCCAATCTTACCGTTGGTGAACTTTTATACTCACAGTCCCTTATGGGACTTCTTTGTTTGGAGAATGCCACTTATCTTTGATTGATGGAGTGGCTTGCTCACTGATTGGTTAGACGATTGATCAATAGATAGATAGATAGATTCATCTGGGCTTGTCTTCATAAATCTTCACTAACTATTCCTTTCCTGAAAACATTCATTTACTATTTTAATTATTACATTTGTTTTTTTAACTTAATATACTTTCATATTTGGCCACAACACCAAGCACTGGACCTTTGATCTGCTGTTATTGGCAAACTTGCCTGTCTGGTAGCTGGTGACACTGACAACGGTGTTTTGCAATAGTCTGTGTTATTTTCTGCAAAGACTCCTCTCTTCTAAAGAGTTCTCAATATTCATGCAGACTGGTCTCTTAATGGTGGTATTATTGCCATGCTGACCTCTGACCTCTTGAAACTATATTGGTTCTGGGCCAAAGCTGGCTTCTGTATTTATGAGAGAACCATGGGTTTACAACCTTGGGTTTTTGGAGACAAGCAGATGTCAGTATTAGTGTTAGTATTAGTCTTAGAGTTAGTGTTAGTGTTAGAATAAGTATTAGTATTAGTATTAGTATTAGTAGGAATGGACTTTGTGGAGTGGGTGGGAGGGTCCAGCTCTCTGTCTAAGAGCATGGTTTTATATTTGGCTAGGCGGCTGAGATCAATAGTTGGTCATAAGGAGAATGTGGAGGGATCCATCGTTAGGCAAGAGCCTTACAGGGTGGGGTGGGGGTGGTGGGGGTGATCAATGGCAAGCACTATCTCACTAATTGATCGTGTTTCCAAGAGGGGTCTTTTTTAACAAGCCAGCGCTCAGAGGAAAGAAGAATAATCAATGGGAATTTCCAATGTTGTCAATAAGGCTATTGCCTCCCCCACACTCAAGATGAGCCATCTCACAAATGCTCATCTGGACTCATATACCTCAAGTTTTACTTTCTAAATGAAAACCCACATTATCTCCATCTTAAAAACATCAGTGCCATAATGCGATGTCATCACCCTACTATTTGAACAGTGATTAGTACTCCCAGGCGATGGCTTGACTCCAGATCCTTCCTTCATCTTAGGTTGTGGGTTGTATTGATCTGTTTGTAGTCTTGATTCTAGTTATGTGCATGAACCATAGGTTTGTTTTCATCTAGTCATCGCAGTCGTGAAAGAGTTTTTTTTAAATCTTAATCTATGTCTACTAGATAGCTTTCATTTCCTAAGGAATCAGTCAGTTCAGTTACTAAAGTCCTCAGCTGGATGGAGGTCATTGCAATTGTTAACTCTATATGCTGAGATTAGTCTGCAAACCCATGTTGTCCTGTGTATTTACAATGTAACAGTGTATGCATGTGCACACGCGCACGCACGCACACACACACACACACACACACACACCCACACCCACACACACTCACATACACACACACAGTCTCATTTCGGTGGTGCAGTAAAACTGTAGCCATCTTTATGGGTCTTTACGGATTAAGACTGTCTGGACACTTTGACAATAAACCATTCAGATATCATTTGTTGTTGTATGTGAATGCCTAGTCTCAACTACTAGTCTCAGTAGTTTGACCATCTGTTTCAATGTCCATCATGCTGCCTGTGCCTGCCTGTCTGTCTCAGGACCTCTCTGTATTTCTGTAAGGCCTTAAATTAATAGAAGGTGAAGACACAGGGCATTCGCCTTGTTTGGAGAATTCCTGTACTTTTGAATTACCCTTTTCTCTGCGTATTGCCTGTTTGACCTCTGAGTTGTTGTACACATTGAGTTATGTTGGTGTGTCCCTGCTCCATGGGCGAGCTAGATAGTTTCTCCTTGTAATCCTAATGGTGGGGAACACCAGTCTCCTCGTTCTCCAACACTGCCCACAGGAAAATAGAAGGAGTAAGGCTTTGGGAAAAGAACATTAAACTATCAGCCAAAGAATAA
The DNA here is from genome assembly GCA_034670405.1 of Hoplostethus atlanticus. Lineage (NCBI taxonomy): Eukaryota > Metazoa > Chordata > Actinopteri > Trachichthyiformes > Trachichthyidae > Hoplostethus > Hoplostethus atlanticus. The sequence continues at coordinate 8,781,220 of JAXDDX010000002.1, read as the reverse complement.
GAACAGCAACATTTTTTGGACTGTGTCAGGGGTTGAATTCCTCCCCTTTCCCAGATGCATACTCATGTACTGCCGCCAAGCAGCCCTGTTATGTCATCATATATGCACTTGAGGGTTTTATGCATGAGACAACAATGTCATTTCAGGAAATCGTTTCTCATAATCCCAGTATATGATTCTCATTTAGCCGTAGAGTCAAACCCCTTGTCCCCTGTGTATTGTTGATATTGGGCATGCTGTGCCTCTGCCACCGTTGCCTTTTTCATCATGCTGGTTTAAAGATGTTCTTTTGAAGATTAGTCAGCCCTAACAACCCTTACACAGATCAATGCCATTATCATCCATCGTTACAACCTCCTCCCATGACCTCTGGACCCAGAAGCGTGCCCTGTCTTCCAGCACTTACAGAGCAGCCGTTGTATTCTCATTCAGCACAATCTAGAAAAAGTTGAGGTTTCGGTTTACACGCAAACTTAGTTACAGTTGCTCTTGGAGATCACTGAGGAGATCGGGCCGTAGTGTTACCGGATACACACACACACAATCGTACACATGACCTGTACAGACACTCATATATATATACATAAATTGCCTGTCTCACACATACATACATGCAGACAGACACACATTGACACATTCACACACTGGTCCCTTCGGCCCCCTGTCACAGGTCTCTCCCTGGTGGCTAGTACTGGACAGTCCCTCCAGACCCCCTGTCAGGGAGCCCCTCAGGCAGGGGGCCAGGCTAGCGTGGCGACAGGGCCCCGAGGCTCCAGTGCACACTGCCTCACACAGCGCTGCACACAGGCTGGACCACTGAGCAGCTGGCATAGGACTGTGGGATGGCTCCTCCCTGGGGGCAATAGAAGGAGGAGAATGACACAAAGACAGACAGGGAGAGAGGATGCAATGTCTGGAATATCAAATACACTGACAGGTATTGCTTGAAATAGTGAGAGCTTCACTCAGAGCGAGGCTGGTGAAAATGAGTTTCGGGACCTTTTGTGTGGCTCGGGCTTTTTGTGATGTGATCTCATGTGAACTGGGAAGATCCTGGACTCCAGTGTGCCAGGAAGTGTATCATGAGTGGCAGGTTAGGAACCACGTTTGTGTTTTGTCACCTTTGCTCTGCTTTCGGCAGTGTTGGGTGTTTTGGCTTGAACCCTGACACGAAGAACAGGCCCGGCTTGTTTTCTTTGAGAGAGCCTACGGAGGGGGTAGTCGGAAACAGAGCGCGGCAGAGAAATGTTTTGACAGGAAATGGGAATGGACTGTGAATGGGCTAATGTGGAGAAATAACAGGCAAATTTAGGGTGGGTGGGTGGGGTGCAAAAGGGAAGGGGGTAGATGAGGAGTTTTGAGGGGCAGCTCAATGGCACTCTGAATAGCCTCAGACTCCCGGAGTGGCTGGGGCAAACCCTCCCATTTGTCTGACCACTAATAGGGTTCACCTTTGCTTGAGCAGCATAGAGATTAAGTAGGGGGCACTCTGTGGATCAGAAGGGGCAGATTAGTGTGATTTAGAGGGTAGCTAGCACGTGAGTGAGTGTGTATATGTGTATGTGTGTGTGTGACTTTGGATTTGCCTATCTGTGGGTTTATTTTTCATGTGAGATGCTTGCATCTGACATTTATTTTGTAAGCGGATCTGTGTAGTCAGTATAATCAGGATCTCATGTGTTTGTGTGTGTGTGTGTGGAGTCAGAGGCCAGTTAGTGGTGTTGAGGAACAGGGACTGTTTTCTTTGGCTGGATGCTGCTGCTCTGGGGTGGAGCTGTGAGGGTGTGGTGGGGGGATGGATGTGGAGGTTTGGTCAACCGCCTCTGTTAAGGTCTTAAATTTCGCTAATGACTTAACAATGCCCCCTGGTGCAGAGTCGGCCCCGCAAGCACCCTTGTTTGTTTGTTTGTCTGTTTAGCAGGAATCTGGACAGAATACACTTCCCAGGACTCAGATTTCTCTGATATTTCCCCGTCTTTCACTTCTTGAAAACATTCCCCAACACTAATATATACACATCTGCAATATTTGTTAAATTAAATTTTATTAAGGCTCCTCGTCGGCTAATGCCAAAGGCAATTGTTATTCTTCCTGTGGTCCACGGAAAGCACAATCAGGCAAGCATGCTGTGTAGACACAATTCTTACTGGAAGACAATCAAACAACATTAAATGAACTTCCACAGACATAAACTCCATAAACTCCAGACATTAAACTCCAGACCATGTTGCCAAGTAATACGATGTAGTATGGAGACTGTACGGTGTGGTAGAGGAGGATATCAAGTCGGGGTATAGCGGAGCAGATTGATAGCTTTTCTGCACTTGTGTTGTGTTGTTTTGTGATGCTAGCTGTATCTGGATCATTTGTGCAACAGATGTCTGTTATCTTTTCTTCATCATGGAGGGAAAACCTATTTTTAAGGATAAACATGAGCAACAATTTAAGAAGTCACTATAACTTTTTGCGTGTGTGTGTGTGCCTATGTGTGTGTAATGGTCCTGATGAATCCGTCAGGGCTGAGGGCAGGGGGTGATGTGACCGCTGACAGGCTCCCAGCAGGCATGCTGAGCGCCCCAACAGTCTCCCTGCCCTCCCCTTAGCTCCCCCTCCAATTCCCCTTCTCTCTCCTGCTCCCTTACTCTCCCTCTCCCTTCTCTCTGGTCCTCGGCTCCACACATTTGCTGTGGATTAGCCACAGACAGTAAATTACAGCACCTTGGACCTCTGAGTGATTCCATACCCATCTCTTCACACGTTCCACCTCTCCCTCCCTCTCTCCCTCCCTCCCTCCTGTCCGCTTTCCTTCTAGTACCATTATCCAGCTCACCCTCTCTGCGTCTGCCTATCTTTCTCCTTCTCATTTTGATCTGTTTTCCTCCCTCTGTCTGTCATATTCGTCCTGGTTCCTAGACTCCCTCAACCCTGTCAGATTTCTCTCCCCTGTCTGTCTTTCTCTCTCTTCTGTTATACTTCTCATCCTTCGTTCTTCTATTGTGTCACGCTACACAGCATCCCCTCCCTTACGCTTCCCCTCCGCTCCATCTTACTTTCTTACAAGCAGGTCCCTCTTGTCTAGGCTTCACAGGTTTCTCAGTCGCTTCTCTCTCTCTCTCTCTTCCTCCTTCCTATCCCTCACTCCCGCCCTCTCTCCCTCCCGCTGCCCCCCTCTCTCTTTCTGGAAACAGATGTTGTTTGTCAGATCTTATCATTACTGGCTAATTAAGAAGACATCTCTTCTCATTCTGTTGTTACTTCTCTTTCCTCTCCTCTCCCTCTCCGTGGCATCCATCTCAGACGCTTTCTTCTTCCTAGAGGAAGGTTCGGGTCGCGCTTTGATATACAAATGTTATTGGTAAAATGCGATTATCGGCGGATTGATTGAAAGGGTATTGACAAAGCAAGATTAGTGTTAGTGCATTGTAGATGACCTTTTGGCATGTTTGAAATCTATTCAGCTGTAGTGGATGCTCCGTGTCTCCATTTGACAGTTAGGAGAGTATATTTTGAATCCTCGTCCCTCAGGAAACACCATGCATGCTGGGAGAGGTCAGGCCACTGATGGGAGTTATATTCCCTGCCCTGGTTGTGAATTCATGTTCTCCTGACTCTGAATATCTATACATATCTATCTATTTGGCAGTCTGACCACAGTCCCATGTGGCCACCACACTCTGTATGCATTCGGTGCTTTTTGTTAAGCTTGGGAAACTTAAACATTAATTCAATTTAAACCATTAAAATTCACCTTCAACAGCTAGACCGGGGCTATGTAGTAAAACACTCCGGCACCCAGGAAAAACCTTGTTTCAACACTCCACTGCCTCTTTTGTCCCCGTCCCATCCTTCCCCTTTCCTCCTCTCAACCCTCTTCCCCTCTCAGCACCACTACGCCTTAGCCACTTTTGCGGTGGCAAGCCTGAAGGTTTTACAGCTCTACCAAGCTCTATAAATCAGTACTAGTGGTTTAAATGTTTGGCTTTGTCACAGTTCTCAAGTTTAGGGGTTGGGGTGGTGCTGGCGCTGAGGTTGCAGGGGTGAAGCCAGCCTGGGAGGCAGCGGAGAAGAGGCCATAGGGGCACATTCAATCCAACAGGCATACTTATAAAGACCCTCTGCTCACTGTCTGTGTGTTACATGTCTACCTGAAATCTACACTTACTATTTCTATTACCACTGATCAGTGAGTCAGTACTCCACTGACCTGGTTTGGGGTGCCGATAAGTCTGCCGCTCCATCTGTCAGCATGTGGGTGTAGGTATTGGGATGTTTTTCAACTCATTCAATTCCTGGATCAGAACTGGCCTCGTAGAGAGACGTTGAGAAACATCAGATTAAAGTGCCGAATAGTCATGAAAGTAGATTTCAAGTTTAGCAATCTTCTTAAATGTAAAAGAGCCAACATGTCAAAAACTGATGACTAACAGATGATAGGATGATAGGAAGCTATTACAAACAAAGCAGAAACAAAGTCAGTCAGTCCGTTGGGCCATGTGAAGGTTGTTGGTGGAAGGCGAGTGAAGCCGATGCAGTAGATATATCCCTGTGTGTTTTAGGAGGGGGTGGACTGGGAGGCTGGTGTGAAAGGTCCTGCGGTGGTATGCGACAGAGGGGGTATCAGTTCGTGGAGGGTTTTCTGTGCCCCATTAGCAGTGTCAAAGGTCATGTGCCCCGGGTGTTAACCCTGGTGACCAGTCTAGCTTCCAGTCTGCCAGGGGACTCGGGTCCAGGGGTATTTATTACTGCCCTCCTCCCCCCCCGCCCACCACCCCTTCCCTCCCCCCAGCACAACTCTCCCCATGGAGGAAAACAAAACACCTCCATCCCTCCCCCAGCCTTTCCTCGGCCCCGGTACACATACTAATTGGATGCATATCCATACACTGATGCATGACAACCCATCTGTAGATTTCTGCCCTGGCGCGAAACACTCTTAGGTCAACACTGGCTTATCCAAACCTTAGCCGAGAGCTGCGAGCCACAGCAGTCAGTTGACCCAGTGCTTTTTGAATTTCAAGTTGTGCTTACATGCATGATGATGTGCATGCATGCTAGTGTGTGTGTGCTTTGTGTGGTTAATGGGGTTACTTGCATGTGTTTATTTGAATGTGCCTGTGAAATCATGCATGTGTGTGCGTTTTGTGTGACCATGCATGTGTGTGTGTGTGTGTGTGTGTGTGTGTGTGTGACATATGTATGCATATGTGCATGCATCTGTGTGTATGAGTTAGTGCTCTCAGTGTGTGAGTGTGGCAGAGGAAGGCCCTCAGCATGTCAGTATGCTTTAATGCTTCACATCTGGTTTCCTAATTTTCCTCCTTCCCTCCCTCCCCTCCCCTCAACCCCCCCCCCCCCCCACCACCATGTCAGGACACTGTTTTGTTTTTTCAGGATGGGGGGGGGGGGGGATGTAGGGGATGTCTGATGAGTGATGGCCCTGAATATAGGACGTCAACATTCTCTCTCTCTCTCTCTCTCTCTGTTCCTCTCCAACTTTCTCTCTCTGTTGTTGCTCAGTCTCTCTCTCTCTCTCTCTCTCTCTCTCTCTCTCTCTCTCCTTAGTTCCTGCAGCCCCCATGTCTGTCATCTAAAGGCTAGGGACTGGCCTATCAAGGGGACTGGCTCTCTTTTCTGTCACTCCATCTCTCTCTCCTCGCTCCTTTCTACATCTGTTGGTGTCTTAAACGGAAAACAGGGCATCCGCATATCTGCTGAACTACATTCTGACAATCTCCTCCTCCTCCTCCTCCCTCTTCTCCTTATTTTGTTTTTTTTCTCAATTCCAACATTTTTATTAGTACATGAATTTGTCATCTTTGTAGCAGTTGCCCTAAATTGGAGGGCTGATGCTAAATCCAGAGAAGGAGAGGAGCGGAGAAACTTTATTAGTTGTGCTGCTGAATAACTGGGACTCTATGGTGAAGCCTTCTGCATCACTGCTACCAGTAAACCTTCGTTTACAATGAGCACAGAGGGTGATGTGTTTAATGTCTATGTGAAAAGGCAGTTTATGTCAACAGTGATTAGTGCTGATGAATGCCTATGAAAATTTTTGTTAGAGGTCCTTGGCTGCTTAGGTGCTTGCTACGTGATTAAGGCCATATGTAAAGCATAGTGTGTTACACTTATGTTTAACAGATGCCTCAAAGCACTGAGCGGCGTAAAAGTGAGGCTCCGCACTGAGGAGTGAAATATTTACAGAACTGCATCTCTGCTGTTGTTATTAGTGTCATGACTTGTTTTAGTTAAGCAAGTTGTCACCACTGGGACGGCTCCCTCACGCTGCGCGGCCTGTGTTTAGTCTTGGGAACCAAAGCAGATGCAGACAAAAGGGATTTGCGGGCCTTGACAGAGATACAGAAGGGGAGACAGAAAAGAAAAAACAGACTCCCTGCGGTGCCAGTGTGGAAAATGATCCCAAGGTTTAAGACTTGGGTCTAGGTTTTGTTTGTGTTTCCTGTTGTAAGTGTGTCTGTGGAGGGTAGATGTTGCCGGTGGTGTCGGTTGTAGCTCGGTTTCCAGTGTTGACAACTGCAAACTGCTTCATGAAATCCTTTCAGTTTTCTATTAGTCATCAATATGTGACAAAGAAAATCAGACTTGCTTTATTGCATCCGACATGGACACATGTTTTGCACGCTATGATGATTTTCATTCATTGATAAAAGAGCAACACCTATTATATTTATTACCCAAAAGACTTTTCCTCAATGGTTCAAAATGATTGGCTTTGGCAATTGACTATAACAAATAATATTTAACATTAAGGGCATTATAACGAAATGTGCTTCCTACTAACTTTATTTGCACTAGACTAATGTCTCGACTGTTTTGTGTTTTATCATTCTGTGCATGATGCATAGAGCAGAAGAGTCCGTACAGAACAACAAGGAAGGGATGAAAACATAAACGCGTCACAGCTACAGCAGCTCTTTGAAAGTCTCTCCCTCTGACATGGACATCACCTCCAGTTCTTTGCGTGTTCTCCTCGCCTCCTCCCCGTGGACGGGAGGAGGTGCGTGGGTGTATTACATTACCCAAACAAAAACAAACAACAGCGATATTAAACTTTTGCAACCACAATAGAGGAGGGGATAAAAAACAGAGGGTCCTCGACTTCTTATTAATTATGCAAGATTAGTCTAATTATAATTCAGCAAATGAATGTGCGGCAGAAGGTGCGAGGCGACGGGCTGGGAGATTTGCATGTTAAGTGGGCAAGGGGAAGCGGCTAATGCATGCTAATATATGCGTCAACGTCTCGCTTTAATTTCAGCGTTTGCAGCTGTGTGCGTCCGAACTGGGGGGGGGGGGTGAAAAGTTGACTGAATGGGTTTTTGGGAGGGGGGGGGGGGGCAAAGGTGGGGGGGGGGGGGTGTCAGTGTATTAGAGTGCGCATGCATGCACGTGAGTGTGTGTGTGTGTGTGTGTGTGTGTGAGAGCGATCTGGTGTCACATAAACAGGGAATGATGAGAAGAAGTCAACAAACAAGGTCAGGAACCCTGAGAAAGTGAATGCACACACACACACACACACACACACACACACACACACACACACACACACACACACACAGCTCGAGACGGATGCAGACGACCTGCTTTCTGAGGATCTGAGGAATCACTAAAATACAGTTTTACACCGAGTCAGTGGAATGAGTGATCACTGCTGGCTGGGTGAACTTGAAGTGGCCAAAAGAGCAAGTGGCAAGGAGAGTAGTGTGACTAAGCCAAAGCCAGACCACGGCCATGGTCATTAAGCCCACAAATGTGGCCCCCGTGCTGTTATAAATTGCCCCTTTAGGCTTTGAAATGAGCGATAATGTTAGAATCATTGCCCGGGATCAAATATACATACAGTACGACCCCCAGAGGAGGTCGTAAACTGAAACATGTCCCTCTTCACAATCACAGAGCAACATATATCTTTGCTGATACACCAAGCAGAGAACATCGGATATAGTGAATTCATACTGTCATAGCGGTATGATACAGATTGCCTAGAGGACGAAACGAAACAAAATGGAAGGAAGAAGTGGTTTAAGGGAGGGAGAGGCGCCGATGTGCCCTTTTGCACGTTTCCACCCAGAGCTGAGTTTTAGTGGAGCTCTGAGGTTGGAGGTCCGAGCTCTCAATGATAAATTAGAATCACCCTCCGCCAACAACAATATTGATTGTCCTCCGCTGAAATAGCTCAAATCAAGAAATATTGGACACAGCTTTGGAACCGAGAGCTAGTTGTAAGCCAGATACTGCTCACGAGGGAGGAAGCTGGAGAGAGTGATGGAAGAAGAGCGATTAAAGACTGACAGAGTGAGGGAGAGATTAGTATTCAATGGGAGGGCCCAGGGCTGTGGGGCCAATATGAAGTCCTTCTCCAAACAACATCTCTCCATTAAGATGACTTATATTTGCAGAGAGCACAATGTGGGTGGGATTGGAGCTACCCATCTAGCTCCAGACCGCTGCCTCCCTCTGTAGCGTTTTTCCTCTTCACTGTTGTTGTTTGTTTAATTGGAACATTAATGGGTGTGTTTTTTTTTCAAAAGCAAGGCAGACTTGTGCTCAGGCAGCGGAGTGGACATCTGGTTCTGGGCTGCGTATTTGCCATTTGCCATAATTACATCACGACTCCACATCATTTCCAGGCGTATCTTTCTGTTTTCAAACCACCTCCGTAAGATTTGTCTGCAACCTCCGAGCCTCGTCTGCACCTGCCCTCTTTCTATACTTTCCTGGTCTCTACCCCGCCAAGTCTCTTTCTAGTCTCTCCTTCCTCTGCTCTACCCCCCCCCCCCCCCTCCCCCCGCCACCCCCCTATTTCTGTGATGGAATGTGTTCTTGTTGTTGCCTTCTCTTTCCCATCGCTGTCTTTGCCTCTCAGCGTGGGGACTTTGGGATTGCGGCAGAGCTGCGTTGCCATGGCAGCGGGCTGTGTTGCCGAACTGTGTACACCTGGGATTTGGAGTCTCTCTCCATAGTCTCGCTCTCTCCTATTTATTCCACCTCTCTCTCAGGTCTTCTTTGCTATAGCAGAGGCTATCAGCAGCTCTCTCTCTCTCTCCCCTTCTCTCTCTTTCTGACTCCACAGTCTATCACACTCAGAAGTAAACTCACATACATAATGAGACACATGAAAACAGAAATCCGTGTCCATACCAGCACTCTCCCTCTATCACTACCTTCCTCTCTGCACCTCCTCATTTCACTTTCTCTGTAGTTGTCTCTACTATATTTCCCTCACCATTCCCATGTGGGGGTTCAAATACAGCATTGCGGGATACCACGGTCCCAGGAGTCCCCTGGCATACATCACTGTCTCCAGTTTACTTTGAAACACAGCAGCACTTTTCACTGGACTGCACTTCAAATTCTCATCACTTGATTTAAAGTGTAATAACATTGACTTTAATACTAAATTAAACAGCTGGCAGACTTGTAATCATATAAATGCACACACACACACACCATCCAGACCCGTCTCAGAGAAATAATTAATGTCTCCTTTGATTAGTGATGTTGTATTGCCTGACAGCAAATAGTCATACACAATTCTTTCATGTGATTTCTTAGTTGTTGATGTACAAATGTGTGTCCTCTTATTTACCTTTACAGATTTTTCTTGAAGTTTTTCCTGAAGTGTAACCAGAATTGTCTGAAGACAGCAGGGAACCCAAGGGATATGAGGAGATTTCAGGTATGGATAGATGGGAGAAATGCATTTGTGTGAGGTGTGTGTGCCTGTGTGTGTGTGTGAGGTGAAAGAGGGAAGGATGCTGAATATGTGAATACATGATAAAAAAATATTTCACAGTTATGTAAAACATCGCCTGGCTGCTCCTCCATCTTAAGAAAGTGGATATTTTCTAATCCACTCTGGTCCAAGTAGAGTCGATGCCACATTTACTATTACAATAGTCAGATGCTCTGGATAGATATTTCTAATGGAAGATATATAAGAGAGAGTTAAAGGTGAAAGTTAAAAATCAATAGATGGAAAGAGAAACGAAAAGGGCTAGATATGTGGGAGAGACAAGGGGGGAGACGGGCAGGAAATAGGTTGAGGTGTTTCAGGAAGTTGTCAAGAATTGAGTGATTGGCTCCAGATGGAGGAGGTCATGCTCCGTGACCCAGGAAGTGGTCACAGGGGACACTCCCGCCTCACTTCCTCTGCTGTCTTTCAGCACCAGCGGCCCCTGTCTGGCATTTTCCCTCTCTCCCATCTAATCCGCTCCCTTTCCCTTCTTCTTGCTCCCCCTGTCTTCCACCGTGTTTGTTTAAACTCCTGCATGGTGACACATGCTGAGAAGTTATGAGCACGCAGGCGCTCCAAGGCCCTCCTCTGTAGGTTAAAAGGTGATCAGAGCTGGACAGGAGTCTGCTGCTGCTTGATCGATAATTTACAGTTATTTTCCCTTAGATTCCTCTCCCACTCCACCTCCTATAGCACATATGCTTTTTTCTCTTTTTCTTTCTTTTGCTCCTTCTCTGTCTTTCTGCACCTAGAAAATGACTGCCATGTGTTTATATGAAGCAAGTGGTGGTTCTATCTGCGCTGTCTGCTTTTCTAAAATGCATATTGTGAAATGTTTACAGGATTACTGTCTCATTAAAAAAACCTCTTTCTAATTGATCCACTCCCTCTAAGCCTGAAAAACACGCACTCAAACTCATCATCACCTAGATAAATATTGACACATTAACACTTCACAGAAAAACCTACAAGTATACTCTCATATATTGTATTCATTGTATCCATGGGAGACAGATGTGGAAGGGACACACACATGCTGTGGCCAGAAAATCGAATTAGGGCCACTATATATCATCCACTACTTTAACGGCCGGTTAAAATGGGAGATTCAGTCCATATGTTTGGTGTCACTGAGGGATCAGGAGGAGGCAAGGATCACCCCACTGTATGCTATTTGAATCGAAAATCTGAGCAAGAGCGCACAAGCAGCAGAGGCCATATGGAGACTTGGGGGAGGAGGGGAGGGATGTATGAGGAGTGTCATCACTGGAGTGTAGACATATGATGAAGATCCCAGGGACGTCATATTACCTATTGAGAAATATTACTATCACCTGTATGCTGAAAACAGATTGTTGCTAAGGGATTTTGCTGTTGTAACCGGAGACTGGGACTCACAGCCTGCTGTCCAAGTCATACATATACACTCATGTATCTTTCTCTCCCTCTCCCCCGGCTCGCTCCCCTCTCTTTCAGGTGGTCTTGTCCAGCACTGTGAGTGTAGATGGCCATGTTTTAGCGGTGTCTGACAACATGTTTGTCCACAACAACTCAAAACATGGTCGGAGGGCCCGCAGGCTGGAGCCAGGCGAGTCAGCGGAGAATTCTATGGAATATGGTAAGGCACTAACCAACCAAAACCACACACCAGCCATCTCTCTACCTGTCTAATTACCGAGTCTACCTTATCATCTACATTCAGAAAAAATAAACATAGTACAAGCTGTTCCAAGGCACTCTGCAGGCAAAAAATGAAAAATGAAAATGCCTTTATTGCATGGCTAGTTCAAAAGAACACGGTAAAAACAACTTGTTTCAGCCGTGCTGAAACAACAGGGAGAACACCAGACTGCATGAAGAACATGCACATTATTACACATTTAAACAATGCATAAACCGCTGTAAGTCCTTACAAGGTGATGCATTTTCGTAGACGTCTAGTAATTTTATCCTAGTAGGCTATAAACCATTTAGACATCATGGTCCATTTCAAATGTGGGTCAACAAGTCACATTAACTGAAAACAATGAAACAATGAAAAAAGGTATTCCCCTATCCACCATCTTGTTCTTCATGCAGTTTGGCGTGCTACTTCCTGATGGCCAAAACTCATTGGAATAGCTTTGAACGTGTTCTTTTGAACTATCCATACAATAAAGGCTGAACTCCTTTTTTCATTAAGCAACAACCCCAAACAAAAGAGAAACTTCAACAAATGCCTCCTCAGACCGAAACCCAATTGAAGCACTCTATCCTCTCTTTTATGGTAAAAGAGAGACATGACATGCTGGTCGAACATCTAGAAGTTGACTTAACCTCGCCATGCTTTCCTGTGCAGCTACTCCCTGTATCAAAGCCATCAGCCCCAGTGAAGGCTGGACCACTGGCGGAGCCATGGTCATCGTCATCGGGGAGAACTTCTTTGACGGGCTGCAGGTGGTGTTTGGCAGCATGCTGGTGTGGAGCGAGGTAGGGATTCTCACTACATCTCACTAATGACTGGTATAGATTAAAACATATTGTGAAATTATTTATATATAGCATATGGCTTGTTTCATTATTAAGATGATGTATGAGCTGTCTGATATATTAATAATTGATATATTATATAATTAATCTTTCCACAGTGTCATGTTAGCCCACATATACTGTAGGATGTCTCCGTCTGCTGGGGGAATCCTTTGTTGTTGTTTTGTAGCTCAACCTCTGTCCTGTTCCCTCAGCTGATCACGCCCCACGCCATCCGTGTCCAGACTCCTCCTCGCCATATCCCCGGGGTTGTGGAGGTCACACTGTCCTACAAATCCAAACAATTCTGCAAGGGGGCGCCTGGACGCTTCATCTACACAGGTAAGCAGAGAACGTCATGCACTTTTTCTAGACTTAGACAATAACACCAAAGTTATCTAGAGGTTAAGATTTTTTGAGTATGGGCTTTAGATGAAGCATGACCCAGTTTTCTTTTTGTATTTGATTGTAGCCCTGAATGAACCAACCATAGACTATGGTTTCCAGCGTCTTCAGAAGGTCATTCCTCGACATCCTGGTGACCCAGACAAACTAGCCAAGGTGAGAGACTCCAACATGAAAGACAACAACACATACATAATGATTCTTTAAGGAATTGTGCTACAACTCTGTTAAGATGATAGTCTAATATTAGTTTTTTCTGTGTGTAGGAGATGCTCTTGAAGAGAGCGGCTGATCTTGTGGAAGCCCTCTATGGAAACCCTCACAGTAACCAGGTAGGCAGCAACATCTCTGTCACCAAATCCCAACATCTTGACAGCCTAACAAACAGGTAATGCCTCTATGTGTATCTGTGGCACTGAGCCATTGGTCACCGATGTATTGTGTCACCTGTAGGACATGCTGCTGAAACGTGCAGCTGACATCGCTGAGGCCCTCTACAGTGTTCCCCGTCCTCACAGTCAGCTGCAGGCGCTGCCCAGCTCACCAGCCCACGGCAGTGTCATGGGCCTGGGCTCCTACCCCTCTCAGCTGGGCGTCAGCATTGGGGACCCGGGACAGAGCAGCCAAGGTGAGGAGAATCAGGAGAGTTATAAACCATGAACTGCTTCAATATGTACCTGTTGGTGGTCACATCTGACCCAACATCTTTCATCTTTCTCTAGGTTACATCCGTAACTCCAGCAGTTTGTCCCCAAGAGGTTACCCCTCTGCCTCCACTCCTCAGCAGTCAAGCTACGGGGGCAGTGGGGGGATGACTGGAGGGTATGGGACAGTCCCCATGACCAGCCTCGGAGTACCTGGGTCTCCTGGTTTCAGCAGTGCCTCCCCCACAGGCTCTCCCTATGGTAGGAGCTGCTCTGTCTATAAATTCACATGGTGTTGTTAACATGACTGCAGCTACACATTGCTTAGAGTGTCTCTTCCTCACCACAGGTTGATTTGTGATGTTCATACCTGAGATTAATGATTGTCACTCTCTGTTCCACAGTAATGCCCTCGAGCCCCACTATACCAGGAGGCTCCAGCTCCTCCTCATCTCTCTTGCCTTTCTCCTCCTTCCCGTCTGCTGCCAAACAGAAGAGTGCTTTTGCTCCCGTCCTCAGGCCCCAGGGCTCCCCCTCCCCTGCCTGCCCCGCCTCAGGGGGGAACAGCTTCAGAGGTAGCCATCCAACTCACTATCTGACTCCCCTCTCTGAACTTACAAATGCAGTCTAACCCCTTGTACTAAACCCACAAAAGCTTGACTGACATGACAAACAAAAATGGCTGGATGTACAATAATGCAAGATAGGCTGGTTGACCAGTATCATAGATTTTGTATATTTTTTTTCTCTCCAGCAATGGCGGGCCTGGTTGTTCCCCCGATGTAGCAATGCACCCACCCCAATCTACCCCAGACCACTGCTTCACTTAACCCCTCTCTTGGCACTAAGAGGGCAGGGAGAATGGAAATTAGCAACCACATATAACTATCCTCCCTGAGTCCCCGCCACTTGTTAGTGCATTTCTCATCCAGCTGGATGAATAGAACGGGGTATGAAATGTCCAAAGACCAGCCATCCACTCCAGAGGCAGAGGAAATTACTTCACCCACAACAGCTACAGACAGAAAATGCTCCTTAGCTAACAGCACCAGACTGGACCATACTGTTGGATGCCTCATGAGGTGTCTGCATTTTGAAAGGAGACAGAGGGAAGCAGGTCCTAATCTCGCCACGAGCTTCAAAAGCATCCATAATTACCTCCGGCCTACTATCACATGCAGTATTTGATTCTTCCAACATCTGCCCAAAATCTTGGCTAGAGACGTACGGGATTTGTTGCGAGCACTGAGCCTTGTTGGATGACGAACAACTCTGATATGTTGAAGCTCTAAAAAACAGGGTGCTATTTGTCTGTGTATGGACACCGTTAAAGGCATGTGTGTACATTGTCTGTGAGTTAGCGAGAGGTTTTTTTGTAGTAGGCTTTTTGAAGACAATTTACATTCCAGAATAATAGACCCTTTATTTTTTGTTCTGCTCTCTAAGGTTTTACAAGGGAAAACTCTTTGTCCCAAGGGTTATTACTAAAGGAATTCATATATTGATTTATTTAAGAACAAGCAATTTAACTTATTATAGTTAGTTTAGGGAATAATATAAACGTGTTTTTATAAAGTGGTCCTTTTAGCAACTGTTATTGAAATAAGGTTGTCTCAACATTTCCATTATAATTGCTAATTGATCTAAAGTAACGAATTTATTTGGAACAAAACTTGGCTTGCATAACAAAATATGAATGTTATGCCCACAATTAAAGAAAGTGAATGTCCTTGTATAAAGGAATAAACTTTAGTTAGCCTTATCCTTATTCATTTCATTTTAATGCATGCTTTTTTGACACAAATGCCCTGATATTATTTCATTCCACCTTGCAAATTTGAAAGTATATGATTATGAGATAAGATTTTATTGTTTCATTTGAAAATGTTTCATCCCAGTGCAAGTTTCTGGTCACTATGCAGTACAGCAAATGAAGTGGGAAGCACAAACTGATCCAGATCATTAACCCATATAACAGTGTTTTTACTCATTGGTTTTAGCCAACACAATACAAACATCATACTCAGGATGAGAAAACAAAGAACATAAAGAGTAGATGACATCAAAAGTTGTTTTTAGAGTTTGGTTGATTTTATTTATTTAAAAACTATTAGCAATTGTAATATTCTGTTTTTTGAAGCCATCTTTCTTTGAAACGGTACAAAAATTGTTGCAAATGTGATTTGTATATCTCAAGGTGTAATTATATTTTGTGCTCCAAATAAAACAAATAAGCAAAAAGTCACCAATGCTGGTTTTAGCTTTTAGTTTAGTTTGTTTCTTGGCTACATACCATCAAAAAGTGAATTGTCTTGGTGGTTTCTTTCTACGTGTGTTAACTTGCAGGGACAGAATTCAACACACCAAACACAACCACTACACACAGTCCTTTCAAATTTCCTGGACATCGTGATTTTCCGACACGGCTCCGTGTCTCAAGACTGTGCCCGATCTATTTTTGACTGAACCCATCACCTGTGTGCTTGTGCAGCTTGCTACACTGTTTTGTATACATAGCTGATGAGCCGCAGCGTCTTAATTGTGATGTGAGTGTTAAGGACTGAGTAGAGCATGTCAAGATAAACAACACCTCCCTCCCTCCTCTCCACCCCCCATCTCTCTCCTCTCCAGTAAGCCTTTTTCTTTTCTCTGAGGACCAAGCCTCTGGGGGCCCTATTGAGAACCACACGAGTCTCCCTCTAACGTGCCCTCCTTCTCTCTGTCTCTTTCTCTCTCTTAAAGCACAACAACGCGTTGCTATTCCTTATTTTTCTTTCAGTCTTTGTTTTGAACTCCTCCCCTATAATGGCCCTTCTCCGCTAATGTAATTAGCACTGGTAAAGAAGGGCAGTTAATTACCCACTCTTTTTTGATCGGGTAATTAATGTTATGCCAGGAAACAGCAACTGTTTCATTAACACAGCGCTCAAAGCAGTGAGGGGGCAGGGTAGCACCCAGTGGATGCATGTCTGCGTGTGGTTGTATGCTACACGTATGGACAAACAGTGCACCAACAACGATGCTCAGTGAGAGAAGTGAGAAGTGTGGACTTCAAAAGGCTGACACTATCAATGAGCCGGCCACACCAGCAAGTCATGCTTCTCTTTGTGTTGTCTTTGTCACCATCAAGTGGCACTTGTCAAAAAAGCTTAAGCTCCTGCTTCTTCTTCATCTCTCTCTCTCTCTCTCTTCCTCTCTCTCTTTCTCCCTCTCTCTCTCTCTCTCTCTCTCAATGTGCTGCTAATTTGACAAGTTAAAGTCAGCTTTGTTGTCAGCACCTCAGCATTCATCTTACTGAGTGCTCCTTCTGCCCAGTGGTGCAGGAGCCATATGCTCCTCTTCCACATGACTGTTTTGTTGTTGCTGTTGTTTTGGCTGCAGCCTCAGCAGCGCCATTTACAGTCTTCTGATCACACTTTGGATAAAGAGAGGATGCGATACCACCTGCCACCAAGCCATTTTACATTGTACAGTACGCACAGCTTCAAAAGAGCTTACAGCTGCTTCTGGGTGTATGGGAGCAAACACCATGTCATCTTGCATTATCAACACTGCTAAACTGCTACACTACTGATGATCTTCCATATTGAAGTTATATTATAGTGGTATAGTGTAGAAAGAATAGAAAGAAAGTAGGGAGCATATAGCACAAAATACACCTTCTTCCCCTCTTCCCTCTCAAGGGATGTGTTTGTGTTTATATACCCAATTAGCCCTCCGGCCACAGCATGGCCATGCATTAGGCTGACATTAGCCCCGGGTGTATGTAACGTGTGTGTGTGTGTGTGTGTGTGTGTGTGTGTGGTGCACCCCTTTCTCATTCGAGGCATAATTTCAGGGGAGTGCTTGGCTTATTAGGCAGTCTGAAGCAGAGCTTGACAGGGGTAGCCTACTGTTTTGTCAAATGGATTGGTAGATTGGCTTCCACCCACCAACCACTGTCTCCTGCCTTTGGCCAGTCAGTAAACCCTGTATTGTTGCCCATTAGACCACTGGACCCCGAGTCCTTTTTCCAAAATGAATCCCCCACCCCTTATGCCATTCCCTTGGGTGTCAGTAGAGTGGGGTGGCAGATGGGACAGACACAGAGCTGCCCCATGAGACCACCCCCCAACAAAACACACACACACACACACACACACTCTTTATAACACACTCAGACATACATGCATGCACATATGCATAAACACAACACACACACACACACACACACACACACCGGAGCGGCAACACATAGCTCCCCTGCCCCCAGACGCAAACCTCATCTGTCAGCCCACTGCTTTTGTCCACACCACAGAAGTATGTTCTGTGAACACAGAGTGACATCTCTGTCTCTGCCTCTCAATCTTTGCTGTGTGTGTGTGTGTGTGTGTGTGTGTGTGTTTATTACTCTAAAAGTAATAAATCATGTTGCTTACCATTTCTTATGATGCCCTAAGTCTTCTCAACACCATCCTGACACTGATCTTGCATTGAGAGCCCATTCCACCTTAATTGAGCTATATTCATCTGCTTGCCTTGCACAAAATTACAAAGACAATGCCAGACCTGCCACATGTTAACATGATAGATAAATATATGGATCTATTTTTTTTATTAGGTTGATTTAACTCATTGGCTAGGTGTATCTAAATTAGCTAGGTAGTCATTGTGGCCTGTTGAACAAATCTAGACCTGCTTCTCCTTATCAAACCCTTTGTAAAACACTATAACACTATAACACTATAATATACTGTAGTATTAATACAGGGACCTGAAGTGTGTCAGTATTTATAGTGACCTTATACTTTATGGTATTGTTATCTCTTATGGCTTCACTATAATATCCTTATACTGTTCTTTAGTTCTCCAGTCAAAGGTAAATTATTGACAATTAGCGAAATTAAAGGAGTGGGGATGTAATTTGGCCGAAATGCGAGTATTGGCTGTTTTTGTGTACGGCGGTCCAAGGTGAGAAGGCCCCACACTGGTGATTAATTACAGTCAGGCCGGGTGACAGTGGTGGGATCTCTCCCACTGCTGTCTGCCGCCGACATGGAGGGAAATCCAGCCTGGCTAATTGACCCGGCTTCTGTAGGGCCATCCATCAAGCGTGGCCCAAGTGGCCCCGTAAGAAACACATTATTCAGAGGTAAGTTAGTTAACCAGCTACCGCTCCACTATTCATTAATGGTATTAGCTTTTCTCCTGCCTGTCTCTGCAAGCAAGCGTGTCGTGAAACGTACTGTTCAACAAAACAACGTCGTGCACTTTAGATTTTGGTGCGTTTTACCGGATCCCGCAGACATCCAGACGTCCAACCGTCAGAGTCGTTTTGACTCATATAATTAGCTGTATCCGCAATTTGGCCTTGCACCGCACCGGAGTCAACTTCACTGCAAAAAAATGAGTTTTAATCTTGAGTTTTAAAATGCCGTTTTCCATAAAACAAGTGACACCATTTGCCGGTGAGGTGAGATAATGCTTTTTTCCAATAGAAATCAACTTGTTTAAATAATGTCACATTATCTTGGTACTAGTGGATTGACATGTCTTATTTCAAGACGCTGTCACTTGATTATCGACAATTCTTGATAACTACTAAACCAACTAAATTGTTGCCAAGTCAAATGATCTCACTCCACTGGCAGATTTTCACTTGTTTTGAGAAAAATACGATTTTAAGGCTCAAATTCTGAATTAAATAACATGTTTTGCAGTGTAGCCTGACCAGAGAGGAAACCCCCCTTCCTCCTGAGAGTGGGTAAATTAGTGGGACTTCATTTGGCTTCCTCTTGAGAGAGATACCCAAGCACCCTTGTCATTAGATGTGAGTGATGTTCTATTGATCTTTGAGTCAAAGCAAAAACATCCTGATAGGGAAAAAAACGATGTGACCCAATATGACAAATAGCTGATTTTGTGAGATGTCCCTATTAAATAGTTGATTTAACCATATATGTTTCTCTTATCTTGACATTATTCTGGCCATTATATTGGACATTAGCCTATATTGACTGTCACTCATTGTTTCTGTTTTAGACTGTTATTGCAGACTGAATAGGAGAGACAAGTAGTGTCAACATCTGCTGTCAGAGCAGTGTTGGGTGGTGTGGTTTGTGTGGTGGAGGAGAGTGGTCAGAGATAGATGGAAGGGCCGGGGGTCTCTCCTCTTCACACCTGGACGGGGCCAACATGTGGTTTCACTTGGCTCCCCAGGAAACATCCCACCAGACATCGAGTGAGACAGGGGAGAGAGGAGGGGAGAGACATATATTAGAGTCAGCGCACAGTGGGGAAAGACTGGTGGAAGCAGGACAAATGATTTCTCATCCCCAAAAGGTGACTTAGTCGTACTAGAATCTCTCCCCAAATATCCGCCCTTCTCCCTCCTGTCAAGGCTCAGAGGTTTGCAGAGGCAGAGAGTAATTGCAGTTGGGTCAGATTCTAGTTGTCGCTGTTGACCCTTTACCAGTGATGAAGTATATTCAGTAAGTTATAGCTGTGTGTGTGTGTGTGTGTGTGTGTGTGAGAGAGAGAGAGAGAGAGAGAGAGAGAGGTGGGGGGTTATTGCAGTTTATTACAGCAGGGGTTGTCTTTAAACCAAATGTATACCTTCTGAGCTAATATTTAACTTAAAGTACCCCACATATAACAAACAGTTGTTAAAGACACTAGCACTACTTTATTGATTTGAAAATTACAAAGGTTGCACCAGCAGCCCATAACTTCCATCTTCATCCTGTGCCTCCTGTGTGAGGCGGCCCCAGAGTGCCACCTACCTGTGAAAGAGTAGAGCTTCATTCTTAGAACCCGCTAGTTGCCTTCACTAGAATCATTCACTCAATAGAAAGCAGTGACTCTTATCTCTTCAGTTATGGTTTGTTGCAAACTGCTGCATTCGTGTTTGTGTTTGTATGTGTGTCTGTTTCTCTGTGTGTGTGTGTGTGTTAAAGTCTGTCACATCTAGCACCATAGTCATTGCATCCCTGTGGTAGCAACTGTGACAACAATCCCAAACAACCATTTTATCTCCCTTGCTGTCCTCTGGATGCTAACATGCATCAATATGCAGGAGGATATCTAATCAAATAAATCCGTTCATTAAGAAGCTGCTGGTATTTCTGCTTCTGCATTAATTACATAGTCATTACCATATCAATTAGAGAAATCAGAGATCATGTAATTAAGGTTTAACCAAGAGCACCTGCTGCCTCTGAGCTGTGGATGTGTGAGTGTGTGTGTGTGTGTGTGTGTGTGTGCATGTTCCAGTCCTAATCTAATCTCTGGCCTTTGACAGTACTCCCCCTCATCAATCCTGAGCTGTCGGAATTCAGCTTTTTTTGTTGTTGTTTTGTTTTTGTTTATGGGTAGGGGTGTTAGTGGGAAATGTTGTCATGGCGCTCCAATTGATTGGCAGGGACGCCTGATTAGAAAGGAAGAAAAGGGGACAGGTGGAAGGAGGCGGGCTGTACATCTAAAGGAACAGATTGGCACAAAGTGAGGACTCGCCGGGTGTCAGTAGGGGAGTCTGTCTGTTTGGGCTCCAGTTACAGTAATTTCTCTAACAGGCCACAGAGGGTATTCTGGGCTTCCAGGGTTCGACACAATATCACCAGATGTTCCTGCATTTGGCTTGAATGTAATTGATTGGAGGAGAGCCTGAGGGATATTTCTGAAATTTGCTACAGTAATAGATTTTTACTAATGAGTACGAGACATTTCATTCTAATACTAATAGGATATTTTTCTGTGAGAAGGTGTGGACGGGGTGTTTTGGGTGTGGGTGGGCCACCTGTGGGGAAAAGATGGATGGAGTGGACAGAAGGATGGAGTAATTCTTTTAATGAAGGGTCAGGGGAAGCTGTGTGCAAGGAAAATCTATGAAAGAAAAATACACAGAGGAAAAGAGAGAGAGGAGGGGAGGAGATGAGGAATGGGAGAAGGGAGGAGAGGGGAAGGGAATGGGACTCTGGGGGACATGTCTCAACTGTACCGGACCTCAGAGTGGCACCGGCCTCCGGCCTCCTCCCCTGTCCTTTTCCTGTTCCATTTCCTTTCTTCTTTTCATTCTCCCCCTTTTGCTAAGTCTGTCTTCACTCTTTCTAACATGTTGTTTTTTTTCCACACCCAGTACAACCCTGCCCCTCCACCTACCTGCGCACCCCAGGGTTGGGGTCAGGTCACTTCAATTCAATAACATCCAAATGTAAAGAGAAACTGCTATTAAATAAATTCCTTCAAGATGATATACGTCTAAACTAATTCAAGAAAAAAATGTCTCAATGTTTGGATTTTAAAGAAAACCCACTTGAATTGATTAGAAGTGACACACACACACACACACACACACACACACACACTGTAACACACAACTGTAAGTCTGACACCTGCAACCTCCTGTGCGCCAGCCGAGTGTTGAGGTAGTCAATCCATTTCTCTCTCCCTCCTCACACAGACCCTCGTCTCTTCTCCGCCCCCACACAACATCCAAATCACTCTCACACCCCTCGGTCTGTCAGGTTTAGCTTAAGTGCTGTGCCAAATACATCACTGCTGTATTAACTTTAACCTTTAAGGCGCACAGTAAGAGCAGCACTCTACAAGCACACTGAAATGACCAGTGATGTCCTAGTTGCATCAAAATTGGATCTTAACATCAACAATAATTCTGGGGGATATAACTTGAAGCTATTAGCAGCATCACTGGTCAGGTGACCTAAGGCAATGGTTCTCAATCTTTATGGCTTGCAACTGCTGCTGCTGCGGGATGATCAATGTTGACACTAAATTATGTTTTTTATTTTCACATCTCATGCTTACTTGGAAGAAGCCTAGAGCCTAATATTGATTAAGGCATTTCGACGATATAAAAAACATGCTTATAAACCTGAAACCGGAATGTGTTTTTTCACATTTAATCAATCATCTCATGGCCAGCCACAAAACCTTTTTATGACCCCCCAGGTTGAGAACCGGGGGGCTTTTACTCTGACATTGACACCAGACTACTGAGAAAAGAAGATATGAAAAGAAGCACAACTGTGTATCAAATGAGATCCAGTAACAAAAGCTCGGCACTGATGTAATTGCCTTCGCTGGTGTGAGAGAGTGTCAGACGGTATCACTCAGCGCTGATCTTCTGCAGCTTTGTAGTGTTCAAATCCACGTGCACCATGACACCACTAGATGGCAGGAGTAAACTGGATATAGGTGGTGTATTGACTGTATTGGTCCTAGTATTACGCACATCTACTATGTCCTTCATCTTTTATCTTCATCTTCTCAGTGTTCATTCATTGGCCAGGTAGTGTGGAAAAAGGAAAAGATGTTTTGTTGTCTCTGATCTGTTTTCGTCTTTGTAGAACTGGTCTCCAGAGGTTTGTTGATAAGAGAGCATGAGAGACTAAACAATGCCGCTATTCTCTCATCTGGGAAAGTCAAGCTTTTTTTTCCCCTCTGCAACAACTCTTCTGCATTTCTTATTCCTCAGCTGTTGTTCTTCACACTTCACAGATGGCAGCTTGTATTATTCATCGTCAGAGACTTGCCAAAACAGTTTAGAAAAACAGGGGATTTCTGGGAAGTTATTTTTGTGGCTCTGACCAAAGAATGCTCTGAATTATGAGATTCCATCATCACTCCTCAATGAAATGGCCCTAAATAATAAAGATGAAGACAGTTATAGTTACTATAGTTACTATTCCATAGGCAATGTTTATACTCCATAGGCATTATTTTGCCGTGCTACAGTTTGACAGAGACACAACAGTAGTTATTGTAAATCTGTCTGAAGCCATTGGTGCGACTGAGTGATGTTCACTGCTGACTCTGTGGCTACGTGACTACTCTGACCTGCTGGTCTCACTAATGTGCGAGTGATGGTGTTGTATCAGTAATAAACTATGCTTACTCACACTGGGCTCTGGTCTACATGATTCCCTAGAGTACAGTGCCAGATCAGACGAGCCCTTTAGATGAGGTGGCGAGGTGCCTGGGCCACAGGAGAGTGTGGAGATGAAGCCTGCCCTTGGTTTGTTACCTGCCATATGGTATTCCCAATCAGTACTCTCTCTTCTGGTGCAGTGCCAGCATAGAGAGATAGCCTCTACAAAGGAGTCTTCTCAGAGCTCAACTGCTTCATCCTCTGTCATGTTACACAAGCCAAATGTCAAGAGGGGAAGGATGAAGGCGACATTTCCACCAGACAGAAAATGGAAAGACATGGACCAGCTTATCAGCTAAGATATGGAGATACAGAGGCAGACTGGACTTTGAGTTGCAAATACAATTATTATTACTACCCCGTTTTGTTTGGTGCTTCGCTTCAATACAGAGGTTGGTGTTCATCTGCCCAGAGCATTAGTTATAGCCTGGATGTACTTGTGGCACGTGTGATTCTTTCTGTGCAGTGTGTTTCCTTCCCAGAGCAGTCCTAAGCTGTGCCGTCCTGTGGCTGTGCTGAGTTGGCTGTGTGGTGCAGTGCAGTGATGAGCCGTGCTGTGAGTGTAAACTCACTGACAACACCCACAGGGGGCGCTGTGAACCATGGTGTAATCAGGATGGTGGATTACTTCTGACTCTGCCACACTTGTCAGTCCTGGCCATCAGTCCCTGTCGTCTCTGTCCTGTAAGATGTTTTCACTGATGGTGGCTGTTTTAGTCTTTAGATGAAAACTGCAAACTGCTTGATTTTAGGCTCAAACATGCACACATCAAGACAGTAGCTTATTTACCAAGTATTGAAGTATTGACTGTCCCTGCTCCTCTTTGTTTCAGTACCCATTTTTAACAATAGAGGGAGCTATCTGACCTCTATTCCTCACTGCTCAGTGTTCCCTGCCTTTCCAATTGATCTTGGGTGACGACCAGCCGTAATCTGTTTCACGTGGTTAAAAGGGAAGGCAGTATTATCATCCTTTGATCCAGCTGAAATCGCCAAATAGTCTGCAGTGTTCATCCATACTGTAGGAGCACAAATACAGCAGGGGGTTTTTAGTCCGTTCCATCATCTCATTTTGGCTGCCTGATAGTGACTAACACTGCTTCTAAAATAACTCTGCTATAAGCCACAGTTGATGGTGCAGAGGATGACACAGGCCTGCACCAGAGTGTACTGTATCTCACTGTAGGCTGATGGACCTCTGCCAACCCAGCCACTAGAGACTTTCTCTATTAGAAATGTTGAGGTGGATTCAGCATGAGCAGTATGGTAAAACCACCAAAGATACGTGTTATTATTGTGCCTGTTATTAGGCCCCACTCCGACTGAATGAAGTGTTTATTTGAGAAATGTTCTCCAGACCCTTCTGCCCATGTGATCTGTCTCTGATGAAGAGCATGACGAAATTAGATCTGGTAATGAGAATATTCCCCCAAGACATCCTCTCTCTCTGCACCTGTGGAGTGAATGCACATTTGTGGAAAAAATGACATTTATTTTCAAGAGTCCTTAGTGAGTGAATTCTTTCAGTCCAGTCCAATGCCTATAACCTCCTAACCTCCACATCCACAGTATGGCATCTCAGGACAAGGCTAACTAGTCAGCTGCCTCCAGCAAGCCATTTCCTGCAGCAGCTCGTTTGAACACTTGAACAGTTAGATGACTGACAGTCTGTGTCACACTGAGCTGTAGCGATCCCAAAGGTCTGGATTTGATGGCGAGGTTACATGCGATACCATGTGTTGAATGGTGTTTCCTCCCTTTCTTTCACTGTGGAGAGTTTGTGTGTGTCTGTGTGTGTGTGTGTGTGTGTGTGAGGCCCTGTCGTGTCCCGGCCTCTGTTTTAAGCGGAGCAGTGGAGCGGCTAATGTGCTGGTGGGTGCTGGCCGTCACACTGAAGAGAGCCTGGGCAGGAGCTGTGTGTTTCTTTCTCCCCCCAGGTCCACACAACCTGTCCCTCTCTGCCCCGGGGCACGACCAGCTGGGGGCACAGTGCAACGTTGGCTTTTTGTTGCTAAACCACTCCTACCTTCAGTGTTAAGATTAAGATGAATCTACGCAGGTTAATTTCTCATATCCCTCCTACATAATTACACACCTCCTACACATGCAATAACAACAATGATGTGATATTTATCGATTCCCATTTCCAGGAACGGTCCAGAATTCACTACAGAACAGGTGGTAGTGATTCAGTGTCTTTGCCCAATAGGACGCTTCGGCAGGCCGGATACTCGGGCTTGAACCCGGGTCTTCTGGTCGACGGGTGTCTCGGACCACTAGGCCACCCTGCCACCTACTTGTGTTTCTTCAGAGAGACAATACGCCTGTTAGTATGTAATGGGCGTGGTAAGCCCTCTGCTCCTCAGGGTCGCTCCTGGTTCAGCCTCGGATGATCCAGCTGCTTTAAGTGGTCCCACTGGCTGTGTTAAAGTTCCACCATAAAACCAGCTCCTCCGTTAGCTCAGCAAGAATACAGCATTACAAGATCACTCTAGTTGGATAAGCAAAAACCACCTTGTTACCAGTGCAACCAGTCCCAGTGGAGATTCGTTTACGTACACCCCCGCCCCCCCCCACGAGTTTAATATTGTGATGGATCTCTTGCCACAGAGCTGTCTGGCTGTGTTTGTGTTTGTTTGCGTCATTGGTATGATTTGTATGGTAGCACTGCAGGTAGAAGGCAACACCACCAGTCCTATTAGTATGCTGCAGTATAGAGAGCTGCTATCAGATCAGGGGATGCCTTAGCAGAGGAGAAGAGGAAAAAGACATACACAGAGAGAGAGAGAGAGAGAGAGATAAAGACAGGGGGATGTAGAGAGGACGTAGTAACAGAGAGGGGATGTAGTAAATGAGGAATGCAGGAGGAATTGAATAGCCAAAAAAATATCAATTTTTCAAGCATCTTTAATGACATGCCATTCGAATCAACCTAGGCAATTTTCTAATTTCATTATCTGAGGAACACATTTCTTTCAAATTGGGCTCCATGTCATGAGTCATTCAGCTTTAAATGATAACTAAAAGCAGAGCTGCACATGAAGAATAGGACATGAAATGAAACACTATGGGATGAGGAGGAGTGATGCAACCTGCCTGTATTCAGTCATTTAAACTAGTGGAGGACAGTAAAGAAAAATGTGTGCACACTTGTGCATGTGTACATACATGTGGTAACATTCACGTGGCCAGGGTGTGTGTGTGTGTGTGTGTGTGTGTGTGTGTGTATGTATGTATGTGTGTACAGTAGGCCTATCATTGTGAACTGTATGTGTGATGTATAGTGAGCCAGGGAGAGAGAGATGTTAAAGGATCTTTTTTTGCCTGCGTCAGCAGCATTGCAGGGGGAGGAGAGAGGGGAGGGGGGAAGTACGGGGGGAAGCGAGGGAGGGAGGGGCAGAGAGAAAGAGGGAGAGAGAGAAAGAGAGAGGGAGGGAGGGAGAGAGACAGAGAAAAAGAGAGGGGAAACAAGCATAGCAATAGCAGTGAACAGGTGCTGTCTCCATCAGTACCTCTGTGTGCTTCACACACACACATGCACACACACACACACACACACACACACACACACACACACACACACACACACACACACACACACACACACACACACACACACTACATAAACACTAGACACCCTCAGATACAGAAAACCGTAAGAGCAGCCTCTCTCTCTCTCTGTCCTTATGGTACCCTCTGTCTTTGTATGCAAGAATAAATCTGTGAAACAGGAGGATGGAAAGGCAGGAATACAGAGAAAGAAGCCAAGGAACCAAAGCTGTTGGTAGGTGTGCTGTTGGTGCCATGACTGTAGACTCTGTATCACCATAGACAGTCAGGAAGTGATATTGAATAGCCTTTTATTGCTCACACTCTCACATGCTAATATATACACACACACTGCACCAACAACCTTGCACGGGTACCAATCCTGTCTGCTGCAGCGCCTGAACAGTAGAGATGGGGAAAGGGAGGAGGCAGAAGAGAGAGAGAGAGAGGGAGAGAGGGAGAGAGAGGGAGCAGGAGAGTAAACGAGTAAGAGGCAGTTTTTTTCCCATGAATTCTTTGGATTTTTTTTATTTCCTCTGGTGACTTAGTGTCTGTGATAGTGTGAATGGCTGTGGTGATGACGGCTTCCCTGTAGCAGAGGCATGGCCAGCCCAGCGGTCCTCTACAGATGGACACACAGCAGGACTATTAGATACTGAGAAATTAAATACAGGAAATGGAAACAAAATCAATGCAATGTGAGGAGGGAGAGCTGACTTTGATTTAAAGCTGTTCAGGCTATTCCTCAAGCGAGTGTCCATTCATCCCTTTTAAATCTTTCTCAGGGAGGGGGGGGGGGGGGGGGGGGTGGGTCAGAGCAGTTTCACAGAATATCAAAGCAGCGAGGGGGGGGAGAGAGACGTAAACACTTGAGAGAGAAGGCGAGGGGGAAAAAAAGGAGAAGGAAATTGCGGATCACCTGTTTCTTGACTGTTGTTATTTACCCTTGTTCTCATGCTCAGAGAGAGGGAGAGCAGAGAGGGAGAGCAGAGAGGAAAGGCAGCAGAGAGAGCCGGACAGGGGAAGTGTACGTGAGCAATTGAGAGAGGGAGAGAAAGAGGGTGAGAGCATTAGAGAAAGAGAGCGAGAGCGAGAGAGAGAGAGAGAGAAGAGAGAGAGAGCTGCGCTGCGGTAGCATCCCACAGTAGACGGCTGAGGACTGCCGGTGTGTGTGTGACTGCACTGCTGAAGAGGAGGAGGAGGAGGAGGAGGAGGAGGAGGAGGCAGAGGGTGAGCACGCTCTCAGACTCTGCAGGGCCATAGAGGAACACACAGCAGTGGCAGCGCTAGTGTTGGCCCGCGTCAGGCAGGACCCCCCAGCGCCGTCGCCCCTGCAGACCAACACCTTAAGGATCTGGCCACCAGCGCGCCGACGCCGACCAGACCCCCGCCGGCACCATGGCACAAGCGGCCAAACATCTGCGCAAGAACAAGGATTTAGAAGCCCTCGCGGAGCAGGAGCGCAAAGAGAAGGAGGACGAAAAGGCCAAGAAGAGGAGCCGCTCACGGGATAAAAAGCGCAAGGTACTGGGACTATTCGCAGGGGAAGGGGTGGCGGGGGTGGCGGTTGGGGTTGGGGAGGGGTAGAGAGGGATGGGGGGCTGGAGAGGGGGGCAGGAAGGAGAGACGCCCCCCTTCTTTCTCTGTCATGCTAAGCTCTGGTCAGGGGTGCTGGGGCACACATGGAAACCCAGGGGTGAGTGTGTTTCTACTGTGTGTGGGCACAGGCTCCCTGGCACACATGTACTGTGCATACAGACATTGGGGGAAACGGTACAACACACTGCATGCTTCCTACTCTCGACTGCTTTACCTGCTCTATTGACTGTCCTGTCTGAGCTGTCTGATAAGGCAGTGTAGTACTCTACCTCTCACTGTCTCTCTGTCCCTCTTTACATCTCTGTCTCTCTCTCTCTCTCTCTCTCTTCTGTCGCTCCTCTCTCTGTCTCTCTTTCTTTTGTCTTCACACTGCGGTATTGTGTCAGTGGGCAACATTTCACTAATACACTAATCATCCACGAGTTCGGAGAGATTGCCTCTCTATTCACAACAGTCCTTTCTCTTCTCTTCTCCTCTTTGCTTTTCCTCTAAGTGGCACTGTAATGACTGCAGAGGAATGCCTGCAGGCGTGTGTGAAGTCCCAGCACTTGGGCTTTACCCAGGCAGCTCTGGAGCGACTGGCGGGGCTTGTGGCAAACGATAAATCTCTTCTCCACCAATCACTGACTGCAGGGACATCAACCTGCCGTAGAGAGTCTGCTCTATTTCCTCTATTTGCTCGTCACATTTCACTCAAACTCATTAATGAAAATGAGTCATCCCCAGTTTGTTGGAGTGGCTGGTCATTGGTGGCAAGTCAGTCTTCGGCATCCGAGTCCCTGCGCAGCCACCCTGTGAGCCCGCACTGTGCCAGGCTGGCTGTAAACCGATCTGATGCTGATGCAGTAGAGACAGTGTTATGGAGAGACACACAGTACCGCTGTTCCTCACCTAGAGCAGGCTGAGGGAGGGGAGGCAGCGCTGGGAGGCTGGGGTGGGGTTTGATTTGATTGTTTTTGTTGTGTCTGCAGAAAGTAGGGGGGGGTTGAGGGTTACAGAAAAGTTGGGTGTGTTGTTTGAGCAGGATCAAGGGAAGAAATGAGAAGAGAGAGAGAGAGGCTGGGCAGGAGGAGGATATGAGTCAGATATACCTGGGGCAGGTGTCTCTGCGTAGGGGTTGGCCCTTTGGCTCATTTCATTGGAGAGTCAGACCCAGTCCTTTCATCGCAGACACACACATGCTGTGGCTCTACCTGTGATGTATGATCTGAGCCGATGACTCCTGAGTTGAGGTCACCGTGCAAAAAGCTGCTCAGTATTCCTCAGCTCAGATCCACTGATCTTTTGTGTTTGGTAAAGGGACTACAGTGTAAAGGTCAGTGCATAGATGATCGTGTGTGTTTGTGTATGTGTGTGTGTGTTTGTGCATGTGTGTGAGTGTGTGTGTGTGTCTGGCGTGTCTGGCGAGATAAGCTTCAAGAAGGGATAGCCTACAGCTCGAACAGTATGGGTGAGGGAAGGCATCGGGGAGGGATGGAGATTCTGGCAATGGTGCTAATGCAGCTCAACTTTGAATGAAAGTGTATGGTTTCAGAGGATCCCATATCACTTACGTAACCATGCAGCTTAAGTCTTTCAAATAAGCTTCCCGACTACCCTCCAGCTCCCCCTCCCAACCTCTCTCCTTTTTTTAAACACCAGTTTACAGCCATTCTTGGTTTCTGGAGCAGATGTTGTCGCTGGGGGAATTCTCCACTTCTCTCTCAGTCTCTCTTTGTCTCTCTTCCTTTGCTTGGAAATTGCCTTGGAATCTCTTAATTTTGTGGCTTTTAATCTCCACTTTTCAACAACACAGCAGAATATCTAGCGCCATCTTTGCTTTCTGTCTGATGCCTACAGCTTTGTAGTCATAGCATCCAGTCTCTAATTCATAGCTTGGTTGATTGATTGCCTGCTACTGTATGGTGGTTAACAAACTCCTGTTAGATCTGCATGTAGCTTGTAGTTTTTCCTTCTTTGTTTGCCACTTGATACCTGATTTTTCTGTAGCTGTTCCATCAGCTGTCTTGTGTATTGACATGCTCCTCGGGAGTGTCCCTATCCTCACAGTGCAAGCAAGGTCAACGTTTTCCCTGTGACAAACCCACATCCTTTATTTAACCACCCTACCCAGTGCACTGTTTCACACACACATCAAACACCACAAAAACAGCTTTTACTGGTGTATCATTTTGTTATCAACAAACCAGGGTTGTGTCATGTAAGTGTTTCCTTCGCCACTGAAGACATTTGAATCACTTATCCAGGCGTTGTGTGTTATTATATGATGCATCATCTTTACCTGCTTTGTACAATAAATTGTTCCAACCTGTAGTGGGGTCAATTATTGTTGCTTTTATTTCCACCCTGCATGGCGGTGTTTTACATGACATCCCTATGGGCATATGAATCTGTGTTCACTGATGAATTTCCAGGGTGATAAAGCAAAACAATTAGCCATCAAAGGGTAAAAGTGTCATTCTAATCGGCTTCATGGTGTAGTGGTATAACACAGTACAGGTCAGTTGCTGAGCAGTGGATAATGTTGTCCTCATATTACTTTTATTGATGAGTTTGCTCCTCTTGAAAAATGAGCATTGTCAGGATGTGAACAAAGCCTCATTGTCCCAGTCAGCACCTATTTTCACCCCATTCTGTACAGGCGTTTGTGTGCACTTTTAATGCTCTTTTAAGTTGAATTGGATTACCTGGCATCAATAGTCGTCAAGTTTGAAACAGTGCTGTGCCTTCCTCATCACTTGTCTCACATCCTCATGATAAAAAAACATTTCTATGTAGCACAATTTTCGTTTTAGGTTCGTTTTTTGAAGATTCAGGAATATCCCAAGGTCGTGGGAATGTGTATGTAGTAGTATTCATTTCCAAACAGGCAACTTGCTTTATTGGAGATGCTTTAACATTCCAGTGCAACATGAATGATTGTATGTATTCAACTGATTGATGTTTTGGCCCTTGTACTCCTCACGTACTGGGCGCTTTCTTTTTGGTGACACAGGAATTAAAGCATATTCTACAGTTGCACTTATTTTAAGTCGCTCTGTATAAGAGCTTCTGTCTAAAATGTAAATGTAGACGGACTAATAGATAGATTATTGTATTACCTTGTGACCACAGAACAATACTGTGATAGATCGGATTGAGATCCTCTTCTGCATTACTAAGGAACAACCACTCACACATGTTTTGTGCAAAGCTGTTCTTTGTTTTTCGACACAGAGAATGCAGCAGCTTGTTGGAAAGATAAATTTAAACATCTAATGGTGTAATATTAAACACAAAATAAACTAAATGGGTCTCGTGGTCTGGTAGTAAAAGCCATGAATTTATTTGAGTTTTTTATTATTTATTTATTACTCCTAATGACCATTTAGAGATCAGCTTGCTCCTGTACCAATCGTTTTAGTTCTATGTGATCATTATTTGGTAATGCCTGAGGGCTTCACGCAAAAAACGATCGTGTTATTCAGGATGTGTGTTCAACCATATGGATATCTCTCTTATTATTATTATCCGTGAACACTGTAGTGGCACAGGAGTGGGTGTGCAAATCTCTTTACATTGACTAATCGTGATTTTTGAAGGGAAAGCGTACGTAGCGCTTGTGTGTACAGTATGTTATCGTTCTAGTTTTGGACAATCCAGTCTAGTTTGGTGAATCTGAACAAACCTCTCCAAAAACTAGCAACAAAATCAAAATGTCAATATGAACTGCTGACCGCTGATCTAAGACATTATTACTGCTAACTCTGGAGCTCCTTCTCCTCTGTCAATCTGTGAGACTAGCAGTGCCTAATCCAGAAAAGTTACTACTCAAACTCTCCAGTGTTTAGCTGATCATGTTGACAGATACTAATTGTCTTAATGTCATTGGAGTAACAGGTAAAGGCTGTTTTTGACTAAAAGGTTGGTATCTGGGTGTGTTCTCTCTACAGGTATGCTTTCTGAGCAGTCCAGTCTACAGTGTCTGTGGCCTGCAGGGCAGTTTACTGCAGAGAAAAGAGAGTCGTGGTGGTCGAAGACTTAGCCATTAGCGGTGCTAGTGCTCAGAGCTGTCAATAGAACGAGTTTGGTCAGGATGCACTATGGGTACCTTGTTGTTGCGCGTTGTCTAGCACTTAGAAGTGTTAGCTGCAAATATATAACAAAGCCCTCCAGACATCTCCAAGCTGAAAATGTCCAAGGTAAGACAGGAGAAGCTAATATGGCTGCCACTAAAAACTGCAACAGCCAGACTGTATCTACAGCTCTGGTAGTGCTATCTCCATCTTAATACTGAGCGGACGTGGCAGCAGTGGATCAGCATTCGAGCCGTAGCCCTGTCTGTCCCTCTACGCCTGCCTGCTTCTCCCTCTCCCCTCCTGAATCATTTACCCTCCGAGTGCGAACGAATGGGCAAGCAGAGCCTTCACTGAGGTTAATGTGTCGATGTCTGAGGGAGATTGGTAGCGTTGTATGTGTGTTTATGTGTATGTATGAGTGTGTGTATGTTTGTGTGTGTGTGTGTGTGTGTGTGTGCAGGGTTGGTGCAGTGGATTAGAGGTGCTGCAGCAGTGACTAAACCCATTAGAGCCAACCTTAGCACCTGCCAACCACTCGCTGCCTGCCTGCCTGCTCACCTACATCCTCATTGGTTGATGAGGTGATGAAGTGATCAATTACAAATTATTTATGCTTTGGGCCATTGGCAGGAAGTGATCTATTTCATTATTGGCTTCTGCAACATGAAAATATTCAGTAATCAATATTCTGTTAAGGTTATATGTGCATCTGGGTGGGTGGAGGGGGGGGGCAGATTGGGGCACATAGCCCTGGACGAGTTGCTTTCTCTGTCCGTCAGCCAGACTTCAGTTGGACTCAACATCTGTTGCGGCCTCAGGACAACTAGATAGTGGCTTCTACCACTTTCACCCCCACCCTCTCTCTCTGTTTGTGTGTGTTCTTGTACTTCCAAACTAGTTTGAGTTTTTAGAGTGAGGACATTTTTGCGAAGTGAGGACGAAGTGAGGTCCTCACTTCTTCAAGAAGCTACTCTAGGGTTAGGTAGACTCAGGATTAGGTTTAGGTGAGGGTTAGGGTTAGGGTTAGGGAGAGGGGTGAGGGTAAGGATTGGGGTTGGGGTTGGGGTTCAGGGTTCCGGTGTTGGATTCCTGTGCACTGGCCTATAGAGGTGGCGATCTCGCACTTAACAGTTTGTCTTTTGACAGTGGCTTTTGAGTGCCACAATAGAGGGAGAGGATCTGGTCGAGTCAACCAGGCACCTGTGGTCAAATGGACAGAAATGGTTATTTGTGTGGGAGGGAAATGGTTACGGTAAGAATAAAATAGACCGGGTTTGGGTTAGGCTGAAGTAGGGTAGATGGATTGCACATGCTTGTGTTGCTGGGTCCAAGTGGGTGGGGCCGGATGTGGGGGCGGGTCCCTCGACTAGAGTCAAATGGTCATAAGGGTAAGTGCTATAAAGTGGAAAAGTGCTAACACTGCAAACATAATAGAAAATATGTGCAAGTAAAGAAATATATAAATATATAAATAAATAAATAGAATAAACCATATATGGTATGAGAATATGACAAATGGTTTAGGTGAGGGTTAGGGTTAGGGAGAGGGGTGAGGATTGGAGTTAGGGTTAGGGAGAGGGGTGAGGGTAAGGGTCAAGGTTAGGAAGATGGGTGAGGGTAAGGGTTAGGGAGAGGGGTGAGGAATGAATGTAGTCAATGGAAGGTCCTCATAAGGATAGAAGTACATGGGCATCGTCTTACCATCAGATACGTTCCCGAAGCCAGCTAAACCAACCAGCAGTCGATTCATTTCACTCTTCTGTGCTCCAACTCTGCTCATATCTGTGTTTGTTAATTAATCCGTCATGGCTTTGTTTGCGGCCCCGTGGAAGCCCTCAGACAGATGACTCAGCAGGCCTGGCCGAGGCACTCACTCATGCTGATGGAGCTTGGGAATGGTTTCCAATCAGTGCTCCTCCTGGCTCTAAGTGCTGCTGGGGAAGGGTGGCTGGGAGCTGCAGCCTACACTCCTTTAATTAAAGCTGGAATGGAAGGCGCATGTGAGGCCAGTGCCCACCTCACCCCACCCCTTCACCCCTCACACCCTCTCCTGCTCTTCCTTCACCAGGACGATAGCAGGGCTTTGATTTATGAGCTAAGATTTCAAATCAGATACCCCCAACTCCCATTCAACTTCGTTTGGTTAAGGAGAAAGACTCCCTTGTTCAAAAAACCCACTTTATTCTTTGTTACAATAAAAAACCAAAAAAACAAGAGCAAAACATCTAGCATCCAGTAAGCACAGGGCCATAGGTGTATGTAGAAATACTGAATCATGATTGGATCTTTACTGCAGTTATGTCCTCTTTCCTCTTAAGCCATACAAGCATCAATACCTGCTTATTTTGTGTTGATATCATCTGTGTAATAAAATAATTGACTGATGCATGATTTTGCTAATCCTTATAAGCCTCAGAGACACAAACCATTCA
This sequence comes from Hoplostethus atlanticus, assembly GCA_034670405.1. NCBI lineage: Eukaryota > Metazoa > Chordata > Actinopteri > Trachichthyiformes > Trachichthyidae > Hoplostethus > Hoplostethus atlanticus. The sequence continues at coordinate 8,746,346 of JAXDDX010000002.1, read as the reverse complement.
TTGATGCACTTCCTGGCTAATGATTGTACTGTAAATTAAGCTGAATTGACACGTAGGACTGCAGTGCTTGCAGCGAAGCGTTACCAACACAGGTTTGTATAAACCCCCAAACACAAAAAATAGAAACTCTAGCGGTATAGCATCTGTGCTTTGCTTCCCACTGCACGGTAAAATCTTTTCATTTGAGACACTCATTTTCCTCCAGTGCGACAGCACGTGAAATGATGTGTCATATTGAGAGGGGCTTCCTTAGATTTTCCCTCTAGTGCCTCCCTCCCTCCCTTCATCTTCATCTCCATCTTCCTCCTCGGCCGATTGCGCTAATCTCTCCTCCCAATTGTTATTCTGATAGTGCAGCTGTTACGTAACTCCCTGATACAAGAATTGAGAGATCAGACTTATTGAAATGGATCCTCATCATGCTCAAAAAGAGAGAGAGAGAGACTCAGAAAGAGAGAGAGAGAGAGAGAGAGAGAGAGAGAGAGAAAAAGAATGAAAAAGAACAAGGCAATATCTTCTTAGAGGAAGTTGACAGGTCATAGCGGGAGCGCTCATTGTAAAAAAGGGAAGCTTTTGGCTTCTGCGTCTGTCCCAACTTTAGCTCTGTACTTTAAGCTCCTTCTGGCTGATGGGAGAGGACAGGACAGGAGGTGGGATAAGGACTTAGTGGGATCCCTGCCTTGATATCCTCATCTCTGCATCTCTTAGACTGATATGTACGGTAGCTGGAACCTCTGCAGTGTGCAGCCTACCTTCCGCTGTATTGATCTGCTCTGCTCCGTGAAGAAGGGTTTTACTTATCCTGTGTATTCTACTTTTTTCTCTGTCATCCTTACATTCTTGCTACATAGTACATAATGAGATGAATGAATGAGTGTGAGCGATGATGGTGTATTGTGTCCATTTGCTGGCAGAATACAGAGTAGACAATCCACTACAGTGCACCATAGAAACTTAGAAATTAGTAGAGCATGTCTGTGCAAAAGATCTTCTGCATGTGTGTGAGTGTATGTATGTGTGTGTGGGCGTGTGTGAGTGCTTGTTTATCTGCATGTGTATGTGTGTGGGCAGCGGCCTATGCATTAGTGTGTGTGTGTGTGTGTGTGATTGTTCGGTGTTTAGATGAGCTCTCAGACTGAGGGAATGTAGGAACGCGTGGAGTAAAGCAATACAGAGGGAAAGAGAGTGAAAGTAAAGAATAAGGAGTGAGATAGTAGAGGAGTGTGGGTGACCCCAGGGTGACTCTGCGCCCTATTCGCTGTAATGGAGGCAGGGTGTCCCATTTACCTGACTGATTATGATGATTCCTTTTCTCTGTGTACCAGGGGAAAACGAAATAACACCTCAAACCTCCCATTCAAACCCCGGCAGTAGGTCATTACAGCACCGCAGCTCCCCAGTTCCAGTTCCCTGAGTGGGGGCAGTATGGAGCGCTGTCAGTATTTTAAAAGCTTGATTCAGTTAGCTAAGTTGGGGATGGGCTGGAAGGCAGAAGGTTGAGTTAATGACTAGAATCTGAATTTCCTGACTGAATTAAACCTGTTTGGTCCAAACTGGGGTGTTGAAATGTACGTTACGTTAGAGCAAACAAATTCAGGAGGGGATTTAGATTTGGTTGACTACAACGATTGCCTTTTGGGGTGACAAGACCAGCACTTTGGCCTTGGTTTGGAGTATCTCTCTGTGCCCTAGATGCTCTCTATTACTCTGATGACAAATCTTACTTAGTAGAGTGCAGATTTTGTGAGTCATTTAATCCTTGTGTCAAGTGCCATCGCAGTCTTGTAGAATCATGGAGCTGTTATTAGAAGTTTAGCTATTTGTAAATCCCTTCATCTGAATTCCCGGGGGGGAGAGGTGGTGTCACTCTGATTGATCCTCCTCTCTACTCATCCCACCCTGTACACATAGTGATGCTCTGATCTACAGCCAGTGGAACACGGGTCAGGGTTAGAAGACACGATAGAGGATACGTCAGGCCTTCAAACATCAATATATCACTGCCAAATTAATTGTGATATCTTGGTTTACCATAAGCAAATGGTTGAGACAGTTGGTAGCTGCTACTTCGTACCAGTGGTATTGTTAGTGCTTGTTTCCTTAAACACTGTTGCTTTCTGCCGCAAACAGGATATCGCTACTACACATAAGTATACTGTCCTTGTCTTCGGTCAAAGGTTTTCTCTTTGGCTGTACTAAAGAGAATAAACATTTTGGTAGTGATGTTTCTATAGAAAAATACCTTTTACTTGTTCCACCATCAGCCGGCGTGAGAAGCTTTAGCTCCGTTTCCACTGGAAGAACAGCGCCCTCTTCCTGTTTTGTGCCATAAAGCAGTCAAAATCTGACCTGGTGGCACATAATGTGAAATGCAGTACAGAGGCCAGTAGAGACAAGCCGTCAGTAGGGCTGACTAGTAGCGACTTAGTGTCAAAATGTCATTTTGACTAGTTAAAATGTTAATTTAAGATATCTGTAAAACAATTTTGACATGTTACAAATATATTTTCACATAATAATTACATTTCGACTAGTCAAAAATCTTTCATTTAAGAGGCTTGGAATTCTAACTAGTAAAAAAGCAATTGTTGATATCTACAATTGCTATTACCGCTACTGATTAAATGTTAAAAGGACTTGCCATAGGCTGCCAGGCTTCTTGACGATGATGTCATTTATTTATAATTATAACCTAACCCTAACCCTATAATTATACTTGTAATGATACTAATGGAACATTAAAGGAACTAAAGGAACATGTAATGATTTATTGATGTTAAAATGCTACGCATAGCATAGCACCTTTAACATGGACCCCAGTGAAACTATGACCTCTTGTCTTTTGAGTACAGAAGAAATAATCCTCTGGGGCCAGGCAGGTTTGGCCAGATTAGCTGTATTGTCAAAGGTCGCATGCTGCCAGAGGCATGAGACGATGAGCCCCCTCTGGTCTTACACAAATTGCACAAATTAATTCCACCAAAACTCACAGTTTATTTTTGGAAGACATCTGCCATTAAGCCTTGTGGAGACCAGCTCAAGCCGTACCGGATGTTAGTCAAACTACTTACTGGCTATCCATGTTCAATTGCCTTCAATCTTATTAAGTACTTGAAAACATTTTCTCCTTCTTTACATGTGTGTGTGCGTGTGTCTCTGTGTGTGTGCACGTGCATGTGTATGTGCACATGCATCTGTTGAACAGAGGCACGTGGGCTGTCTTGCAGTGCAGGATTTACTAGCTAGCTGGGAGGATAGTGGTGTCACCCTGCCTCTAATTGGCTGACCCCAGAGATTTTTCTTGAGCAGATGCGGAGCCAGGTGCCCACCCTCCTCCTCCCTCCCTCCCTCCTAGAGTGCATTCCTCCATCCCTCCTTCATCAATCCTCCTGCTTCAATATAGACTACAACTCCTTCCCTCTCTCTCATTTGCTCTCTTTCTGCCGCAGCACATTGCAACACTACAAGATATTGCTCTCCATCCTGCACACCTCCCTCTTGCCTCAGCCTCCCAGTTTGCACTAAACACTATGGATCCACATTTAGAGAGTGAGGGCGAGAGAGATTAAGTGAGCAAAAGAGAGAGGCAGGAGGGGGATGGAACATCATTCTTTTATACTGCTATGGCAGCCTAATGTTTTTTTGTAGGCAGGAAAGAAAGGAAAACGGGAGTGTTGTGTAGGTTGATGAGAAATAATCAACTTCCTACCTCACACATTTATAAAAGCTTTAATGTAGTAAACAGACATTTGTTCAGATAATGTTTTGGCTGCATTTAGCCCTGGTATTAACTCAATGTGGATAGCAAGCCAATATTTAAGAGACAGAGGAGAGGGGGATGGTCCTCAGAGACTGTAACACTATCTACTCAGGATGAAGGAGAATCTGCATGTACGCCTCAGCTTTACAAGGTCAGCCGCACCTCACACACCATCACATGTAAGCTCACATGTATGTAGACTTGGCACACGCATACACCATCAACCCTTAGTCAGCACTGTTGCCTGCCCTCTGAGAGAGTCGGATGTTGCCACCTAGTGTTGACACCGTGGACTGTATAACCACAGCATGAACGCTGACATCATCTCATTTACCCTCCTCTGTGTCGTCGTTCCCCTCCTTCTTCTTCACCCAAATACTTAACCCTCTGTGTTCTCCACCTTAACTTACCTGTAAAATGTCATATACCCAATGACGTTCCTGAGGTCATAACCTGCTGAATATACAAACGCTTTTTGGAGGTTTTGTTGAGGATAGAAAAGTTCAACTTCAACTGTAAATGAATTAGAGGAGAGCAGCACAGCACTTTGATCCCTCTGCCCTTGTCCCGTGGCAGAGTAGGCGCTGTGTGTGTGTGTGTGTGTGTGTGTGTGTGTGTGTGTGTGCCAACCTGCCCCTGCTGAGAACCAACAGCTGGCCCAGTGATGACCTTAATTAGCTCCTGTCAGGAACACAGAAACACTGTCAGTTAAATCCAGCCTACATGCTTACAGTATATGCTTGACATGCATCCATATTTCACTTCCTCTACCAACACACACAGCATTGAAAATCCATCTTTGCCATATATCGATCTGTGCATCTCAATTGCACATTGCAGTCTCTTTATATTTGTTGGTCTGTTCCAACCCTGGATGGAGAAACTGACCGATTCAGAAACATCATTCAGTTTGTCTTTGACGTGGATTATTCATCTGTATTAACAGTTATATTCTGAACAGATGATCTCTATCTCTCTCTGTCCTCCCTCCATCTGCCCTGCTCTGCACTTCTTCATGACATTTCTTCTACCGCTTCCCTCACTCGCTCTGCCATACGCCTGTTCTCACCCCTCTCTCCCCTTCTCCCTCCCTGCAGACTCTAAGTGAAGGAGAATATATTGTTGAGCTTGAGGCAGTGCAGGACAGTTAGTCTGCTGGTAATGGAGAAAGTGTTTGTCCGAACATAGAGCATTGTGACTTTGGCCTCGACACCCCCTCAGGCATAGACCTGTAATTGCCTGCTCACTGGTGGAATGCTGCTGCATTCAGAACGTGAGTGTATGTGCGTGTGTGTGCGTGTGTGTGTGTGTGTGAGAGAGAAAGTGAGTACATGTGTGTGTGCTGCGGTTTGCGTGTGTTTCCTGTTGGTGTGACCATATTGCAGCCTCTAGGTCTTAATCTGTGACCAAAATAACTGGATCGATAATGTGCCGATCTCTTCCCCCCTCCGTTCAAAACAAACCTGTAACAAGTAGCTTTACTGATGCTGTGGTTTCCACATGTCTTAATGGTGGGAATGAAATCTGAATGAAAGCTGTTGCATTAAGAGCCTATGATGAACCTGCTGCGCTTCCACCACGTGTGACAAATGAAAAGGTCTCCGGATGAAACCGTGGAAAATATCTCACCCAAATTCTTGTCCACGCTTACAAATGACTGGCATGAGGCAAGAGCACTTCGTAAACTGCAGTTTTTGGTCAGATTTAATGGGACTGTAAACAGTTTGACATTTCAGCTTTGAGCTCTTCAACCATTTGTCATTGTGTGTATTTGTATTGAATGGAGGAGAATAGCAGCCATTTCACCAAACCAATCCTCTCTTCCCCCTCTGTCTGCGCTACATGCTCTGTCTCGCTATCCTGAAGACGGATTAAACCACTCTCATCATTTAATGTTTCCATTACTTAATGAATCCTGTATGAAAATGACCTCAGCTCAGCCATGTTATTCTTCTCTCATGGGAATAACATTTGAAGGGACACTCGCCTTTACATTGTCGCCTCATTCTGTCCATCGCTCCTGTTTCTCCATCTAGCAACCGCCCGTTTGCCCTTGGCCAGAAGGTTGAAGGTCAACCTAAAACATTTTCTTTAAAAGTCTTTCTGTTTTCCCATCATTCATCAATTTTCCTACCCCACATCCTCTGCCGTCACTCCATTCAAGGCATTTTTGCATTCTTGCTTCCTGCTGAGTCGATGAAACTGGATCCACTTTATCACTCACACGCTCTTTTTTATTCCCTCCCCTTTCTGCTATCTCACTCTCCCCTTGTCCACCTTCAAGTCAAGCATCCCATTAATCTGATCCTATCTAGCAGTAGTCATATTTCACTGTATTGTACATCTGATAAATCATATTGATTTAAGTATAATACCAACTGTATGTTTGGTATGATTATTATTGCACCAATTTTCAGTTTGTGATTTGAATTATTCTTTGTTATTCTTTAATTTGTTTTAGCTTCTATTTTCTCACAGGGGTTGAGCTTAGTTTCTCACAATTGTAGGCTATTTTTCATAAAAGTATGAAAGTAATTCTTGATTATCATTTCAGTTAATTTTAGAGACCATGGTTCCAGTTAGTTTCAAGTTTCTTTTAACATACTAAAGTCCTTAGTTTTTTTCATTAAGCTGTTTTACAAGCCTGTTTTTACACGATATCCTTTTACACACTCCATTATGCGAGCATCTCCATGTAAGCGGACGTGTATGTGTGAGTGTGTCTGGCTCGTGCGTCCAGTGAGGCGTAGTGCTCAGTGCGTGTGGTCCAGGTGAGGCCAGCAGTCCATGTGCAGCCATGTGAAGACTGGAAGGATGGAGGGAGGAGGTAGAGAGTCAGAGAGAGATCCAGCCTGCTTTACTTCTGTCCCCCAGATGCCTGGGCAGATGTTTGGGGAGTGTTGTCCCCCTGAGGAGCGCCTCTCCTGGTAGGCTGAGGTTTGACCTCTTGTGCTACCCCTAGATAGCCTTGATCCGTTAGGGTTAGGGTTAGGTTTAGTAAGCTATCACGATGACTCTCCCCGTGCAGTCCGACGACTACACGGTTAGGGTTAGGGTTAGGGTTGGGTTAATGCATTTGTACTTATGTCTGTGTGTAAGTTTGTATTTCATACAAGCCCCTACAAACTTGTGCACAACAACTTTGTGTCTTTATTAAAATGTTAGAGAAATCATTACAATTTGAATTAAAATAACCACTGGGTTAGTTATGGCACTTTTCTGTTTGTCATTTTATTTTAACTTGAAGTGTCACTGCAAAAAGTGGCCAGTTGTGTGCTGACGTGGCATAGGGACAGATCCTGCACCATATGATCTTTATACATTTTGCCTTATATTTTGCCAACTTTCCCCAATCTTTTCCTTGTACTTCTGAAACTAATCAGCTCCTCCTAAACCTTGAAGAATCATGAAACTTCATGAACAGAAAATCCTTCCAAATTCTATACAATACATTAATTCACTATATTAAAGAGTTGTTTCTCTTTTGTGTTGTTTCATGTTTATGGAAAAATTTACAAAATTACAAAGTTTGAAGTGAATCTAGTCAGCTGGTCTCTTCAGCACACAGCCCGAAGTGTTGCCCAGATTTATGTGGCATCACTGCCCTGATCACCTACATATGCAAGCTGAACTGATGCATACGCAAAACTTAATGGGGTGATATTTTATGTATGTTGTGTGTGTGTGTGTGTGTATTCATCTATGGCTCTGCACAGTCATCCAGACATCTGTTTCCCTCAACAGTAAGATTAATGAGAAATGCAAAAAAATACAGCTGCGTAGACAGATAGAACAGAAAGGAAGGGAGCGAGAACGATAGAGGTCAGAGGGAGAGATGGATGGAGATGAATCGAGGTGTCGCAGCAGAAAAGTCCTGTGACAGATAGGTAAGCTAGCCAGATTGTCTCTCCCAAATATAAACTGCATATAAAAACTGGAGTGCAATAGCCGGTCTGATACACTTATATCTCCATTCCTTACAGATGGATTGATAAAGGTTTAGCGCCCTCTGCTGGTCGCAGCAGGGTTGGATCTGAGTTTGAGTTCTTGTGACTTCAGTAGCATCTGAACAGGTTGTAGCCAGTTAGGTGAAAGACCAGCCACAAGACATGGACATGTCCTATCATGAAGACAGAAAGAGAAGAGAAAACAGGAAGTGGAAATTACCTGGATGCACTAGGTGCGAGGAGTCAGTTGTGTTGTGTGAGATAGCTGGAGGACTCTCTGACATACAGAATCACACGTTGTCCCAGATACCAGTCGAGCATGCAGTACACACACCAACTGTGTTCACACCCTCTTCTCTCCCTGATCCAGTGCAGCAATTTAGTGCTGATCTGCAATATTGTTACGCAGAGTCATCAATTACTCATTAAGTTATGGATTTCTGCACTTCAGACCTAGGGACAGGGGTGAGGGCAAGACAAACCGAGAGATGGAATTCCAAATCAAATATTATATTTACAAAACTCAATGAAACATCCCAACAACCCAAATGGTATTGATTGTGCTGATATTCTTTACTAAGAGATCTGGCATTCTTTCCTTAGTTAAACTAAGCCAAATAAGGCAAACGTATGATCCAGACCATCTGATTTATTTGTCATGTGGGTAACGTCTGTCTCACTGCCAATAAAGCATCACCATCTCTCTGCGCCTGTCTGATAAATTCATCACATAGCTCCGTCCTCTCCACATAGATGCTCATGGCTCCTATAAATAACCACATCAGCACATTACGTAGGACTCAGTGGTAAGTGTTTTATTTTGTGATATTGGTTCCATAAGAGGCTGCTGCTGCAGAGGCAATTTCAGGGCAGAAATCAATAAAGTCATCAGGTCGATTTTTGAGGAGAGAGAGGGGATTTGGGGTGCATTTAGTAATAAGCACAGGAACATTCAACGAGCAACTGGCAGGATAGGAGGACATAACAGGATAGTAGAGAGGGAGAATGATGTATTAATGTATTCCCCCACCTCCTCCCCCTTCATGCAGGGGGAGAGGAAGACTGTCAGAGTGAAGAAGAGATTTAGACATGTTTTATAGATTGATGCCATCATTGAGGATAGCAGAAGATACAGGTGTAGGGAGCAGGAGCAGAGAGATATGAACAAATACTGACTGTGTGTGTGTGTGTGTGTGTGTGTGTGTGTGTGTGTGTGTGTGTGTGTGTGTGTGTGTGTGTGCATGCTTGAATGAGCAGTCTGCAGAGGTTCATGCAGTGCAGGGCTCTAACAGTAAGTCTACAGTAGTGGCAGAGACAGAGCGGTGGAGGCAGGTCTAGGACTGTGTGGTCCACAGCACTGCAGGGTCATGAATGATTTAATGGAGGGAGAGGTGAGCTCCCTCCTCCAGCTCACAAGATGCACACACAGGCATGTTTGACACTAAGAAGTGATTCATTTTCACGACTGAACCAACTGTTGTATCAATGCTTTGATGAATAGATTGGATTTCTTTCAGTTGTATTTATGATTGTGTAGGTTTCTACCCAGCGCCACAAATGGCATTGCTGCGCTTTGCTGCAGTTTATCAAAGGAGGGAGAGTTCACTCAATTGCCGTGTTTATACAAATGCTATCACTTTGCACATTTTGTTTCAGTGCAGTTCCGCCTCGTGTAAGTATGAATTAGAGGTAAGGAGGAGGAACCTGGTTGCACACTTTCTCATGAGAACATCATAAAAAGTACCCCTTATATCCAAATACTAATGTTCACGCTCAAAGCACAAAACTGACGGTACTTGTGTAAGAGATATGTGAGGGTAGTGTCATGTTTCACTGAGCACATACGGTGTTAGTCTTGGTTATATGTCAGGCATGTCATGTACGGCCGGGCTGCTGCTGGACTGCAGCCAATGAAAACGGTCATATACATTCATGAGCTTCATTCACGTGAAAGATTGTGTGTCATATGTGAGGTCAATTCTACTTCTCTCATTCCTCTCACCAACAGAGTATGTTAATATTAATGGCTCTTTGTCATCCTCAGGTTAAAATACACCCCTTCACCTCTTTTTCTCTATCCAGTCTTCATTTCCACCATCCAATTGTTTTCTCTCTTGGCATTTATCCTTTTCTCGTCCCTCTAAATGGTACAATTAGTCAGTGATATGGGCTTGAAAGGTCACAGTACCGGTTAACTGTGCTTCCAAATGCCAGCTGATCATAGTGCATCATCCTCCCACATCATCATTATTATGTTGGATTCAACACAACACAGTATTACATACTGTAGATAAAGTCTGAACTACACCACACTATCTGCTGGCAAGCCGTTTCTCTGGACACCATTCTGTATTGAATTCATTCGTTTTACGTTTCCACAAGACGGGAGCCAACAAATTCAATCTTTCATAGCTTTGATCAGTTTCCTTTCCTGTTTAGTTCAGGTTAGCACATATCAATGGGTATCAATTGGGTTCTGATGTGTATTTCTGCATGTTATTGTACCTCACAGCATGCAGAGCCGTTTGGTACTGCACCAACAGAGCTACTGAAACACTAAGGACATTCAATGTTGAATGTTGTCAGTGTTGAAGAGTACACGTGTCTACACATGTCCCATCACCTGCAGAAGGACATGTGTACGGCAGAGATGATGAGGACAGTGATCGCTGCAGTGTGGGCATTTCTACAAAGAGAGTAAAAAAAAGAGAGGGAGGGGAGAGGTGTGTGTGTCCACAGCAGATTGAGGTGGGGAGGTGAGCGTCTAGCATGGCACTTCCTTGACTGTTCATCCCTCTTTCATGCTCCATTTATTCAAAATGGAAGCCAGTCTGCTGTCTAAGGGTGGAACTATTTTGAGGCATTGCTGCTGTTTATAGATTTTGTTTGTCCATGCTGGTAAGGCCATTTTGTTGAGTCTGTAATGTCAATTCAGCACTTTTTACACAGCATGTGTCCCCATGTCCTTCCCGGTGAGTGAAGAACAGCGTACACTTAGAGACAATAGGCTGTCCTTTATAGTACTATAGTAAAACTGCACGTTAAATCAGAGTTTCATGTGGAAGGAACATGTCACATCATTTGCAGTGAGTTTTGACGACTGAGGTGCCCCTGCTGGAGTAGTTTTACTGTATCCTCATTCAGGGGTGTGTTGTAGATATTTCTGAGAGTATTTATTGATGTTGTGCTTGTTTCAGGAGATACCCTCTCTTGCTGTGAGGTACTGAACAAACTGTTGATTTGGTCCTTCTAAGTTTGATCCAGAATATTTCTCCTCAGTTCCCCAACTCTCATTGACTACAATGCATCCTCACTCTTTGAAAGCCTTTTCCCACACTTAGTGCCTCCTAGTACAAACATGTCCCTTCAGTAGGGTCGACAGTATATCACCCTTTTACTTTCCCCGTTTTCCCCCCTCTTCACCCCACTCATCATCTCCAGCTTCACATACAATGTTCACTCTCATCACGTCCAAACCTTTCTCCTCTCTCCTCTCCTCTCTGTTATAGTCCTTTTCTCTCTTTCCATCCAGCCCTCTGTTTTCCAAGTGGCTCAGATGTTTTTCTTCTTCCTCTCTTTCTCTCCAGTCCTTGAACTGACCCATGTACGCTTCTTTCTACGGTCTCATCTTTATTTGACCACCCCCTTGACCCGCTCTCACCCATCAAATCCCGTCTCAAGTGCTCTCTTCCTGTGCCAGAGGACTTTGCCGAGGATTAGAGGCTACTTGGTTGGTATGTGTCTCATTTGGGTAGGGAAGACACACTGTGTGGGAAGAGTAGTGTATTTTTCTCAGGCACAGGTGTGCAGCGGTTGGGAGTTGTTATAGTATGTGTCCCCTCAACTCAGTGTGGGCAAGATAAAGTGGCATTAGTTTGAATTTTCCTGAACTTTGTCACACAACGTTTGCCCACACACTTCATCTCCTCCGACTGACCTCAGACCTTCCACCATTGCTCTGACAGTATAAAATGGATGTTCTCCATTTTCTGTGCAGCTAAACTTTTTCAAAAGAGCGCTGTCAGCCGATTAGCTCTCTGTCATTTTTCAACATTAACTTAACCTACTTCCTAGCCCGTTCACATCTAGCGGCAGCATTATCAACTCACGTTCATTAACACTTCCAGAAAATAGATCCTGCATAATAGATGGATCTAGGAACAACAATGCATCACGTGAAGACATCACAACCGCAGCCACAATCCCACATAGCTTGATAGTGGAGGACAATTAATTCCTATGACCGTTATCAATCCTACTGAGGTTTGCATCACAGCTCCTTACATTCAGCATTTGGCAGTGTGTTGCTTTGACGATTAGCCATAGAGCTTTATTCCTAGGTAATCTGCTGTTAATATTGAGATGTTTGGGCGTGGTAGTGAAGCAGATATTCTCTAATTAAGCAGCTTGCGTAACAGGAGTTATTCTACCTTAATGATATCTTCTCAGATAACGCTTTGCAAAAAGGGTAGCCATGTTGGAGGATGTTGCTCCATTACGACTCATCATCTCTCCCCCTCTCTGTTTCATTTCCTCTTTTTTGCCTCGTTTGAGCGGTTCTTAGTCCTGGTCGATGTCATTACATCTTCTGTATCAGTGGGACTACTCCACTGTGATACAAATTCTCCTCTGGGAAGTGACTTCTTGTCCTCTGTCATCTCTCTCTCCACTCTGGGGTGGCTATCATCCACCAGTACTCCCTACTAAGCTAGCATGTGGCCCATCTGAACAGAGAGATAGAGGGAGAGAGAGGAAGGAAGGGCTGGAGGGCGGGAGCTTGGGAAAAGAGAGATAGATGGAAATGGAGACGGAGGATAGGAATTGAAGAGAGGATGAGGAGGGTATGGCAATGTCAGATGGAGTGTCGAGGGAGAGAAAGCTCCATGAAAGCAGCTTGACTGAACCAAGTGAATGAGCCCCACACTGCAGATAAGGACAATGACAGAAGTAATGTTGAGTGTGGGGGTGCTCACAGGCTGCTATTTTTAGATGTGTGTATGTGGGCCTGTTTGTGTGTGTATAATGTGCAAGCAAGTGCAAAGGTGTGTACATGTGAGGGTATATGTAAAGGTGTGTCCAAGGGTGTGTGTGTGTGTGTGTGTGTGTGTGTGTGTGTGTTTCTAAGCTCCTGTCCCAGTGTGCACATGGGTGTAGGCCGATGCCACGTGCCGTTAGTGCTGACTACAGATCCAGGGAAGAGCTGCAGTGAGGAACTCAACGTGCCCTCTTCATGAACACGCAGAAAATGGCTTTTCAGCAGCTTCGCATGTTGGGGGTGTGTTTGTGTGTGTGTGTGTGTGTGTGTGTGTGTGTGTATCAGTGGTAGGTGCTGTGAGAGTCAATACTGCGAATAGATGGATCCATGTCAGTGTGCAGGACCACTTATGTGTAGGACTGCAGGACTGTGTGTGTGTGTGTGTATGTGTGTGTGTGAGAGAGAGAGAGCGCGAGAGAGAGAGTGAGAGACTGTATTATATATTGTGACAAATAATAGAAGAGAGGCATAAAGATGACAGGCTGGTCCCTGCTCAACAACAACACCATTTTGTGTGGCACTTACTATAAAAATACCAGAAAGAAACACACTAGCAGGGCCCGTTAAAATACAGCTAATACTAACAGACATAAATCACTCGTACTTTGATGTATAAGGTTTGCATTTATATTGTATTTTATCACCTACTACCTCTACCACGTAATGCAATATTAAAGGGGTATTAAGTAATATATGACTTTTATCGACCTCTATTGGCGACCAATTGGAATTGCAACAACATCAATCCTACACAACTCTCTGGCACAGCCCCGCCCCGCCACCCCTCCCATACCCATACTGTAATGATAATACTGCTTTGTTATTTGTATTTTATTGGCTCGAGAACAAGGCTTTTTATCTTTGGTAACTGAAATGTCTCGTGGCGCCGGTCATTCGCTCATAGTGCCGTCCTCTACGGTGACGGGGAGTGTCTTGGAGTGTCCAACCGGCAGGGAGTACAGGCCAGAAAGTGAGATTTGAAAGCCAGAAATGTCAACACCCGGCGAAGTGAGTCATTGGTATTGATCAACAACCATTGCAGATACAGTGGGGTGCAAAAGTCCACTGCCAAGAAATGTTTGCTTTCATCATTTATCAAAAACTAATATACTCAGTTGATACTTCAAGAATACATTATTTAGAACTGATACAGATCTTTGAGAAATGCTCGTATGAAATTGAAATATATCTGAATATTTTGTTCACACACCATTTGTTAGGGTTTCTCAAATTGTTGTCACACCATATATTTCATTCAGTATTAACGCATGTATGCTCCTAATACACAGTGTGAATTGTTTCGGTCTTTTAACAACTAATACCAGATATTGTCTAAATGAATATGGTCCTCTGATGGTGCTTTAACTTTGAAAAAGGACTTCCGTTGAAAAATGTTATTAAAAATGATTAATACATTCTTTTTTTTAAATTATGTAATCTTGTTTGAGAAATATCATTAAAAACTGTGAGGCTGCCTGGTGTACCTATTTACTTTTGACGTTTGACACACAGCATCTAGTGTCTGTCCACTGTCATCAGCTTTAATGTCTATGTGATGTGGCACAGAAGGACATGTGTTGGACAGAGACGATGCCTGGAGACCACACTGACGTCCTCCTCCTCTCTGCCCTCTCACTCCTCTGGGCAAGGCTCTCAAAACGTTTAAACCTTTGTGTAAATGTATCCAGTGATCCTGCAATGTGAAAATACCTTCAAGACAAAGCTGTGACACAAATACACACTTATATGCACACGCACACACACACACACGCACGCACGCACGCACACACACACACACACACACACACACCATCAACAGCAGTGCATTGGCCCCACTGAAACCAAGCCAGGGCTGGCCTCTCCCTGGAAGAGTCTCCCTGAGGGCTGAGTCAGCACCAACTGAAGGAGGGAAAGGGGGGGGGGGATGAGGGAATGAGGATGAGGGAGGAATGTGATCTACAGCAACATCACTTAAACAAGGTTTGCCTCCTTTCCTGGCCTGAAAATGACACATACTTGTGTCTATCGACCCGTCTTTATATTGCTGTTCTTGACCCATTCTGTATGTCTTATGATCTCTTCCCTGTCACCTCACATCCTCCTGTTACACGGTACAAACGTCTCATAGATGATGCTGTTCTCTCTGAGTCAGCTCTGCAGCATGGTCAACAGCTTACTGTCAATCTGTAAAGCACATGCAGGTGAACTCCATATGAAGGTACTGCACTGTTGATGAATACTGCCTGGAGGCGATGGATGCCAGTACCAGTATATATAATATCACAAAACAAAGATATTTTATTATCCTGTGAATGAATGAAATGGCAGAAAGCAGCAATGTTAACAGCACAACCCTTTGAGCCAAGCTTGTAGATAGTTAAGGTTACATTAATGTTACTCTCCTAATTGAATTTCCTCATCACAGTCTCCTAATGTGATAGTCCACTCTACAGGCTTTCGGGCTTTGGTCTTTTAAAGGTTAGACAGACAAATCCATTTTTCTGTGAGATTTGTCTGGCTTAATGTGCTGTCTCTTACCCTCGCAGCTCACTGGCTGCTGTTTTTGTCCCTTCCCCACCTGAGAATATTGCCCTTCAGATTCAATCTCCCCAGTGTGAATCTAATCATGGTTGCTTGCAATAAAGTTGTGTCTTGAGAGCTATGCAGTGGCCATCTATGGGATTTTATTGCCTATCCACATTATGGCACTGCAGTGTGAACTAGCACTGCAGTGTGCCCAGTCTCAGGACTGCTTCTGGAGACACTGGGTGCTTCCTGTCCCTACGGGTGAGGCGACACCCCACGTACTTGCAAAGTGAGTGTGAATATCACCATTTGAAAACGAAATGTTGGAAAAAATGAAAAAATGAAATTCCTGTACAAATATTCCAATAAATATTCCTGTGCTTATTTCAAACGATAAAACTATGCATTCAAATACATGCAGCCGTGTATGTGTGTATGTGAGACTGTGAGTGTGTGTGTGTCTGTTTTGTTCTGTCTGTGTATGTGTGTCTGTGTGTAAACCATTGCATGTGAGTGGGAAAAATAGTGGCTTACCCACAGAAAAAGGGCTTAATGAGCATCACATGTAGCAGTGATAGAGGGAGCATCCGTCTTCCTCTCCCATGAGGGAGCAGGGGAAGGTGAGAGCAGAGCGCTGATAGATGACCACCAGGCCCTGGAGGGGTATTCTGCGAACTGCAGCACTGGGAGCAGGAGTCACAACAGCGCTCTCATATACATATATACTATACTAAGAGCACACACACACACACACACACACACACACATGCACAAGCACACACACATACACATTGACATACTAAATACATAAACATAACCTTCTGAAGGGCATGTGTGTGAGTGTGTGTGATTGACCCAAAGTTGTGTGTGACCGTGCATAATAAAGGATGTAAGGATGTTCTCGCTGGCTTGAGTCTTCACCTCAAACAATGCATTGTTAGGGTGAAAAGATAGCTTGCAATATAATTTAACACAGAATTCACAATGCAATATTGTCAAAAAAATCAGAAATGAAGTTGAAGTTTTGTGTTGAAGTGATGAAATAATCAGCAAGACTCAGCAAGGACAGTGTTTTTACTTTGGCACGGTTTAGCAACCAGTTGTCATTAGTTATATCAAAATATCAGGATACTTTTTCAGTTTCAGGATGCATATGGTAGCAAGATGTGTGATAATATATTATTACATGCTTCAGCAATAAGAGGGTGGTAGTTGTGTATCTCTTTCAAATGCAGGCAGTGACCTCAGGCTTCTCAGTGACAAAAAAATTACCTCTATCACTCCTGAATGCCTAATCTTATTGGCGTTCTCTTTGAGACATGATCCTCTGTGTGGCTAGACTATACACTGCATGCTGATTATCGGTGGACAGTAATACATTCTGCCCATTGCTACGATAGCCCTGCCCTGGTTTAAAGACCTAGATGCTTTATCCACACTGATGTCTGTGGCACAGCAGCTGTTCATGTTGGTTTAGTTTTGGCATGGTTGTTTAGCTACACTTATTAAAGCATGTAACATTCATGCTACACTTGGCAGGGGTGTTTTCTGGAGTGGTTGGTGGTACTGTCGAAGTGTTGACGCGAGTCTGGATAATCCACCGGCTGCTCTGCTCTGCCTGTGCAAGGCTCTGGGCTGGCCCCATACAAAAGAACAGACCTGAAAAGCGCCATAATGAGGCACAGGCTGAAAGAAAAGGCATGTCTCTTTCCATTTCTCTGAGCGAAAAGAAAAGAGCAACATAAAAGAATAGAAGACAAGAAAGAAAGATGAAAATAAGCCTCTCAAATCCAGGTTTTTGGCTGTGCTGTCTCTTTGAGTTTATCTTTTTTCATGCATGTGTTTTATTATGGTAATGAAATGGTGGATAAAAATAGTCTGGGATGGAAGAGCTCTCTCTTTCAATGGAGAGAGGCAAAACTTGGAGGGAGGAGCAGGGGGTGCAGCTAAATGTCATTGATAAAACACATAAAGAGATTAGAACTGGCTTCCCTCTCCTTCATACCCTCTGTTTCTGTGTTGTCTATTCCTTCTTTCCATCTCCTCTTTTCTTCACAAAGCGCTTTTCAGAGTGAAAACCTCACAAGTCCCATGGGATTACACTGGAGAACATGTAAACATTACTACTCAGTGCCGCGTCACAGTTCCACCCCAGAATGCTCCAGCTACAGTAAACCATCTCTTTTCTCATACAGGCATCAATGATATTTAATTCTGCCTGCCCCCAAATTGTTCTCTCACATGCAGAGTAGAGAAGGAATATAAAGGAGATTTTCTGTAGAAATGTGAATGTTTGCATGAACTACAATGGTGTCATATACCCATATGTGTATCAGTCTCTTAAAAGCTTCTTCTTCCATCTCTCCCCTCGCCACCCCCAATCTCCTGAGCAGTATTCCCTGAGAGAGAAAAATAAAAAAGAGAGATAGAAACAGAGCTTGAAGTTCAGAAGTGGCCACGCTCGCCCTCCATTGCAGAGAACATCAAAGCAGCCTGTCTTGTGTGTGCTGTGATGTGAATCGCCCTGCTTTAAAGACCTCTGACTTCCACTCTCAGAGCAGAGGGAGGCAGAGCGGACCTACGTGCCTCCTAGGCATCCATACTGGACCTCACGCTGTACAAGAGGAGCTAGCTCCCACTGAAAGAGAGAGTAAAGACGTAGAAAAAAGGAGAGGTGATGATGAAAATGATGCAGGTGACTCTGCACATGTTCATGCACAAGTGTGTGCATTGAGATTGGATAAGAGTGAGTATGAGCTCAGGTGGAGAGCTAGAGAGAGAGAGTAAGAGAAAAAGAAAAAGAGAGGTGGAGGTGACTGCAGCAGCTCTCCCTCTCATCCCACCTGGATATCCCACCTGTGCCTCTCCAAAAAACACCTCTCCTCTGCTGATGGAGCTTAGGCTGGGCACTGCTGGGCAAGGAGCTGGCAGCTCTCCGCAATGCATTATTTATCAGCCTGGGATCTGCAGAGCTCTCTTGCTCATGTTCACTCTGCCTTTCCTTAACTCTCTCTCACTTTGGCAGCCTCCCTTTCTGTATCTGCACTAATTTGACCTTCCTTTCATCTAAAGACAATTTCAAATGTTTTATCAATTTGGGTTTTGGGGGTTCATATAATGTTTTATGAAATGCTGCAAAGTGTTTCTCATTTATTTAGTTAAATATCTGTTGAATCTTCAGTCCTTTTCCATGTGTGGGACATGCAAAATAAATTGGTCCATAATAATACCATCATATTCACAAGGAATTATGGCACCAGATATTGTTCTCTCAAGCAGAATTAATGTCAGGGCATTACTGTTGGCTGTCATCCAACATAATATTAGTCATGTGCTTGCCTTTCCTGGTAAGAATGTAGGGAGGTGCAACTAATCCTGATATGACACTAGATGCACCAACAGTGCTGAGGGCAGTCAAATCATAGGTGAGCTATATTATGCACTTAGAGCCCCACTGAGTCAGAAATCGATATCTTGTCTGGATTTAATGCATCAATGCAGTGGGACTGACCACCATTTTCTTTTCATTCCATATGGCTCAACCGGACATACAATGGTTTTATCACCTCTGATTGTGTTATTCCTCGTATCAGGAGTCTGGAGGATTGTTGTTTTGATCATCTATTAAAGGTGAAAACATTTTTGTACATTCTACCATTTTCAATAGTGTGAATAGACACAGAGCAGAATATCCTGCATGTAATGGCCTCTGCAGTCTACACACCCGTTTTCCTTATCACCCAGGTAGCATTGAATAATGGGTACAGTAAGGGTACAGCATGCATCACTGTCTGATTTTTTTAAACTTTTTATTTAACCAGTTAAGTATGGAGACCAGACAGGGACTCTGAGTCAGTGATGATGTTGTTTTGTTATAACTCTACTTATTTCCTGCCCTGCAGGCCCATATTTTTTTCAAGAGTTGAATTATTTAGCAGGGGTCCATTTAGTTTAGATACTGTGTCAGCCTTTTACAACGCCAGCTAGGGATTGGCTTAGTTTGAGTCATGACATTAGGCCTTGATTACTTGATGTTTTTCCTGTACTTGAGGATAATGGAAGGGAAGGTGGATGAAAAAGAGAGGCTGATGCACTGCTGGACTAAAACAAACTGTGGACTGATAAATGGATGATAACACAAGCCTGTTTTGAGAAAGGTGCTTGGTTCTTAATGCTGCAGTCATTATATATCTGAGCTCCTCAGTACCTCATTGTTCTCGATGTTCTCACAGGGAGGGTGAGGTACTGAGACGGTGCAGGTCCATTGAGCAGCAGAGTGCTATTCTCTCCCCATGGAGTGCTTCTTCTAATAAAAGCGTCATTCACACTGCTTCTCAGTGTAGTGAAACCCTGCAGCTCAACCAACTATATTCAGCATATGTTGATCACCAACACATCTTTTTATTGGCAGTGGCACTGTAGTTTTTTTTGCAATACTGTTTTAAAGTATGATGTCAATGATGAAAATAATTAACATAGTGAGGTGAAACCTGTCCTTATTGTTGTTAAGTCATTAAACTTATTTTACAGAGGAAAAACTAAGACTGCAGACAGAACATGACGGGCTCAAGGTGAAGGTCTAGCACTGACAAAAACAATAGGGCTGTGGGACCAAACCCCCTGGGTCTTGGAGCTGTCCCTGTTGAAACACAGCCTGATTCTGCTAGACTCCTCAAACAGGTTGTTTCAAAACACATTGGGCCCCTGACTGCAAAAGCCCAGACACATTTAGTATTAAGCCTAGACTGAATAAATGCCAAGAGGGCCCCACCTGAGGATCTGAGGATGTGTACTGGCTCACAGGGCATTAAAAGGTTGGACATTTAGTTTGGGGCCTGACCTAAACACGCTTTACAATCTTAAAGCAATACAACAAGTGTTTGGGAGTTTGGCCTGTTGGTCAACTTACCTGTAACATCCTGGTAACCATGTAATGCCATGTCCAGCCTGGGACATTTGTCGCATGTCATCCTCAATTAAGGCAAAAATGATGAAAAATAATCTTTAAAAAGTTATGACATCAAAATCATAGATTTCCCCCTGGTAGATCATTTGCTGCAGTGATCCATGCTAACACTCTGATGAGTGATAAATGGGGCCTGAAATTGAACCTTGAGGAACTCCACAGGTAATATGTGTTGAAGAAGAAGACAAGCTTTCTATTATGATGGAGAATGTTCTATTTGAAACCAATTAAAATGCTATGGTCTACAGTGTGAATGGATGGACTGAAATCTAAAAGGAAAATCTAAATTTTACTTTCACAACTTTTTCTAAAACATTGGATAAAAATGGAAGCTTGGAGGTAGGCCTGTAGCTGCTGGGATTTAAGGGATCTTGGCTTGTTTTTTATGGAGAGATTGAACTACTGCATGCTTATTAATAACAAAAGGGAAACTGCCAGTTGCCAGAGAGCTATTGAAATACCAGAATCAGGCCTCAAAGGCCTCTTTCAGGAGTTTTGTAGGAACAATATTTGTAGGGCAAGTGGTAGAGAGAAATTAGATGTGCTTATTAACAGATGTGACCTGGTCAGGGTGAGTGATCTGAAGCCTTATGCACTCATGTTTTGGTATTTATTAGATTTAGTCATTTAGTCTCAAAATCACTGTGAACAAATGAAGTTAGTTTGTCTCAATACTTGCTGATTTGATACTGGAGCAACGGACTGATATTTTTCTGACATGTTTATATGCTTTTGCATCAGTAGATCAGAAATTCCCTGTGGTTATGGCCAATAGAAGCACATTTCACTCTACTGTCCCAATACTTTCGCCAGTGACTGCCATTTTATCTCAGACACTAGTCCATTTCTTTGCTCTAGCTGAGGTCATCTGTGTCAACATAGTTACAAGTGCAGATTATGAAATAGAAACCGAGGAAGCCTTACTCTCTTCTCTTTTATCAGTGCCCTTTTGTCATTCTTTTTGTTAAGGTTTATCATCCCATCATCCTTCAGCCTCTCTCTCCCACACTCTTGTGTCTTTGATATGAGGGTACCTTTGCCTTGCAGTCTTCTTATTCTACACTGCTGCCCTGAGGTTTATCCTTAGCGCTGCCTCTGTAACTGACAGCATGAAGGATAAGCTGCGAATGTGGAGAGGTGACAGCCTCCAGAGTGGCCCTGCTCCAAAGGCCATCAGGGTGGCTGGGTATTTTAAAGCCAATTAAATCCAAGGTTTAGAGAGCGATGGTGAAGAGAACAGAGACAGAATGATGATTTAGATTTCTGCTGTGGATGACTCATATTGCTTGTATTGTGCTTGTCTTTGAGTTGGATGTAAAATATGCTCACATGCCATGGGGCTGCTAGTTAGTTGTTAGGGACTATGAGTGTTATCCCTTTATCCCCCTAATCTACAGCGTAACGGTTTGAGAGTTGAGAGTTCCCTCAGTGGGCTCTGCATCTCTGTTCACTGCCCTGGGGCTCCTAGAGGCTCCGGAGTAAATGGCCTGTTACTCTTATCAGCACCTCTCTCCCCCCTCTGTTTCACTCCACCCCCCCCCCCCCCCCCCTCTTCTCCCACCCCTTCACCCTTCTCTCCCTGTCATCACTAGCTGTCTGCTACATAATCCAATTATTCTTTTAAGCTGACACGCTCTGTAACTCACCACAAACCCTACTGAGGACGCCCCAGTGCATCACAAACACACACGCACACACACACACACACACACACACGCACACGCACACGCGCACACACACACACACACACACACACACACACACACACACACAAAGGTATGCAAACACAGAGACATATACAGACATTTAAACACATGTACACACACACTCACAGACAATGTTATTGCACAGAATCCACACAGATAAAAGCTATAAAGTGAAAATTCATAGATGCTCATGAAGACAAAAAACATGTGCAGTACATGCACACCAATGCTTTATGGGTCTACTTTATATGTACCCACCCACTTTTCTTATTTTGTCTATTTTAGGGTGTCCTAACAGAGGCTTTGGCCTCTGCTGTCACCCTCTGATTCACTGTACCCTTGGGGTGACTCCATCTGTTTCTGCTGGTTGTCCTCCACTTCTCTGCTATGTATTTACTAGCTAATGCATCTGCCTTCTCAGACACACCACCTGACAAGGGAAGGTCCTGCTCCCTCTTTGTGTGTTTATATGTGTGTGTGTGTGTGTGTGTGTGTGTGTGTGTGTGACCAAATGTCCTCACATAGATAGAAAGATGAGGAAAATCCCCCAAAGTGACGACATTTTGCCCAGTCCTCACCTCTTCGAGTTTAGGGTTGTTTTTTTAAGATTAGACTAAGGGTTAGTTTTAGGTTAGGGTAAGGTTTAAGGTTAAGGTTAAGGTTAAGATTAAGGTTAAAGTTAAGGTTAAGGTTAAGGTTAAGGTTAAGGTTAAGGTTAAGGTTAGTTTAGGGTTAGGACTTGGGTTTAGGATTAAAATAAATAAGGATTAGGTTTAGGTCAGGGAAATGGTAAACATTAAGGTTAGGGGATATATGGAATGAAAGTAGTCAATGGAAGGTCCAAGTATAGTGATACAAACGTGTGTGTGTGTGTGTGTGTGTGTGTGTGTGTGTGTGTGTGTGAGCTCAGATTTGAGATGGTATTCTGCTTTACTGTTCTGTTCGAGGTGAGAGTAGCCTATCGTTTTCTTTTTCAATCAACAGATCATGAGCTAAATGCTCTTTTAGTGAAAGCGATTATTATAGTGTCACGGTATGACAGTCTGCACCATTGCATCTTAAGCACACAAAAGTACAGTAAGATTGCTGCAGCAGAGTAAATGGTAAATGTGTTGTAGTATACATGACAGGCTAATTAATCCCTGGATCCTGTGATTTTACCCAAGTGCAAGTCTTGACAGGTATTTCTGCAGCAAAGGGGCACAGAGCGTCACAAAGAAGCTGTGTTTGGATATTTTTGGTGCTGACACGACAAGAGTCAAGAGTAACAGATGGGGTGTGTGTGTGTGTGTGTGTGTGTTTGAGGGTGACCAGAGCCAAAGCTGGCTATGTGTTAGATCTGAATCTCAACAGAGTGAGTTTGAGCAGACCTGATCTGTAACCGTTGCTCTGCCTGCCAAGGCTGGATGTCTTGGAGGATGAGATGGGTAGGGAGAGTCTCTGTCTGTCTGTCTGACTGTCTGTCTGTTTCACTAAGAGCAGCAGACAGACTTGGTGCCTCTCCAGGCTAATACAGATAATACTAAGGAGTATTCTCTGCATACTGTCTGAAGTTGGCAGACCTTCGTTGCCTAATTTGTGGTCAATCAGTGTTGGTTTAACCTTGCCTGCTCTATTTCACACCTTTGTTGTCACACTTACTCTATCCATTCCCACCATATTATGAAGGAAGTTAGTGTGTGTCATTTGTGTTGACAATGCTGAAGTATTGTTTGTGCTCTATTTCACTCTCTGTCAGTTAGAGGCCAAATTTGGCTTCGCTGAATGTGTATGTTTTTGTCTGTGTTATAACTGTGTAGAGTACTTATATTTATGGAGTGTATTTTCCATGTATTCACCCTGAATACTGTTCGTATTTGGCTGTACATTTATCTATGTGAACTCAGGGTAAGTACGCTACATTTTGTGTTTACCACACTTGACTTCACTTACAGTAGCAAGATATGTAGGAATCACTGGAATGTAGGCTACAATAGCTCACTGTCTCCCAGCTCACACACCATCCCAAACACACCAGAGCCTCCTTCATCCCCAGCAGTGTCCTTCTGCCCAGCGCCGGCCACTGTGTGTGTGTGTGATGTCCTCATACCCCACACTGCTTCCACCCCCCATATCACTCATCCTAACCTGACCTGTTTCCCACAGCCCAGTGTATGTGAAAGTTGGGGGGGAGGGCCGAGGGAGGGTGCAGCAATTGGACTGTATAGGGCGGGGTGGGCTGGTTCCGCTTCCTGCCTCTCTCTTCCTCCTCTCCCTCCCTCCTCCACCTTGTTTTCTACCTATGTCTCAAAATGATGTTCACCTGTTCCTCTTTGAAGCTTTCTCATTTCCTTGCCATTGTTTCTGTCTGCTCTACTGCTATCCTCTGACCCTTCTCCGCTCCCTGTCCTCCCCTTTAATCCTCCCCTCCCTTCTCTCCTATCTATCTCTCCGTCTCTCTGACTGTTGCGATTAACTGGGCTCTGTCTTTATGTCGTATGTCCTTTTAGGCCCACGCGGTGCATCGCTGGCTAATCGATCAGGACAGTAGTGTGAGCTCTGAGATGCCGGATGGCCAAGGAGTATGGCACTTTGATGATGAAGTAAATATCTGCAACACGTATATCTGGCTTTTTATATTTCTATATATCTTTATATATATGTATATATATATATATATTTATATGACCATCTTGTATCTGTCACTTAAAGTTTGTGTCACTGTTGTTGCTCTGCTGTTGTTGTTGTTTTATATCTTCTCTCTTGTTTTTGTTGTGTGTTGCTTATGGTATTGTAGCTCTGGTTCCTTTGACAGTCTAGTGTTGCTGTTGTGCTGTGAGCTGATTCAGTCAGGTGTTGTGGGATCAGGCTGGAGCTTTTTCTTTGTTCCTGTCCTTGCTTGACGTATTGTACTAACTTGCTTTTTTTTTTTTCGTTTGTTTCGTTTTGCGTTCGTTCTTTTGGTTTCACATATTTATATAATATGAGTGTGTATTTGTATCTATATTAATATCTATATCAGTGTCTGTGATATCTCTGAAATTAATGTTCTCAAGCAGCATATTACATGCCAAGAGTCCACGGGCAAAATATAGCTTTTATATTTCTCCATAGACTCGATACAAGTTACAGTGCGCATACTAGTAGAGAGAGTACTTCACACAACACAGATACACAGTAGTGATACTGCATAGTCAAGAGTACAAGTATTTTTCCTGTGGGTTCTTCTGATTTATACAATATGCTTGTGTTTCCATTTGTACCACTGTATTGATGTTTAGGTTTAAATCAAGGTGTGTGTGTGTGTGTGTGTGCGCGTGTGTGTGCGTTTGCTTTTGTGCACGTGTGTGATGCCTGTGTGTTTGTGAGAGAGAGAGAAAGAGAGTGCGAGGGAGAGGCGTGGGGGAGGGGTTTACATCTTTACTCTTATCTGTGTGTCTGGTGACGTACTGTGTGCATGCTTTTGTCTCTGTCCTTGCACAGCTTCAGACTGTGTATTAGTGTTATATGACTGAATGTACGTCTGTGTCTGTGTCTGTGTCTGTGTCGTGTCTCTGTCTCTGTCTGTGTTGTGTCTGTGTCTGTGTCTGTGTCCTGTCTTTGTGTAGTGTAGACGCTGTGACTTGTGTCTGTCTTGTGCCCAGTGCCTTTGATGTGTCGGTGTTGTGTTTGTGTATTGTGGCTTTTGTGTATTTTTGTGTGGTCATGTGCTGTGCTGTGCCTGTGTTTCGTCTGGTTTTGATCTGTTCAAACCGTCTGGGATACGTTTGCTAATGGTTTCATTGCACCTACCTAATAGATGATCTTGAATCCATTTCAACTCGATGGAGGAGAGATGATCTAAGTGCAATAAGGCTTTTGGGAAACTTGTTCCGGACATCTCTTGCCCCTGATGATTTCCCCTCAAATCCTAGTTCCCCCCTTGCTCTCATGTCTAATTCCTGAACCTCCTCCTTTCCGATCTCCATATTGCTCCCGTACACTTTGGAGCTTCATTGGGGTTTCCTGGAATGAACCTCAGCTAAACCATCTCCAGGTGATGAAACAAACCATTTGGACGTGCAGGACCATAAAGAACAAATAGCTAATCATGTCATGGTGAGCACACTCTATCACATCGATGGCTAGTAGACATCCCTCAGGTTGCGTAAACCACCACACACAACAATATGGAGTGTTTCCTTTTCCTGGGTGGTGCTCATGAATGCGTGTGTGTGTGTGTGCAGGAATTGTGTTATTCCCTTTTTTTCTTTTTGTGTTTTGTTCTTTTTGTGTGAATGAGTGAAAGAGGATATATATGTTATTTCAGGTTAGTCTCCTTGGTTACCTGTCAGCCAGGACTATAGACCCAATCTAGTTTCTTTCAGGTGTCCAGACAGTACATCTTTAGGAAGGAGAAGTTACTGATGCTTTATGGATAAAATAGAAATGGAAAGGAGTGGGTGGTGTGTGGTGGGGTGGGGGGGGGGTGGGGGGGGTAGGGTGGTCTCTATTATTATGCAGTTTTGGAGAGGGGCTTCCCGGCGGGGTAGGGAGATGCTGTGTGTGCCCAGGGTACAGAGACAGCATGAAAGGGTGGTGCAGTGATAGATCACCTTATAAAGCCCAATCCCCCTCACTGGCCCAGCGCCAAGGCAGCAGTGGAAAACAACAGCAGCATAAAGCAAATCCCTGCAACAGGGTATCTGCCTCCCCAACTAGTATTTACTGTAGATGGTTACAGTATTCCTCTCACCCTGCCACCCTCAAACTGCTGCCTGTCCCAGATCCCGGGACCCGCTTAGTGTTTTTCTTCTCAGCTGTCAGAATAGTGGAAGTGTAAAAGCAGTCAACATCATGCCAACCGAGCAGCCTGGCGATGTGAAACTCTTCGCCAGCCTCAAGCTGGTCGTACGAACTATGACTCATTATTTGAGGGGCGATTTAATTTACACCAAAATGAAACACTCCATCAAATGCCCCCTCCCACCCCCCGATGCCTCCTGTAAGACAGAAATATGAGATGTCAGAGGTTTGTGTAAAGCCCTAGTCCCCTTCGCCACCATTAATAGTTGCTGTTAGTGGGCCTGCAGAATATCCCACAGCTCTAATTACCCCTCAGTGAGTCCTTGGAGACAGATGCTCAGGGAACCAAGCCCCATTCGTCACAGTACGGCTGCATGGCAGACTCAATATGAATAAAAAAACAAACCGTCACTCCCTACACTGTCACATAAATTCTCCCCCCTCTCAGTATTTCTGTTCCAGCTGCTCCCCGGCCCACTGTAGATGCAGACTACATTAGGAAGCCCATTCATGTCCAGCCACCAGCAGTTGGCTGTAATTTGTTTCGGCTAGGGGGGCAGAGTTTCATTTACATGTGAAAGGCCACGGCGTATAGGAATATTGTAACTCTCGTTTTCATTCCAGGGTATTGATACTGGCTTCACAGAACTCAGATTAAAGGTAAAGCAGCTTTTATTACCATTATGCAAAACTGCAGAAGTCGTGTAATCATTTCTTTGGCCCGATACCCACCGTAGGAACAAGACCAGAAAGCAGGATTCGCTCCCTCTCTTGCTGACCCATTAGGAGATTATCTTTTCTGGCTTTTCTGCAACAGTGAGATGTCGCTTGGGAGCAATCTGGCCTGCTAAGAATACTTTCAATGGAGCCGTCCCGAGTAACTATGGCCTTAATGGCTTTATTAAAAATAAATATAGCCCACACCAGGATGTTCACTATACTGGGTTCGAAATTTCCAAAATTGAGTAAGTTAATATTTAGGCCAAGTGATCTGATCTCTTTTTCTTCCCCAGGCACTTTTCAGAAATGCTAATATGCTAAGATATTTTTAGGCAAGCGCGAGTTTAAATGTAAAAACCTTTTTACAAGTGAAGAAGATTTAAAAACGATTGCTCACTTTATCATAAAATGTCCTTATCACCGATGCCATACTTTGCTCTAAAGCAGTGTCCAAACCGAGGCATGGGGATCAGATTCTCAGTGGTGTGTGAAGCTTGGCCATGTTGAACGTCATTAAAGTCTATTTCAGTCTTATAATTACCTACCTTCCAGTAAAATAGTGTCACAAAGCAATACTAAGAACCAAGGTCTCCGTGTCCAACCAATTTAAAAATATTTTATATAAGAATTTCACTTCTTCTCTCTCTGGAAGCTTTCCTGACCCTCTGCCTGCTCACCACCCTATTTCAGTTCTTATCTTTTTCATTTATTTCCTTTTGCTCAGCATTGTTTGTCATGAAATCATCTTCTCTGACTTAGAGGAACACATCCTTTACCCACTACTTTTTTCACTTCAAAATTGGTTTACTTGACTTTATTTCTTTTATTTGTCTTTATTTTGGTCTACTCATGTCTTCTCCACCAGTTGTTTTGCATCTTCCATTGAGACCCTGTGCACTTCCAGTACCATCGATTTAAGTTTTGTGTGTATGAGTGTGTGCGTCCAAAGAGAGAGAGAAAGAGAGAGACTGAGCGACTGTCAATGTGCATGCATGCGTGCATGTGCATGTGTATTAGGTAAATGCGCTGAGTGCATGATATGTGTGTCTGAATGGACGATTGTTTTGAGCTGCACATACATGTGTGTGTGTGTGTGTGTGTGTGTGTGTGTGTGTGTGTGTGAGTGTGTGTGTGTGTCTGTATTTGTGAGTCTATCTGACTGCCTGTGAATATGTATGTGTCAGGCCGACAGGGTATGGAGGAGCAGTGGAGTGATTGACATCAGATTTATAATCTGTAATCTATAACCTTCTGGCTGCCCTTGTCTTGACTGATGAGAGCACATCCCTTAACACGACTGGATCTGCCCCCAGAGGCAAGAGATATTGACTGTTAATTCAGAGCTGTCTTTGCATTGAAGTATAGTTTTTTTCTTATTACGTTATGACTAAAGCGGCAGGGTGTGAAGAGGGCCCTCTTTGCTGCAGGCAGCCAGTCTGCTTTCTGCTTCTGACGATGGCAGGCGTGTGGAAGGGAGGGAGCGGAGTGTGAGAGAGAACTCAGGGCCTGACTCAGCATAACACTGTAGATGAAGATGCCTCATCATCATAGTACTGTCAACACAACTCCGGAAGACACACACACACACACACACACACACACACACACACACACTCCAGCTCCCCAGGCGCCTTTATTTATTATCACTGTTGCCACAGTCATGCCCAAGACGTCCTCCCTCCTTTCCGCTGTGCCACGTACCTCTTGCCTCTTGCTCTTTCCATTTATCTCTTCTTTCATCTTTTCGTTCCCTGGCCTGTTGCCTCACCTCCTCCCCTCCGTATGAAGGGGTGAGAAATGAGGCTGGCGCTGCACGTTGAAGCAAATCATCGGAGCCCTGCTACTCTCCCGTGGCCCATACATCTGGTCATGGCAGCAGGCTGATATATAGACCTGACTGACAGATACAAAGACTAGGCACAGATAAAATCATACTGCAGAAGGGCCAGTGGTGAATGTCCACTTCCCTGTAGAGGTCTGCTGTACTCTACTGTTTTGTACTCTACTGTTTTGCACTCCTTCTTCAAAGGAAGCAGTACAATTTATCATATTGTTAGGGGAGTTATAACACAATTACATCATGCCCACCTTGAGCAGAGTCATGTTGACAGTGGCAGGTCGACTCCAAGCCCTGGATGGTGGAGCCTGTATCGGATAGTACATTAGGTCTGAATGGAGTCTGAAATCTTGGGCCACTCTGGCTCTACACCTATTACACAGACTGATTGAATTATGGTCTGGCCGCTTGGGTCCCCTACCCCCCCCCCACCACCACCACCACTCCCTCTTCCTCTCCCCCTCTCTCTCCTTCCCTCTCAGGCTGGTCAAACAGCTCCTGAGCTCAGGGCCTCACAGCCCTGGGACGTGTTATTTGGGATGCAGCGGGGCTCCGATAGGCGTCCACACTGTGGAGCCAAGCAGCAGTGCACATCCACAGCCAGCAGGGCAGGAGAGAAAATGGCTGTGTGTGTGTGTGTTGTGGGCCCCCCCGGGTGCAGTCTAGTTGGTGCAGTGCAGTGGGAGCCTGTCTGACTGCCTGTTCCACCTGCCTGTTACTAAAGCAGCATAACAGACTGGAGCAGATTGAAGCGGCAAAAATAATGACTATAACAGCGCAGAACAACAGAAGGCCAGAGGTTGATGAAGGCCAGCCTCGCCGCCTAGCATCATCTAGCGATTTGATCAAAACACACGCTCCTCTAGCTGTTCGACACACATCAGACGAGTTTCCCTCTCTTTCTCTGCCCCTTCTGTCCGATGCAGAGTCACGCCAAGTTTAGATTGATGGTCAAAACCTTTCTTTTAAATTATGGAGTCTGTGTTCTCAGCTAACGCTCTGATAACCCTCACCCACAAGAGAGGGAGACATAGGGAGCTGCGAAGATAGATTCTCCCCTCAATGCTCCTTCTCTCTCTCTCGCTCTCTCTCTCTCTCTCTCTCCCCTTGCACATCTTCCCTCTATATTTCCCCATCTCTACCTCTCCTCTTATGAAGACTAATGGGACCCTGGTCCTGGTCTGACATATTGCTGCTGTCATTCTTCTCTATTGCCTTCATCTTTTCGCCTCTCTTCCCTTGTCTCAGTATTTCTAACTCCCTGTTTTTCTCTTTCACAGGGCAGTCTGGCTTGTCACATGGGTGTGCATGTGCATCTGGTTTGCTGTCTATGTACAGTTTGTATGTATGTATATAAGTGAGTCGATATGTGTAGGCTGCCATGTAACGTCAGTGTCTGTCTGCCGAGTGAGGCCGATTTTAACTCCAATTTGACAGCAACTGTTGAGTTTATCCAGTCCTCTGTCAGTTCAGTGGCCAGGCGAGCTTAATGTAGCTTGTGAGCAGCTGAGGCTTAGACTAAGGAGTTGGCCCCTTGCTTGTGTGTGTGTGTGTGTGTGTGTGTGTGTGTGTGTGTGTGTGTGTGTGTGATAGGGCAGTGCCAGGGCTGCAGTAATCAGCCCGGCCCAACTCACAGTGTCTTTGGAGCGAGGCTGTAACTGCTGGCCAATACTGCAGCGCTTCATGCTGCCACTAGAGGGCCATTATCCCAAACGGAAATAGCACAACCTCACATAACATCATGACACATTTGATATCAAAACTATCAAAAGTTTACTTTAAAAAACATACATGGATCTTATTTTCTATTCAAAATGTCCTCATTTGGAAATCAGGCCCTTTTAGAACAACTGTAAATAGGAATATATAAAACACTATTGTCCTCATATTTGAGTTTCATTTTTGATACTTAAAACAAAAAGAAATGTCTCCCAGATCGTGTTAGTGTGCGAGAGACAGTGAGAATAGACGCCAGAGGGGAATCTGTGTTTAAGTTGCTTCCTCCCCCAACTTTTCAACTCTGTCCTCCGTTGTTGAAGCATCAGGAAATGGGCAATAAACCCCCACAAGGCAGCACACGTGGACGGCTGTGGTCCTTTATCCTGTAACAAGGGGGGCAGGAGACAGGGTCTAGAGGGCACGTCTGTCCCCAGCCTAAATCAACCCTGTTAAAAATAGGAGAGCACACTATATCAGGACCTGCGACCTGCCTGGGCCACACACTTAGACAATCAGCTTCCTCTGTCTCTCTCTGCTCCCTCCATTGCCAGAGCAAATTACTGTTTTGATTCCCTCCCTTCAGCCTGACAGGTTGGGAACGCACCTTGGGGACTCTTTGGAGCAGAGGGCTAGGAAGTGTTTGAGTCCAGCCCACAACCTGTGTCTCATGTAATCTTACTTTTCTGTCAAGTACAGCAAATTTAAGCAAAATAGTTAAAATATAGCTTGAGTTTAAGCTATCTGAACTGGGCTCTTTCAGAACTTAATGCTGGCTGGTTAGTGCTCGATAGACACCAGAAAACATCCATCACCACCCTCTTGATTCTGCTAGACCTGAAGGAGGTTCATCAGGACCCGATAAATTATCAATCCCCTCTTCAGTTTAGTTACCCTCTGCAGACCGAGCCGGAGGAGGTGGGACAGAGCAGAGGTTTTTCTACCCTCTTTAGTGGAAGACCGCAGGCTAATTTGTCATGTCTTCATGGACATTAGCGGCCGCAGTCCGCTGCTCTGCATTCTTTGGCAGGGGACCTCTCGTCAGTGTCTAAAGGCCGTGGACAGGAGAGGAGACCCACGTGATGTTTTTGCCCAGGTCATGGTCCTAGCGCCACTGAGTAGTGTGTCGCCCCCTTTCTACACCCCCCCCCCCCCCCCCCCCCCTCCTTCTCCTCTCCTACAAGCATTTTTCTCTCTGCATGGTTTTGGCAGCGATGTGCTTTTCCCAGCATTTAGCCAGGAGAGGCAGAGAGGAGGGGAGAGGGAGAGAAAAGGAGGCCTTTTCAAGCGGGGAATGACGGACGCTTTATTAAAAGAGGCAGGGCCTTTTGAGAGGCTGGCCCCTCAGCGTTCCCCCCGCCCCCGTGTGTCTGGCCCATTGTCACGGGGCGGTGGCAGTGCCCCCCCCCCGCCAGGCGCTTTGTCACTGTAAGTCACCTCACAGACTGAAACAGACCCGCTCCGAAAACACACCCATTCTCCACAGTAACACTACGCTATTCTGGTAGTGCCTGGTCCGAGAGAAAAAAAAAAGATTGTCTGGCTGTCACAAAACATACAGGAGACACAGAGATGGGCGTGACACGTAAGGGAAGAAGAGACAGCAGAAAGGAGGGATCAAGTCGGGGGGTAAAAACAGAGAGCTAGGGTGACAACAAAACATGTGAAAAGTAGAGAGAGGATATATGGGGTGGAGATGGAGGGCGGGATATCCAGTATGTCATTGGAGGATAGAAGATGGAGGAAGAGAAAAAGATGGAGAAGATGGAGAAAAAGTAAAAGGAGGAGGAAACAGATAGAGAGTGAGGGACGGTCAGGTTGTGAAAGTGATACGGTTGCCATGGTGAGCGAGAGGGGCTCCCGTTTGTTGTTGGCTGTGTGTGAAATGTGTGTCGTTAGATACAGGCAGCATTCCTCCAGAGATAAACCCCTGGGCCCCCCGTCCCCTCACCCCCACCCTCCCCTTGTCTCTCCTCCCACCACGCCGGACCCTGCTTACTCAAGTGTGTGTGTGTGTGTGTGTGTGTGTGTGTGTCTGGCTGTGAGAGTGTGTGTGTTTACGTTGGACAGGGTCTGTGTGTGTGCCCAGTACCACGGCACTTGCAGGGGGGCATCAGAAAGACAGCTGTGTGTTTGAGAGAAGGAGAAAAAGATTGAGACAGAAAGTGGACAGAGAAGGAGAGTGGAGGGCCAACAGGCATGCCAGTCAAGACCGTCACTTTTGGAGTGAGTACTACAAACTCTGCTGTCTTTTCCATCTCCTCTACACCTTCCTTCCCCTACGCACTCACTTCACCTCTTTTCCTGTCACTCTTCACTCTCTCTCTCTCTTTCATCTTAGCTGTCTCTCCACCTGCATCTTTTACTACCAGTCCTGCTTTGTTGCTGTCTTGTTTGCGACGGTGTTTTTTTATTACCAAATCCAAGGTTTCATTTCCCCCAGATCTAATGCACCTGCCAATCCTCCCTGTTCTCATCCTTTCAGCCAATACTTCTGTCACTGGCTTTTTTTTCCCAGTTGAAATCAATTTTTCATCTTTACTCTGAATACATGAATATCGATGTATTGTTATTTACTTTTTCCTCTGTTTTGTTCTGGCTTGTTGTTTTATTCAGCACATGCCCCTCTGTTTGCTCTGCTCCAGCTATGCACCGTTCTGACCTCTGTTTCCAACGCTCCACATCAACTATTTGGAGGTTTCTCCCCCCGGCTCCTCGCCCACTGCTTGCTCTTGTTTTCGGTCATGAATATTCCTGACTGACACTGACAGAGAAAAATGAGAGACGCAAAGAGAGAGAGGGAGAGAGAGAATGAGTGTCGTGTCGAGGGCATGGAGATGATGAGGAAAGAGAAGGCGCACACAGTGTAAACACTGGCCTGGCTCACTAAGGAGGCGATGTGTCACTCATGTAATACGGGCTAATTTCTCAAGGTTTTAATCAAGGGGAGGGAGCTCCATTGCTTGGGAGTATCTTTGAGAGTTGTGGTGCATGTGCAGCCGAGATTAGCAAGTTGTGTAAGTGTGTGTGCATGGGTGGTACCCTGATCTGTATCCCTCCTTAATCTTGTTGTTGACTTCGTTTGCTCCCCTGTTTGATGTTCAGATTGTATGTCAACCCGGATTAGCTGGTGGTGAGTAAACTAGAGGTCAGTAAACTGATTAGTGGGTCATTAACAAGATTCTTTTATTGTGGACACTGAAGACTATAGACTATAGACCATATATTCTATTGAGCCAGTCAATTTGGCAACACACGGCAGACTCACAAAGCCCTGCTGCCTGCATGTCAGTAAGTGACTGTGCTAACCAGAGTTTACACAGGGAAGTAGAAGAAGCGGTAATGGAAATGGTTTTTATATGATGCAACTTGGTGAAATGCACTGAGGGTGAAGTGCGGATGAGGATGAAGAGGTAAATTTTGCAACAATGTCACTGGATTCTGTTCACCTCAAGATCCTCGGACCTTGCAATGAAAAGTGTAGCGCTTGATTTGTTCTCTAAAGCTGTTCGTTCACTCCTTCTGCTATTTTGTCATCCAATTATTTCATTCCTTCTTGAGTTAAGAGAACAGTCCTGTGAAAGAGCCCTGGTCAATGGTCAATTTAAAAATGCCCAAGACACCCATGTGTAATTGGCACAAGCAAGTCGATGCTTGCTCACAACACCTTGATACATTCATGAGGGTTTCTGTAGCTCTTTTAGTAGGTGCAGTTCAGTATAGATATGCCCTCAGTTATATTTAGTTTGATTGCAATTCTCTTTAATTCGATCAATGACATGTTTTGTATCTCTTAAATGTCTGGACACTCTGAAATGTAAGTAAAGCACACAACTAGCCAGTTTAGCAGTTTACACAATTTGGTCCAAATCAGTTCTTTATATTCTCTCATGTTCGTTCTCTCCCACCAATCTGTTTTGTTCTGAATAATTACTGTTGTGTTACCATGACGTGAAACACAGGATGTTTACCATCACTTTCTCCTATTCTCCATAGACTCCAAACCCTATCTCCACCCTGTGGCGTTCAGTCTCTTTCTCATTCCACAAAAGGTCCCAATAACCATGACAATCTCATCTAGAACTGCAGAGGCTACGGTGGGGGACAGATATAAAGAGACAATCACTGAGTAAGGCAGGGACAAACAGAGGGATACAGGGGTGGTAGGGGTGGGGGGGTGGGGGTGTTCAGAGTGTGAGAAAGTAAATAGTAAAAATGGGATGAGACGCCTTGCCAAATTTAGGGAAGGGAGGAGATAGAC
This sequence comes from Hoplostethus atlanticus, assembly GCA_034670405.1. Classification (NCBI taxonomy): domain Eukaryota; kingdom Metazoa; phylum Chordata; class Actinopteri; order Trachichthyiformes; family Trachichthyidae; genus Hoplostethus; species Hoplostethus atlanticus. The sequence goes on along the minus strand of JAXDDX010000002.1, from coordinate 8,711,108 downwards.
AGAAAGATGGCCAGACAGGCAGAAATACAGACATAGACAGACAGACAGGTAATGTCGAGTGGGGGAATGCAACAGCTCCATCCCAGTGCCCGGCTTGCTTCCTGTAAATGTGTCCATAGCTGAATGGTCTCATGGGTCTCAGGCTGACTGACTCTACACTTACTATATCACTATAGCCGGAAACAGCCTCCTGGCTGCTCAACCACTTCAAGCAGTTTGAAAGATGAAGGGAGAGATGGAGGCCAGAGAAAAAAGGCCAGAGAAAGAAAATCAATCTCCAGAACAAATGCAAGTCAGCAGAAAAGGGAGATGAAATAGCTGTTTAAGCCCTCTGCAGATATCTCCATATCCAGTGTTCTGCTCTGACTAGCTGTACAGGAAATGTCCAATCATACTTGTGTAGAAACACATTCAGAAGCTGAGAGCAAAATGGCAGAAATTATGAAGTGTTTGTCATGCTTGTACAATCTGTGTTGTTTAAAGCTCAGGACAGTGTGGATTAATGCAACTAAAGCAGGATTTTACACATGCTGAACGTATGCACCTGATTCTCACCTTTCAGCTGTGCGTACAAATAGCTGTGGTGGCACTTACAATATTGATGATTTGCACCTGGTGCTGTGCCTGCAAATTCATGTTGTGCTGTGTGTGTGTGTGTGGTGTGTGTGTGTGTGTGTGTGTGTGTGTGTGTGTGTGTGTGTGTGTGAAACTATGTATATGTGAATTTTGTTTTCCTTTTAACCATTCTTTGAGCCGGATAATAGTCCAGTGGCCCAGTAAAATCACTCTGGGTGATGACATTACCAAGAGAGTCTGTCTGTCTGAGTCCTGTCTATCCTTGAGACCTGTTCAAGGATAGACTGAGATGTAGCTAATACAACTATTCAATCAGATGACTTGGATCAGTCTCTGTGATTCAAGTCTCCAGAAAACAGAAAACATCCTTTGGTGAAATCACAGAAAAGAAAATGAAATGTCCCTGAAATATGACTGGCAACTGTAGCAGTTCAAGTCTATAAATAACTACAATAAGTCACATCAGCTTACCTCTAAAACACAACGTACAATGATAAAAGCCACACTAGTCGGTTTAAACATCGATATATGTCTAAATCAATGTGTTTAATAACATAAGATTGTAAAATAAAATAGAAAAAGCATGAATTTCTGCTGTGTGTGTGTGTGTAAAGACACACCAGTGCTCTTGGCTTGCTCACTTGAATGAATTCACCAGTGTTAATGTATCATTGTGTACTCCAGGCCATATAGAGTGCAGGCTCAGCGCTGGTGGCGGCAGCAGGTCATTGGTTAGCTGCATGTGTCAGCCTCACACAAAGGTCTATAGGGACCATTGGAGGAGGAGACTCCCTTAAGATCAATAGCCCAACTCCTGTGCCTTTCCATGGGGACAGAGCCTCCATACTGTCTCTATGGCTACTGTTATAGTTGTCGTTTCAATGCGACTTTTATCATCATGCCAGGATGCATTAAGTGACAGTGACAAATCTCATTTTGCTCACATTGCTATCAGATCTACAAAAGCAGATATGGAAGTGGCCGGGCTCGCGCTGTGATTGGAATTCAACGTTGCCTGGATGCAATCCAGCCACGATGCACATAAAAGCAATATAAAAAGATGGAAAGGAAGAGTGGGGGAAAAGCAAACACACTGATTTAATACAGCCACGGGAGACAGAGACAAAACACACAGGCAGCTATTTTCAGGCCAAATGTAGACATACAGTGATGTGATCTCATAAGACCTGATCTTAACAATCAGATCGCAACAATCGTGTTAAAATGACAAGTGTAACTGCATGTCTCGACTTCCTACTCGGCAGTATCGCTGTATTGCTCCCCTCTGTCAAAACAGCACATCGTCTCGCCTTCAGCTCACATTTCTCTCTCTCACATACACCGACACTCATTCAACATCAACACACACACACACACACACACACACACACACACACACACTGTAGATCTTGTATGAAAATAATGACCCTTTGAGTCTGTTAGGTGTCACACGTACTTCTACTGTGAGAGATAGTATTGCCTTGTGACTGGGATGCTAATCTTAGGCATACTCCCCCATGCATACACATTCGGTTCACAATCAAATACACACACACACACACACGAGCGCACACAGACACATTGAGTTTTAGCACACTGCAGTCCACCAGTGAGGGGGTGATGTCATTCTGACTGCTGCAGCAGAGTAAGCAAGCGATGGAGAGAGAAATCAACTAAGAGAGAGAGACAGAAATGGAGGAGCAGAGGGGAGTTCAGGGCAGGAGATCTTCTGTGATTTGATAAGGGAATCATTTCACCAGGTAACAGTGGGCTTCATCATTAGGTGCCTGGCACTGGTTTAGCCCGAGGACAATGGGATGCCCGTGATGCTACAGTGTGTGTGTTGGTATTGCTAACGTTAAGGCTGCTGTCTGTTCCTTTTGTTCCAAACTGTATGATTAATGTGCCTGCTCAGCTCTGCTCAGCCCCGGAGCCCAGCGCCTGTCCACTCTCTACGGGAAAAAATAAGAAAGGGACACATTCATCTAATTCACACCGGGGTCTGGCGAAACGTAGCCGAGGAATCACCACGGAACATTTCTAGGCTGCTCGGTGTGTGTGTGTGTGTTTGTGTGGTATCTTAAGATGTGTGTGTGCACTGTACATGATTCTGTTTGAGTTAACGGGACGGGTGTGGCTCCCCTGCACCCCTTATCTCACTGCACCACACACTCACATATGGACACACAACGTCACCACTAGAACTACACCACTAGTTTTACCTTGGAAAAAAATGCATTTGCTTGAACTAGCCAAGTCTCCTCGCCTCTCTCCGCCGTGTGTCTGATGTCCCGTTGACAGCGGGAGGCTGTTGTTGGGGGGGGGGGGGTGCAGTGGCTTGAGTCCAGGGGGTTTGGGACGCCAGCGGAGGGGGCCTCAGTCAGGGTCGCCATGGTGTTACCATGCCACCATTTGCTGTGGGAGCATACATATTGTGTTAGCTTGTGGGTGCGTGTGTGTGTGTCATCAGCTCTACTTGCTCAAACTTGGTTGAAAGGATTTTCCCTGTGTCACCATGGTAGAGTCTGCAAACAGCTCACACTACTCACACTACTCACTGCAAAAGTCTACTGGATTACACTCTGCACCATGTTAGATTGTACACACACACTGTAGACACACTTGATCAATAAGGACCCTTTGGCTAGTGTCTATTTCTTCAGGGAGGGTATACCAGACTGGTGGTCATAACCCTGGTGACAGGTGTGTGTAGGGTGAGGGTTGGAGGTGTATTGGGGTCGGTTTGTAGTTCCCTAGCCGTCTGGAGGGAGGGGGTTTGGTGGGATATCATCTTTCTTAAAGTGAAAGTGAATGAGAGAGAGAGAGAGAGAGAGAGAGAGAGTGAGAGAGAGAGAGAGAGAGAGAGAGAGAGAGAGTATAGCAGGGAGACAGCAGGAGGAAGGAGCCCATGGCTGACCAAGACAGCTTGGTAACTGTGAGTAAAGGAATGGGTCACTGAGCAGACCAAAGTAGAGACAATATATACAGTACTGACTTTTTAAAGTTGTTTTGTTTATGTTTCTTGACGTGTTTATTGTTTAAATCTTAAATAATTAGAAGATTTAGGTTTTCCAATTTAGGGAACACCATTGCTCCGTTTACAGAATGTTGAGTGGTCTTATGTTGACGTGCGTATCAGTGTCCCATCTTGCTTGGTGTGTGTGTGTGTATGTGTGTGTGTGTGTGTGTGTGTGTGTGACTCGGAGGTTTTGAACTGAAAGGTATATAGCCTCTCAACAACGACAGAGCTGATCAATGCAAAGACAGCCGTTGATAGCTGGACTTAGACAGGGATGGAGAGAATAGAATACAATAGAATACAACTTTATGGTCCACACAAGGTTGTCTTTGAGAAAAAGAAACTGACAGGAAGGATGTTACAAAAGAAAAAAACGACTTTTGGAGAGAATACACAATGACTGAGAGGCATGTGGCTCTCCAGGAGTCACTCAACTTCCCACAAAGCACCAGGATTTATGTGAGGGAGCGGACAACAGGATACTGGAGGACGTTCATCTGATGAGCTCCAAGTGGAAACATTGTCACTATATAGTTGAAGTTTTGCTGCGTCGGGCAGCTGGAAGTAACTTTTCCTTTTAAAATGTCCTTTTTCCCTCTCCCTGCTTAAACTCCTTTTTAAAGTGACTTCTCTCTTTGCGCGGTGCTGTGCCACTGGTGTCATGCTGAGGGTGTGTTGGTGTCATTTGTTGCCATGCCTCCCCTTCGGGCATGTGGACCCTTTCTCCTTTGTGCTCAGGACCTGCAACCCCAGCACAACCATGCACAGCTCAACTCAAGCCACCGTGCTATTTAAGTTGAGCAAATCAATTTCAATGGCGTGTGATGGTAGCATGCCGATACATTATGTGTATTTAGTGTTTCTGTACCGAGGTAAATCATATACCTTATCAGCGGTAGAGTGAAATGTGTGTGATAGAGAGGGGAGGACGTAGGGAGGGGATGATTACGAGGAGAGAGGAGATTATGTAAATGAGTGGAAAGGTGCAGGGTTTGCTGCAGTAGAGTTTCTCCCTGTGGTTCTCCCTCTCTCCCTCCATCTCTCGCTCCTCTCCTTCTCTCCTCCCTCTCTCTCTCTCTCTCCCCCTGTGTCGCATGAGTGATCCTGTTTCAGCTGCGCCCCTGACTGGGAGAGGCACGCAGCCCTCAGACACAAACAAAACACAGACAAAAACACTGGGCATGCCATGTGCTGGACCATGAGCCAGGGCACACACCAAACTCTCTCTCTCTCTCTCTCTCTCTCTCTCTCTCTCTCTCCCCCAGTCACTTTCTGTCTCTCTCTTTCTCTCGCTCTCATTCACACACACACAAGCACAGAGTGCAGACAATGAGCCAAGTGACTGCTGGGCAGAGCCAACACACCAGAGACCATCAGTATTATTGCCCTTGTCTTATCACTGGATTACAGACCGAGGTGGACAGATTTGTAGAAGCTTTGAGGGAACAGCAGCAGTTTACAGAGTCAGAGGGGAGTCTGTATGTACTCCCATCACCTGCATGTCCCCCACCACCCTACCCGCCAACACACACAACGTCATACACACACACTTCAAAGCCTTTGTTTCTGAGGCCAGTGGGATGGAGATTTTGAAACTGCACTGTGCAAAATCACAAAGGAGGAGTGAAATGAGAGGAAAACTGATTGAGGACAGTTATTTTGCTACTGAACGGTTTGAGTCCTGTAAATGTTTTCTCTGCTTTTCTGAAAATAATTGAACTCTCTATCCATCTCCCTCTCCTTCTCTTACACCTCTCTATTCCTTTCCCATTACTTTATGTGTCTCTCGCTCTCTCTTATACCCCTATCCCCCTCTCTTTCCTTCTCTCTGTTTTGCTTGCAGGCAGATGCTGGCAACAGTTTTCTCCGGGCGGCCCGTTCTGGTAACCTGGACAAGGCCCTGGACCATATCAAAAACGGCATTGATATCAATACAGCCAATCAGGTGAGAGAGCCGTACAGTCCTGTACAGTAATAGGGTTGAAGACTGTCAAGATCTAATAATAATCAGCCAGTAGTTTTGATTTATACCAGCCATTCTGGTTTTGGTATTCACATCAGGACATTTTGCTTTTCCACAAAACTGATCTGCAATTGCATCGCGTCATAGTGCGGGGCAAGAATAGTAATGTGTGTCTAGAGATAGCCAGAATTTACTCTTCTGTGTCTCCCTCTTTGCTTTCTAACTGAATAAATATAAATACTGAAGGTGAGTGGACTGCCCACTTTCCTTTTAAAGACAGAATAGTATTCTGTAAATGGAAAAGGCAAAAAGAATTAGCTAAAAGTATTTACTATTGCAGAATGAGTCATTTCTCAATCCAGATTAGATCCAAACTGAAAAATTACCTACTTGTAGTTCGACCCTACTGTGAAAAAGAATTTTAAAACGGTAAATAATTCAAATCAAATAATTGCTGTACTTTCTTGGTTTTGTCTGAAATTGTACTCAATGTAAATATCCTGTCAGTGGGAGGATTTGCAGGGAATATGTTTGATGTCGTGTCTGGCAAAATGTACGGTTTAGCTTGGGATCTGACTTCATAAACAATGTCTTCTGTTCTGCTCAGATACTGTCTGTGTATGCTGCTGTATGTTTACTTTGATTTCACTGTGTTTTGAGAGTGTCTAATGTGCATGATACGTCTGAGGTCATTGATGTGTTGTTATGTGCCCGTATTTCTGCCAATGCATTCGATCATGCACTGTATGTGCATGCTCAGGTAGACCATTAATCAGTAGTTGCAGGTGGCAGGTAGAGCCCACGGGGTCTCCTGGGAAAGTGTTAAATAGAGCAGGGGCTTCTCCTTCGCCCCTTCTCCTCCATCCTTTCTCCTTTCCCTGACGCTTGTTCCCAGGGTGGCCAGGAACAGACAGTGTTAGTGGGCTAAGACTGCTGCCCACAGGCAACTGAAATATGGCCAAAATCTGTGTGTGTGTGTGTGTGTGTGTGTGTGTGTGTGTGTGTGTGTGTGTGTGTGTGTGTGCGTGATTCCTCCAGCTCATTAATCTGACATTAATCTGGTTTACATACCATTCACTTATGCTGTCCCCAACATTGTATGTAATGCTGCTGTCAGAAGTTAGTTTGAGGCCCATTCACAAGAAGAGGACACAGAACAACAACAGTATTTTACCCATTTAAAATGACATTTCATATCCCTCACTATTACTGGTAAATCCTCCAAGGTGAAGAAGGGAGACACCCCATGGACAAAACACAGAATTACAGGCAAAAAAATGCAGCCTCAATCACAAACCAGAGCGCTCTATGACTTGCAAGTTGTTCTCCTACATTCTCCTGAACGATGATTTCATCTTTATCATTTTGACAATATGTTCATTTTAGCCATTTGAAATTGTGCTGTTTGTACTGTTTTTGGTGTGGAATGTGTTTGGTAGTGAGTGTATTGTGATATTGTGTGACTGTGTGTGTCGGTGTGATGGGAGTTGGGCCAGGAGGAGGCTGGGCTGTGGTAGTTGTGTCTTTTTTTCCCTGTCTGAGTGGATACCTCTGCCATGGCCAGCTCACTGGCCAACCACGCTGCCCCAACCCCTACCCCACCCCCACCCCACCCCCCACCCCCCATCATGTTTTTCTTCCTCTCCTTTCCCCTATCAAACTAACAGCTGCTCCACTACCCTTATTCTCCTGTATGTGTACTGTTTTTTACCCCTGTTTTTTTTTTTCCCTCCTTTTTCTTCCTCCATCATTCCCCCTCCCTCCAGTCTCTTTCTCCCCTCCCTCTCCTCTGTGCCTGCAGTAGAGTGATGGTGTGCTATGGTCTCCCCACTCAGAGGAATAATATCAGTGGTGTGGGAAAGGTCCAACCTCACATGTCCTGTGCGGCTGAAGGAAGGCTGTGTGAGGTCAGACCTATCCCACACGGCTCGTATTCTTCCCAGCCACGAGACCGGCGGCCTGCCATCCCCCTCCCGTCCTCCTTCTCCTCCTCCTCCATCCTGATCTTCATCCCCGTAGACATTGTTTTTGCTAATGAGCGTCGTAGACATTCTGAGAGTACTGCATGTGTGGTGTTCCAGTGTAAGTATTTGCCTGTTTTGGTTTGCATCGGCTTATTCCTCGAGGGCTTTTTTTGTCTTGACATGGTTGCTAATGTGCTACTCAATCTGTGACAGTAACCCCATGTTTCAGTTGGCATGGTACGCATTTGTTTGTGCGTGTAAACATGTGTTTTTAGATGTGGTAGTAACTGTGTGCTTAGTGTGTTTAGGACCCTCCAGTATGAGGTCTGCTCTGCTCTCTCACTCAGAATGGGCTCAACGGGCTGCATCTGGCCTCGAAAGAAGGCCACGTCAAAATGGTGCTGGAGCTACTCCACAATGGGATTGTACTGGAGACCACCACGAAGGTAAAATCCTCAACGAACAAACACCCTACAATCTCAGCTCCCATACAGAAACTCAATATGGCTGCTGATTCTGTTTCTCGCGTATCTACTGAAACAGAAAGGGAACACGGCCCTGCATATCGCAGCCCTGGCAGGGCAGGAGCAGGTGGTCACAGAGCTGGCTAACTATGGGGCCAATGTCAACGCTCAGTCTCAGGTGAGAGCCCCCACCGTGTTGTCCTTTCTCACCCCTACACACTGTGACACAACTGTGATGCCAGGGCAGACTGACGCTACACACTGAGCCTGTGATCTGAGCCTGTATTTCCCGGTTGTAGACCAAGCAATAAACATTATTATTATATTTAAATCTAACATGATTACACATTTAAACAATGCATAAACAGTATCAGGAATCTGCACCAGAGAAGTCCAAATGTAGAAGATAATGCTTTAATTTTCATAGATGTCTATTAAACTTTTACTTTTAAACCCTATGTAGCCTAATTTTAGCCTAGACGTGTTTTAAACGGCTAATCAACATGAAATGAGTGGGTAGTCTTCAATAATGCATTTACAATATAGGCTTTGATTTTGCTGTGGAAACAATGTTTTCTAACATGTGTCTGTGTTCCTATATTTCTGTGTTTCTGGCCTTCCT